>CM041781.1:171699843-172299843 GCA_023374045.1 Limonium bicolor
TGTCTTGAAGTTTGGAGAAGATAGAAATGAAGAGCTTGAGGAGAGGAAGAAGATGGTGGTGTTTGTTTTTGATTTGGACAAGTGAGCAAGATTTAACAAGAGATCAAAGCTTGTGTTTTAATGGTGGTAGTGATATTACCGTGAGAGAGCAGCAAGAAGGGAGAATGAAGAAGGTGAAACCGTGTGAATGAAGAAAGGAAATGAGAGAATGAAGATTGGTTTACTTTTAGAAGATATTTGTAGTTTTAAAGTAAATAGTACATTCATTAGTCATCATTATTTACTTAACACAAATAACAAGAGGGTGGTGAGTCACCACACCTTAGAAAACCGGCCCCCTTATTATAATGAGGGTAATGTAGTCTTTATTTGTCAATTTAATTACTTATACAACATATGTTACAAAATAGCTTATAAAAATCACTATTCATGAAAACAAGGCACATAGAAGTGAAATTTTTGATTTCCCATTAATATAGACACCCAAATGTGATATTATATAGTACACATATATATTTAAGAGTAATGATGGACATCTAGCCACTCAAAACTCATTTACAAGACAATTTTTCAAAAATGTGCTTTAAGACTCCTTAAAGCACATTTTGTGTTTAAACTTGTTTTCAAGCTTGGTTTTCTTTGGTAATTGATTTAATATGTTCATTAGTGTATAAATGAGGTCTTGGTAAGTTCATTAAGTCTTAACCAAGTTTATCCCAAGCTTAGAGCACATTTTGGCTCTTATTGACTTAAAGCACATTTTGTGTTTTCTTTTGTTTAAGTTTGTTTACTAATGTTTCTAAGACTCTTTTTAGTCTTAATACACCATATTTAAGTGTTTAAACAATATATTAAGGTTTGGGGTATTTCAGGTTAGCATGGGTAGTTAGATTTAATTACTTACGTATTGAAAGAGGTGTAAGTCCGAATATGTTATCGGCATCCATTTACTGTAGACTCGGTATAGTAAAGAGATGAATTGAGTATTGTATTGTATTGTGTACTCGGTTGTTCCAGTCCATCAGACCGTTACTGTATGTGTATTAGTCCTGGTTAGCCACGTGGGTGGCTAACGGCGTTGTATCGCCCTTCGTTGTAGTAGAGTTCCGCTGCAGGTGTAAGGGCAATTTGGGTCAGTTTATGAGGTAATGACGAGATTAACGGTTGGGGTGTTACATATATGGTCTGGTGGAAATGTGAGTTTTAATCACCTAGGAATTTTAAGGGATTAATACCTACGAATTTACAATAATTAAGTTGGAACTTTATGGCATAAATGAGTTTTAAAAGCTAAATTAAGCTTAGATAATATTCTAATGTATAAGTGATAGGCTAATTGTAATTAAAGAAAATTAGAAGGTTATAATATATTATAGCCGAAAGTTAGAGTTAAAAAGGAGTTTAAATGAATTTTGTAAGTTTTTACAAAAGGTTAAGGGCTAGCAAACATTGTAAATTCTAGGAAATTTTTTGGGGGTGAGTTCATAATTACTGGAAGTTGGTGGTCAAGGTAGAATTTGGGAGGTCAACATTGACCATATTAGAGGCTTTGACCAAATTATATGAGTTAAATAATTTATTTATGACTTTAAATTAAGTTTAATGGTTAAATGTAAAAATTACAAAACCAATGGGGGGTAAAAATATAATTTTCAAAAGTTTGGGTAAAATGGTGATTAAAAAAGACTAGGGTCTGTTGGGAATTTTTGGAAATTTATTTAAATTAAATTAACTAAGATGTATAAATATAGTTTTGGATTATATTGTAAAGTTTAATTAATAAATGGGGTCATTTCATAATAAAGAAAAGTGAGTGAGATGAGAAAATTAAGCTGGACAAATGGGGTATGCTTGGCATTAATAAAAAATGGTATAAACCATAGGTAATTATATTATAAGAGTAGAAATGTCATATTATATGATATATGGATATAATATTAACATTAATATTTGGTGGGGGGTTAAGATTGTAATTAATGAAAAGACATCGGCTGTTGCGAGAATTATAATAGTAAGGAATGAAATTTAGACTATGGTTTATAATGATATAAATGTTATAACAGTTGTAAGGTATTAATAATATTCATTAAAGAAGAGATGAATATATTATAAGGAATACCCTTTTAATTAAATAAGTTTTTAAATTCATATATATATAAGAATATATGTAGTGAAGTAGATATAAGATATGGTTGGGTAACCGTATAATACTTAATAATGGGATTGATATTTACGAGGGGAAATACAAAATTATAACACATTAGATATGGAAGTTCTAATGTTATGATATAAGATATTAAATAATAGGTGAATTAATTATAATGCAAGTGTTATAATAGGAATTATATAAACTTGTACACTTGGATAAACTAACCAAGTTAATACAATTGACCAAGTCAACTCAATTGACCAAAAAGGGTCATGTTGACCAACTCAAACATTGAATGAGAGTTCAAAAAGATAATAACAATTATAAGGTCAAATGTAACATATAGACATAGTACTATATTGTTATATATATACAAATAATATACATGTGAGTATGTATATATATATATAATCAAGACTAATAACCTATAAATAAATATATGGGTTATGGGATTTAATTATAAGTAGTAGTATACTACTAATAATTATTTATACCTTAACAGTGAAGAATTAAATTAATCCCGAACATTCGGAAAACCCACTTAACTAGCTGGTTTACGGGGGTTAACTGTTGGGATATAGCGTTTATTCGGACATGCCAAATTAAGTTAATCTTAGGGATTAACGTGTAGTGTTATATATTTATTCCAGATCCTAGAGCTACAAGGAGTGCTGGGCGAGCGTGATAATACACGCTAGCGTTTATTTCGGTGCATGGTATGTTAATTGTGTGGTTTGAACATCCTGAGGGTTTCCTTGGGTTCAGACATTATTGTTTAAATTACTTAAGAGCGATGTGTGTGATATGTATGAGTTGTGTGAATTAATTGCTCGATTGTCAAGCGTTTATAATTGTGTGCGGACGTCTGTCGGACTAAGGTGATACCGATTATCACTCGACCTAGATACGAACAAATTAGGAGATGTCGTTACTTATTAAAGTATAATGGATGTTACATTCCTAATTAACCTAAGTAAAACACTTAGGTTCAAGACTCGGGAATACTGATCTCTAGAGCATTGTTCTCGAACATGAATATGACTAGATACTTATAGGTGTTGTGTAAGACCTATAAGGCATATGTATTAAATCAATATCCATAACCTAAGAATAGATCTTAGGTAACTGATTAAACTACTTAATCACCTAATGAAGAAATGTATATGATGAAATGGAAATCCAGTTTAGTTTTTGACTCCTGGTTGCACATAGTGATCACTAGAGTATAACACCCGGATCGGGTCAACTCTTGTTAAATTCCAGCGAGCCAGATTGATTGTTGGTCAGAGTGTACTGCTGTTGATACATGGCTTTGGCCTTTTAATGATGCCTTTATTAGGCAAAAGAAAGTCTCGAGATTCACGGATCTTTGGCCGGAGGGCATTGCTGTTGGTGCACACAGGACGACTGTCCATTAAAAGTTAATATACGGGTTGTCCAACATGACACCCAAATGGCGTTCAGAGTAGACACGGTAATGAATAACGGGCCTTGAAGGCCGAGTAACGAGTACCGTTCGCTGAAAGTGTTGGAGGTTTAACCTAACGACAAATGTTGTTGGGGGTTTAACCTAACGGCAAGTGTACCGGTCGATTATAGCAAGTTTAAATCTCGGAGTATTCCTTGAGTATCGAACCAAAGGAGGCGATGTCTAGTTTAATTTCTACTCACACACAAAACAAGAATAATATAAAAATAACAGGAAATTGGGGGTTTTTGTATGTGATGGTGAATGTTGTAAAAGAGATCGATAAGCAATAAATAACAGGTAAATAACTGATTTGAATTTGATTGATCAGGGAAATTCCGGTTTACTACTTCTCCCTAGATCTGCAATTTCTTTCCCTAAGTGATTTCTACAGAATTTTGAATAAAACCCTAGAATAAAGGCAATTCGCATCCGGCCTCCAGCTCAACGAATTCTAATTAGCAAAGACCGAACCCTAACTCTCGTTATGAATCCACTGTTTACTAGTTGCTTTAAGCATAGTCTAGATTAATGGTCAGCTAGTGGTTTAGAGGAATTACCATCTCTATACTAACTGGTTCTTTCCCTGTAGTCAATTGATTGCCGTAGTTCTCACTTATAAGCTAACAAACTGATAAACTCAATAATTGATCAGATTAAAGAAGATTTAGGAATTCATAAGGGAAAAGAACTTTATTCTATTGTACTACAGAAAATCACAAAGGTTCAGAAATAATTAATCTAGGGATACATAGTAAACCGAAATTAAAAGTGACTACTCAGCCATAGACATAATAACAATGCTCAATTAAACAGAATAAGGATAGAGGGATTTAGCAGAAAAACTGATTTTAGAAGCCGTCGCCGATTCTACAGTTTCCTCTCTTGTCTATGTCACGTCCGGGTATCTGGGGTCGGACGTCGATCCGGACGCGCTGTTGAGGGTCAGTCCGGATCCGGACGTAGTTCTGGACGTGGCTAAATGAAGGGCGTGAGCACGTTTTGTGTCTGTAACTAGGGAGAAGTGATATGGAGAGAGATAAGTGAATGGAGATGAAAGATTGATCGTAAATGAGGAAGTAGTATGAAGGGAGAGAAGGAGAGTGTATTGTGTAGACGGGAGTGTCTGGTACGAATGAATTAGGAACTGAACGAGAGCTTAAATAGGCTTCAAAAGTAAAAACAGGGATTAGTGGTGAGTTGGGTAAAAATAATTGAGCATGGGCTAAACTTCTGCTTTCGGCTGATAATTGCGCCGAAAGAGTAATTATCAGCTCGATGTATTTTTATTTTTCGTCTTTGTGTGACATCCGGATCTGTGTCTGGATCCGGACATGAGATAGAGGTTTTGGATCTGCATCTCGGGTCACGTCCGGTTTTGCGTCCGGATCCGGACCTGTTCTTTAACAGACGTCCGGATTTGTGTCCGGGTAGTTTTGGCCGGACGTGACCAATTTTTGCGTCTCTCTTCCTGATTTGTTCCCCGTTTGTTACGTTGTAATCCTTATGATGTGAGCTCTTCATTTCCATGGGTTTTTCCTATATTTAACACATAAAATGCATCATTTCATATCAAAACATCAATCTTAGGAAAAACGCATAATAAGTGGGAAACATTGCCTAAACTGTTGCAAATTATAAGGTAATTAAACCCTAAAAAGCCTATATGTTTCACACTTATGAACTTCTTCACACTTAAGCTTTTGCTTGTCCTCAAGCAAATAATGAATAAGAATATCTCTAAAGCCGTCAAATAATCTCAAGATCAAACAAGTGCAGAGGGAAATCAAGCAAAGTGACAAATGAAAGAATAATCTTGCTTTTTAGAGGAAGGTTTTCACAAACAGTGAAGGAAGAACAATTTTGTAAAAGCATAGAGAAACTAGATTGCAGAAATCAAGTTAGCTTAGCCTGGGACTTTCCACCAATTTTCATTCCTCTAATCTTTGGATGACAAGGGGTGTGAAGTAATGCCTTATTCCACAATACCTTTCAACACCACCTACTCATGATCAAAAGCATAAATTTAACTACAATTATCTTTTTTTTTTGTAAGCGAAAACATTCGTCTTCAAGAATTATGTATAAAACAAATGAATATTTAAGATTTTGTAGAGTTATTCTGTAACCCAGACTTTTCTCTCTATCCTTGAGATGGTGTTGGACCAACTATCCCAGATCCCGAGACCTTAGGTAGATAGGTGTTAACCCTTAAGACTTAATAACCGGATAGACGAGGCCTGCTATTGTTAGGAAAATTTTTTGATCAGCGGAGTACCTTGCCTTATCCTTTTCATTCCAAACATTCACTTCATTTCCAAAATCCCAAACTAAAATAATCCGGTTTCCACAACTAGCTAATCTACCAGATTTCAGTGAAAAGAGGGTATTTTTAAATAAAACTATTTATCCAAACCTCATCAAGATAAATGATTCTTACGGTTATCACTTGGTTTAATTTCAAACACTCCTGCAATTATTTCATCCTATCTATCGGTGTGCACAGGCATTAGAGCAGCCAAAGAGCAAGTGTGGCATTAAAGAACAACTAGCATGTTTTCAGGGAAAGAGCTTTCCTTCCTCACACTTAAGAGGAGCAATGTCCTCATTGGTCAAAAAGAAATGCACGTAAAAGACCTTTCAAAACATGCTATACTCATGATAGATGCACGTGCAATAATTAAATTTCAACGCAAGAAAAGAGGAACATCAATATGTTAAAGTAGGGACTGAGACTCCCCTGGTGTCATAGATTCAGGAAGATGTCCTTCCTCACACTTGAAGCTTTGCAGGGGTCGAGATATTCCTCACTTAGTCACAGACAAAGTTCTTATTGTGCAGAGTAAAAGTTGCTAGTTTTCCACTGGCATGCACGATCACAGAATAAAGTGCATTAACTTGAACGATAGGGAATATTTGAATTGTATGATCAATGTTAGAGAAAGAATACTCCCTAGAGTTCTAGGCTTAGCAGACGTTTGAGAGTAGGGTGGTTCCATTTTCTGTTGTAACGCCCCTATTAACCATAAATACAGCGGAAATAAAACTCTAAGGCGATTACAGACCATCGGGTTCCAAACACCCGGCACCAAACCTCACCAATTACAACTTACAATCTACAAAAGCTACGGTCTGAACTCGAGAAAAACTTAACAAAAACATAATAGAAATTAAACACATTAACTCTCCACAAAACCTAGTCCCATCCCAAACGCTCATTCTCTTCGTGGCCACCTGTAAATCAATTCGTACCTGCAAGATGAAACCAAGCAGCCCACCCCCAAAGGGGCGGGTCAGTTCCCTGGAATGGAACGGTACAATTCTCCAAAAACAAACTTATAAAACATAACTCTTCAAAATAAACAGTAACTTGAAATTAAACTTGAAAGTAAAGCAGGGAAACAAGGCACTTTAAAATCACCAAGCCAAAGATAACAAGTTAAGGATAAAGATAAATGATAAAAAGGTAAAGTTAGTGAAACACAATCACATCATGTGTTAGTGAACATCCATTTCCTTAGTTAAACCAATTCCCATTAGGAGTAGAAAAACTCAGATAGTCACAAAGGACTAGGAATGATAAAACAGATCCAAGAACCAAGAACTCAAGAGTGGAATAGTTTCAACGGAGAGATGGCCCCCACCGCCAATCACGTCCTTTTAGGACAGGGGATATACAGCCCCTCACTGTTTATCACGTCCACTAAGGACAGGGGATATACAACCCCTCACTGTCTATCACGTCCACTAAGGACAGGGGATATACAGCCCTCACTGTCTATCACGTCCACTAAGGACAGGGGATATACAGCCCCTCACTGTCTATCATGTCCCTTTCTGGGACAGGGGATATACAGCCTGTAACACCCCTACTACGCACAACACATTACTTGAAATCGCAGCGGAAATTAAACGACTAAACAGTAACTAAACGATTGGTGCTACTACGCCGTCAACCACCCACGTGGTTAACAAGGCTGAATAAATACAAGTGTACCGGTCTGATGATCAGACTCCCGAGCATAGAACTAATTACCATATATATACATCAACAAAATACCGAGTGTTTACACAAACCCTTCACTGTATACCGTCACTATAAACTGTCATAATCAAGTATATAATACGCCACGGGAGCACAGGCGCATCCCGGGCAAACATCCAAAAGTACTCCAAAAGTAAACTACACCCTAGGATCTAGAGCCACTCCGCTTCTTCGATCCTCATCCTGCAGTAAAAGAAATATGGATCCCCCGAGGGGGTCAGCAACCCTTGGCTGGCATGGTTAACGCGCAGCCCATCGACTACCGGAATGCGCGCAAACTATTTGTCATGATGACATGGTATTTATTTTAAAACACACAATTCATACATATATAACATACATGGGTATTGTACACATCATAACACACAACACACACATACAATTCCTTTTAGGAAGAGAACCAACACAGTTAGTCCCCATTAAGAGCCTAGAGCATGTTGCCATGCTCATACCTAGCTCGTTACATAACTCGTTACCGTCCGGTTAGATTGAACGGTTAACTTAACACAAGGTGCCTCGGATATAGTGATCCAAGCACACCGAAATAACACATAGTATGCCCCTGTGGCCCGACGTGAGTCAGTAAAATAGCCTTGGTTAAGCTAAAGGGAAGGTTAGAAACCAAATTGGAAACTTAACCATAACATACAGAGAGAATCGAACCGGTTATGACATCGACTCCCATACTCACACGCGTGGCCGGAACAGACCGGACTCCTCACTTCCCCCGTTAGCCCTTGTTAATAGTTCATCATTGAACTCAACAAACAATTCACAATTATAGGTCAAGTCTTGTTAGACACACGCAAGGGAAGAGAGAGTCATACTTAACAACATAATAGTATTTAACAACTGTAAACTCTTTACATGGTTTAATCTTACAAAGTCATAAACACACAGAAAAAACAAACAACACGCAAGCCGGTGTAAACCGGTAGGCAACAGACTGCAAGAAAACCATACCTTGGTCCTTGCCTCGTTTCGTTTCCACCTTGAGAGAATCCTAAACACATTAGTAACGTCGGTTAATTAACGCACTAGTCCATTATTAACATTATCTACTCAACATTACTAGTTTATTTTTATTTTACACTTGTTACAACTTTTCATCCTTTTAATTGCCTTTAAAACCCACCTAACATGTCTTATATAACCTTATTATATCATTACTAACCAACTACTATTTTTAGATAACAATTCCCATCTTAAAACAATAATTTTTGGTCCATACAGTGGCCTGTCCGAACTTGTGTCCGAGCTTCCAAGTTCGGACACAAGCCGTGACTTTAGACAGAAAACAGACACACGTCCGAACTTATGTCCGGACTTCGGAAGTTCGGACGTGAGCCGAGAAAAATCTAGACAGAAATCCGTGCGTCCGAACATGTGTCCGGACTTCCCAAGTTCGGACACAGTTCGAGGATAATCCTAAGGATGGGTGGGTACGTCCGAACATGTGTCCGGACTTCCCAAGTTCGGACACTACTCGTGAGTGAAAATTCCTTTACTCAACAGGGCCTGTCCGAACTTCCACATCCGGACGGAAGTTCGGACAAGGCATTATTCTCCAATTTCTAAGCCTTTAAACACTTAACCAAATTTCTCCAAAGCCTCCAACACTTATGGTATCTTCTCCTTAAGTTTCTAAGTGGCATTCCTTGCCTATTCCAATCATTATTCCTTGATATTTCTTCCACACAACATCATTACTTTAACATCGTTTCTTACAAACTAAAACTCCTTATGTCATCCTTGAAATCCTTTTCTAAGCTTACACTTCCTCCTTATTTTACCAAAGTTTGCCTAAGCCTTCATCTAAGTCCAAAATGACTTTGGTACATACTAAAACCTCAAGATCATGCCTAAGTCCTTATTACACTCTAGAACACTTCCTAGTTCATCAAAATTCCTTTATAACATCTTGAATCCTTTATGCATTTCCTAAATTTCGACATAGGTTCTCCTAGCATTTTTGTTACACCTTAGCACGATATTATCATCATTAAAACACCAAGAACACCTTCTTACACAACTTCACCAAATTCACACTACATCACAATATAATGCATAATTTAATTGCATGGCACTTAGGCCCTTAAAATGCATGGCTCTTAGGCCCTTAAAGTGCTTAAATCATAAACACTGAATTTCCACAATATATATGCCTTTAACTGCGATTACATACAACAAGACATATGTTATTTTACTAGTTTCCTTGAGAACATTTACTAGGTCATTCACCATTTGCTCTTTAGGTAGTTTTAATAAGCATTTATAAGCTCATTTCTCCTAAGGCATAAAACAACATTAGGTTAGTAGATTTACCTCTTTTCCAAACAATTCCTTTCTTGTTTCACTACAAGACCGGTAGGGTATTTGATTCCTTGTCAAGTTCTAAACAATATACAAACATTATAATGAGTATTCAAGCTATAAGCTTCATCTCATTGTAAACCCTAATTTTACATTGTTTCAAAAACATTAATGTAGTTGTTTTACCTTGATCTTTGAAGAGAGTTTGAATATATAACAAGAGAGGACTCCACCTAGTCCATGAAGAGTTGAAATGAAGCTAGAACAAAGTCACACAAAGAACTATATCAATGTGTATTTTCGGTCAAGGTAAAAACATGGAGGAAACATGATTTTTCTTTGAGATTCCTTACCTAGAAGCAAAGGAGAGTAATGATATGTCAAAATACAAGCTCAAGCTCCTTCAATGGTGGAACACCTTGGCACCGAAATGGGGCTCTTGGAGTTTTGAGAAGATAGGAATGAAGAGCTTGATGAGAGGAAGAGATTGGTGGTGTTTGTTTTTGATTTGAACAAGTGAGTAAGATTTTACAAGAGATCAAAGAAGAGGTTTAATGGGGGTGGTGTGTATTACCGTGGAAGAGAAGAAGAAGAGAGGTGTGGAGCCGTGTGAACAAGGGAGGAAATGAGAGAATGAGATAGAATTTGCTTTTAAGAGATATATGCTTATAAAGTAAAAAGTAAGTTTAATTAGTTTTCTTTACTTACTTATTATATCAACTAGAGATTGGTGAGTCACCACACTTAAAAACCGGCCCCCTTTATTAGTATGAGGGTATTTTAGTCTTTGTTTGTCAATTTAATTACTTAATACAACATATGTTATAAACTAGCTTATAAAAATCACTATTCACCTAAACAAGGCACTTAGAAGTGAAATTTTTGATTTCCCATTACTATAGCCACCCAAATGTGATACTATATAGTACACATATATATTTAAGAGTAATGATGGACATTTAGCCATTCAAAACTCATTTACAAGACAATTTTCAAAAATGTGCTTTAAGACTTCTTAAAGCACATTTTGTGTTTTAACTTGTTTTCGAGCTTGGTTTTCTTTGGTAATTGGTTTAATAAGTTCATTAGTATATAGATGAGGTCTTGGTAAGTTCATTAGGTCTTAACCAAGTTTATCCAAGCTTAGAGCACATTTTGGCTCTTATTGACTTTAAAGCACATTTTGTGTTTTCTTTAGTTTAAATTTGTTTACTAAGGTTTCTAAGACTCTTTTTAGTCTTATTACACCCTATTTAGGTGTTTAAAACAACATAACTAGGTTTGGGGTATTTCAATCTACCCCCCTTAAATGAACTTTGTCCCCAAAGTTCATACTTCCACATAACCTAAACATTAGAACATGAGAACACATATCAACAACACTTCTATATCACATTATTAACAACATCTTACATCATATCGGACACATGGTCCAAACAACAAAACATCACAACATCGTTCAGACTCAGCGGTCTGTAACATAACATAGACAATGTATACATATACATGTCGCACACAACCATACAACCTTACCGAAACGGCTCTACCCCCCTTAAATAGGGGTACGCCCCGTACCCTATACATACAAACACTAAGAAGTAAACAACGACGGGTACTTCGCCTTCATCTTATCTTCCAGCTCCCAAGTGGCCTCCTCAACGTCCTGGTTAGACCAGAGAACCTTCACCAGTCTCACAGACTTATGGCGAGTGTCTCGAGTCTTAGTGTCCAGAATCCGTACCGGAGTCTCCACTGATCGCATGGTCGGCTCTAAAGTTAGCCTTTCAGGCTGAAGCACATGAGACGGATGAGACATATACTTCTTCAACTGGGACACATGAAATACATCATGTACCTTGCCCAGATCGGCGGGTAAGTCAAGTCTATAAGCTACCGGGCCGATCCGCTCCGTCACAACATAAGGCCCCACATATTTTGGGCTCAACTTGCCCTTCTGGCCAAAACGAAACACTCCCTTCATGGGGATACTCTCAAAAATACCTGATCGCCCACGGCGAACTCCAGGTCACGTCGGCGCACATCTGCGTACGACTTCTGTCTATCCTGAGCTGCTTTCATATTAGCCCTGATCTGGCGAACTTCTGCCTGAACTTGCTCCAGATACTCTGGTCCTATAATGACCGTCTCACTCGACTCATCCCAGCATAATGGCGTGCGGCATGGTCTACCGTACAATGCCTGGAAGGGAGACATCTTGATCGATGCATGATAACTGTTGTTGTAACTGAACTCGATCAGATGTAACTTATCAATCCAGCTGGTCTGAAAGTCAAGTGCACATGCACGTAGCATATCCTCAAGTGTCTGAATAGTGCGCTCACTCTGACCATCGGTCTGTGGGTGTGAAACGCTGTACTCAATTTCAGTTCAGTACCCAACGCTTCTCGCGTAGACTTCCAATATCTGGATAGGAATCTGGTATCTCTGTCAGATACAATCGTCTTTGGTACACCCTGATGTCTTACAATTTCTTTATCGAATAATTCTGCCAATCTTGCCACTTTCCAGGTGTCCTTCATCGGAATGAATCGGGCCACCTTGGTCAGTCGGTCAACAACAACCCAAATCATATTCAGACCTCCCCTTGCAGGTGGAAGCCCTACTACGAAGTCCATAGATATGTCATGGAACTTCCATTCCAGCACTGGCATTGGCTGCACCATACCACCAGGCCGTCGGTGCTCAAACTTGACCTTCTGACAAGTGAGACACCTCAACACATAGTCATTCACATCCTTTTTCATTCCAGCCCACCAGAAATATCTTTTCATACCTTTATACATCTTTGAAGCTCCGGGGTGAATCGAAGTAGTAGAACAATGGGATTCACTCAATATGCGCTCCTTCAACTCAGCGCTACTCCTGGGTATACACAACCGGCCATTAAGCCTAATCAGGTCATCATTGTGGAGTCTGAAGTCGTACTTCTGACCCTCGAATGTGCCATCAATAAGCTTCTGCCTAATCTCCATCATGTACTGATCCGTCATCTGAGCACTCCGCACCTCTTCAACCAAGCCAGTATGAGAGACTAGCGAATGGAGAGAGTGTGCTCGGCGACTCAATGCGTCAGCTACCACATTTGCCTTACCCTCCTTGTACTGTAAATTAATGTCATAATCATTCAGAAATTCAACCCACCTTCTTTGCCTCATGTTCAACTCCTTCTGGGTGAACAAGTACTTTAAACTCTTGTGGTCAGAATAAATCGTCACACTTACCCCGTACAAGTGATGTCGTCATATCTTCAGTGCGAAGACAATGGCCCCCAATTCTAAGTCGTGGGTAGGGTAGTTCTCCTCATGCTTCTTCAGCTGTCGGGAGGCGTAAGCTACGACCTTCCCGTGCTGCATCAATACACAACCCATACCCCTGCCTGATGCGTCGCAATAGACCTCAAAACCATCTGGACCGTCTGGTAATGTCAGAATCGGTGCAGATGTCAGAGCATCCTTGAGACTCGCGAAAGAACTCTCACAGTCGACTGTCCACTCGAATGGTGCCTCCTTTTTCATCAAGGAAGTCATTGGCTTCGAGACACTGGAGAAGTTCTTTACAAATCTCCTATAATAACCTGCCAGACCGAGGAAGCTCCTGATATCGGTAACCGTCTTCGGCCTAGGCCAGGTGCGCGTACTGCATCTATCTTTGCCGGATCCACAGCGATCCCGGCCTCAGAAATCACATGTCCAAGAAAAGATACTTGGTTCAACCAAAATTCACACTTAGAAAATTTAGCATACAGCTGATTCTTTCTCAATGTTTGCAATACATCTCTCAGGTGGCCTTCATGCTCACCTCTCGATTTCGAATACACAAGTATGTCATCGATGAAGACTACCACTGATTTGTCCAACTGATCTTGGAACAAACGGTTCATTAAGTCCATGAACTTTGCTGGTGCATTTGACAAGCCAAACGGCATAACTGTGAACTCATAATGCCCATACCTAGTTCTGAATGCTGTCTTTTCGATATCACTGTCACGGATGGAAATCTGGTGGTATCCGGAACGTAGGTCTATCTTGGAGAATACTGATGCTCCCCTCAGCTGATCAAATAGATCGTCGATGCGTGGTAAAGGGGTAACGGTTCTTCACCGTAACAGCATTCAGCTCCCGATAATCAATACACAGGCGGAGGCTACCGTCCTTCTTCTTCACGAAGAGGACCGGCGCTCCCCATGGTGAAACACTAGGGCGGATAAAGCCCTTGTCGAGTAGGTCTCTCAGCTGCTCCTTGAGCTCTGTCATCTCTGCTGGAGCCATACGATAAGGTGCTTTCGCAATGGGTCCGGTGCCCGGAACTAGATCAATCTCAAACTCAACCTCTCGTGCTGGCAGCATGCCCGGTAGTTCCTTAGGAAATACATCAGGAAACTCCGACACTACCGGCACATCTGGGTTAAACTCAGGGTCTCTCTCTATGTCCTGGACATAGCAGAGGTATACATCACTCCCTCGTCGTAACTCGTGATACATAGCCATGGCGGTGATGATCTGAGTCGAAGGCTCCCTGGGCCTCTGGCGGTAAGATATGGTAACCCCAGATGGACTCCGAAGAAGCAGTCGATGCTCGGCACACAGGATTCTGCCCTTGTACCGCTCCAACCAATTCATCCCGACAATCACATCAAAGCCTAGTCCATCGAACTCTATCAAGTCGATCGGAAACTCTTCACCCCTGATTCGAACAATAGCATCTCGGTAGTAGCGGGTACATCTGATCCGCTCTTTCGACGGGAGAGTGACCACGAAGTCTGGCATCTCTTCACCGTCTAACCCCAGCCTCTTCGCAAATGATAGCGAAATGAATGTGTGTGAGGCTCCAGAGTCGAACAAGATCGATGCATCCACGCCATTCACTGGAAAGGTACCGGTGAGGATTGTGCCGCTCTTGCCGGCTTCTGCCTTGTTGCAGACACTCAGTATACCTCCCGTTCCGAGTGCACAGCCTAATTCATTGGCAAACTAATAAGTATTGGGTAACAACACGGTTTATATGCTTCAAACAACTCCACTTTATTCATTAATGCACTCTTTTTACAACATTCATTGGCTTATACTGTCGCCATGATTCACACTTACAACATCCTTAATACACACTGGTCTATCACATAATTATACAAGGCAAAACTGTCTGAAGGTCAAATTCAAACGTCCGGGTTTCATGTGTGTGGCATTGATCACTGCCGACGGTGCGGTATTCAGTTTGATCTTTCTGATGCCATGGTATAGCATCCTTGATTGCCCACCCATGATTAACACATCTCCTGATTTCAACATAACTTCTTTGCGAGGTCAGCACGCTTCTGCTCGCCATAAACAAACACTGCGGTATCACCAATGGACCAAGACACCACAGGTACTCCCTTACTCAGAGACTCGGGTGACTCGTCCTTGTCTTGGTGTATACCTAACCGTCCACCTTTCTGGTAGAAGTTCACAACGCATAGATCTGCTTTCACATTTTGAATCGAACCCGTTTCAACTTGTTGAGCAATTCCCACGGCGTGGTTAACGACCGCATGGAACTCCTCTGGTATACTCGGTACTGTTGCTCCATCTTCAGCTCGCACTTCTTGATATGACTTGGTGTAAGGGTTCCAGTCCTTACCCATGCACATCATCTTCAATTGCATCCTTGCTCCGTTCGGGTATTCAGGTGTGTAGAACCCTCCTGGTTTTGCTCCAAGTTCGTCGCATCGTCTGATGATATGGATTTGTGCTTCCGGTGTCAGGTATCCATTTAAGAGTATCATACCTGGCTGGATAACCTGACATTGCTCCAATGGAAAGTCGGTGATGTTGATGGTGGTTTCTCCAGGGTTTGGTGTGGGTGGGATTGGATAACATATATTGAAGGTTCCTTTAAGTTTAGAGTACTCTAATTAGGTAAATCTCACACTATACTTTATTTATTTACTCACATGGTTGTTTATTTAAACTCACTCACACACATGCATGTAATGCGGTATGCAGACACTTATTACATTCAACAGTTTAGGCGGTACCTGGTCTAGAAGAGGGCCCTGGCGCCTCAGACCGGTCCACCACATTCAGGGTGGCCTTGTTGGACCCCGACCCCTTCCCCTTCTGGGACTCCGTGTACCTCTGATCTGGGGGTGGCTGGTTTGCCGTCTTCTGGCCATCGGTGGTCGTAGTGGCCTTACCCTTCCATTGCCCCTTGGGCCTGTAGTTCCTACTGTTTGGGTTCTGCCAGCATTCATGATCGCGGTGACCCATCTTCTTACAGTATCGGCACTGAACATCGTTACCCTTGCAGTCCTTGCCGGGGTGGTCTCCGTTGCACCACTTGCAGTAATAGTGGCGCTCCGGTCCAGAGCCCGTGCTAGCTGCTATCACAATACACAATCAATACTTGTTCCACAACTTATCAACATATACTCTAACTTATCACTCAGGATTAGACAATTACTTAGGTGGGTAAGAACGTAGGGGCTTGGCCGCATACGCATAGGTGAGCTGCAGAGGCTCCTCAGCAGTGGTGGTCTGGGTCTGGCCCTTGCCACCCTGTTGCTGTCCTTTTGGGACTGGGGGTATGATTTCTTCTTCTTCCCTCCCCACTGCCCTTGCGTGCCTTGGCCCTCGTTCTGAGCCTTGCGCTTGAGCGCACTCTCCTCGTCCCTCAGACGGACGGTGATCTCCACAATAGCAGCGGCATGATAGCACTCCTATATTTAGGGTGTCAGTTATGCCCCGCCAAATAAACTCACAACACATTAACACATCGTACACACTTATTCACATTACACTGTAGTTCCTTTACCTGCAAAGTGGTATATCCAGTAGGCCCCATGCCGTAGCGTAGGCGATAGTTCAGTCCGTTGTAGAAACGGTTCACAAGAATCCGGTCTGAGTAACCCAGATCCGGTAGCAGGTGGATAAGTCCGATGAAGGCTGAGTAGTACTCATCTACCGTCATCTTGTCCCCTTGCCTCAGATTGTCCAACTCCAGGCGCTTGGCCTCTTGCACATGTATAGGGTAGTATTTGGCTTGCAGCAGAGCCGTGTACTCCCTCCACTGAAAAGTGGGTCAGCAACTCTGCCCTCTCGCACAAGCTTCCACCAATTTTGTGCCGAACCCTTCAAGTAGTAAGCAGCAAGTCGTACCTTGACCTGCTCAGGTGGTGCTAGGGTTTCGAAGGCGGTCTCCATTTCGGAGATGTACGCCTCTAGCTTACGGGGATCGGTCTCCCCACTGAATGAGGGCGGCCTCAGATCAGCCAATGCCTTGACCCAATTGGTCTCTCGTGGCGGTGGTGGTGGTGGTGGCTGAACTCCGGGCTGTTGCCCTTGCTGTATAGCAGCAACCAAATCGGGTACCAACTGGGCTACGGCGGCTGCAACTGCCTCAGCCATGGTCTGTGCCGTAGTATCATCGCCCTGGTCACCCATACCTCCAGTACCGCGCCCGCGGCCTCTACCTCGTGGTCTACCTGCCATCTGAATTCATATGAACATCTCATTAGCATTATGCTTGCACACTTATCGGTCCAACGATTGTAACGCTTCCCGATAATAAGGTATCTCCACACTTAGTTAGTGATCAACCTTTCCAAACCTGTTCACTTAGGTATCTGTAGTTAGGTTTCCTAACTCGGTATATCCCTAAGCTCGGTATTCTAGTCATCAGAGCGATACTTCGCTCTGATACCACTTTTTGTAACACCCCTACTACGCACAACACATTACTTGAAATCGCAGCGGAAATTAAACGACTAAACAGTAACTAAACGATTGGTGCTACAACGCCGTCAACCACCCACGTGGTTAACAAGGCTGAATAAATACAAGTGTACCGGTCTGATGATCAGACTCCCGAGCATAGAACTAATTACCCATATATACATCAACAAAATACCGAGTGTTTACACAAACCCTTCACTGTATACCGTCACTGTAAACTGTCATAATCAAGTATATAATACGCCACGGGAGCACAGGCGCATCCCGGGCAAACATCCAAAAGTACTCCAAAAGTAAACTACACCCTAGGATCTAGAGCCACTCTGCTTCTTCGATCCTCATCCTGCAGTAAAAGAAATATGGATCCCCCGAGGGGGTCAGCAACCCTTGGCTGGCATGGTTAACGCGCAGCCCATCGACTACCGGAATGCGCGCAAACTATTTGTCATGATGACATGGTATTTATTTAAAAACACACATTCATACATATATAACATAACATGGGTATTGTACACATCATAACACACAACACACACATACAATTCCTTTTAGGAAGAGAACCAACACAGTTAGTCCCCATTAAGAGCCTAGAGATGTTGCCATGCTCATACCTAGCTCGTTACATAACTCGTTACCGTCCGGTTAGATTGAACGGTTAACTTAACACAAGGTGCCTCGGATATAGTGATCCAAGCACACCGAAATAACACATAGTATGCCCCTGTGGCCCGACGTGAGTCAGTAAAATAGCCTTGGTTAAGCTAAAGGGAAGGTTAGAAACCAAATTGGAAACTTAACCATAACATACAGAGAGAATCGAACCGGTTATGACATCGACCCATACTCACACGCGTGGCCGGAACAGACCGGACTCCTCACTTCCCCCGTTAGCCCTTGTTAATAGTTCATCATTGAACTCAACAAACAATACAATATATAGGTCAAGTCTTGTTAGACACACACAAGGGAAGAGAGAGTCATACTTAACAACATAATAGTATAACAACTGTAAACTCTTTACATGGTTTAATCTTACAAAGTCATAAAACACAGAAAAACAAAAACAACACACAAGCCGGTGTAAACCGGTAGGCAACAGACTGCAAGAAAACATACCTTGGTCCTGCCTCGTTCGTTTCCACCTTGAGAGAATCCTAAACAATTAGTAACGTCGGTTAATTAACGCTAGTCCATTATAACATTATCTACTCAACATTACTAGTTTATTTATTTTTACACTTGTTACAACTTTTCATCCTTTTAATTGCCTTTAAAACCCACCTAAAATGTCTTATATAACCTTATTATATCATTACTAACCAACTACTATTTTTAGATAACAATTCCCATCTTAAAACAATAATTTTTGGTCCATACAGTGGCCTGTCCGAACTTGTGTCCCAGCTTCCAAGTTCGGACACAAGCCGTGACTTTAGACAGAAAAACAGACACACGTCCGAACTTATGTCCGGACTTCGGAAGTTCGGACGTGAGCCGAGAAAAAATCTAGACAAACATCCGTCCCCTCTGTTCCGATAATCCTCCCACGTCCGAACATGTGTCCGGACTTCCCAAGTTCGGACACAGTTCGAGGATAATTCCTAAAGGATGGGTGGTACGTCTTCCGAAACAAATGTGTCCGGACTTCCCAAGTTCGGACAATGCTCGTGAGTGAAAATTCCTTTACTCACCAAGGCCTGTCCGAACTTCCACATCCGGAGGAGTTCGGACAAGGCATTATTCTCCAATTTCTAAGCCTTTAAACACTTAAACCAAATTTCTCCAAAGCCTCCAACACTTATAGTATCTTCTCCTTAAGTTTCTAAGTGGCATTCCTTGCCTATTCCAATCATTATTCCTAGATATTTCTTCCACACAACATCATTACTTTAACATCGTTTCTTACAAACTAAAACTCCTTATGTCATCCTTGAAATCCCTTTTTCTAAGCTTACACTTCCTCCTTATTTTACCAAAGTTTGCCTAAGCCTTCATCTAAGTCCAAAATGACTTTGGTACATACTAAAACCTCAAGATCATGCCTAAGTCCTTATTACACTCTAGAACACTTCCTAGTTCATCAAAATTCCTTTATAACATCTTGAATCCTTTATGCATTTCCTAAATTTCGACATAGGTTCTCCTAGCATTTTGTTACACCTTAGCACGATATTATCATCATTAAACACCCTAGAACACCAAGAACACCTTCTTACACAACTTCACCAAATTCACACTACATCACAATATAATGCATAATTTAATTGCATGGCACTTAGGCCCTTAAAATGCATGGCTCTTAGGCCCTTAAAGTGCTTAAATCATAAACACTGAATTTCCACAATATATGCCTTTAACCTGCGATTACATACAACAAGACATATGTTATTTTACTAGTCTCCTTGAGAACATTTACTAGGTCATTCACCATTTGCTCTTTAGGTAGTTTTAATAAGCATTTATAAGCTCATTTCTCCTAAGGCATTAAACAACATTAGGTTAGTAGATTTACCTCTTTTCCAAACAATTCCTTTCTTGTTTCACTACAAGACCGGTAGGGTATTTGATTCCTTGTCAAGTTCTAAACAATATACAAACATTATAATGAGTATTCAAGCTATAAGCTTCATCTCATTGTAAACCCTAATTTTACATTGTTTCAAAAACATTAATGTAGTTGTTTTACCTTGATCTTTGAAGAGAGTTTGAATATATAACAAGAGAGGACTCCACCTAGTCCATGAAGAGTTGAAATGAAGCTAGAACAAAGTCACACAAAGAGCTATATCAATGTGTATTTTCGGTCAAGGTAAAAACATGGAGGAAACATGATTTTTCTTTGAGATTCCTTACCTAGAAGCAAAGGAGAGTAATGATATGTCAAAATACAAGCTCAAGCTCCTACAATGGTGGAACACCTTGGCACCGAAATGGGGCTCTTGGAGTTTTGAGAAGATAGGAATGAAGAGCTTGATGAGAGGAAGAGATTGGTGGTTTGTTTTTGATTTGACAAGTGAGTAAGATTTTACAAGAGGTCAAAGAAGTTTAATGGGGTGTGTGTATTACCGTGGAAGAGAAGGAAGAAAGAGGTGTGACCGTGAAAAGGGAGGAAATGAGAGAATGAGATAGAATTTGCTTTTAAGAGATATTTATGCTTATAAAGTAAAAAGTAAGTTTAATTAGTTTTCTTTACTTACTTATTATATCAACTAGAGAGTGGTGAGTCACCACACTTAAAAACCGGCCCCCTTTATTAGTATGAGGGTATTTTAGTCTTTGTTTGTCAATTTAATTACTTAATACAACATATGTTATAAACTAGCTTATAAAAATCACTATTCACCTAAACAAGGCACTTAGAAGTGAAATTTTTGATTTCCCATTAATATAGCCACCCAAATGTGATACTATATAGTACACATATATATTTAAGAGTAATGATGGACATTTAGCCATTCAAAACTCATTTACAAGACAATTTTTCAAAAATGTGCTTTAAGACTTCTTAAAGCACATTTTGTGTTTTAACTTGTTTTCGAGCTTGGTTTTCTTTGGTAATTGGTTTAATAAGTTCATTAGTATATAGATGAGGTCTTGGTAAGTTCACTAGGTCTTAACCAAGTTTATCCCAAGCTTAGAGCACATTTTGGCTCTTATTGACTTTAAAGCACATTTTGTGTTTTCTTTAGTTTAAATTTGTTTACTAAGGTTTCTAAGACTCTTTTTAGTCTTATTACACCCTATTTAGGTGTTTAAACAACATAACTATGTTTGGGGTATTTCACAGCCCCCCACTGTTACCATTGAAGACGCGCGCACGTCGAAACCTCAAGAATCAGCCCATGGATGAAACGATATCCAGAGTCAAAAGAAGAATTCCAAGATTGACCTTTTCCAAATTCCCACCAGATCACCAACTACCCAGAGCAATACCAAAGCACTCAGTCCTACAGAGTGCAGAAGCGTAAACCCTAAGTAGTCAATGTCTAATGGAACAAC
Source organism: Limonium bicolor (assembly GCA_023374045.1). Taxonomy (NCBI): domain Eukaryota; kingdom Viridiplantae; phylum Streptophyta; class Magnoliopsida; order Caryophyllales; family Plumbaginaceae; genus Limonium; species Limonium bicolor. The sequence continues at coordinate 171,721,548 of CM041781.1, forward strand.
CAAATAGAAGGAACCAATACCCATGTAAGTTTCACATCCAAGGCTCAGTTAGTCACACAAGCTGACTTAGTCACACAACCATTTCCTTTTTAGAAATTCCTCTTAAAGTCAGTTAGTGTTTTCCAAAACATTCCACAAGTCAATCAGTAAAAATATCGGAGTGCGAGAAATCGTACAAAACATTCCATAAAGTCCAAAACACATCAAGCTGAGTACGAGAAATCGTACAAAACATTCCATAGAGTCCAAAACACAACAAGCTGAGTACGAGAAATCGTACAAAACATTCCATAGAGTCCAAAACACAACAAGCTGAGTACGAGAAATCGTACAAAACATTCCATAGAGTCCAAAACACAACAAGCTGAGTACGAGAAATCGTACCTGGGTAACGCTGTAGCAGTTCTAGTCAACTTGCACAAACAATCAACAGTACTCTGAAGAATATTAAAGGTAGTCTATCATCAATCACTTGTAGCCTAAGTTAAGCTTAAATAAACTCCTTACTCTTATTCCAAAGCCTCAATTGTCTTTTAAGCCCTCACTTATGAGTTATGTATAATCTTTGAGTTATCTGAGAATGTTGTATAGCCCAAGGTTGTAGGATCAAGGAATGTATTTTATTAACACCTGCTAACTGTCCACTCCTATCCACTTAATTCATATTTAACCACAATCCTCACATTAAAGACCTTTATAACATAAGTGCATTATATGTTATTCAATCAATCTTAGAATTTCAATAACAATTCTTAAGCTCAATACTTTTACTCTTACTTTAGAATAACATCGTCTCATGACCTACAATAGGTTTATCTTAGAATACTATACTATTAATTCACAATGTAATGATTATGTATTTTATCAATATCTACTAGATAATCCATTGGGATTAAGTTTTCCCCTTAACTTAATTAAGATCTACATCTTGTATATTGGAACCACAGTGTTGTAGACGCATTATATCATAACCTAATTGAGTTACTAGCTCATTTATCTTATCTTTAGTCAAGAAAGACTTTTTATTACATCCAGCTAATAATCTTGACATAAGATGTTAAATTACTTTTCATCTTGAAACAACTATATTATAGTTAACTTAGACTTATCGAACTCTTACATTTAGTATTCACAAGGTACATTATTTGCTTAATTATTACCTATATAATAAGGTGTTTAAATATAACCTTTTATGTATCCTTACTTACCTTTAATCTCCTAAATATTTTATTTTTACACCCATTCACTCTATAGACTATAATCCTTTTGTACTAAACTTCAATAACTTAAGCCTTAAATACGTTTTAAATTGTTTTACAAAGCCTAAGGTTTCAAAGGAATAACTTAATAAATTAATTCCCTTTATTGAAATTAGGATGGACAATATATCTACATAGAGTAGTATTTATCAAAGAATTAAATTCTGGTTCGTAAGCGAAATTGTTAATTATATGAAAATTCTCATATTTTATATTCAAATAACCTATCATTATTTCCCATTACCGTAAAGTATATCAATATAATATCTTATGTAACCTAGTTTTATCTAATAAAAGGTTCAAAGGTTTTAAGTATCAAATTCCTATTTATAAACCTTCTATAAATTCTAACTACTAAATACCTCACTTAATTGTAAACTCACATCCTAATTATTGGTAATAAATGTTATAAATGTATTTCATATGGCTTATCTAACGCCAGGAAACTTAAGGATTATTATTTAGATAAATTTCCAAATCATAGTTTAATATAGTTTTATATCATAACCCTTTTAATGATTTTATCTTAAAACATTAAGGTATATTCCAATACCATAAATGTTAAGAAATGATTAAATCTAGACTTACTAATCCACCTCACATTTAGATGTAAAAGTATTTTATTTATTTATTATTATTTATATATTAAGAACATTTAGATGTAAAAGTATTACATTTATTCATTAATTATATAGTAAGTTCTATTTGTGTAAAATCTAATTACAAATATTCCTAAGTCCCAACTTATTAATTACCTAACCAAATTATAGATTTACATTATGGTCTTTGACAAACAATATTACACATGTATTCTAATATGGTTTATATAAATCTTAGAAATCCAAGATAACTCTTTAAGCTCAATTTCATAACCACAATTCAATACTAGCTCATATAATATTCTTTTAATAGTATTATGTATAGGTTTAGTTTAACTTACTAATTCCTTAGTATTATATTTCCTATAAGGTATCTAATTTTATTTATGTTAAATGTGTATATATTTATATATACTAGGATTTTTTTCAAAACATTATTTATGTAATTTATTGTATTTAATTATGTTTAATAACTTTTAGGCATAACTACAATTGATATACGGTTTATAAAATAAAGTGTTTCCCTTTAGTATATATAAGTATACCTGTATTAGAATTTAATTAAGACATTCCCTACGTAACTTATTATATTTAAACTATCTTATTACTAACTGCATTCCATGTATGTTCTATAAAGTATTTCCTTTAACTATATCTTAGGATACTAACTCTTATAATATTTAGTTATTATAAGTGTTAATTTATTAGTTCCTTGCTTTACTCTAAGTTACTACTTTATTCCCTTTTATATATATGTAAATATATATATATATATTCATATTTCCCTTAGTTTTAAATAAAACTATTTACTCCCATATAATATAACAAGCAAAATGTAAGATAATTAAATTCCTTGATTTACATAAGTTTCTACTTAAATAAATATATATACATATATGTAAATAATTTCACTTCTCTTAAAATCTAATACCAAAACATTTATAAACTTACTGTTATAAAATGTTAATTTAGTTTCCTTTATTTTCCCCAGCTTAAAAGTTAATTAACAAACCATACTTTAATTTTTGGTTACATCAAAAACCATATATTATAAGTTATTCTTATGAAAAACTCACAAACACAATTTTTAAAACCTTTTACCATTGCCCAAAAATTCCCAAATTTCATATACAGTAACTATAACATTTTAGACATATTATAAAATTTTTATTTCATAAAAATACCTTTTTAATTTGGCCAAATAATTCCAGAAAACCCATAACTTGTAAAAATCATAACTTATGTTTAAAAACTCCAAAACCATAATAATTTTCATCAAAATAAAATAGATTAAATAAGGAATCTATGGTTAAAATTTCAAGTCAAAATACCTTCGGGAAGGCCATTAACTAAAATCAACAAGTTAGAGCTATTTACTGAATTTTTATAGAAACTTAAAACAACTTAAAATCACCCGATCTAATCTTGGCCGTCCAATCTCTTAAAACGAGATCGGACGGCCCCTGTATTGCGAGTTCATCAGCGAAGTCAGTGAGCAGGTCGAGTACTAATTCACGAATATCTCCTAATCTACAGAACGAAATCGAGTGATTCTTGTTTCTATGGATTCGTAATCAAATTTCGGTTCTATTGGTACCGGTTTCCCCAATTATAATGCAGTATACATCAAGATTCGAAATCGATTCGAGAGTTAGTGTAACGCCCCAAAATTCCTATATCTTCTTATCATATTAAACATATACAAGTGGTAGTAGCGGAAGCATTAAACTAGCGGGGCGCTACCGCCACGTTCACAACTTCTATGAACGCTAAGGCTTAATAACTTACATATCCAAATTTTAACAAAGTTTACAAACTGGCTTTAAAACATAAAACCAAAACTCCAGAAGACTGGGTGAAAGTCTCTAATCCCTTAGCCCACACTCTCGAGCTCCTTTAAGTCATCTTCATTTCCTGTATCTGTGGTCATTCAAACAATCACAGAGAAGGGACCACAGGGCATAATGCCAAAAATCAGCAACGCTGAGTAAAATCAAAGCTACCATCAAAAGAAGTAGTATATCAAAATAGCCACTGATCATAGCCACTCTTAATCATTTAATAGCTCAAGTAATATTCAGAATAGACCAAGTACTTATCATGATAATTCAAGTATTAACAATAACAGATTGAGTACATCAATAAGCCATCAGATATATTTAGTTCATAACCAACCAATATATATCAAGTAGGATAATTAACCACCCAAATACTCAAGTAATAACAACATGGTGTCCAAGTATGCTTAGATAGGATATAATCCAATTCATTTAATTGATTATCCATTCAACTCCTCCATTTCTATCCAAACCAGTTCAAGGGACGAATCCCGATCTTTAAGGCGATCCAACCTTTAATCGGTTCAAGGGACGAATCCCGATCTTTAAGGCGATCCAACCTTTAATCGGTTCAAGGGACGAATCCCGATCTTTAAGGCGATCCAACCTTTAATCGGTTCAAGGGACGAATCCCGATCTTTAAGGCGATCCAACCTTTCCCAAACGCACTCCAGGCCCTAAAAGATGTGCACACCCCCTATAGTACCTTTAAACTATAGTGTAGGAAACCATGAAGCATCTCATGGAGCCCAAGGCATACCATGAGTCCAATAATTCATAGGAAAGCAGTTACTGCTCAAGTTCCACATATGGCCATATATCTCAACAATCCATTCCAATGAGTTACTCATTGAATCCTTGTTAATCAGAATATAACAATTTAAAGTATAACAAGAATCAATAGTCAAGTCACTTAACAAAGCCCATTTCATAATTTCAAACACAAGGGACATAACAATAATCAAACAGCACTTAAGGAAAGGCTATGATCACATAATCTTACATGGCACCTTCGGCCAGATCATACAGCATCAAATATCTCAGCTTAACAATTCAAACAACCATAAATCATACCTTAAGACCAAGTTTTGATCAAACAAACAAATCATATCCATTTCAGTTCTACTATTAACTATCTCATCTAGATCAGCTTAAGACATAATTTAACTATAGATTACAACCTGGATCAAACCATAATTGGTTCCTAACACTTTCGGTCATAACAACACAATATTAACCAGATTAGCTTAGGAGTTAATCCAACCATAAACAACCTTCTAAGACAGTACATATAAGTTCCTAACATATTAGACTTTAAGACCTTAAGTCCCAGCTTAGTTTAAACTATCATATTCATCCTAAAATCATGCTATACATCTCTTTAATAGTTCATGGCCAATTCTGCCATACTAGGTTACTAATGACCAGAACATCAACAATCATGTTTTTAGCCCTAGGACACATCTAGTTTACACTAATTAACTTCCAACTGAAACCGGTTGTACTAGGCATCTAATTCACCAGATTAGCTCTTCTAGTAATCACACTTAACATTTTAAACAAGTGCTATACTTTACCTATGTCACTCGGCCATAATGATCAGATAGGTTCTAGGTTAGTTAAGCACCTAAAACACTTGATTAATGCTCTAGAATTCCACCCACAAATCTGGTGTTTAAACAAAACTCTTTAAGACACCATTTATCCTAGATTATAACAACACCAGATTAGACTCAAGATCATCCAGAACAATCATAATTACCTCTAGGGTATTCCCACTTACTAAACAGCAACAAAACACCATAAACAAGCTTTTAAGCAATCAGTAATCAAAGGTAGGTTGCAAACACATCATTTTCTTCCTTAAAACACTTTTCTAGCTCTTCTAGCTTTAGGCTAATAAATACCTACGAATTTTAATTAGATAATATAGGGGTAATACTCCTGTACAACATACAGATTTATTAAGGGATGGTAACCATGAAGTTAGACCAAACAAACCATAACAATTTCAGCCTCAATAACACACATATAACCAGATAAGTTTCAAGATCAATTAATCTTACAAACCATGCTTAAGCATAACAAATCAACTCCCATGTATTTGGTTATATAGGTTAGGTCTTTAAAGCACATTTTTCTTCCTTAAAGCTTATTTCCAACTCAATGGTTTTGTGCCCCAAAATACCAACGAATTTACATAATCCATAAAGAGGTACTAGTCTTTGAAAACATATAGATTTGTGAAGGGATAGTAACCTTGAAGTTACCTTAAGAATTGATGAAGAAAACCTTCTTTAAGACCTTGGAAACTCTTGCTGGAACTAGGACATCCTAAGACACCTTTGGAGCACCTAACTTGGACATGGAAATGGAGTGAGTTCTCAGTGAGTTCTCATGGTTTCTCCTCTGATTTTCGGCCACCAACAGCTAGGAATGGATGGTTAACTTCTAGGAACACCTTACTTCAAGGATTGGAATTGGTATGGAGCTTTCTCCCCCTTCCTTCCTTTCTCGTTCTAAGCTTTCTTTCTACATGGGTTTCTTCCTTCTTTGCCTTCTTCTTACTTATTGCAATGGGTTTAAATGGTGGATGAATGATTTGGAAAGGTAAAGATGGTACAAGGATCTCTCTTCTTCTTCTTTGCTCTCAGCCAAGAAAAGAACAACAAGGTAAGCTTTATTTCTCTTCTTCCCTAATGAAGGACGAAATATTGATGCTGGATGGAGTATTTTGGAGTGGTGGCTGATGGTATTTATAGGCAAGGGCTGATCCTTGTCAATTTCCTCCTTGATTAAGTAAACTTCTAAGTGGTGACACCTTAGGCTCCATTTGCTAGCTTCTGATTGGCTCATAATAAGGCTTAATATAAGAAAGACAACACATGGGCTGACTAAGGGAGGTGGGCAGCAGCCTATTCTCATTGGACCAAGGTGTGGTCTAATAGTGTGGTGACACCTCCTACTAGGCTGCATAGGTGTCGGGCTCCTATTGGTCCTAGTGTTAACCAATGTTAATTTGACACCTCGTGCTTGCCACCTCGTGCTTGCCACCTCGTGCTTAAAGACGTCCTACTTGCCTACTAGCTTGGTCGTGCTTAAGACGTCCTACTAGCTTGCTAGCTTGCTGAGTCACCTACTTGCTTACTAGCTTGATGAGTCACCTACTTGCTTACTAGCTTTCCCAAGCGGCTGCATCACCTACTTGTGTGTTTACTACATAAGCTAGCTGCTGCATCACCAACTAGCTTGGTTGTCACAATGTTATTGAAGCATTCTAGCTAGCTACTTTTAAAACAATACAAGAAGTGCTATTAGGGACTTTTCTGGTCCTAATGAGTACTTATGCCAATATTAGGATTTAAAAGTGCTTTATAGCTTATTAAGACTTAAACAGCAACATAAATCATTCCTTAGAAACTTGGGGATTTACAGTTAGGGTTTATTTCGGTACAGGATTTAATTCAGTTACAATTCTTTCAAATTCTCCTAATCTAATACGAAATTGACTAAATTAACACATGGGTTAGATCGGAAACACGACTACGAACAGCAACAACGGAGAAATTTGATCGGAGACTCACCGGATTGTGCGAATTGTGTGAATTACAATTCGGAAAACTGGGAAAAACTCGAACTTTAACCAGTTCGTGGTGCCAACTTTGAGGATCTATAACTAGCAGTACAAAACGAGATAAATTATGAGTAAGGGCTCATTGGAAAGAACAAATGTAGATCTACGTATTGGTAGCAAGAACTAACCCTAACTCGCACCATACCGAAAGATATTGGAGTCACAAAACACGAGTTTACCTCTCTGTTTCGGTATGATTTTATGTGCTGTTGAAACCGAAACTTTAGATCTCTATATCTCCCAACTGGTTACGAATCAGACTTGGGCATAAACACGAATATTGTAGAGGGATTAGAGATCTTTACAACGAGCTAAAGAAATCGAATTTTGGTTGATTAACGAAGAAGTTATGATCGACGCAAGTTACCTGAGATCGAAGAGAAATCTGGAATTCTGGAAACAGTTTCGCAAGGTGGCTACTTTGGCTCGATTTTCCGGTTGACTCAGAAGGAGTTAGGGTTTGTATGAGTAATGGTTGGAAATAGGAATTGTAGGAGAAGAGAATGGTGAAGACGGCATGGAAAAATATTGAGAGATGTAAAAGTTATAGCCGTCTAAAGTTAGGGCAAAGTAAGGGAAATCGGTTACCGAAATTCAGGGAAGAAATCGGCTAAGTGTGGGCGACCCATTACAGAGTGACACATGGCATCTCTTAAAATTTTGATTCAAAACTTCAATCTAGCATAACTTTGGCTAGGATGATCCGTTTTTGACGTTCTTTTTATCGATCTTCATGGTTTTTCATAACCTATTTATTGGTATAGGTTTCATGGCCTGGTTTGACCATTCTCAAAAAGTCAACTCTAGCAAGGCTTAATAAGCTTTAAGGTTTCTAGAATTTTATATTGACTTTTATGTTTCAAAACAATGTTCCAACACTTCCTAAAATCTTTATAATATAATTGGAGTGTTTAGAAATTTTCCCAAGATTTACTGACTTATAAATCTTATTATTAAATTTATAATACTATATAATAATATATAATAATTAGGGTTAAGTAGGAGAAAACCCCTAAATAAATTTCACAATTCCATATAATAATTTAATATTCATAATTCCATATAATAATTTAATATTCATAATGCCATATAATAATTTAATATTCATAATTCCATATAATAATTTAATACTTAATAGTATTATTAAAGGTTTAATAAAAGAAATCCCCTAAATTAATTTAAATTAATTTAGGGGTATTTCATCTGTACTTATAGCCCTTGGTTTCGCAGTAGAGTTGACACATAAATAAATCATTTAAGAACGCTGCAGTGCTAAGAGAAACAGGAAATTTAGCATTTTAGAATTAAAACACTGCCAAATATAAACATTACCACTTCACCTGCTAGTACCGTGTTCAACGTTAGTTTCAACAGTCAAAAGTAAAACAATTCAAAATAAAAGTACGGAAAAACAAATAAAATAAGGAAAGCAATAAAGAAGGGATGGCTGTCACTGAGGTGGCTGTGGTGGTGGAGCTCTCGCCCCCATCCTGTCAAGGAGCATCTGCAGGAGCTGGCTAGTCTGGGCCTGCTGTGAAGATGTGTCGGTCATGAACTGAGCTGCCTCTCTCTGCCGAGTAGATGCCTCTGCCATAAACTGAGTTGTCTCTCTCTGAAATGCATCACTACGCTCCAAGAGCTGTGTGATTAGAGCCTGGGTGACTCTGAGAGAAGTCTGCTCTGTCTGGAGGTGCTGGTGAGTCTAGCGGATGTCATCGATATGTCCCTCCATGCGCACCTGGCGCTGCTGTACATTGCCAACCTGCTGCCGCACATCCCCAAACTGCTGCTCCATCCTCTGCTGCTACTGTAGGATAGATTCCATTAGAGTCTGCATCTCTGGCGGGATGCTCATCATTGGAGGGTTAAGAGGCTCCATGGTCGTAGTAGGTGCCGCAGTAGAGCTAGAACTCGAAGATGTGCCAGCGGACCCCAGACCAGAGCTACCCTTCACCCAACTGCCATCATCGAGGCACAAGAAGCCCCATCTCCTGAAGGTCTGTACTGTGACGGGTCTGTCTCCCTCCCGTATCTCGACATCAGTAAGGACGTCATCGGGGAGTGTGGTGGTCAGAAGATGCGTGAGGAAGATGGGGAAGATGGGGTGTAATCATCTTCTTCTTCGTCCTTAGATACATCACCACCTTGTGCAGCTGCCGAAACATCACGAAGGGGAGCGAGACCTGCTGAGATGGTGGAGGAGGTGCAGCCAGGAGATAGTCGAGTAGAACACAATCCTCGTCAGAAGCATCATTTCCGGCATGAGGCCGGATCTGATGACTGAGGATCTCTGCGATGAGCCTCTGTGGAAGGGAGGGGAGGGTAGCGTATGGAAGTACGGTCTTGTTCTCCTCACCCCGTCGGCGAGTAGTACTCCCGACCTCTTGTACCCATCTAGCTTTACTATGCCTAAGCTCACCCTCCGTAAGATCTAAATATGCCGCCTCATTATCAGGTAGGTTTAAAATAATACTGAAGGCCGTAGGGGTTACCTCGACAGGGAACTGGCGCACGTAAGAGGTGATGATGTTCGTCGTGTCGCTCGCCTCAGCATTTGCGTAGAATTCCCTTACCAGAGACGCCTCTGAGGTGATGCGCCGAAACCAGCAAAGATATCTCCAAGCCCAGTAGCAGCTGACGCCTCTGAGGTGATGCGCCGCTCTATGACAAATGCCCCGCCTTGCTCGAACCAGGCACGGGCGGCAGCAGAGATTAAACCATCAGGGCGAAGTGTGGTAGAGGCTGGGGCTGACTGATCGTCTGGGCGTGGGTCTCTCGAAGAGGATCCCGTGCGTGTGGCACCTCCACCTCTAGTTCTAGCCATCTATACGATAAACAAATGTGTTAAGAAGCCAAAACAACATGAAGCAGTAAAGAAGAAGCAAAAGACACACAAATACCCGAAACCGATCGAGTAGCAAGTTCTATTTAAACAAATTCTTGCACACAGTTAGTCCACGAGAATCAAGGCTTTAAAACAACTAATCATAGCAAACAATAACATCAAACAGTAGAACATAAACCTAGAAAACAATTTCAGAAAAAAAGTTATAAAATTTGTGCATGTCCGGATCTACGTCCGGGTGTCTGGGTCGGACGCAAATCCGGACGCACTCAGGAACCCTAAAAATCGCGCCGCGAATAGAGGGAGCCCAAATCACTCAAATCCCATACACATTGCATAGATTTCGCACTTCAATCATCTAATTAACATTATAAGCCACAAAACAACTACTAATCTACCGAAAATCAACATAAATTCGAATCGAAATCACGAAATTGTAAAACCTGGTTTGATTAGGGTTTTCGGTTCGAATTTGGGGAAAAAGAAACGCGGGCGACGGCGGTGCTGTTGCGGCAGTCGCCTGGTGGTCGCAACGGTGGTCGGAGTGGTGCGGTTGTGGTGTTGGCGAAGATGGAGGAAGAAGAAAAGTAGTGTCGGCGTTTTCTGGTTCGTGTTCGACGGGGGAAGAAGAAAGAAGAAAGAAGAAAGAAGAAAGAAGAAAGAAAGAAGAAGAAGAAAGACGAGGCGTGATTTAGTCATGTCCGGTTTTTCCGTCCGGAACCGGACGTGTCTAGTTATTTGCGACCGGATTTGCGACCGGCTGAGTTTGGCCGGACACGTTGAAATCCCTTTTTTTATATATATAAAAGAATTAAAAAATACTACTCTAAAACACCTCATTTGAGTTAAAAATAAAAAGGAAATATTACCAAAACAATCAAGCAAAAATAAAACAAGCACAAGAAATGTAGAAATGAAATAGCAAGAGTTTTAGAGGACTCCCTGATCCGTAATGAACAATGCCGTGATATTCCCCCACACTTGAGTTAAGTTTAGCATCAAAGTGAGGTAACTGAAAGATTTTATCTGCAAAACCAGGAGGAGTCAAGTGGAACCGGGCAGAGTTATTTATTGAAGAAGGGGAGTCGGGGCTCTTGCAGAAAAATAGCAGAATGTAATAATTCATAAGAGATTAAAAGAAAATTATATCAAGCAAAAGGAAGGTGTAAAAGAGTTTTTATACTGGTGGGTTTCCTCCTACCAAGCCGCCCATCATTTCGGTCTTTGGCTAGACCTTGTTGTTGTCTGTTTTATTGGTCGGGATCCCGGAGCCAGAGTGTTGAACGAACCATATCAACATCGCTCCCTTGGTACAACTTCAGCTGTGATCCATTAACCTTGAATGCTTCCCCCTTCTCGTTGACCAACCCAATGACTCCATAAGGGGAAACAGTTGTAAATGTGAATGGACCCGACCAGCGAGATTTCAGCTTTCCCGGAAATAGTTTCAGTCTGGAATTGAACATTAGCACTCAGTCACCAATCTGAAACTCCCGTTTCACAAGCAATTTATCATGCCATCTCTTAGTCCGTTCCTTGTAAATCTTGGCATTTTCATAGGCCTCCTCTCTGAATTCATCCAGTTCACAAAGCTGCAGTTTCCTTTCCTCACCGGCCTTCTGAAGATTACAATTCAGAACTTTAAGTGCCCAAAAAGTTTTATGTTCCAGCTCTACCGGAAGATGACACGCCTTTCCAAAAACCAACTTGTATGGAGACATTCCCAAAGGCGTCTTATAAGCTGTCCGGTAAGCCCACAAGGCATCATCCAACTTCATAGACCAATCCTTACGGGATGAACTAACAGATTTCTGTAGAATCCACTTGATCTCCATGTTAGTAACCTCAGCTTGCCCGTTGGTCTGTGGATGATAAGGTAAGGATACCTTATGTCTCACTCCGTACTTTTGCAACAAAGCTTCAAACTGCTTGTTACAGAAGTGAGATCCTTCATCACTTATGATTGCCCGTGGTACACCAAACCGAGAGAAAATGTTTTTCTTCAAAAACCGCAACACAACCTTTGCATCATTAGTAGGCGTAGCCACTGCTTCAGCCCATTTAGTCATGTAATCTACAGCTACCAAAATGTAGAGGTTCGAATGTGAAGAAGGAAACGGCCCCATGAAGTCCATCCCTCATAAATCAAATGGCTCAACCTCCAAGATGTAATTCAAGGGCATCTCAAGCTTACGTGAAAGGTTACCATGGCGCTGACAGCTATCACATGTGGACACAAATGTATAGCAGTCTTTATGCAGCATCTTCCAAAAGAAACCGGCCTCCAACACCTTAGCTGCTGTCTTGGCTGGCCCGAAATGTCCTCCAGCTTCTCTTGAATGACAGTGGACAAGGATGTCACGTGTTTCAGTCTCCGGGACACACCGATGAATAATCCCATCACCACAAACCTTGAACAAAAACGGATCATCCCACCGGTAATGCTTAACAGTAGAAAAGAATTTCTTCCGCTGCTGATAAGACATCTCTTGTGGTAAAATCTGCTTAGCAAGGTAATTCGCAATATCGGCATACCAAGGATCCTCCTTAAAACCAATTGCATACACCAGCTCATGAGGGAAGTATTCATTAATTGGTATACCGTTATCAGGAACTTGCATCCGTGATAAATGATCAGCAACTCCGTTCTGCACTCCGGGCTTGTCTTTCACCTCAATATCAAACTCTTGATGGAGTAGTATCCATCTGATCAACCGAGGCTTAGCATCAGCTTTCTGGAACAAGTACCTCAAAGCAGAATGATCAGTATGTACGATGACTTTGCTCCCGATGATGTATGGTCTGAACTTGTCACAAGCAAAAACAATGACCAACAACTCCTTCTCTGTGGTGGCATAATTCCTCTAAGCGTCATTGAGCGTCTTGCTGGCATAATAAACAACACGCAGCACCCTCTCGTGCCTTTGACCGAGAACTGCTCCCACAGCAAAATCGCTCGCATCACACATGATCTCAAAGGGTAAGGACCAATCAGGAGCAATGACTACAGGGGAAGTCACCAACTTTTCCTTTATCGTATTGAATGCATCAAGACACTCCTGTGTGAACTCAAACTTTGCATCCTTCATTAGCAAATCACACAGCGGTTTAGAGATCTTCGAAAAGTCTTTGATGAACCTTCTATAGAACCCTGCGTGACCAAGGAAACTTCTGACATCTTTCATAGAGGCTAGCGGTGGTAACTTCTCAATGACCTCAACCTTGGCTTTATCCACCTCAATACCTTTGCTCGATACCTTGTGACCCAGCACAATGCCCTCTTGCACCATGAAGTGGCACTTCTCCCAGTTCAGCACTAGATGAGTCTCTCTGCAACTGGCTAGAATTTGCTCTAAATTGTCCAAACAGGAATCAAACGTTAGTCCAAACACAGAAAAATCATCCATAAATACATCGATGCATTTCTCAAGATAATCAGAAAATATAGCAGTCATGCATCGCTGGAAGGTAGCTGGCGCATTGCACAATCCAATAGGCATGCGTCGGTAGGCATATGTTCCATAGGGGCATGTAAACGTGGTCTTCTCCTGGTCCTCTATAGCAATAGGAATCTAAAAATAACCAGAATATCCATCCAAGAAACAATAATATTTATGCCCTGAAAGCCTCTCTAACATCTGGTCAATGAATGGAAGAGGAAAATGATCTTTCCTGGTTGCAGCATTCAACTTCCTGTAATCAATACACACCCTATGCCCTGTAATAGTTCTTTGAGGAACTAGTTCACCTTTATCATTGGGGACTACAGTAAATCCCCCTTTCTTGGGCACTACCTGTGTAGGGCTTACCCATTCGCTATCTGAAATAGCATAGATAATACCTACATCCAGAAGCTTGATTACCTCATTCTTCACCACTTCTTTCATGTTAGGATTCAAGCGTCGTTGAGGTTGAACCATTGGCTTGCAATTTTCCTCCAAGTGAATGCGGTGGGTCCAGAAATTTCCTGATATCCCCTTGATATCAGCGACAGACCATCCAATTGCTTCCTTGTTCTTCCTGAGTACCTGTAAAAGTTGCTCCTCCTGCGTATGTGTTAGATTTGCAGAGATAATAACAGGTAAACCAGAGGGCTCAACTAAAAAGATATATTTCAAATGACTAGGAAGAGGTTTCAGCTCTAAGGTGGGTGGTGCTTTGATAGAAGGAATCAACTATTTAGGTTCTCGTTCTAATCTCTCCTTCTCCATATGAGCACCCCTACGAAAAGGCCTGCCAGCTGATAAATGGAACGCAACCTCAGCAATCTCTGGATCCTCATGAGTTCCATCGAAAGAATTAATTAAACACTTTTCTAACTCATCCAATTCAGCTGGACCAAAAATATATTCCTACATCAAAGAATCAATAGCATCCAGACTAAAACAGGCATGCACGTCAGAAGGATGTTTAGTAACCTTGGACATATCAAAGACCAGCTGCTCGTCATGCATTCTCAAAATAATCTTACCACCCTCAACATCAATGAGGGTTCTAGCTGTTCGCATGAAAGGGCGTCCAAGAATTAATGGTACTTCCTTGTCTTCCTCCATATCTAGAATCACAAAATCAGTAGGAAAAACAAAAGTACCAACAAAAGCAACCAAATCTCTAACCACACCCTTCGGGAAGATAATGGACCTATCTGCTAACTGTAAAGTTATACGGGTAGGGTCACACACCCCTAATCCAAGCTTAAGATACATGGACAAAGGCATCAAATTAATGCTAGCTCCCAAATCACAGAGACCCTTACCACAGTCGACATTACCTATTGAGCATGGAATGATTGGAAAACCGGGATCGTCGAGCTTTGGTGGAAGATTCTTGCTAAGCACTGCAGAAACTTTTTCTGTCAATTGCACCGTCTCCTTCTCAACTAATGACCTTCTATTTGAAAGGATGTCCTTTAAGAACTTCGCATAGATAGGCATCTGCGTCAAAACATCTGAAAAAGGAATATTAATTGTTAGTTTCTTAAAAATGCTTAGAAACTTACCAAACTGCTCATCGAGGTCTCTCTTTTTAATCAATTTGGAAATGGCACTGGGAGCTCAGGGACCGCCCGTCGTGATGATCGAGAAGACTGGACAGCTTCGCCGGTCAGCTCACTATCTTTCTGTGCATTGTTATCGACTGGAGCACTTCCTGACACTGGTCCCTCAATGATTTCTACCTCTTGACCAGCAACCTTGTCCTTTTCAGGTTCAGCTGGAGTTGTTTCAGCTTCAGGGATCAAAGGATCAAGCTGCTTACCACTCCTCAAAGTCAATGCTTTAGCATATTTGCAAGGATTCTTCTCTGGCTGGCTAGGTAGAGCCCCCACAGGTCTATCAGAAAACCTTTCATTCAGTTGGGCAATCTGAGTCTCAAGGTGTTTGTTGAAAGCTTTCTACTCCAAAATGAATGTCTTGTTCTCATGGTTTGTGTTCTCTTGCTGTTCGAGTTTCCTATTGGTCGACAAGATAAACTCCCGCATCATATCCTCCAAACTTGAACTAACACCAGCTGGCTGATTCTGTTTCGGCTGGTTCTGCATTTGTTGATTCTGATGAGGTCTCTGAAAATGCTGAGTGTTCTGCTGTGGAGGCCTCTGACTATAGTTATTTCCCTGGAACGTCTACTGCTGATATCCCTGATTATTTTGATTGTTGTAGAAGTTCCCTTGCCTATTTCCCAGATAGTTTACCTCTTCATTCTGCTGAGAGGTACACTGACACATGTTGGAACTTCTACCACAATACTCACACTGTGGAAAAGAATCAGTCACAACAGCTGCACTTGACTGGGGATTCATCATTGCACACATCTTCTCGAATTGCTTAGACATGCTATCCATCCTAGCAGCTATAAGAGTGTTCGAATCTATCTCATAGATTTCAGCGGTCTTCCTTGGGAGAACCTCAGTAGCAGCCCTAGCACCTCCCCAATGATTAGCTGAGTTAGTCAGTGTCTCGAGCAGCTCTTTCATCCTAGTGATTGGAAGCTCCATGAGACTACCTCCTGCACAAGTATCCACCAAAAGACGGCTTTGGGGATCGAGATCTTAGTAGAAAGATTGCAGCACGATTTCCTCTCCCAGACCATGGTGCGGTACTCTTCGAACAATACCCTTGAATCTCTCCCAAGCCTCTGAAAGAGTCTCCCCACTAAATTGCTTGAAATTGGTGATCTCACCTCTCATGGTCATCATGCGAGATGGTGGGAAGTACTTCGCCAGGAATGTGTTTACGAGCTCAGCCCAAGAAGTGATGCTGTTCGGTGCCAAGGATTTCAACCACTCTGCAGCTCTATCCCTCAAGGAGAAAGGAAATAAATTCAGCCTTGCTACCTCCTGAGATGCATGTGACGAACAAGCTCCCACCAACCGTAGAATGGATGTCAGATGAACATTTGGATCTTCTGTTATTGTTCCACTGAACTGTGGCGCATTCAAGACCATCGTGACGTAATGGGTCTTGAACTACCACTCTACCCCTTCCGGTAGTCCAGGGATTACTATTGGTGATGTGAGTCCCTCCATATTCGGACGAGTGTAGTCATTCATCCTTCTCTCTTGGCTGTTACCGTTACCTGCCATAATACACTCCTCTTCTGGAACAAATGTATCACCTGGCGAATCCTTGATAGATACTTCTGGCTCAACTATAGAATCCAGTACTAATCCTTGACGTCCTCTTCTAGCAAGTCACTCTATCTTAGGCTCAAGCTCAAATTCAGGATTGCCTGCAGAACGAGTTTTAACCATAAACCAAAATCAGATAACTGATAGTAATTTTTGCGTAGTTGCAAAAGTGAACTCAATCGGATAAAAACCAAAATAAACCAGAACCAAAAATAAGAGACAACTCGCACAAAGCTAAGAAAATGAACAAAATAAAATAAAACAGGAATAAACAAAAAAAACAAAAACAAAAAAAATAAATAAGAAATACCAAAAAAATTAAACTAAATAACCGTGCCTCCCCGGCAACGGCGCCATAAACTTGTTGGAGGTTTAACCTAACGGCAAATGTTGTTGGGGGTTTAACCTAACGGCAAGTGTACCGGTCGATTATAGCAAGTTTAAATCTCGGAGTATTCCCTGAGTATCGAACCAAAGGAGGCGATGTCTAGTTTAATTTCTACTCACACACAAAACAAGAATAGTATAAAAATAACAGGAAATTGGGGGTTTTGTATGTGATGGTGAATGCTGTAAAAGAGATCGATAAGCAATAAATAACAGGTAAATAACTGATTTGAATTTGATTGATAAGGGAAATTCCGGTTTACTACTTCTCCCTAGATCTGCAATTTCTTTCCCTAATTGATTTCTACAGAATTCTAAATAAAACCCTAGAATAAAGGCAATTCGCATCCGGTCTCCAGCTCAACGAATTCTAATTAGCAAAGACTGAACCCTAACTCTCGTTATGAATCCACTGTTTACTAGTTGCTTTAAGCATAGTCTAGATTAATGGTCAGCTAGTGGTTTAGAGGAATACCCCATCTATACTATCTGGTTCTTTCCCTGTAGTCAATTGATAGCCGCAATTCTCACTTATAAGCTAACAAACTGATAAACTCAATAATTGATCTGATTAAAAAAGATTTAGGAATACATAAGGGAAAAGAACTTTATTCTATTGTACTGCAGAAAATCACAAAGGTTCAGAAATAATTAATCTAGGGATACATAGTAAACCGAAATTAAAAGTGACTACTCAGCCATAGACATAATAACAATGCTCAATTTAAATAGAATAAGGATAGAGGGATTTAGCAGAAAAACTAATTTTAGAAGCCATCGCCGATTCTACAGTTTCCTCTCTTGTCTGTGTCACGTCCGGGTATCTGGGGTCGGATGTCGATCCGGACGCACTGTTGAGGGTCAGTCCGGATCCGGACGTAGTTCGGACGTGGCTAAATGAAGGGTGTGAGCACGTTTTGTGTCTGTAACTGAGGGAGAAGTGATATGGAGAGAGATAAGTGAATGGAGATGAAATATTGATCGTAAATGAGGAAGTAGTATGGAGAGAGAAGGAGAGTGTATTGTGTAGACGGGAGTGTCTGGTACAAATGAATTAGGAAGTGAACGAGAGCTTAAATAGGCTTCAAAAGTTGATGTGTCCAATGGGTATGGGGTACAAAAAGATCCACGCTTGTCCATCTAGTTGTATTTTGTACTGGAAGGGTGATGAATTTGCTGATAAATGTCCAGAATGTGGGGAATCACGTTATGCGAGGAAAAACCAAAATGAATGCACTGGTCATCGTAAGGTGGCATCCCCTGCTAAAGTGTTGTGGTATTTGCCCATAATACCACGATTAAAGCGTCTATTTGCAGTTGAAAAGATGCGGAGAATCTAAGGTGGCATTCGACTCACAGAAAAAATGATGGTAAATTGAGACATCCGGCAGATGCGTCCCAGTGGAAAAACATTGACATGAAATTTCCTCAGTTTGCTAGCAAGCCAAGAAACTTGAGACTCGGTTTGTGTACTGATGGGATGAACCCTTACGGTACACTGAGTAGCATACACAGCACGTGGCCGGTATTATTGATGATCTACAATCTTCCCCCGTGGTTGTGTATGAAACCTAGACACATTTTGTTGTCACTTTTGATATCTGGTCCAAAACAACCTGGCAACAAAATAGATGTTTTTCTACAACCATTGATAGATGACCTACAGCTCTTGTGGAATGAAGGGGCCATGGTGTATGACTCATTTGGAAAAGAGAATTTTAACTTGTGTGCTATGTTATATTGCACAATCAATGACTTTCCTGCGTATGGTAATCTTTCTGGTTACACAGTCAAAGGTGCATGTGCATGTCCTATTTGTGGTGAGCATACATCAAATATCCGCTTGAAACATAGTGGTAGGAATGTTTACATGGGTCATCGAAAAATGCTTCCAAAGGGCCACAAATATCACAAGATGTCGATTGAGTTTGACGGAAAGACTGATCACAGTGTGTCTCGTCCTCCTTTACCAGGTTCAGAGGTGTATAAAAAGGTGCATAATATTGTCAACAACTTTGGTCCTTCGACAAGAAACACCGAGAAAAGTGTGTGGAAAAAAAGTCAATCTTTTGGGAACTTGAGTATTGGCAACATTTAGATGTCAGACATTGTATTTATGCAATGCATATCGAAAAAAATGTCGGAGAGAGTGTTATCGGAACCCTCTTGAACATACCAGGCAAGACCAAAGATCACATAAAGGGGAGAAGAGATTTGATTTATTTGAACATAAGGGAAGATCTTTGGCCACAAGAACGTGGAAAACGTATGTTCTTGCCTCCTGCATGTCACACATTGTCAAAACAAGAGAAACATAGTCTGTGCAATATCCTCCACGATATCAAGGTGCCATCAGGGTATTCGTCTAACATAAGAAAACTTGTTTCAATGTCTGATCTAAAATTAGTTGGAATGAAATCCCATGATTATCATGTATTAATGCAAGATTTTTTACCCGTCGCAATTCATGGGATCCTACCTGATGCGGTGAGAAACGCAATCACCAACCTTTGCGTGTTTCTCAAAGTAGTATCTGCTAAAGTTCACGATGTGGATAATCTAGACAAATTACAAGCTGATCTTGTTGTCACGATGTGTCAGTTGGAGATATATTTTCCTCCTTCATTCTTCGACATCATGGTTCATTTATTGGTTCATTTGGTCAGAGAGATTAAAGAGTGTGGCCCTGTATATCTTCGTTATATATATCCTTTTGAAAGATACATGGGTATACTGAAGAGAAAAATGAAGAATCATCGTCGTCCGGAAGGAAGTATTATAGAGGGATATATAACAGAGGAAGTTCACTAGTAGAAAAAGGGTCATTTTCGGCGGTTCTTTTGGGCCTTTTTCGGCGGTTTTAAACGTCCGAATATTACACCGCCGAAAAAGGCCCTTCCAAAGTTTCGGCGGTTTTATAACCGCCGAAAATAACAACCTTTTTCGGCGGTTCCAAACGCCAAAACCGCCGAAAATAACGTCTGTCCCAGCTCAAAATGAGGTAAAAAAATAGACATTTTCGGCGGTTCTTACTAGGAACCGCCGAAAATGTCTATATTTTTTTTTTTTGGTTTTTTTCGTTTTAGTTTACAATCCCACATATGTCAACAAACCTGTAAAATATACAGATACAACATCCAGATATATCCAAACATCTCTCTACGTCATATTATAGAGGATGTCAATCACTCTTTGTAAGAGAATTGTCAAAAAATCAAAATAATGATGAAATGGTCACAAATGACCAACAACACATTTCAAATGGTCACAAATGACCATATACAAACCATTTCAAATGGTCACAAATGACCATATAGATATACAACTACCAAGATATTCATTGTACTCAAACCGGTCATCTTTCACAATCTAACTAGCCATAAATTTCTAAACATTAACGTTCTAAATAACAATTTGATCGAAAAAACAAAGTGAAAATCAAACTAAAGTCATATAGACAAACTCCGCCCAATCCTCCAACATAGCGTTGATCGTTTGTCTGTCGTATTCGCCAACATTAGGGAAAACCTTTTGAAAAACAAAACAATACAAAATGAGTTAATCATTAAACAAATACATTAAAATTAAAAAATATATATATATGACTTCAACATACGTTTTCCAATTGATCCTGCATATCACCAAAAAGGATGATTATGTCATGCATATATCTCATGACATAATACCCACACTCCGAACCCCCGGGTTGACGTGGACACTTAAACAGAGAAAAGAAAAAGGATTAATTACATAAGACATTTGTTCTATCAATGAAAAACAAGTGATGCATGTACCTTCACTGCAGTCCAGGGGACAACACCTTTTATCCTTATACCAAGATGTGAAATCATAACACTTTGATATATACTGCACATTAAATGTCATAAATGTATATTAATAAAATTAGGATATCCATGCACAACAAAATTAAATTAAAAGAATTGAAATGCATAAAGAAGTGGTTTATAATGTACTTACGTGTTAAGGTGTGGCTTTATCTTGATATTATTCGGCAATGTATGCCGAAGCGGATCAAGATATAGTATACGTGCACGATCCAAACACAACACCAGTAGGACCCAATGACCACTATGTAATACCAAAACACTAACATGTCAGTATAATGTCAAAATCAACAAGTACAACATTTAATGGAATTAAAATGATAAACACAAGTTATTACCTTTGATGGTAGGGCAGCAGGAGATATTTCTTTCTCGCATTGATGCTGTTAGCAATCGCACGCTGTAAGTAGAGCTTACTACCTTGTACATCAGACGTCACAGCAGTGTATGACGTTCTCTCAGGACATAGAAATCCATACTTGGTAAGTGAAAAAGTTTGCATTTTCTCATGCAAAAACCTATTCATTAATTAAAAGATATAGTAATTAACATTGTTTCAGGGCATCACTTTATAACTTAATTACCAAAAAAGACTAATACTTACATAATGAATGAGTGGACAACAGTGATAGGCACCTAGTCAGATTTCAGGATGTCCTGCACGTCGTTTGTCCACAAGTTGACTTCTAAAACTTCTTCATAGTGAAGAATGTCAGGTTCAAAGCTAAGAAGGATAGAATCTTTATCAGCTGGGAAGTCACGGATCACATCATGCAACACTTTCATGTTTGGCCCCAAGCGTGCATATATTGAATCATCTACCAAGTTTTCTTTGGTAACGACATTGGTGGATGCTCTGTATCCAGAAGATGTAATCTTTGACTTCTTTTTTTCAGGAGACTTTGATTTCTCCTTTAATGCCTATTTGCAATCGACATACATTACTAATCATGAACTGAACATCCACACACATATAATTTACTACAATAACTATATTAAAGGTTGTATTGGGCGTACCTTCATACACTTCTGAATCAGGCGAACAGGCCATTGAAGAAATGCACCCTTTGCGGACCGAACCGTGCTGTACTCCTCCGTAGGTACAGGGAGTTCTAAATCAGGACACGTGTAAATCGGTTCGTCCACAGACACTCTCCCGTGATACGGCTGTAATGGCATGCCATGGACCACATCATTCGAGCGTGATGTGTACACTCTTCCTTCTGCAACTGGTATATTTTGATTGTTGTACGGGAGCAAGAGGTTGCAGTTTATTGGATCCTACAATTTAATCAGATTAGTAGATGATTGAACTGATAAATAAGTAATAAACGATATGACAAGTAATAAAACAGTTAAAGATATAAAAATTTACCTGTACATATGCGTAAGGTTACGGATCATTAGACTCTATGCTTGTGTGCAGTCCAGCAGGATCAGAAGCAGGAGCATATCCATAAGAAGGATCAGAAGCAGGAGCATATGGATGGGGTGCACCAGTCCTCTGACGCACTTCAGCAAGGATCTCATCCCTCAACTGATCTTTGAAGTTACTGAGGACACGTAAATGCTCATCATACGGGATCATCCTCTCCTGACTACTACTTCCTTTCCTCGACCCGGGGTTTCCAAATACTTTTCTTATCCCTATGTTAATCCCCCCTAACCCCACTGCTCGGCCTGGATGATCTTTCTTTCCTAGCGCCCGAGACAGCTGGTCATCATGTCGATCAGGAGCCCAAGTCCCTTGGGTTACTTGCTCGTTCATTTCAGCCTTTAGAAGTAAATGCATATAGGATTTATAATAAATTATAGGATTGAAATATTGAATTTGAAAAAATAATAAGGATTAAACAAAAGTACTTACCATCTTATCAACAATTTCCTTCGTTTTCTCGAAGGGATACAGACGCTCTCCAGTTTTTGGGTCTTTCTTAGTGCGTGAAAGCTTCCAAAATGTACCCCGTTTCTGGTGCTCATCTAGAGTGCTCACATCCGATGGCAACTCCCCTTCTGCCACCCACTCAGGAACTCTTCTGTTAACCCCTTTACCACCCAGCAAGTGACGATATTCATTCTTCTTCGCATTCGCTGACTGGGCCTCACGATACTCCTATTATCAAGTAAACAAAAGTACACGATGCTTATTAAAAACATATACATATGTAAACCTATTTGTATGTATATACAATACTTAATTATTTAATAGTTAGTATGTACCTTCGTCTCCATCTTCTTGTCATAAAACTGCTGCCACTTCTCTTGGGTTATTGCTGTGTAGATCTCCCAAGGCTGGCGTGTGTCGCCGTCAGGCCGCTTAAGCTTCTTGGTGATGAACCATTTGACCAGATCATGCTTATGATCTGAAAATTTTTTGCGCATCATCGATTTTACCATGGTGTAGTACTCGGTTTCTGCAGGTATTCGATATCGTTTCTGCATATCATCATAAATGAAAAGGATGTTAGTTATGCATACTTATAAATCGTATCAATAAATACTGCAACTATTGTTTATTTACCTGTACATCTCAAACATCTGCTTCTTCAATCCTTCGTCAACCTGAGGCCAAGAGAGAGTGATATCACAATACTCTCGCACTATGATGCCCAGCTCAGTAGTGAAGTCTCCAGCCCATTCCCCAGTCGGTTGTAGATACTCATTAAACTGCAGCGGCTTCGACTCAATCTTTTTTGACTTAAGAGCTTTTGTAGGACCTCGAGGTTTTACGGTCCTGCTCTCTGGGATCTGTGACCCAGAAGGTCCAGCTTGTGTGTCTGCAGCTGGCACATCAGACACTATAATCTCGGCGGTGCCACTACCCCCCTCATCAGTTCGGGCCCGTGACGTGCGGCCCTTCCCTCCACGTGTTTGCCTCTTCCTCGGTCGGGCTGCGTCACTCAGAATCTCCCCGACCGGGTCGTCCATATCATCCATTTAACTGTCTGCACAAATAAACAATATGATATTAATAACAACAAAACAAATAATATAAAAAATACGTAATCAGATATCATAAAAAATTAATATTTAATTACCTAACAAACAAACACATCTTTTATGGTTTTTCGACCCATAGACCCTCATCATGATCAGACCTAGTATACACTACATCGTCTGGAATATCAACAATGTTGGTGGCAGGAACACTGTTAGAAAAGGGTGGTGTCTCATCAAATAATAATTCATCGTCATCAACATCTTGATCAACATTTGTGATCACAAATCTTTTCCCTGGTAAAACTACTGACCATCTGGAATCGATGGGATCTTCTATGTAAAATACTTGTTCACAGTCCTTGGGAAATATGAACGACTCTTGTGTAGGACCAAGACTTGATAAATCAACCAAATTAAACCCATCATGAACCCGATAACCATTTCTGTTATCCACCCACTTGCATTTGAAAATAACAAACTTTTGAAACTGATAATCAAGTTCCCAGATATCTTCAATACATCCATAATACAACCTCGAGGTTGAAATCGCTGAAGCTGGATCACCTCGGGTGTACTGAGTTGTTGCTGCTTCTACTTTCACCCCGCTATTCTGGTTTAAACATCTATCATCTTGTCGTTTTGTCCAATAGGTGAACCCATTGATGTCATACCCGTCGTAAGATACAGCAGTGGAACCAGGTCCCAAAGCTAACCAACGGAGCTCTTCACCTACATTATCAGGCGCTAGTGATGCAAGTTTCATAACATGGTCTCTAAACCATGAACAAAAGGTCTTGTTTTGCTCTTTTGTCAACCAAACAATATTCCTCCCAGGATATTGACCTCTTAGTGTAGTCATGTGTTTCTCAAAAAATGGCTCAATAATCTCAAGGTGATGTAAAACGAACAAATGTGCTAACTCCATTGAGGATGAATCAATTGCCACAATTTTTTTCCCAGTAACACCTTGACCTTCTGTCCCTCCCGTGTGTCTAGGTTGTGGTACTCCAATAGCAACTGCACCCTTTAAGTATTCAGTACAAAATTCTGTCACTTCTTCGGTTATTGTCCCTTCTATAATACTTCCTTCAGGTCGATATCTATTCATCATCCTTCCCTTCAAAATTCCCATGTATCTCTCAAACGGATACATGTACCTCAAATATATTGGACCACATAATTTGATTTCCCTGACAATGTGAACAACTAAGTGAACCATGATGTCAAAAAAAGAGGGTGGAAAATACATTTCAAGTTGACAGATCGTAACAACAACATCACGTTGCAGACTATCAAGTGTATCAGCATCCACGACTTTATTGCACACTGCATTTAAAAAGAAACATAGTCTTGTAATTGCATTTCGGACATCCTTCGGCAATATACCTCGAATGACAACAGGAAGGAGATGCAACATCAGAACGTGATTATCATGAGATTTCAACCCGACCAATTTCAAGTCCTTCATTGACACAAGACTTTTCCAGTTGGATGAATAACCCGTAGGAACCTTAAGGGAATGAAGACATTTGCAGAAGCTGATCTTCTCATTCTTAGACAAAGTGTAACATGCTGGAGGTAAATATGTTCGTTTGCCTCTTTCTTGAGGATGCAACTCCTCACGTATGCCTATAGCTTCCATGTCTCTTCGAACCTTTATTCCGTCTTTTGTTTTCCCAGGTATGTTAAGCAAAGTCCCAACAACAGCCTCACCAACATTTTTGACAATATGCATAAAATCAAGACAATGCCTAACAGATAAATGTCTCCAATATGGAAGTTCCCAAAATATTGAACATTTTTTCCAGATGTTTTTTTGGGTAGATTTGGACGGAACACCGAAAACATTCTCAATGTCTTTCACCTTTTCATAGATCTCTTGAGAACTCAAAGGTGTGACACGTGTTTCAGTCTTTCCGTTGAATAACTTCCTTTTTTTACGGTACGGGTGTGCTGCTGGCAACAATCTACGATGACACATGTACACGTTTTTGCCAGAAAACTTTAGACGATCAGAACAAGTGTCGTCCTCACATATTGGGCAAGCAAATGTGCCTTTCACCGTGTATCCAGATAAATTCCCGTACGCTGGAAAGTCATTCACTGTGCAAAACAACATGGCACGAAGTGTGAAGTTTTGTCTGGCGTAACCGTCATAAACCACTGTCCCCTGATTCCATAGCAATTTCAAATCGTCAATCAGCGGTGCAAGATATACATCGATATTATGTCCGGGTTGTTTAGGACCAGAAATCAACAATGATAACATAATGTATTTTCGCTTCATACACAACCACGAAGGAAGATTGTAAATAAACAATAGAACAGGCCAAGTGCTGTGTTGACTACTTAGAGTGCCGTAGGGATTCATCCCATCTGTACATAGCCCGAGTCTCAAATTTCGATTATCACTGGCAAAATCTTCAAATCTTCTATCGATAGTCCTCCACTGTGGTGAATCAGCTGGATGTCTCAGCTTATCATCATTTTTCCTTCCTTCTGCGTGCCATCTTAAATTTTGGGCATCTCTGACATTTGCAAACAGACGTTTGAACCTTGGTATTATGGGTAAATACCAAATGACTTTTGCTGGAGGACTTTTTTTCTTAGAATTGGATGATTGGCCGTCCTTATGTTTATAGCGTGACAAATGACATTTTGGACACTGATTCAAATGTTTATTCTCTCCTCTGTATAATACACAACTGTTTGGACATGCGTGTATCTTTTCATACTCCACACCCATAGGACACATCAACTTTTTTGCATCATAAGTGGATGTAGGAAGATTGTTATCATCTGGAAGCATGTCGTGGAATAGTTCTAGTATTGCCGTAAAACTCTTATCACTCCAGCCGAATCTTGCTTTCATATTGAACAAGTGTAGCACGGATGTCAATTTTGAAAATTTGGTGCATCCGGGGAACAAAGGGGACCATGATGCGTCAACTAATCTTTGATATTCATCGGGCTTGTCTGTGAAATTATCCTCAACATCTTGCAGCATAGAGTTCAGTTGTTCAATCTTTTCACTATCATCGTTGATTTCAGTGTCACTCTGATCACACTCATTATTAGGAAATGTGGTATCATCGGTAACCTTTCTTGTTTCACTGTTCTGCTGGGAGGAAGTATGCACCCTGCTACTACCTTCTAAAGACTCGCCATGCAAAAACCATATCTTATAGTTTGGCATAAATCCACGTCGTGATAGATGAAATCTGATAGCATGTAGGTTAGGGAATTTGTTGCGAAGTTCGCACTGTGCACATGGACAGGGAATGTGAGTGTCGTTCATCCTTTTCTGATGATAGAGAGCTGCTTTGCAAAATTCATTTTCCACTTTCGATTCAAAATAATTCCCTCGCAGACCGTACATCCATTCACGGTCCATTCTACAAACAACCAGTCAAAATTTAAAAAATATTTAGAAAAAAGTGTTATAATGTATAATAACTTAACTAACATTTAAAATATTAAATATAAAAAATAACAATAACTAACCTATCTTCGGAAAAGGATATATTTCGATATGGTTCTCGCACGGCGAGTCTGTATAATATATATAATACGCTATCTTATATATACTACTTGGTTGTGTTATATGCATATTATATATGTATATACACATCTATATATATACTACTTAATGATATATATATACATATATATATATATAAATATATAGTTGGTTATTTTATTTTGTTATATTTATATATGTATACCTACTCAACTAACTAGCTACTAAATATAAATAAACTAACTACACAAACAATTTACAGAACACCTTGCTGGCATATACATTATTTTGTGGTTATTCTATCGTGTTATATATATATATATATATATATATATATATATATATATACAACTAACTATTATATTGTAATCAACAAATTATACAAACAATTATGCATGATAAATTGAAATTGATTTAGGTTGAAAAAAAAACTAACCGGTATTTGGAAGGACAAGGATCAAGCGGAAGCGGGTGGCGAGTGAAGACGACGATGAGCTAGCTAACGCGACTACTACTGCCAATCTTGTGTAGTATCTAAATGAAGAAAACACAGTACAATTGATACGTCAATTCACCAAGGTCATTTACTTCTCAAAAATTCACATAAACAATGGTAAGATAGCAAAAAAAATCACTGAAATTGGTTAAATCATTTCATCGAACACCTTGCGAGCGTATAGTTTATTTTCTAAAATTGCCCACATATTGTATTTCCAATCAAACCAATCAATCAATTACACTCCAGAATACATATATCAATCAACAATTACATATAAACAACAATTAAGGACCCAATTCAACAAAATTTCAATAGTTTCGAATTGGAGAAAACAAACCCCGATTCCATACCTGTTCGTGTTTGATATTGGCCGGAGGAGACGGGGGGTAGGGCGCGACTGGGGCGGCGACAGGCGGCGGGGGAGACGGTGGCAGTGACGGTGGCGCTACGTGCGGCGGCGATGAGGAAGAAGAGAGGCGATTTGAGGGCGAGAGGCCGGTCGAGGAAGAAGAGAGGCGCAGCAGAGCTTCGGTATGTCGAGTCGGGGCGCTAGGGTATAAGAAATAAGCCTCATTTTCGGCGGTTCCTATATACAACCGCCGAAAATAGTCAAGTAAACGCATCATTTTTGGCGGTTGTATATAGGAACCGCCGAAAATGAGGCTTCGACTTGACTATTTTCGGCGGTTGTATATAGGAATCGCCGAAAATGATGCTTCTACTTGACTATTTTCGGCGGTTGTATATAGGAACCGCCGAAAATAGCAAAAACCGCCAAAAATGAGGGGCCGAAAAAGGCCATTTTTCTACTAGTAGTTGTTGATTTTTGTACTCACTATCTGGAAGATGTTGAATCCATTGGTCTTCCTAGATCTAGACATGAAGGAAGACTCCAGGGACACGGTACCGTTGGGAGAAAAATGAAGAGAATTGATATTGAAACCCTTAACAAAGCTCACTTAGTTGTGCTGAGTCACCTTGAAATTGTAGAACCGTATTTTGAAATGCACCTGTCCCTGCTTGCAGCACAAAATCCACCAATGAGTGACATCAGGCTAAAAAAGGAGCAGAATAAAACGTTTTTGAAATGGTTCAAGGATAAAGTTTTTTTGAACCAGTCAACTACAGTGCCAGCATTAGTGAAGACGTTGGCACTTGGTCCTAATCTTGACGTTATTTCATACGAAGGGTATGACGTAAATGGCTACAATTTTTATACAGAACGACAAGATTAAAAATCAATGAATCAAAACAGTGGCATCAATGTGGTTGCTTACCAGAGTATGTACAATGTCAGAGGTATGGGTCAAAATCCAGTGGATTTGAAACAATCATATTACGGTGTTGTACAAGATATTTGAGTTCTAGATTACATCGCATATGAGACTTGTGTGTTTTGGTACAAGTGGATTGACAACAGACATGGTTACTGTGAGGAGAAACATGGTATGAAACGAGTTCATCTTGGTGGTGCAGCACCCACAGTTGAGCCATTTGTTGTTGCAACTAAGGCGAAACAGGTATATTACATTTCTGACCAATCTAATCCTAGATGGTCCTTTGTACTTCAAGGAAAAAGAGGAATAGTTTGTGTGGATGGTGTGGTCGATGAGATGAATACGACATGCAAGATGAAATACCAAGCCTTTCGATTCAATTACCAGAGTTGGACCATATTACAAATTTTGTGCGGTCAGACCATGACGAAGGAATGTGGATTGATTAATGTGAGCTTATTTATTATTTCTTTCGTCCATCAATGACATTGAATAGTTTATTTATGGCTTTTCCATTATTGATAGTTTTGTTTCCGTATTTATAATTTCTTAGTTTCATTTACTTGTTAATTATCTAAATCTTCTATTTATATTGCATTTAGGAATCAAAATGGACATCGATATGGATGATCTAGACTTATATTGTGATGAGGGTGTGGGTTTGATGGACTATGAACCATCACAGCTGCCACAGCAGCAGCCACAGCAACAGCCACAACAGCAGCTACAGTAGCTGCCACAGCAGCAGCCACAACAGCAACCGCAGCAGCCACAGCAGCAGCTACAGTAGTAGCCACAGCAGCAGCCACAACAGCAGCCACAACAGCAGAAATCGTCAAACAAACGAAAGGGTAGGGGGCCGAGTAGAGGGGTGAGGTTGAAGAAAGATGTAGATATTGATCTAATTTGGGATAAATACTTCAGAAGCTGGGGAAACTGTAAAGCTGAGTTTGCAAGCATGTTAGGAAATCTTGCGAAGTCCCGTTGTTCAATTAATAAATATTGGAGGCACGAGGAGGAAGAAGTGAAAGAATCAATGTGGCAGCAAGTACAACAACGGTACAAAATACCAGATGAAGCGCGGACGACGGTTCTTTCACTTATAGCTACACGGGCAAGGCAGTTCAGATCTTTCTTGGTGGCGAACTGGATCAGGAAATTGCGTGACATGCCACCATGGATATTTTATGATGGCATAATCACACAGGAAGAATGGGAAGAGTTCGAGAAGTTTCACACGTCGGAGCAATTCATGGTATACATTGTTTTAATGAATCTATATTTAAGTTTGAATCTAAATTTGTATAACACAAATTTTAATATGTGTATATATTGTTTTAATGAATAGTTTAATGATTTGTATTGATAGGAGGTTCAAGAAAAAGCAAGGGCAAACCGAGAAAAAAATAGATTTCAACAGTATATGGGCCGGAAGGGATACACTGGTAGCATTCCCAAGTGGAAAGATGTCGGTTTGCTCACAAAAAGAATGACGATGGCGTTGAAGTTCCCATTGACACTGTGTATGAAGCCAACCGAGTTCAGCTCTACGTTTTGGGTCACTCAAAAGTAGATAAGGATGGGAAGATAGTACACCCGCGACCAGAGACAGCAGAGTTGGCTGCTCAGATTGTAAGTGTTTAACTTGTTCAATAATAACAGTTTTGTTTACCAGAGTTTATTTTTTACAATTTATAACTTATTGCTTATTTTTTGGATCATCTTACTAGGATGAAGCCTCCCAGCGAGGGGAGATAGATATATTTGCGCCACCGAGTCAAAATGATCCGCTGAATCAACTTCTTGGATTAAAGGATCATCCTGGAAGGGTTAGAGGTTTCGGGGGACAAGTGCGTCAGAAATTTGTATTTCAAAAGTCCACCTCCAAAAGTCTGACAGAGCATGAGGTGTCTGCACTTGTAGATCGGAGAGTGAATGAGGTTGTTTCTAAGGCTTTGGGGGGCCGAAACCAACAAACTGATCTAACCCGACCGACTTCTTCATCTAGTTGTTCCACCCCTTCTGATCCGTATCCGTTTGCTAATCTAAAGGTTAGTATGTCTCTATTAATCTTGTTCGTCATGGTAAATGTATGACTGTAAAAAATACTAGCCTTATTCACATTTAAATTGTAATTTTACTTAAGGAACAAAAAACATGTCGTCTACAAATTACGCTTGATGGTTATCCTGTGGATGCTGCATACGGTACTGTGCTACAATCAGCATCAACTACATTGATTAATCTCAAGCGTCTTCCCCCATTCTATACTAGAGTAATCCTGCAGACCATCATTGATGGATTTGAGAATGCTTTTCTTCCCATGGATATTGATGGCAAAGTAACACTATTTGATGGGAAGGGTGCTATTGTACCATGGCCAGTCGGTTTTATTGTCATCACTGATGAGGTATGTCTAAATCGTTTATGAATTGTTTTCCCTTTAATGTATACATTGTTTTAACTTCTTTGTTCTTTGTATTATATATGATTGGGTAGATCCCTGATCAAACGAGAAGATTAGGAAACCGTGATGAAGAGATCAACCAATCAATGGATGTTGATCGAGAGAACACACAGTTGGCTGAGGGCAACCAGAAATCCAAGGGGAAAGAACCTCTGTAGACAGAGGTAACTACTGAAGCTCAGCGAAAGAAGTTTGTGTGTCCCCCCTTTGTGATCAACTATTTCGCGAAGTATGAGAAGATACTGTATGAACTGATATTGCAAAAGAGTCTGCATATGACTAGCGTGTCAGTGTTGTTACCTGAGTGGCTTTTCCATTACGAAGCGGATCAAAGAACAATAATAAATTTTGAGGACATCAAAGAGATGTTGTGCAGAGATTTGTTGAATATATCTATCATCCAAGCATATTCCCTGTAAATGTTACTTTTTGTTTCTTACATTCGAAAATAAATTTAAATAAAATAACTTGTAATTTAAGGACTACCTTGTTATGTTTTGGTTTTGCTATTCCACCTTTAATTATTATTATTTTTTGTTGAAGATATCTGAAAGCTAGATTGCTTCATAAAAAAATTGGAGATGTGGTGACATTCTTATGCCCTGAAACAACACCGCTAGATTCCGCAAACAGAGACCCGGCCGGATACAGGAACTATGTGTCACATGGTATAACGAAGGCTGTTCAAAATAGTAGTAGATACGTGATGATCCCTTTCCATCAGACGTGCGTAATACTCTCCCTCTTGCATTTAATTCGTTTTGTTAAGTTTGTGACTTATTGTATTATTATATGATAACTCTTTTCAAAATTACAATTGTAGCAACCATTGGGTACTCCTTGTGTTCTCCATGGAAACATCACAATTACTTGTGCTTGACCCATTACGAATGTATCGTGACTTGCAAATCGACGACTTGTTCAAAGCGTAAGTGTTAGTTAATGAATGCAACTTATTGTTTGTCTATATAATATGATGAACCAGAATTAATGATTTAATTTTTGAACTTAACAGTGCTTATATGAAGATGATTCTACAACAGTTTGACAACCTTTCAATTGTTCATCTTGAGGTACAGTTATTAATCACTATTGTGTTAGTCGTACTTTGCTAAGAGTTGTGGTTACTATGTAATGCGATACATGTTGGAAGTTGTCTTAAACATAGAAAAGCTCACAAAAGATTATGAGGTATATTATACTTTCCATTACATATACATTTTATAAATATGTCTATCATTTTTGTTTAAAACGAATACATATGTGTCTTTACATACATATTTGTTTATCTTGTTCTCTACAGGTTCGAGAACATTTCAAGAACTCGGGCAAAACTTACGCGGCCAGAGATCTGCAATTAGTTAGAGAGCAGATGTGTTTGTTCATCATCAAGTGTTTCAAGAAATAGAGTACGTATCTATGACTTCTTATAATTTTGTGTAAGAATTGATGAAACAGTTGGGATCATGAGATAATTGACTCTCTAAGTCTTCATGTATTTTCTTCTGCATCTTTGTAGATCCACGTCAATGGTGGCAGCAATGACAGAGGAAGCTCAAAGGAGGAAAATGATTTCATGGATAGGACTGGGAGGTCAAAAAAGAGGGTGACTGCAAGACTGTCTAGCTGTTGTCATTGTGTGTTTTTACTTCTCACTTTTTTGTTTAATTTGTGTAAAAAGTATCGATTAAACTGTTGGGCTAGCTGTTGTCATTGTTGTGTTGTAGCTTCTTGAATTGCAATGGCAATCTGTGTGTGAAGTATGCCACACATTACATATTTTGGTGAAATATGATTGTTGTACAGTGCTGCTATTATGCAGGTTTGGTGGATGTAATCATTTGCGATTACAGAGGGAATGAAAAAGTATACCACACATTACATATTTTGGTGAAATATGATTGTTGTACAATGCTGCTATTATACAGGTTTTGTGGATGTAATCATTTGTGATTACAGAGGGAATGAAAAAGCAATAAAAAAAATATATACTATAAAAGACGGTTCAATAGAAACCGTCACTTATAGTGAAATTGGCGCGACCGCTTTACGTCTATAAAAGATGGTTTGGAGATAGAACCGTCTTTTATACGAATACTATAAACGACGGTTCTCCGTAAACCGTCTCTTATAATCAATTTCGCGCGTCTGGTAATGTTCATAAACGACGGTTTTATGCGCGCGGGAACGTGACTATAAATGACGGTTTACTCAAAACCGTCGTTTAAAGTCCCCAATTCGCGCGCCTGCTATGCTCTTAAACGACGGTTTTGAACCGTCGTTTTAAGACAGTTTGAACCGTCTCTTTTGACTCGCGCCGCACCAGTGAAAAACAGGGATTAGTGGTGAGTTTGGTAAAATTAATTGAGCATGGGCTAAACTTCTGCTTTCAGCTGATAATTGCGCCGAAAGCGTAATTATCAGCTCGATGTATTTTTCTTTTTTGTCTTTGTGTGACATCCGGATCTGTGTACGGATCCAAAAAACGAGATAGAGGTTTTGGATTGCCATCTGGGGTCACGTCCGGTTTTGCGTCCGGATCCGGACGTGTTCTTTAACGGACGTCCGGATTTGCGTCCGGGTAGTTTTGGCCGGACGTGACCAATTTTTACGTCTCTTTTCCTGATTTGTTCCCCGTTTGTTACGTTGTAATCCTTATGATGTGAGCTCTTCATTTCCATGGGTTTTTCCTATATTTAACACATAAAATGCGTCATTTCATATCAAAACATCAATCTTAGGAAAAACGCATAATAAGTGGGAAACATTGCCTAAACTGTTGCAGATTATAAGGTAATTAAACCCTAAAAAGCCTATATGTTTCATACTTATCAGAAAGCAACTTCACTTCCTATCGCATTTACTTGTTATCTTTCATTATGCAAATGTATGCTTGTGCAATGTATTGCTGTATTGAATGGATTGTTGGGTGTTTACTTACATTATTTACGGCTTTCATTATAAACTGTAAATTGGAACATCATGAAATGAATCTACACTACAAAAAAAACACCAATTAGTGACACACAAAAAGTGTCAAAAAAACCTTAAAAAGTGTCAGTATAGGACCATTTGGGATTTACCGACACACAAAAAAAGTGTCAGTAGCACCGCAGTTAGTGAATCCGTTTTCTCCGGGAGTTGTTCCCATATATTATTTTGGTCTTATTAAGCCTTTAGAATCCTTATAATACACTAACCAAGGTTTCATACCTCCTATGGTTATTTAACGCTTACTTAGCGTTTTTCGCTTTTTAAGCGTTTCTTTATTTCTTTTGGATTTATTTTTCCTCACCAATATTTCTAAATCATTATTAGGCTCTTAAATACCTATTAGGATAATTTAATCGCCATATTTAAGGTCGGGTATTTCATTTGTTTTTTGCGTAACTTCTTCGTCTGAGCTCCGTTTTGATCGCCGTTTGCGATGTTGTGTTCCTCTAAGTGTGAACTATTTGTTTTGACATGTTTTGGCTTATGGTTATGAGCTTTTTCATTTTGAAAGTCTTCGTTAAGTATTCGATCGTTGTCTTGCTCTGAAAGAGCGTATGAGCTTTCGTTGTCTGTTGGGCTTTTATATCTATTTGTAGGTATATGACTTTTGTTCTGTTAAGACATCTGATCTTTTTATAAGTGTTATCCCCAAAATCTTTACCCTTTTTTAAACGTGAACAAGGTTTTTCTAGGGTCGGTGCATGGCTAAGGGTAAAATTGTCATTTTTCCACCCAATAGGTATTTCTCCTGTTTTGGAAAAAAATAAGGGCTTCAAGGTGGTACAGGATGAATGGTGATACTGTGAAAACTCAGACAGGTGATATGTTTGACATGAAGTCATACTGGTATAGAGTATAAAAGAGATACAAGAGGTTGATGGTTCGAGGTAAAGAACAAACACTTTTTGACATTAAGTAGTTCTTAGTTCAATTTTCTTCATAATGATTTTTCTTTTCAATCTTATAATTGCATCTTCTTCCTTCATTTTTAACAAGTAGTTTATTTCCCAAAAACAACAAAAAAAAGGTTTACGAAATTCAAAACAACCATGTTTTTGCTGGTAGATATTAACCCTTTTTCTTCTAGATTATTTTTACTTTTGTTGTTGCATACTTCGTATCCCTTATTTCTAGCTTAACTTAGTTTTCTCTTGATAACTTTCTACTTTTTAAAATTCAAAAAAATCCTACTAACATTTTGAAATTCTTTTTTCTTGCTCTTTTGATCATCTGTTTTATTTTGTTTTGTGGTAAAACTGAAACAGAAAAAATATAGTTAGTTAGGATTTGTATGACCATCTTCCATTCTTTTTTTATCCCTTATTCTTCTACTAATCAGTTTATTTAATTGTTTTCAATATTCAAAATCCAAAAAAGGGAAAAAAAGGAAAAGTGATTTGTTAATATTTGTTTTGGAGCGTTGTTTTTAGTTTCTATTTTATTTTCGCGGCTATACCCTCTTTTTTCCCAACTTAATGTATTTGATTATTTTAGAAAAAAAACTTCAAGTTCTATTTGAACCTAAACCAAAACAAATTTGTCGTTAACATACTGTTCGATTGTTTTCAATTTCAAAAACAAATCTTATTTTTTTTTATTTCTTACTAGTTGATTTATTCTCTTTTAGTTAGGTTTTAAAAAGATCTTAATGTCTTAGTTATTTAACCCTTTCTTTTAGATAGGTTTTTACATTTTTTACATATATTTTTTTCTCTCTTAGATCTTATCTCTTATTTTTCTATTAGCTAGTTTGTTATTTCAAAATTCAAAAGTTTGTTTTCTGACTTAGTAATCTTTTATATAATGGATGCATGCCACCGGTCTGAGGGGAGTTACAGATACACTATCACGACATTACTCCACATTGTTTTTTTTTTTTGGAATAAAGAGATGTGTATATATATATAAATCAGAGGTAATGTAACATTAGATACATAGGAGCCCTATGCATCTGATAACTAAAACGAGCTTGTGCTAAGGGAGGTGAGGAAATACAAGATCTCCCTAGCAGTGAACAAAAGCCTAAGTGCATAGGGAGAGAGGATACAAAGCTCCATGTCAGCGCACAAGTATAACCTAGAGCTCGCACCAGCCCATAGTCCAAGAAATATCATAGTATTTCGAATTACAAAAGATTGGTACTCCTAGGAGCAGAGTATCCTATCAAGCCAGTCAAAGTCAGCGCTGGAGCTTTAAATCCTTGTCGAAATAATGGCCTTGATAGCAGATTTGATGTCAGAAACGATGTGGCAGGGGTCTCTGGCTTGGTTGGCCATGGCTCGCTTGCATCTTTCAATCCAGAGGTGATACACAACGTTGCGATAGCTGCTCGTTTAACTAGGTCAATCGGGCGGTGTCTCTTACAGTAGCGGATGATCCAGGTTGAGCAGCTACGTAGACTTTTCCGGTTGGTCGGGATTCCAAGCCAGTCACAAATAGTCCACCAAACCCTGCAAGAGTAACTGCAATTTTCCGTCTGTGATTGTCATTACCTACGGAACTGTCACTTTTACCTACGCAATATTCCGTCTGTGATACTGCTGTTTTCTTGTAGTTACGCTCACAGAGCCAGCAGCGGTTAGCTAGACATATGCCCCATGATTGGAGCCTATCACATGTTTTAAGTCTACCTTTAAGTGTAATCCATAATATAAATTTAGCTTTGGGAATAGACCAAGATTTCCAACAAACATTAAACCAATTGAAACCCTGGGGAGGGGGGGAGACATCATTATAGAACGTGCTTACCCTGTGACGGGTGGGATAGGAGTTGAAAAGAGACATGGCATCATTTAGAGACCCACATTGCTCTATACACCAATCCTTAGCATGGAGGATAACTTTCCAGGTCCATGGGTCATTATCTTTTGTAGTGGTCATCCAAATGGTGTTGGAGTTAGAGATGAAAAGCTTATGAATCCACTGGATCCAAAGGCGCTCAGCGTCGTGAGTGATGGCAGAGATGGTCTTGAGCATAAAGCATTTGTTCCATTGTTGGATATCCTTAAGGCCCAGACCTCCATTTTTTTTGTGTTGATGATAGCGCTCTAGGCCACAGAAGGAGTGGCATTACTATCAGCATCGCCAGACCAGAGGAACGAGCGGAGGCACTTGGTGACTCTTTTGATGACATTTTTAGGTATAGTGATGCTAGAGGCCCAGAAGCCCATTATGCCAAAAAGAATACTCTGGATGAGGGAGAGCCTTCCAGCAAAGGAGATAGATTTACTTCCCCAAGCAGTGATGGTTTTACGGATACTATCAAGGAGTGGGTTGAAATCTGCGGCTCTAGGCTTCCTAGCTATGATCGGAATGCCCAGGTAGTGAAATGGAAATGACCCCTTGCTAAACCCTGTGAGAAGGACAAGCGATTCAGCGAGGGAAGTGTCAACCCCTCCTAGGAATAGGTCAGATTTAGAGGGGTTAAGCATTAGGCCATAAGCATCAGAGAAGAGGTTGATTTTGTTAAGCAAGAGTGAGATGGAGCTCTGGTCACTCCTATAGAATAAGATGGCATCATCAGTGAAGAAAAGGTGAGTGATACGGAGGGATTTGCATGACGGGTGGTAGTGAAAGCTTGGAGCGGTGTAAAGCTGGTCGAGAAGACGGGAGAGCATATCCATTACGAGGGCAAACAAATAGGGGGAAAGGGGATCGCCTTGGCGCAACCCTCGCTTCCCTCTGAACGAAGACGAGGGAGAGCCGTTAATGTTGATAGAGAAGGAGGTGGTGGTGACGCACTGAAGGATCCAATTACTGAACTCATGGGGGAAGTTTAGGAACGAGAGAGTGTCCTGGAGGAAACCCTAGTCAACGAAGTCAAAAGCCTACCTAATATCCACTTTCATAGTGCAACGTGGGGAGATATGAGCTCTCTGGTAATTTTTCATAAGGAACGAACATAGCTGGATGTTATCTGATATAAGGCGGCCTTTGATGAAGGCTCCTTGGCTGGGATTGACCAGAACGGGGAGGACATTTTTAAGGTTGTCAGCCAAAATCTTACTAATTATCTTGTACAGAGTATTGTAGCAAGAGATAGGCTTGTAGTCGCCCGGGGCCGAGGCGTTGTCAGATTTGGGGATAAGGGTGATGAGAGTGGCATTAATTTCTTTGAGCATCCGACCACTATGGAAAAAACTTTTGATAGCTCTACAGACGTCCCCTCCAATAATGTCTCAAGCAGCTTTAAAAAATTTAGCTGTATAACCATCTGGGCCTGGGGCTATTTCATCTCCTATGGAGAGGAGAGCGGATTTAATATCATTGTTATCAACCGGACGGGTGAGATGGGCCCAAGAAGATTGGTCAAGAGTTCTAACTAAGTCTAAATTGAGATCCGAAAGAGTGTACGGGGGAAGCTCTAGTGCCTAACGCTTGGTGGAAGTGGGCCACTAAACAGTTCTTTATTTCCGTAGGGTCACTAAGGGTTTCTCCAGACTCATTAACAACATCCGCAATAGAGTTTTTATTTCTTCTTGCCTTAATGGATCTATGAAAGAAGGAGGTGTTAGAGTCAGGCAGTTTAAGCCACCTGGCCTTCGAGAGCTGGCGAAGGAAAAGTAGCACGTGAGCATCCCTATTTAGGAGCTTGTGTCTTAGGGTTTTCTCCACATTGTTGATATTACTTCATCGTGAAATTATTCCCGTAAATTACCATGTCGTCTAGCTCTGTCGTACACTTTATGCAAATCTCAACCATTACCAATACCTTCTACTGGTATAGTTACATCCACTAAGAACGTCCACATAGTCAGTTTGTCATTTGAATCTCCTCCCTACACACGGAGGAGGAACTGAAGGGGAGATATGAACATTCATACACCCAGCGTATTCAAAGTGCTGCTACTACGCTCTCAAGCTTACACGGTTTGAAACTCTCACTCATATAATTCAGCCATTGTCTACTATCCATGTCGTAGTACAGCCTCACTGCTGTCCATATACGGTTTCATCTAGCCGCGAACACTCGTTCATGAGCGTGTTGACCAGCGAGATACTACTCCAACAATCATTGCCCACCTCTCCCTATTCCAGATCCAAAGGAGGAATCTTCACTCTACGTGATCCAGCGCAACCACAGCATTATAATAGCATCCTCACCAATCCTCTTTTTTATGCAACTGGAGTCCGTACAACAAGCTTTTTCGCGGCAAAGGAAGCCATGAGATACTGCCTGGGACGAGATCACCGTTATGGATTACAGGAGGTGGGATACTGCAGGCTAATTACTACTTGCTGGTTGAATTCTACTCACCGTTTAATAATGACCGAGTTATGTCATTGAAACCTCACAAGAAATGGTGTAGTGCTCCTGTACGTATCTTCTTTCCTTTTCTTTTAATATTTTTTTTTGTTCTTTATTTTGTTTATTTTTATATCTCAATCCAACATTTATTACTCTTATTTTTGGGTGCTTATTCGGCAGTACAATGCTCGTTAGGATTTTTCAATTATAGGATGATTAGTGTGTTAATGTTTTCCTTTCTTTTATTTGTTTTAAACTAGATTCATTTTTCATGATAATTAATTTTGTTGTTTAGTTAAGTTAATTTGGGTTGTTTAGTCCCATAGTTTTTTTGTCTACCACCCGGTTCGCCCTATTGGACTACATCCGGATCGGGGACCAGCTCTGGGTAGATAGGTTCCAGTCCCCTCCCAATAGCCGTTGTGGGGATCGAACCGTGGTTCTCCCTACCAAGTTCAGTCCCAATCACCACTGAACCAATGGGGTATTAGTTCCCATAGTTTTTTTTTTATTTCAATTATTTGTTTCGAAGAGAACTTAATCAGGACACGAGATAAATTTTGCTCGCAAGTTGTAATTTTGAAAGGCATAACAAACAATAGGGTAATATAAATCTTACTTGAATTTCTTTAGCCTAGCTATACTTTAAATATCTAAACTAGATGTCATCTCATTTAGTTTTGAATTGCGAATTCAATTTGTAGTCATGAAGACATTTGCACATATAAGGATTGCTCAACTTTACCAATTGATAATGTCATAAATTGTTTAGCCTTGAGTTTGTAATAGTTAAGGAAAATATATTTATAGGGTAATAAAAGAATTTGAACCCTTAAAAATTTTTAACACCAAGCCCCCGAACCCATAGCTCTAAAATCGTAATAATATTTCCTTTCCAAATTTAAAAGGTTAAAACTTAGGTGGTGACTCTATTTAGGTTTGTGTGGGCCAGTTATAATTATGAAACTTTAATTTTATAATTTCGGTTTAATAACTGTAATTGAAAATCGAACCTTGAAGCCTTAAGCTCAATACTTGAGGGTTCAAAACCAACGCCCACAATAAGCTTTTGTCTTCCATTCTGTTTTGTTAAAGGCATATGCTCTGTTTTGCAAAGCTTCTGTTTTGGGGACCTAGATGTTTAGCTTCTAAGCCTTGGATAGTCGGGTTGGGCTGTCTCGTAGCATGCTGCGTAAGAATTCCTTCTGCTTTGTTCCTCGGGTTCCCTTCTATTCTGTCTCTTAGGGTCCCTTGGATGTTTAGTGACCAACGGGTCCATAGCTGTCTCTACGGCTTCTGTGTGGGATCTTTGGATCCATAGAGCGATGGCGTTGCCCTCCTGATGTGCCAGCTGGTGTCTAGGGTCTCACCTTTGTTATGTTAAGTGTTCTGTTCTAAAATTTCGTGTTTGTTGTCTACTCTGCTCTGGTTTAAGACTTCTATTCTGTTTGCTCAACTTTTGTCTCTCTTCTGATTTAATAAGTTTCTGTTTCTATTTCTGATCTACTTCCCTTCTGATTTGAGGACATTTCGTCTTCTGTCTGTTTTCTTCTTTGACCTCTGATCTGTTTTGTCAAGCTTATGTATATGTATGTATTTGTTCAGTATAACTGTTTTGAGCATGCCCAGCTGATGAAGTCTGCTGCTTACTGAGTTGTGGTTTGCTAACCCCTATTATATTATCATTTTGCAGGTTTAAGCTTCATTTGAGGATTCGGCTCTTGCTTTTAGTTTGGCTTTTCAATTTGTTGTAATTGTGGATTGGGGCCCCTTCAGCAGTTTATGTTTGTTATGTATTTGATTTGGCTTCCGCTCTATGTTTGTAAACGCTTAAGCTTTGTAATCATTGTTTCTCAATAAAAGTATTTTGTATTGATTTCGGGATTCGTGGGTGTAGTCTTACGTGTCTTAGGTAGTAAGTGTGCGGCGTGTAATGGTCTCTCAACCAGGGTGGTTTTGGGGTCGTTACATGACCTTTTTTCCATTCCACTCTCCCTTTGAGGTATACACATATGCACATACAAACACACCCGCAAACGGATACAACATATCATGCACTTTTACCTCATCTGAAACAGAACAAAACTAATAGAAAAATGCCAATGTTAGTATTTCAACTCTCTAATTCGAAGTATATGTTCCCGCAACTTCTCTTGCATCTCTTATTTATTGTTGTATTAGTATGTGTGGTTTGTTAGAGGTTTTAATATTGAAATGTTTACATTGCTGGTTCATCACATTCATGATTTTGTGGGTTGAACATTGAAGCAAGAGAAGAAACAATTCCAAGAGAAAGATTACTTTTGTTATAAACTTTGGGTATAATTGTTTAGTTTGTAGTACTTTAAAACTATGGGTTGTTTTGTTTGAATACGTTTGAAAGCTTAGATGAAATAGAATGTCCTCTTTTATGAAAGTTCCAAGTGCATTTTTGATACTTTTGAGTGCTTGGAATGAGTGTGGATATTGAAAATCTATTGTTGAAATGCCGAATTAAATGTAAACATTTCAGATTATTCATAGAATTTGTCAATAGTATGAACATTGTAGAAACAATGTTTGCTGACACAAAATATAGTCTATATTGACACTTGTTAGTGTCACTGAAACATTGGTTAGGTTGTGTGTTAATAGGCTATAGGGACACAAAAAATGAGTCAGTAAAACATTTTTACTGACAGACATAAAGTGTTAGTGTAGCCTCGTTCGAAACACTTATTTAGCTGTGAAAAGTGGTGTTCACTGACACATATATAAGTGTCAGTATAGAGTCCACTGACACACAAATATATGGCAGTATAGGGTAAACTGACATAAATAAAAGTGTCAGTATAACTCTACACCTGTAACACCCCTACTCTAAAATCTGAATAATCTAGCGCGCCTAACATAATGACAATTCGGTTGACAACGGTAATTAAAAACGCATACCAAAATAAACTGGGTGTTACACGCCGTTACTCGCCCATACGAGTAACGTAGCGTTACCGATTATCCAACTACACTACCGCTGTGATGACAGAGAATTTAATATATTCATAATTACAACCCAATCGAATCCAAAAAGAACAGTGAGCCGTCTACCTATCCAATACCAAAATGTTCGTAAGGTAATAGACAAAAAGCGACGGTATCGCACGTAGGTAAACTGCTAACTATCCCAAATCCCGCGCTCATGCTCGGTC
Source organism: Limonium bicolor (assembly GCA_023374045.1). Lineage (NCBI taxonomy): Eukaryota > Viridiplantae > Streptophyta > Magnoliopsida > Caryophyllales > Plumbaginaceae > Limonium > Limonium bicolor. The sequence goes on from CM041781.1 coordinate 171,764,710, forward strand.
TTCAACCGCTACAAACCTGAAAGTGGTGGTCATATAGGCTCAGCAAAACGCTGAGCATGAAACTATATAATCTTCATGAACCCTAAGACTACTCGAGTTATTTAGCCCAATTGTTAACATGCTGTTCCATTTTCTTGTTGTGCCGTTTTCATTTACAATAACAATATATCAATAACCATTACACATATTCAAGCAAGCATCATAACAATCCACAACCAGCAATTAGCAAGTGTATAACAACAACAACTAATAGTGCGGGAGTCATACTCCCTTAAACAATCGCATTGTATGCCTTGAGGCCTCCTTGTTCCATTGTAAGACTAAGAATATCTTCTTGAGTCATCCCTTATCCCTTATTTATCTTATTCAATTACAGTGGGCGTCATGTTAGGACAACCTGTATAAACTTCCTCTTCTAGAGCAGTCGTGAAATACCCCGAACTTAAATATAGGGATTTAAAATTAATCTAATACGTATTTAAGGGCCTAATGGTACCTAATTAATACTGGTAAGGAAAAAAATAAATCCAAAAGAATGAATAAACTCTTAAAAAGCGGAAAACACTAAATAAGTGTTAAATAACCATAGGAGGTATGAGACCTCGGTTAGAGTATTATATGGATTCTAAAGGTTTAATAAGACCCAAATAATATATGGGAACAACTCCCGAAGAAAACGGATCCAAATAATGTATTAAAACGCTAATAGAGCTTTAACGCACGTTTTTCGAGAAGACCCAAAAACGTGATTTTAAGTGGTCAAACGAACCCGTAAAAATTATAAGTCATTAAATAAATATTGTTAAGCATTTATGAAAGCTTAATAACCAATAAAAATAATTAAACGAGAAAATTCCGGAAAACGGGCCCAGTTAGTGAACAGTACCTAAACCGGGTAAAATAACGAGCGTTCTCTGTAAAAGACGAAAAACGCTCCAACTAGTATAACTGCAGGGGGACCGATTTTTAATAGTCAAATAACTCCCTCACACACACATGTAACTAGCTAATTAAATAAGAGAGCCAAAAGCAAAAAGTAGTAAAGTAAAAAGCTACTTTACCCTTCTCTCTCACCTCACTCTCTCATTTCCCTCATCTCTCTCCTACTCTCTTCTCCCCCCATCGATTTCTCTCTCCCTCTCTCTGCTGGAATGGCGATTTTTGGAGCTCCCCACAACAACCATGGCTACTCCATCTTCTTCCTCATGCTCCATCCTCATGTAAGCTCCAAATCGAAAACAAATTACATATTTGAACTCCCCTCATTCTCCTCTATCATTCTCTCTTTTCAAAATTCGAAAAGGATGAATTTCATCTCCATGGGTTTTCCCCATTTGAAGAGAAAAGCACACCATTATGGAGCTTGGAGTCTCCTCTTTCCAACAAGGTAAAAATCTACATGAAAAACCCATGTTTTCTTCACCTTCCTTCATAACCGATTTTTGCTCCATTTGTAATGCTATATTCTTCTCTCTCTTTGGAGCAAAATATCAACCTTGCAATGGTGGTGGATTCACCTTCTTGAACCAAGAGCTAAAACCCCTTCTAAAACTCTTCAAAGGTAAACCCTAGAAATTTCATTTCAAACACTTCAATGAATTGGCATTAATTTAAGGGTTAGTATATTAATTGTAGTGTTTTGTGTTCATTGGGTGATGGGAATGGAGTTTGGCAACTCCATTCCCCACATGGCTGATTTGGGCAAGAAAGGAAAAAGGAGGAGAAATGAGAAAGAAAGAAGGAATTATAAGCTCCAGGTAAGAGCTCTTTACTAATGTTAAATTTTAGTGCATTAGAGTAATGGGAAAGGGTAAACCAATCTAAAGAACCCAAATAATGTATTAGTAATGTAATTGTGGAATTTTGAGTAATTGTGCAATAGTATGTGAATTGTAGGCCTTGGAGCCAAATGGTTGTGTATGAGTATTAGTATTGATGTTTGATGGAGTATTAGTGTATTGGGATGGATTTATATTTTGTATGTGTGCTGGTAGAACCCTTGTGGTTTGGCTAGATTAGGAATGAGTGTGATGAGAAAGTGCATATGTGGAGAAGTAAGAAATGTAGAGGAACTATGGCAAAATTTTGGTAGGAACATGTACATGTATGGATGACTTGGTGAATGGGAAAACCAAGGTGAGTATTGGAGTTAGTAGAGATGTTTAACTATGGAGTAGTAGTTGTTGTAAGAGAATGAAAGGATATAAAATCTGGAGCAAGGGGTAATGGACTGCCTTGGAGAAACTAGGAAGAACTAGAGTATAAGACTTGGTAAAGTAAATGTTGGACTTGGGTATAGAAGATGCAATTGCTTGGAAATGAATTAGCATGGTGAGATGAGGTATTTAGGATGCTAATAGTGGCACTGGTTGAGAAGTAACGGATGGTAGAAGGGAGTTTGAAAATCTGTAGCATAAGAGAATGAAAAACTGTTGTAAGTGTTAAAAGGAAGTGAGGAAATTGTATAAATTGGTTGATGAATTTAGTAATGGGGTTGGTGAATGAATTGAGGTATCTTAGGAAGCCTAAATGGCACTAAAACGTGTGGGATTACATGTAGGAGGATTGGGGAAACAATGGGTGAAAATGGGAAAGAAAAATAAGGTCTGTAGCAGTGTCCTGCTACCGTCCGACCCACAGCCTGGATCGGACGCCGGGTCAGACATGGCTTAAGCAACGAAAATCAATCTTTCTGGAATGGTCCGACCCAGGGCCGTGGATCGGACGTGGGTCGGACAGGCAAAAAAAAAATTCAGGGTCGAAGCTCCTGACTTCGTCCGACCCAGAGTCTGGGTCGGACAGTGGGTCGGACGGAGCTTGGACACGGGACTTAAACCTTCTGGAACGGTCCGACCCAGAGGGTATGGGTCGGGCGGAATAGTGCTGGGTCGGACGGGGAGAATTTCAGAGAACGGTAATCTACTGGAATGGTCCGACCCAGGGCTTGGGTCGGACGCTGGGTCGGACGACCCATAACTTACAAAAAAAAAATACTATAGGATTATAACTAGTATATATATATATATATATGTATACCCACATATACATATGTATATATATCTATGTAAGTAAACCATGAATAAGTAATGAAAAGAGAGTAAATGAAATATAAGTGTAAAGAATGCAAAGACTTAGTAAGTATGAATTAGGAAATGTAAGAGTAATCGAATTAAGTTCATGATAGTTAGAGTAATCATTCAATTATATGTATATCATAGGGACTTGATTTGTGAACACCGGAGGAACGTTGGGATACAAGTACAACGTTGAAAGGTATGATTTCTTCATGCCCTGTATCCTAATCTGGTTACCCCGATTTGTGTGCTTATTTGATCACCTAAATAAGATAAATGCATGAATCGGACTATATTGCACTTACCTGTGCTTGACTTATGTCGTTCTTGATATTTATTGTCTTGAACACTAGTTTGTATAATTCATGAAATGTATGAATGATGATGAATGGTATTCGAATCTCGTATTGTACTTAAGTATTGTATGGTATTTTGTATAAATGAGTATTGAGCATTGTAATTGTGTATGTGGCTTGTATGAATGACTTCTGCTAATTCCTAACTACCTAACTCCTAACTTAAGTGAATAAACTGGAATGAGTAGAAGTCCGATATAGCTTCGGCCACGCGTGAGGATGAGGAGACACAAGAGGTTGGATCCGATTCCTGACTCTTAAACTGGTCCGCGGCCCAAATCCCTTAAATGGGTAGCATCCCGGATTGGTGAGTCAAGTAAATCCCGGAGGTGGGACGGAGTAGTCCCCAGGGCCGGAGGTCCCGACGACTTAACATGAGTAAGAGTAAGAGTAAGTAAGTATGTATGAGTATGAGTATGAGTATGAGTATGTATGCGTGTGTATGAAGTAACGAGTAAAAGAGTAATCTCCACCCAATTAACCCGGGTGGACCAATGAAGCTAACAAGAACTGTATTTTGTGCATGTAATGAGTATGTGTATTCGGAAGAAGGTAAGTATGTATTGGATGGTTATATTGTATTCCTTGTATGTAATGAAGTGTATGTATGTATGCTTGCGTAAGTATTATTGTACTGTGTATAAGAGCATGTATGCATGTATGTTTGAATGAAAATGAACTGCATGTATTCGACCAAGTGGTCGGCGTACCCTCACTAGTACGCGGGGTATGCGGTTATCATGCGCAGCGAAAGCTGACCCCCTAGGGGGAACATTTTTAGTGTGTAGGTACCCGAAGCGGATGTGGTCAAGGTAAGAGACCGGCGACACACCCTTGTACTTAGAAAGTAAGTAGTTGTGAGGAATGGGTAGATGTAGACTCTTAGTGAGTATGTATGAACTTGGAAGAGACATTGTAATTGTATAAGGATCCTAGTAGACTCGGTTAAGTATATTGTATTGTATGGATTATAGAGGAGTAAGTATTGAATGGAGCATTATTGTATTTGATTGATGAATGGGGTATGTATTATAGATGTGTAGTACTCGGGATTCCGGTCCATCAGACCGATGCTGTATGTAGAAGAAGTAGCCTTGTTAGTCACGTGGGTGACTAACGGCATTGTATCACCCACTGTATGTAAGTATGTATCCGCTGCGTGTATCTGATGTGTAAGGAGATTGGACGGTAAGCATTGTATTAATGGTAGGGGTGTTTCAAAAAGTGGTATCAGAGCGAAGTATCGCTTTGATGACTGGAAATGCCGAGCTTAGGAAATACCGAGTTAGGAACCCGAGACACAAGTCTGCGGGATAGTAGTGCTTGAATAATACCACCAACTGTACACTAACTGACTAAGGACATAGTCGGAAGCGGTTAACTCCAAACTACAACGCCATTAAGGTTGTAATACCTGGCCAATATAGCTCAGACAATTACAAGAACAACCATGAGATATAATCCAATAGGACTACAAGAGTAGTGCCTAAACGAGGTAGGCTCAGTAACCACCACAAATGTGTGGGAACGAGTCACAAGGAACAAAACAAGACAAATAGAGTGGGAATCTCCAAGGATTGGAGAAGTACCCAGATCTACGACAGCCATGTCTAGACCACCAAGAAGCTACCTAAGGGATCGAGTATACCTATTATAGATCAATAAGATCGAGGGAAGAGTCAACAAGACTAACAAATACGAGTGGAAACCATACCAAGACCGGTATAAGTTTAACCAAAAACCAACAGTACCACGCACTTGCCACGGCAAGTGCAGTAAGGACAGTAGCATGTAGAGGAACACTAATACACCACAAGCACATGGTAATTTACTGAGACCGCAAAGAAGCGACTAACGGATCACGTATCCTAAAAACAGGAAGAATGGAACCTTGGAAAGGCCTAACGGCCTGACCCTTGTATTAAGGACGTACCGGTCAGCAAGAAGCTGGACTTGGTCAAGACCTCAGCATGGCTATGCCATGAAGAACATCTTTTAACACCGAACCATTATTTTTAAACCAAGTTTTCTTTCAAAACCACAAACCTTCTTTTAAAACCTTGGATTTTAAAACCAAACCAACAGCATTACGGTGAGTATCATGAAATGATACAAGAGGAGTTGACAATAGAACGCTTCATCTAGGTGTGTGACGAACACTACGAGTGTACCCAATTACGGGATGTGGGACAACCGCACTCCGAAGGAGCTTGCGGGCCTGACATATAGTTGGGTAAGTGGTAAGGTATCAACAAGGTACCCCACGTATGTATACATGTAGTGTGCGACACACGGGAAGTAGTCAACTCCGTTCTACGGACCATGAGTAAATTTTAACCAGAACAACTGGACACCACAGACAATCAAGGAGAAGGAAACTCAATTAAGGAACAAGTGTAAGGAACTCGGAGAATCCATTGGAAGATAAGGAATAAGAACTAGAAGGTGCAAAGAGCACATACTAGTAAGTATAGACATTGGATATGTCACAAATAATTCAAGCGATCACCTGACAGCTGGGAAGGATACCCAGACTGAGCACAGTAAGGCAAAGGCCTAATGTGAACACAAAAATGCTCAACAGACGGGACAGAGTTCCCAAGAGCAATCACAAGATTACCATAAAGTAAAATCCATCACTGAAGGGAATATTAAACCTAGTCTCAAACGCAAGGAACAAGTATAAACGGTCTACCCAACGACGAGAGACGTTATAAACCTAAGGGAATAGCTTAATACAATACCATAAGACGGTATAGAGGATAACACATGTTATAAACATTAGCCGGATGTAACGGCATGACTACCAACACCCATGAGCGATCCTTGAAGGGTGTCTGAGTTAACAACAGTTGAACAAGCGTAATGATATGAGCACGGAAGCTAAACGAACACTCGGTTAGGACACCGAAGGGATTTCACTTAGCAGGGAATACCCTAAGGTACTGAGAGGCACCTATTAATACCATTTTGCCTAAAAGGCCTCCTATGGACGGAAGCGTAATGTCACGACTTACCACGGAGCCCAATAATATCTCCAACCTATGACAGTATACATGGAGTGGAAACATGTATAAGCAACTTGCAAGAGCATAGCTTGCAGCAATACGGCTCAGAAGCCGTAAACCAAATACGTTATACAAACTTAAACGGTTGCAAAACCTGTACCAAATGATAACAAGACTTGAAAGAGATATTGTCTCATATGACAAGAAATCAACAACTGGACCATCAGTTCAAACCCAACATCCTGAGTGGCTTGGAGTAATAGCCACCTCAGTGTCACGGTCACTAGAGCACCAGTCTAGTATACAGTTGACGGAGTTTAATTACCCCTCATGCCTTCGGTAGCAATAAGAATACAGAGGCATAAGAATCAGGATAATGCCAACATTGGCCTAGTCCACATTTGGACACTACGAGAAACCCAAGGGAAGGTACCCCTCGTTAACCGAAGACCACCGATGTGGTGAAGATGCGAACCCTTAGAAAGGCTTCCATCTATTATAACAGAAAAGCCTACGCATATAGATATTGCCAAGGGGCGATGGAATAAGGAAAGGAGATTTCCAAACCAGCACAACTTAAGGAGCAAGCATACTCCGTATGCACCCAAGCATGTGGTGAACCGTTGTATAAACACCAACATGATAAACCTCGTCATGAGATCCATGAGTGGAGACAACCCCTCAACAAGAACTTTCACCTACCAGTGATGAAATACTCTTCAATTAGAGAACGGGACCAGAAAACCCCTAGAGTTCTTGGGATGTCCCGGTGATATGCATACAAGTGGAACTACACAGCTAGAGCCTGTAACTAATGCTCAGCTTTGAGAGGACAGTAATTGTCAAAACAATCAATGTGAATACACGTTGAACACCACATATGGCTAACGCTCGAGAGAGCTTATAACCCGATGAATTACTTCATCCTCGGTCAACCGAGTTATTTGGCAAACTATATCATGAATGAGGAAGTAATGTGAGGTAAGCTAACCTACACATGAAACCTAAATTGAAATAGAACATCCCCACAATGGGAAGATAATATTATTGCGGTATACTACGACAACCGTCATATATACAAACTAGGAAACCCTCAGCGTATACACACCATAAGAAATGGTGCCAATGATAGTAACAGTGAGTAAAGAGAAACTACCACAGTAACGGAGTCAGTAAAAACAATGTTGTACAATGAGTAAGAATACGGTGCGCAACAAGCGACCGCTGTGAGGAAGTAGTTAAGCAATGACACGGAGTATAAGTATGAGATGACACACAGAAATATTCCTTCCCATCACATAAGTGACTTACTGTCAAGCGTTTACGCCCCTGCACTCTGTATGACTGAGTGTTTTGGCATTGCACTTGTTCAGCTAATGATCCAATGAGATGGCTAGGGATATGGAGAATGTAAACCGTAGTAAATCGTTCCTTTCACCACAAACATGGCATAAGCCAGTCAAGCAAGCTTAGCAACATACAGTGCGGCCTAAGGCCAAAGAAGCACGAAGAGTGTACAACACACTAGTAATCAGAAAATGTGAATTCCATTGGAATATAAGGTGAAAGGAGATACAAGAAAGTCACTAGGACCGACGCATAGAAAATGCAAGGTCATACAAGTAAAGAACACTTGTACTGAACCAGGAGAACTGGTATAATTCAGAAGCTATTGACAACAGAGGAAGTACTACAACTAAGTAGTGACTTAACCTCGCCCGACAATAAGTCGGAGGAGCTTAGCGAATGATCGTGGAGGTACAAATAATGTGTATACTAGATTGCCAGAGAACTGGCTATAAACCTACAACTCATTGAGTTCAAACACAGTAAAAGAATACCGCACGTGTTTAGTAAACCTTATCCCCATAATAGGCAGATAAAAGGTGATGCATAGCACATTAAGGATAACATGAAGGGTAAGTAACCCGAGTTATCAAGGTCACGCAGCAGAAGCTAGTGGGCCCTAGCTAGGAGATAATATACCTAGTAAGTATAGCAAAAGGGCTATTAATGCCTTGAAGCCTAATAGGCGAGAACCGAATTAATGATGAGTTAAATAAACTCATATAGAAATCCTTGGTGCAAAGATTAAACCATTGGTATGGTTAAGACCCCTTTGACCAGAGCATATTGTATAGTATACGGTAGTGAAGCTAAATGTTTCAGTTTGCCCAGACTGATTAAACCAATGTTTAATAATAATATAATATATGGTAGATTACGTGGGCGTAATCCCTTTTAAGGGGGGTAGAGCGAAAACCGCTTAATGTAAGTTTTGTGGATAAAACACATAAACCATAATGTGCATAGCACAAACGAGAACCAAATTGATGATTGATACTATGTTAAATAAACATAAGTACTCATTCATATTGTAATTATGGTAACTAGGCATTAGACATGCAAATACCATAGGAGGAATATACCCATCTTGTAACACCAATGTAAGAGTATTAGTAAAAGAAAAGTAATGAGTGTGGACGGAGCTCCACAAGTATTGTAGCCTTTGAAGAAGTAGTACGAAATGAATGAGGATAGTAGATGAATGAAGTTTATGAGTAGTGGAATCGTAAGTAAATTAATTGAAGCAATTGAAGTCAACAAAATCTCATAAGTATAGTATTCCTTAGTTGGAATATTGGAAACGATGGTGAGTAATGGATGGAAGTAGTGAAGGTTGATGAATGAGCATTAGGTATTGAACCATGGAGTAAAGCATTCGGGGAAGTAGAGTGAGGATCGATGGAGCGATTCCATCCTTTAGAGATGTATGAATTCGTATCACGACTAGAAAGAGTAAAAAGATAGAAAATGAAAACAACTAATTAATGCTTGTTTGAAACTGATGTGGGAAGTCGAACTTGATCCTGATCAGATCAAGGGAAACCAAACACAATGGGGTGGAATGTGGTGGAAAGAATAGTTCGACACTGGTGCTGATCACATCAGGGTCGAACGATTCTTGAAGCTCCCCTCAAGTGGTCACAAGAATCACCGCATAGGATAGAAAGTAATGAAGTAATTGGAAATTGGAGTTGGATGCTTTAGAGAGATTTTTAATTAGCTGTTGGGAAGGATTTCCCTTAGACCGAGAGTAAGGATCTGGCTAGAAGCTTATACCGGAGAAGATAGTAGGGTAGCAGGTTGTAGTATTCCAAGGGCAGCGGGACATAGAGGAGTCCTGTGTCTAAATGACCTGAGTGCCTGCGGGATTGTAATGTGTATTGCATTGCTTTGGGAATAGCTTTGCACTGTATGTATGTATAAATTTTGTAATAAGGAACCAGATGGTTGATAGTAATATGGATTGGAGTAATTATGGTGCATTGGTATGAGATGGAAAGGAGAAACCGTGAGTAATGGATTTGGGAATTGTAAGGAGGAGGAGGAAGGTATGGCTTTGGTATTAGACATGTAAGAATGAGTAAGCATAGTAAACCTATAACCTCGAACAACTTTGAGGACAAAGTTCTTAAGGGGGGTAGATTGAAATACCCCGAACTTAAATATAGGGATTTAAAATTAATCTAATACGTATTTAAGGGCCTAATGGTACCTAATTAATACTGGTAATGAAAAAAATAAATCCAAAAGAATGAATAAACTCTTAAAAAGCAGAAAACGCTAAATAAGCGTTAAATAACCATAGGAGGTATGAGACCTCGGTTAGAGTATTATATGGATTCTAAAGGTTTAATAAGACCTAAATAATATATGGGAACAACTCCCGAAGAAAACGGATCCAAATAATGTATTAAAACGCTAATAGAGCTTTAACGCACGTTTTTCGAGAAGACCCGAAAACGTGATTTTGAGTGGTCAAACGAACCCGTAAAAATTATAAGTCATTAAATAAATATTGTTAAGCATTTATGAAAGCTTAATAACCAATAAAAATAATTAAACGAGAAAATTCCGGAAAACGGGCCCAGTTAGTGAACAGTACCTAAACCGGGTAAAATAACGAGCGTTCTCTGTAAAAGACGAAAAACGCTCCAACTAGTATAACTGCAGGGGGACCGATTTTTAATAGTCAAATAACTCCCTCACACACACATGTAACTAGCTAATTAAATAAGAGAGCCAAAAGCAAAAAGTAGTAAAGTAAAAAGCTACTTTACCCTTCTCTCTCACCTCACTCTCTCATTTCCCTCATCTCTCTCCTACTCTCTTCTCCCCCCATCGATTTCTCTCTCTCTCTCTCTGCTGGAATGGCGATTTTGGAGCTCCCCACAACAACCATGGCTACTCCATCTTCTTCCTCATGCTCCATCCTCATGTAAGCTCCAAATCGAAAACAAATTACATATTTGAACTCCCCTCATTCTCCTCTATCATTCTCTCTTTTCAAAATTCGAAAAGGATGAATTTCATCTCCATGGGTTTTCCCCATTTGAAGAGAAAAGCACACCATTATGGAGCTTGGAGTCTCCTCTTTCCAACAAGGTAAAAATCTACATGAAAAACCCATGTTTTCTTCACCTTCCTTCATAACCGATTTTTGCTCCATTTGTAATGCTATATTCTTCTCTCTCTTTGGAGCATAATATCAACCTTGCAATGGTGGTGGATTCACCTTCTTGAACCAAGAGCTAAAACCCCTTCTAAAACTCTCCAAAGGTAAACCCTAGAAATTTCATTTCAAACACTTCAATGAATTGGCATTAATTTAAGGGTTAGTATATTAATTGTAGTGTTTTGTGTTCATTGGGTGATGGGAATGGAGTTTGGCAACTCCATTCCCCACATGGCCGATTTGGGCAAGAAAGGAAGAAGGAGGAGAAATGAGAAAGAAAGAAGGAATTATAAGCTCCAGGTAAGAGCTCTTTACTAATGTTAAATTTTAGTGCATTAGAGTAATGGGAAAGGGTAAACCAATCTAAAGAACCCAAATAATGTATTAGTAATGTAATTGTGGAAGTTTGAGTAATTGTGCAATAGTATGTGAATTGTAGGCCTTGGAGCCAAATGGTTGTGTATGAGTATTAGTATTGATGTTTGATGGAGTATTGGTGTATTGGGATGGATTTATATTTTGTATGTGTGCTGGTAGAACCCTTGTGGTTTGGCTAGATTAGGAATGAGTGTGATGAGAAAGTGCATATGTGGAGAAGTAAGAAATGTAGAGGAACTATGGCAAAATTTTGGTAGGAACATGTACATGTATGGATGACTTGGTGAATGGGAAAACCAAGGTGAGTATTGGAGTTAGTAGAGATGTTTAACTATGGAGTAGTAGTTGTTGTAAGAGAATGAAAGGATATAAAATCTGGAGCAAGGGGTAATGGATTGCCTTGGAGAAACTAGGAAGACCGAAGAACTAGAGTATAAGACTTGGTAAAGTAAATGTTGGACTTGGGTATAGAAGATGCAATTGCTTGGAAATGAATTAGCATGGTGAGATGAGGTATTTGGGATGCTAATAGTGGCATTGGTTGAGAAGTAACAGATGGTAGAAGGGAGTTTAAAAATCTGTAGCATAAGAGAATGAAAAACTGTTGTAAGTGTTAAAAGGAAGTGAAGAAATTGTATAAATTGGTTGATGAATTTAGTAATGGGGTTGGTGAATGAATTGAGGTATCTTAGGAAGCCTAAATGGCACTAAAACATGTGGGATTACATGTAGGTGGATTGGGGAAACAATGGGTGAAAATGGGAAAGAAAAATAAGGTCTGTAGCAGTGTCCTGCTACCGTCCGACCCACAGCCTGGATCGGACGCCGGGTCAGACATGGCTTAAGCAACGAAAATCAATCTTTCTGGAATGGTCCGACCCAGGGCCGTGGATCGGACGTGGGTCGGACAGGCAAAAAAAAAATTCAAGGTCGAAGCTCCTGACTTCGTCCGACCCAGAGTCTGGGTCGGACAGTGGATCGGACGGAGCTTGGACACGGGACTGAAACCTTCTGGAACGGTCCGACCCAGAGGGTATGGGTCGGACGGAATAGTGCTGGGTCGGACGGGGAGAATTTCAGAGAACGGTAATCTACTGGAATGGTCCGACCCAGGGCTTGGGTCGGACGCTGGGTCGGATGACCCATAACTTACAAAAAAAAATACTATAGGATTATAACTAGTATATATATATATATATATATATATATATATATATATATATGTATACCCACCTATACATATGTATATATATCTATGTAAGTAAACCATGGATAAGTAATGAAAAGAGAGTAAATGAAATATAAGTGTAAAGAATGCAAAGACTTAGTAAGTATGAATTCGGAAATGTAAGAGTAATCGAATTAAGTTCATGATAGTTAGAGTAATCATTCAATTATATGTATATCATAGGGACTTGATTTGTGAACACCGGAGGAACGTTGGGATACAAGTACAACGGTGAAAGGTATGATTTCTTCATGCCCTGTATCCTAATCTGGTTACCCCGATTTGTGTGCTTATTTGATCACCTAAATAAGATAAATGCATGAATCGGACTATATTGCACTTACCTGTGCTTGACTTATGTCGTTCTTGATATTTATTGTCTTGAACACTTGTTTGTATAATTCATGAAATGTATGAATGATGATGAATGGTATTCGAATCTCGTATTGTACTTAAGTATTGTATGGTATTTTGTATAAATGAGTATTGAGCATTGTAATTGTGTATGTGGCTTGTATGAATGACTTCTGCTAATTCCTAACTACCTAACTCCTAACTTAAGTGAGTAAACTGGAATGAGTAGAAGTCCGATATAGCTTCGGCCACGCGTGAGGATGAGGAGACACAAGAGGTTGGATCCGATTCCTGACTCTTAAACTGGTCCGCGGCCCAAATCCCTTAAATGGGTAGCATCCCGGATTGGTGAGTCAAGTAAATCCCGGAGGTGGGACGGAGTAGTCCCCAGGGCCGGAGGTCCCGACGACTTAACATGAGTAAGAGTAAGAGTAAGCAAGTATGTATGAGTATGAGTATGTATGCGTATGTATGAAGTAACGAGTAAAAGAGTAATTTCCACCCAATTAACCCGGGTGGACCAATGAAGCTAACAAGAACTGTATTTTGTGCATGTAATGAGTATGTGTATTCGGAAGAAGGTAAGTATGTATTGGATGGTTATATTGTATTCCTTGTATGTAATGAAGTGTATGTATGTATGCTTGCGTAAGTATTATTGTACTGTGTATAAGAGCATGTATGCATGTATGTTTGAATGAAAATGAACTGCATGTATTCGACCAAGTGGTCGGCGTACCCTCACTAGTACGCGGGGTATGCGGTTATCATGCGCAGCGAAAGCTGACCCCCTAGGGGGAACGTTTTTAGTGTGCAGGTACCCGAAGCGGATGTGGTCAAGGTAAGAGACCGGCGGCACACCCTTGTACTTAGAAAATAAGTAGTTGTGAGGAATGGGTAGATGTAGACTCTTAGTGAGTATGTATAAACTTGGAAGAGACATTGTAATTGTATAAGGATCCTAGTAGACTCGGTTAAGTATATTGTATTGTATGGATTATAGAGGAGTAAGTATTGAATGGAGCATTGTTGTATTTGATTGATGAATGGGGTATGTATTATAGATGTGTAGTACTCGGGATTCCGGTCCATCAGACCGATGTTGTATGTAGAAGAAGTAGCCTTGTTAGTCACGTGGGTGACTAACGGCATTGTATCACCCACTGTATGTAAGTATGTATTCGCTGCGTGTATCTGATGTGTAAGGAGATTGGACGGTAAGCATTGTATTAATGGTAGGGGTGTTACAAGTCGCTCTGGTGCACTTTAAAAGTGCGGTTGTTAGGAGTCCGCAGAGGTCTGGCGGCCGGAGCCATTGCTCCAACAGCAGTGCCCTCTGACCAATGATCGTATCCGGTTCGTTGGAGTTTCCATAGCGAGAGAACCCTATCCGGTCGTTCCCTCTCTTTGGTGATCACCCATGCGCAACCATGTAGTCCGTGACTACCCTGGATTTTCCTCATCTTAATTGTTTACTTAATTCCACCATATTGTTCGATCTGTGACCTTTACCTAACATCTATGCTTAGGTTATACAGAGTAGTTTCCCCATGTAAGGACCTTTATGGTCGTTAACTTTCGCCTAGACGTCGCCTAGGCTATATTCATCCTTAGGTACGTATAATAATAATATAGTCATTTCCCTTTTTCCATTTCCATATTGTCAACCGCAATCCGTTCCAAGATTTCATACATAATTACCAACTGTAAACCGTGGCGCACAATAAAGATCGTGAAACAATAACATTTAAATCCACAATCATCACACAAAGCAGACATATCACTCTTGTCATGCATACACACATTACTAGAACCCGGGGAAGTCCTCAGGAACACTCGGACCATATAGAACGTACCGTACACCGATGTAGTGCTAGCGTGCGGGTCGCGGTCACCCTCTAAGCCTCAATAAATCAGCACCCGCAACCCGGTCTACTGGAAATGTAATCTAACATTAGCATTTACACCTCGAATCTACCTCATCGCATTAAGATAAGTTCCAACCTCCATCCCGAAATAAATTCTTAGTCGGTTATTCGTTCGACTTGATTTTTCGTTACGTTTGGGATTTAGATATTATCGTATGTAACAATTTGGCGAGTTTGCGTTATTCGATAATTCAACATTGTTTTTCCATTGAGAATTAGTTCCTTGATAATTTACGTATTACCGGGTCGTTTACGCACATGTATACATTTTCTTTGTACGTTTGCTCGGGGTTTAATTACGTTTACCGTTTACGCTCTCGTTATCACGTGAGTGCATGGTTATTAATTTTGTACGCATGTGTTTCATATACAGGTGTTGCTATAATTATTTCAGTCGTGTCGCGTTATTTACTTCTAACTGTATAACATCGTACTAGGTTTGCCAGTCCTATAATATGCTCCCTTTTTCTTTGACAGTCATGTTATACTAATTGTAACGTTTTCCATAATGGGCCAGTCCATCATTTTATGTGAACGTTTGCAAGGGACGCTTAAAATATAACAATTTCCCCATGATATAACTCTTTATACTCTAACTTGTTGTTTATACCATTGTAACCTTATTCTATTTTCAGCATACCTTTCTGAAATTATGAACAACCCTCATAGTTTCAGAAATTACATTCTTCTCTCATCTCTTTTTAGTTATCTACAAAACCCTACAAATATTATTGTTGTCACATTTTTACTCCTAGTTAATTTTAACCTAAGGTTTTCAACTTTAATATATACAACACAACTATGTATATATATATGTTACATCACGCATCAGCACCCTACATACGCATATATAATTTCGGATTTTTACTCTACTAACCCATAGTTTTCTTTTATTTGTCATTTACCCCTCCTTATTTTAGAAACTTACAAATTTAACATTTAAACCTTATATTATACATATCAATTATCTAAATCTCAATTTCTACCCAGATTTTCTTCCAATCTCCATATAGCCTCCTAACTTATTTCAAATCTCATTTTCATCCTAAATTTTCGGTAATTGACCACCTAACCCCACAAGTTTTATAAATGTGACATTTTACTATTTAAAATATTTATTATATCCTTAATTCGTTAAATCACTAAAATCAACTCCAAACTTTTGTCTAATTATGAATAGGCCCCACTATTCTTGTTGGTTTTCTTTATAGCCCTATAGTTTCCGAAATTTACACTAATTCCCCAATAGTTTTATGATTTTCCATTTTTAACCTAATGTTCATTAAATCACTAAATTAATTAAATTAAATTTCCTAAATTAATCAAACCTCTATTATAGCCATGGTTGACCTTTGACTCTCTCTCTCTCTCTCTCTCTCTCTTTACTCACCATTATTATTATTTACGAAAAGATCCATTTAATTCCATATTATTGCAATTAACCTCTTTAACTTTCATAACCTCATAAATTATGTTCCTAAGATTCCCAATATAATTTCCCACATTTTTAATCTATTTGTACCCTATAATTCTTTTAATTAGCGGCTTTTTACCTCATTATAATTCCCTTGTTTTTTTTGTTCTAAATGTTTGTAAGCTTTATTAGTTATTCAAACCATGTCAAGACTTAGTAATTCTCTTCAATATTTTCCTTAGGATGTTCGTTGGAAATTATGCCTAACATAATATCATTTAACACCAAAAATCTATATAATTCTTCTTCTCACCTCTAAATTCAATAATTACATTCTAAAGTTCAAATAATTAATATGCCATGGCCTAACAAATCGGCCATAAGTAGAACATAACTATTCCTTAAAAATAGCATCAAATGTTAAAAAGGGAATCTGCTACACTCTCGGTTCTAACAGTTTTTTCCTAGTTTTTTTCCCCCTTTCTTCAGGTTACCTACAAACTCGGTGAGCTATAATTGTTTAGCTAACAATACACAATTTTTCAGTCCATATTTTATGGACAACTTCAATAATTCTACACCCCTGCTTCTCAGTAAAAATTTGCATCAACATATAAACTTCCCACACTCTCACGTCTTAGGTTATTTTTTTTTTAATTTCATTTAACCAACATTACACATCCATTTTCTTTACATGTTTACAGCTTAACATTACCCACAATTACCACTCAAACTCTCGGTAATAACTTTACCTTACAGCAGCCTAAATCTTAACACTTCAAAGTGTAGTTTAGGTGGTTACTTACCTTGTCCTGATCACCAGAATTTCTTCCCCTCTACTACAGCTTCTCAGACTGCATAATGTATATGCTGAGTTAGCTTATAAAAAAAAAATTGTTCCACAACTCACGTACAACCATGGAGTATAAGGAAGGATCTATTCACTAGTTTTCTTTTCTTGTAAACTTCATCCATCGTGGCAGTTTTAAGGGTGTGGAAACAGCATGGGTTAGTTACCATTCATGCAGAGAAAACAACACTCATTAATCACCTTCTACCGTTAATTAAGTGAGGTAGTTTGGCATGCATTTTTGAAGTTTAAAACAAGGTTTTTACCTTGTAGAATCTGTGGAAGTTCTCTTGGTACTCTCGGCTACCTAGAGGAGGAAGAAAAGTTCAGTTTTCATGACCAGCGAAATGAAGAAAAGAGCTAGAAAAGTGCTGGTGATATTACCGTTTTGTTTCAGTTTTGAGGGGGAAACTTCTTGGTGACTTGTAACAGAGCTTGTGCTCATAGGAGGAGGGCCTAAACCCCTCTGAAAGCATGTACAATAAGGTGCAAGATAGGGCGTTAGTAATAGTTGTTTTGGACAGAAACAAAGAGGGGAAAATGGTGTTTCAGCCTTTCTTTCTTACCGTTTCCTATTGTTGTTTCTGTTTTGTTAGTGCAGGTTGATCATGGTGGTTGTTGTTGCTCAGGGAAGGGATGGGAATCTCTTACAACGGACGCCAAGAGGAGGGAGGAAGACACATCAAGAGTAGTAGTGTATATATTTTTTTTTCTGCATGAACCGAGAGAAAGAACATGGGATTGTGCATATCTTACCTTGTTTTCAATGGTTGTTTTTGCTTGTTACTGCAAGGGGACAACGGTGGTTCTTGTCTGCTCAAAAAAGGCTAGGAAAATTCTCTACACCTGGTGTGAGAGAGGAAGGAAAAACTGTGTTGAAATTGGCAGATTATCGGACAAACAGCGGGGAGAATTATGGGGTTTTCATGCATTTATCACCTCTTTTCCCTTGTTGTGTGCTTGCTGATTCATGACCCATGCTCAAGGATCTGTAGTTGGGTATGAAGAGAATAAGGTGGTGTTATTTCGGGTGTGAAAAGATGGGGTTAGGTCGTTTAAAATGCAAGAGCAAAGTGGGAGATGATCATGGTTGCTGGAGTTGGTTTCCTGGTTGCAGTTTTGTTGCTGCTACTCTCGGTACAGAGGGCAGAATGGGTTTGGGTGTTGCAGTCAACAAGGAAAGAAGGGAGGAGAAAGATGAGGTTCAGTACATGAACATGGGCAGCATTTTGTGAAGGGATAGGTGAGTATTAGTAAGGAAGGCAACCGTAATGAGAAGGAGAAAAAGCAAGGGAGAAGGGATGGCTTACTAAATTATTGTTCTTGTCATAGAGTGTACTTTGTTGCCCATATTTTCTTCTTCCTTCTTGTAGTAACCGAGGCAAGCTAATGGGGAATGGTGATGCCATCCGAAAGTAATGGAAGGGAAGCTAGGAAATGATACCTCTAGTGCTAGTTTTATCTCCTTTCAAACTCTAATTTGTACTTGTCTTATGCTTGTCAAATCTAGTTTTGTTTCTTGTTCTTTTCTGCTTGCAGCAACCGAGACAAGAGGGTAGGAGTGCTAGAGCAATTCAGTCGATTTACAAGAGGGGGGAAGAGGAGAATAGGTAGCTAGAATTTACTTTAATTAGATATGTTTGGTTTCTAGCATTATTTTTATTTATTTTTTTGCATTTCTTTCCCTCTTATTACTTGTGGCCGGTTGTATAAATGAGGGGGGAATATTTCAATTGACTATGGGGTATTATCAACACACATTACTGATACATAATATGTTATTAATGTCTTGTATGTTAGTATATAATGTTCCTTGTCTTAGTCTATATAAATAGGTGGTTTTGTATATGTAAATCATTCCATTACATTTTATCTTGATTAGGTGATAACACATAAACACACAACACACAAATCGAGGTAGCCTCGGTAGCATACAGGGCATGAGAAAATCATACCGTTCACCGTAGTTCTCGGGTTGCCGACTCTCCTTCGGAGTCCAACTATTCCAATCCTATAACATACATGGAATCGGGCGGTTAATTATCTATAATTAACCTAACCCACTTCATCTTTAGTGTTTCCCGATTTACATTTACTAACTCCTTACATTCCAAACTCACTTACATTAGTTACTTACTTCAAATTACTTCTTAAGCTTGGTCACACTCCTAATGACCTTTATATGTCATTAATTAAGTCCTAACAATGTTATAACATCATTACCAAACAAGCCCCTATCTTAAAACACCATTTAAACACATTTTGAGGCAAAACTGGGTTGGTCTGGGACCTTGTCCGGGTCCCAAGTCCCATACCAATGCTGGAATGAAGTTTCGGCAATTATTTTGATGTGATCCTGGTCCTTAGCAGGGACCTAAGTCCCGGACCATTTCATTGTTGCACTCTCGGTTATTTTTCTTGCTTTGTCCGTGTCCTTGTCACGGAACCAAGTCCCGGATCAAGTGTTGAACAAACTCTTGGTATGTTAAAAAGGGGTGGTCCAGGTCCTTGTATGGGACTTAAGTCCCGGACCACTCCCAAACTCTAACTCTCGGCTACATTTACATACTGGTCTGGGACTTGGTCCTGGACCCAAGTCCCGGACCACAACAGATTTTCACCAGATTTTACATTTTCTTTGTTGTTCTTGACTCCTTTCTTTGCCCAATATTTTCCTACTCTTTACACATGTAATCTAACATGTTTTAATAACAATTCAACACTCTAAACTTCTCCAAATCATTCACTAAACTCATTACTCATTTCTATGTTAATTTTACAAAATTCTCACTCTTAATCCTCTCCCTTAAATTCTTGCTACAAATTTTGCTTCCTTTCTTTTCACTAACTTAATGGTTCTTCAACTAATGCCATCTAGCTACACTTGCATTATCTCATCCCACATTCTACTCCATTACCTAACTCTCCCAATTTAGTTTCCAAAGTAATTAACTACTCATATTAACTCCGAAACACGCCTAGTTAATCCTAGGTTATTTCCTTTCAACTAACACCTTAAGTCATCTAATTTATAGGACCATTTTGACAGAGTTTCCCCTAGAATATTAACATTGCCCACACACAATTCAGCTCACCTATTCAATTCCAATATCCACATCAATTTAGGCACTAACAACACATTAAATTCATGTACCTTATATAAATTCCACACCTTAAACAACTTGGCTTTTAAAGCCCTTTACTCATCATATACACTACACTAACATAACCCCATTTCTTGTTTACATTTACAATAGCATTAACCACTACTAAACCATATAATTCCCATACTACAAGACATTCAAAATCTATTCAAGGTAAGCTCATTGCCTTTAGTTTTCTTGGTTTCCTTTCCTTTCTCTCCTTCTTCCTTTGTTTCTTGTTTAAACCGGCCAAGCTACAGCCACATTCCAAGGGATACACAACAAGGCTAATAAATTCCCAACTCAAGAATTAAACCCTAATATACAAGAGAGCATTTAAGGCTCTAAAATAAGAGATTACCTTCAAATCTCTAGATGAGCATTGGGTAGATACCACACAAGATTCCAGCACCCTTTTTAGGACTAAAACCGGCTGTAACATGAAGTATAAAAGGGCTCAAAATCTGGAGAATTTTGGTTGTAGAGAAAGGCTAGAAAAGAGAGGTTTTGAGCTCCTTTTTACCTTAAGAAGTAAGGGAGTGGTTCTAGCTCACCATGAGCTTCTTCTTTATTCAAATGGAGGTCCTTCCATTGAGATGAAGGTTAGGGTTTTCAGATTTTGAAAAGAGAGAAATAATCTCCAAGATGAGGGGAGTATTAATATGTA
Source organism: Limonium bicolor (assembly GCA_023374045.1). NCBI lineage: Eukaryota > Viridiplantae > Streptophyta > Magnoliopsida > Caryophyllales > Plumbaginaceae > Limonium > Limonium bicolor. Next base: position 171,785,629 of record CM041781.1, read on the forward strand.
ATTTTTGTAGAGTTTCCACCTTGTTTAGGCCATGAGAAATGAAGAAGAAGAGAGGGTTAAGAGGGGGCTGTAAAATCGCCATTACCAGAACAAGGAGGACGAAGAAAGTCTGGAGGGAGGGGAAAATCATGAAAATGAAGAAGGGTGGGAGGAGAGAGACTACAACTTTGCTTTTTTACTTTTCACTTTATGGTTTTGTCTTTTAGTGAGTGAGAGTGAGCAAATAAGAGGGGGAGAGACTGAATAAAATCGTCCCACTCACACACACAATTGGATTTCTGATTTTTATTTACAATGAGGAGGTAAGTTTGGTTTTATTACACTTAACACCCCACAAGTTCTCGTTTTTGCACTATTCACTAACCGGAACCCGTTTTCCAGAATTTTCTCGTTTAATCAATTTTAATGGCTCTAGACCTTCTCTAATTTCTAATTATATACATTTGATTGAATATAATTCTTACGAGTCTGTTTAAACCCGCTTAAAGTCACATTTCTCGGTTTTCTCGAAAAACGTGCTTTAAGGCTCGTTTACGGTTTTTAATTTCTTTTATGGATCCGTTTTCTTTGGGAATTGTTTCTACATATTATTTAGGAATATTTAAGCCTTAGGAACCCACCTTGGATCCTAGTCAAGGTCACATCCTCCTATGGTTATGTAACGCTTATTTTTACATTTTTCGCTTTTTAAGCGTTTTCTCTTTTCTTTTGGTTTTATTTTCTTCACCAATATTCTTTAGGCACTATTAGGCCCTTAATTACCATATTAGAATGATTTAATCACCATAGTTAAGTTTGGGGTATTTCAAAGGGACAGTTCACTACTACAAAAAAAATCATATTTCAGCCCCCTATTTTGACGGTTAAATAGGGCCCTGAAATAGGCCAAGTCTAGAAATAGAGATGTTGAATTTTAAAATGAAAAAGTGAGCATACCTATGCAGGCGGTTTTTGTAACAGCCGCTGTCATAGATTTTTTTCCCATTATTTTTATAAAATTTAGTCAAACACCCGCCTCCGCGCGCCTTCATTATCTTCTGTCCTTTCGCTTCTCTCTCTCTTTCTCTTTATTCTCTTCACTCACCATAAATTCATAACCCTAACTGGTGCCTCTCCTATGCGCCTCCGCCTTCATTCTCTTTTTGTGTTTGCACCTATGGAGTAATAAATCACTTGAACTGCTACATCTCGCTTACCAGATTGAAGAGGGGGTTGAAGCTATTCATTTCAGAATCGGTAATATACTCAAACTTATCTTTTTCTCTCTGGCGAACAAGAACTTACATGCTCGCGCTTTTTCATTCTCTTCTTTGTGTCTGTGAATCTCTTCATTTTCTTCTTGTGTTGTGCCTATGCAGCGATAAACCACTGGAACCGCTGCATCTCCCTCTCTTCAGTCTTTTCACTGACAGTATTTTTGTAACTGGAGAACAAGGAACATGCTCTACGCGACTCTCTTCATGCTCCACGCCTCTCACAATAATTTTTCAACCCTAACTGGCGAACAAGGAACATGCTATGTGCCTCTACAATCTCTTCACTCACTATAATTTTGCAAGACGAACAAGGAGCATACATCGCTATGTGCCTCTATTGATTCTTATCTTGTGTTTATGCCTATATAGAGATAAATCACTGAAACTACTGCATCATTCTTCTGAGGTTGAAGACGGGGCAAAGAACAAATTATTTAAAAAAATACACCAATTTCGGCAGTTGTTAGCTAGGAACCGTTGAAATAGGTGTTTTTTTTGTTCTAACAGACGCCTATCTCGGTTGTTGCTAGCTAAGAACCACCAAGATAGGATTGCACACCTATCTCGGCGCACCTCATCTCGGCGCACCTCATCTCGGCTGTCCAAAACCACCAAAATAGCCTAAAACAACCGTCGAAATAGACCTGTTTTGTACTAGTGGTTTTTTTTATTTACTTGGACAAGTTTAATTTTATGCTAATTAATTGTAACACACCATATTTTACCACATTTTAAAGTACGAAGAGATATAAGTAAACCGTCGCAAACGGGGATTAAAACAGATCTCAAACGAGTCTTAAAATTGTCATTTAAGATCTGTCTGACCTTACGTCCGAACTTGGATGTTCGACGAGGTCCGAGAGTTCAAAGCAGATTTCTAAACTTGTGTCCAAACTTAAAAGTTCGGACACAAGTCGAGAGTTGAAACCAAAAGCGTCCGAACATGTGTCCGAACGTCTAAGTTCGGACCAATGCCGTGACTTACATGTCGCACTCGACCTTGCATGCTGTCCAAACATGCAAGTTTGGACAGATGTTCAGGCACGCCATTCTGCAGGAAAACCAGTTTAGCTCGGGACCTGTACAAACTTGTATGTCCGGATGGACGTTCGGACAGGTCCAAAAGTGTGAAATCAGCCATAAAACACCTTTGGAAAATACACTTTAATACTATAACACCAATTGCAAATCATTTAGGATAACTTTCTCAGATAAAACGTGACTAAAATCCGTCATACAAGATTACAACGGAAAGACTTAAATCCAGGGCATTACCGCCACACTCATCCACATGAGTGCCAAGGCTAATCCTCCTCCAAACATTAAAACATTCTGAATTAAGTAACCCAAAATAATCCATGTTAAAGCAATGTCAAATTAGCAAAAACACAACTAAGACTATTAGCTACGTGGCGACGTGAACCCAATCCCAAAGTCATAGCAATCATCACATGTGATCAGAAAACATACAACACACACAAGAAGGGATCACGCAAATAATAAAAGCTGAATAAACCTCTGTCTCATAACATAAAATATATTTTATTGGAAACCAGTTGAACAAATATATAGACAAGCATAAATATAACAAAATTAACCATTCCAAAACCATTTTTCAGCAACCAACCATTCAGCAATCAAGCAGGGGAGCTTTCACCAGAAATCAATCACTTAATCCACGGATGGACACCCAACAGTTAAGGCCGCAACAAATATCCCACTTCACTCTAAGTACTAAGTGTGTACACCCCCTCTAAGGGTTCTTTTGACCGCCTAGAAGTAGATCATTAGAGCTTTAACTGCGGTTCAATGTTCCCAACACAAATAGATAAAATATATCACGGGGTACCAATGCGTACCAACATATAACACGGGGTACCAATGTGTACCAACAACGTAATCGTATCGGTGAAAGTCTCCTAAATCAATAACCAAAACCTTTCAATTGTAAAAAGATAAATCCTCCAATTAACAATAGTTCAGGGGAATTAATTCCCAAATCGCCAGTTCACCAGTTAGGGTTTCAAAACCGCTAACAAATCACAACAATCCACGCAGGCAAACATAATATGAGCACAGTAGTTTACCTGATCACACGCTCCACCACAAGGACGAATCAGACAGATTCACAAATACTGTAACACCCCAACCGCTAATCCTTCTATTATCCTCTAACCATCTCCATAATTACTCTACACACAGCGGATACTTACTTACTCCCGGCGGGTGATACAACGCCGTTAGCCATCCCAAGACTAACAAGGCTTCTACTACTTACAATAACGGTCTGACGATTAAGATATACCAAGTAACAAAATTTACAATACACTTTCCAATACTTACTTACAAATTTGATCATCGAGTATCCAAAAGTATACGAATATCCCAGCTCTACAAGTCTATTCCAAATTATGAGTTATACAACTAATCCTTACCAAATTCACATTCTCAAAATCCAAAAGGTGTACCACATGGTACACCGGCTACTAAAAAGGCTTAAGCCGTGTACAAACTCGTACACCATTCTATCCTACTAACTACTCCCAAAAGAATTCATCTCGGTCCTTAATCGACCTTCAAGTCTCACGGGTACCTGTAAAATAAAAACAGTGCCCAAGGGGCCTAAGCTAAACGCTTTGCATATGAAATTCGCACCCGCGTCTAACGGGGACGACGACTATTTAGTCGAATACATGCGGTCGTTTCATTCATACATACATACATGCTCTTATACAGTATGATACATTCATATCACCAAACATACATACATACATTCCATGCATACAAGGAAGACATTACAAGTCAACCATTAATACTTACTAGAATACGGAGATACACTTCTCCAATACATACACAGGGCTTGTTAGCTTCTTTACACACCCGGGTTAATCGGGGTACTTTACTCTTTTACTCTTGGTCAATGACTTACACTAGCCAAGACCATTATTCATACAATACTTTACTTACTTACTCAAGTCAAGTCGGTATGACCTCCAGGCAGGGACTACTATATCCCACCACCGGGCTTTAGGGTGGCTCACCAATCCAGGATGCTACCATTTAAGGGGTTTGGTCCATGGAAAGAATTAAGGCCAGGATTCGGATCCAACCTCTTGTGTCTTCTTATCCTCACGTGTGGCCAAAACTATATTAGACTTCTACTCATTCCATTTTTACCAATTACTCAAGTTAGAAGGTTAGGTAGTTAGGAATTAGTAGAAGTCATTAGTTCCATATCAAGGGTTAATACACTACACCACAAGTTACACATACACTTCATCCTCATCCATTCATTTCATGAATTATACAAACTAAATGTTCAAGGTATTACAACAAGAACAATATAGCTCAAACACAAGTAGTACGGTAAAAGTCTGATTCGTGCATTTATCTTATTTAGGTGATCACATAAGCACACAAATCAGAGTAACCAGGTTAGGATACAGGGCATGAGAAAATCATACCGTTCACCGTTGTACTCGTACTTCCAGTTTTCCTTCGGAGTTCAACTATTCGATTCCTAAACATACATGAAGTTGTATGGTCAATGATCTATTATTGACCCAACTTATTCCTTCATTGATATTTCTAATGTATACCTACTAGTTCTTCACATTCCATACTTGATTATGATACTCATTCTTTTCTCATTAATCTTAAACTTGCTTTCTTACTCATGTACTTACTTTCTTACCATTTTTGCTCCATTAATGGTGTAATACTATATATGTATATACACATACATATGTATATATATATATATATGATTACTATGATTAAATTTTTTTTATATAACTTTTTTTTTGTTTGACTCGACAGACCTTACCCAGGGTCGGACCCTAGGTCGGTCGAATTCAGTGAGTTACATAACTGGAAAATTCAGACCCGACCGACCTTGCCAAGTTCAGTCCCAAGGTCAGTCCAAGTCAGTAAGTTCTGGGTTCAAAATTTATGACTCGACTGACCTTGCCAAGTCCGGTCCCAAGGTCGGTCAAAGTCGGTGACTTCTGGTTTCACATTTTACGACTCGACCGACCTTGTCAAGTCCGGTCCCAAGGTCGGTCGAAGTCAGTAGACTTCCGTCTTTGCAAATTAAGGCTCAACCGACCTTGCTAAGTTCGGTCCCAAGGTCGGTCCAGCCCAGTACACTTTTTTTAAATTCTGTTTTCAGTTCATTCTTTGTCCATTGTTTCCCTAACCTTCCTACATGTAATCCCTCATGATTTAACACTAATTAAACCCTCTAAATCACCTTAGTTCATCCACCAAATTCATTACTCATTCCTAAATCAACTTACACAATTTTTCTCACTTCATTCTAGCACTTATACCAATTCTTGTTCTTAAATGCTACAGATTTTTAAAACAACTTTTACCATCCATTACTCCCTCTACCAATGCTACTCCTAGCATTCTAAATGCATTACTTATTTCCACACTCTCCTCTATTACCTAACTCTTTTCTCAAATCTGTTTTCACAATGTTCTCCTACATACATTAAGCTCTCAAAACACACCTAGTTACTACCTAGGTTATTCCCTCTTCTTACACAACTAAGTCCTCTAATTTCTAGACAAATTTGGACAGAGGTTCCCCTATAATTTCCACTTTGCCCACACATAAGTTCAGCTCATAATTCATTTCTAGATTTTCCACATCCATTTAAGCACTAACAACACAATACATTTTCCTGCACATACACATTTATTCCCTAAGGTTTTCCCAAGCTTTTACTCATCTTTTACAAGTTCCAAAACCAATTGATTCTCTTCCTCATTACACTACAACATTACTACTACTCAAAACAATATACATTACTCATTTCAAATATCTAAAATCTGTTATACAAAGTATACAAAATTAGTTCAAGGTAAGGGCCTTTACCTTGTATTTCCTAGTTTTTCTTTCCTTCTTCCTTTCTCTTTTCTTATTTCTTTCTCTTTCTTCCTTCACAACCGGTTCAAATGGAGTTCACACTCCAATGATACAGCCCATATTAAGATATACTAATGAGCATTTCTAATGGGGTTCTCAACCTTTAAAAATCAGCCCTAAACTTCAAGGAGGTTTAAAGCTTGAAAGAGTATTACCTTTAACCACTAAGTGGAGTACTTGGCTAGCAAGAGAGCAAGATTCCAGCACTAATGGAGAAGCCAAAACTGGCTGGAAAACAAGGCACCAACAAGGTCTTACTTGAAATTTTCGTTTTGCAAGCAAGGGCTGGAAAAAGATGGAGTTTCAAGACTATTTTTACCTCAAAACAACAAGGAGATGAAGGTGCTTCCAATGGTGGTCTTCAAGCTCCAAAATGAGATACACCCATGGAGATGAAAGTGTTGTTTTCTGATTTTTGAAAAGTTTAGTGGTGTAATTTTCATTGCATTTGGTGTTGATTTTGGCCAAGAAAAGTGAAGAGCAAGAGGTGAGCTGGGTGAGCTCTACAAAATCGTCATTAACCAGCTTGAGGAGGAAGAGAGTTCAGGAGGGAGGGTGCCAACGTGAGAGAGAGCAAGAGAATGGGTAGGAGAGAGACTCAAAAGGTGAGTGTTGTACTTGTTCACTTTTTCCTTTCTTTTATTGTTTTGTCTTTACATCTCTAATAGCAAATAAAGAAGGGGGGAGTTAGTGAGTGAGCCGGCCACACTACTCACACACACAGATTTTTGATTTTTTTTATTTTCAAAAGGGGACACATTAGTTAAGCTTTATTACAGTTTAAACCCCACAACTTCTCGTTTTTACAGTTTTTACTAACTAGAACCTGTTTTCCGGAATTTTCTCGTTTAATTAATTTTATTGGTTCTAAACCTTCATTTATGTTTATTAATGACTATTTGGTTGACCAAAATTATTACGAGTCTATTTAACCCGCTTAAAGTCGCGTTTTCCTGGTTTCCTCGAAAAACGCGCTTTAAGGTTCGTTTATGCTTTTAATCCATTTTAAGGATCTGTTTTCTTCGGGATTTGTACCCTCATGTTTATTTAGATGTAATTAAGCCTTTAACATCATAATTAGCCTAATTAATCTTTTTTTAATTACGGGGTATTTCAATCTACCCCCCTTTAGGAACTTTACCCTCAAAGTTGCTCAAGGTTTACGGTTTACTATTTCTACTCATTTGGCAACCCAATTGCCACAATGCACTTTACTACCGCCTTACAAGGTGTTCACACTTTCTACTCTGTAAGCATACACAATCCAAGTACAATCCACCATACACAATCCAAATGCAATACACAATACATGATATAATTCACACAATCCACAATACAATTTCCCAATACATTCCACATTACCACTCGTGTCATGTACCGTACAACACAAATGCATTGCACGTTATACAATCATACTGGATGCTACTAGCACTACATGTGCCAACAAGATGTACTACAATACATACATACTATGCAATGCTATCCCGAAGCAATGCAAAAGCAAAATGGCTCTACCCCCCTTAAAAGGGGTACGCCCCGTACCCTCCGTACTATACGGATACTAGACAGCTAGTCTACAAATAAATCTGGGTACTTCGCCTTCATGGCGTCTTCTAATTCCCAAGTCGCTTCCTCGACATCGTGGTTAGACCACAAGACCTTCACCATTCGTACAGATTTATGGCGAGTGTCTCTCGTCTTCGTATCAAGGATTCGCAATGAAGTCTCGACGTATCTCATCGTCGGCTCTAGGGATAGCTACTCGGGTTCTAATACATGAGAGGGATCGGCTATGTATTTCTTGAGTTGTGATACATGAAAGACATCATGAACACGCCCCAATTCTTCAGGTAGTGCTAGCCTATAAGCCACAGCTCCAATCCTCTCGGTAATCGTGTACGGGCCTACAAATTTTGGGCTCAGCTTGCCCTTTTGGCCAAATTGAAATACGCCCTTCATAGGTGAAACGCGCAGGAACACTTGATCGCCCACGGCGAACTCAAGGTCGCGTCGTCGCACATCCGCATAGGATTTCTGTCTATCTTGGGCTGCTTTCATATTCGCTTGGATTGTTGCACTTCCGCTTGTACTTGTTCAAGATACTCCGGTCCAATTATGACCGCTTCACTTGACTCATCCCAACACAACGGGGTACGGCAGGGTCTACCATACAAAGCTTGGAATGGCGACATCTTAATTGTAGCGTGATAGCTGTTATTATATGAGAATTCGATAAGATGAAGTTTATCCATCCAGCTCCCCTGGAAGTCTAAGGCACATGCTCTAAGCATGTCCTCGAGTGTTTGGATGGTCCTTTCTGTTTGACCGTCAGTCTGTGGATGGAAGGCGGTGCTAAGCTTCAACTCAGTACCAAGCGCTTCCCGTGTTACTCTCCAGTATCTCGAAAGAAATATGGTATCACGGTCAGATACTATGGTTTTCGGGACTCTGTGGTGTCATATGATCTCCTTGTCGAATAGCTCCGCGAGCTTCGCCACCTTCAAGGTGTCCTTCATCGGTATGAATCGGGCAACCTTGGTGAGGCGATCGACTACTAACCAGATCATGTTGAGTCCTCCCCTGGCAGGTGGGAGTCCTACAACAAAATCCATGGAGATATCGTGGAATTTCCACTCCGGAATAGGCATAGATTGTACCATTCCTCCCGGTCTTCGGTGCTCAAATTTCACCTTCTGGCATGTGAGACACCTTGTGAGCTTCGATTTTAAACCCTATCCTATGTGGATTAACTTGATTGGGATCTAATCGGGTTTTAGGTCCACTTATAGCCTAAGATTAATAACTATGTCATATAACAATAATTATTAAAACCTAAGCTAGCTCACTGGAACCTATTATGAGTCGCCACCTAATTTTAACCTAGATCAAATTAGGAAAGGAGAGTTCGGGTTCGGGGGCTTGATATTCGACTTAATTAGGGTTCAAATTACTTTCATTACCCTTCCTAGGTCGTTTTTCCTCTACTTGGTTCAATTACGGCTTTCTACAAAGTTGTTTTTAACCTAGGTGCGCGCTTCTGTTTTTTTTTATTTTTAACGTTTTTTGACAGAAAATTAAAGTGGAAATTAAAATTACCTAAACTAGGGTTTCGGAGGCAGAATTAGGTCAAATTTTGTTTCCGTCCGTGGCCACGGACCTAATGTCCGAACCCACGGACCCCAGTTAACCTAATTACACAAAAAGGTCAAATTTAAACAGAAACGAGATTTTGAAAAGTCCGGGGCCACGGACAGGACGTCCGTGGGCCCGGACATGTTTTATAAAACCCTAAATTTCGAAAATAAAAATATCCCACCACCGTCCGGGGGCATCCGGCTTTCGGACAGAGCGTCCAGGACCCCGGACATAGCGTCCGTGGGTGCGGACCGACCTCGGACGGCGGCGTTAAGGCTGTTCCCGGCGGTGTTTTTGGCTCAAAATTTATGGGTACGTAGCCTGAAAGATTCTAAACATGTTAGTGATCAAAAGTTTTCAATTTGACTACGAATTAAGGATGAAACTTATTGAACAAGTTAGTGGACAGAAACGCAAACAAACTTTAATTCAGAAGCAAAGAAAAGTCAGTTCGAATAAGAATTTCAACCAGAAGCGTATTGTGATCAGTGGAGTTAAAGAATTCGAATTCTAACCTGTTTTGGCTTCGGGATTTTGTTGTTCCTTCACGTCGGGAAACTTCGAACGCGTCGTTGGTAGCCGATCCGGTTCAGCTTCGACCCGAGTTTCTGATTTCTTCTTCCTTGTATGATTAAGGACGGTTTGCTTCTGTTTTTGTGATGTTTTGGTGCTTGGAAGTTCAATAGGAGAAGAAAGGATGAGTTTTTGGTGATTTTGGGGTGATTTCTGCAGTGTTTCGGTATTGATTTGAGGCTTGGAAGTGTAAAAACGTGGGAAGAAGGTTTGTGGCTGTGTTCTCTGACTTTGGAGGCGTTCTCCTCTGCCCTAGTTCGTTTTTTGGGGGTCCTTTTATAGAAAGAGCATGGTCAAATTGATAGAGCAAGATCTTTATCTAAAACGCTGATTTCGTGCTCTAAGGGAATCTGATTTTGTAAAATATGTTTCAGGCCGAGATAAATTATGAAATTTTAACTGAAGATAAAGGATGATTTTTAGGAATTTTGAGAGTTGGAATCGGGTTATTTTGATAAATAACCGATTAGATAAAAATCTTGCAATCTGGAATCTCCCATAATTCATAACTTATTATTGGAAAGTCTAAATAACGAAATTCCAACGGCATTAGTCTCTAATAAACATCCTCTATCTTGTGTTAAAATTTCATGACGTTTTGTTTTAATTTCGGTATTTTCCATAGGAGAGAGAAAATTGCAAAAATGATTGAATTTCTCTTTTAAATTTTGGGCTAAGGTACCAAATAAAATAATTTCAGGTTTATGACTGTATGTAGTCATGCTAACCATGTGACAATTTTATTTTAATTTTGGAAACCTTTTATTATTTCTATTTTGAGGTTATTTCATGTGTTAATTAAAGAAATTAGCTTATAATATGAATTAAAAGCTAAATTTCCAGAATAAATATTATCAGAGAATCATGAAATACCTTTCATAATGACCATGATATTTGGAAGTGTTTGGAGATAATGAACAAGTCATATAAAAATAGAAAATCCCGATAATGTCCTTGGAAAATCCCGCCTTGGTGCTTTTTGACCCCTTTTGCCCTTTGTAACACGTATGCCTTAGAGACTACTCCGGGGGGTTGAAATTTTGGGTATAACAGATTGCCCCCCGTCAACTAGGCTTTGTAATGAAGATGAAAAGACTAGTTGATGCCTGAGTGATACCCCAAAATTTTGGATCTTAAAAGTCCCTATATGCAGATTGTGTCGAGCTATTCTAAGGTGCTGACCACCTAAAGTGATGAAAATGATGTCAAGCTATTCTAAGGCGTTGACTACCTAAAATGATGAAAATGGAGTAATGTCAAGCGATTCTAAGGCGTTGACAACCTAAAAGACGAAGTAATGTCAAGCGATTCTAAGGCGTTAACAACCTAAAAGACGAAGTAATGTCAAGCGATTCTAAGGCGTTGACAACCTAAAAGACGAAGTAATGTCAAGCGATTCTAAGGCGTTGACAACCTAAAAGGCGAAGTAATGTCAAGCGATTCTAAGGCGTTGACAACCTAAAAGACGAAGTAATGTCAAGCGATTCTAAGGCGTTGACAACCTAAAAGACGAAGTAATGTCAACGATTCTAAGGCGTTGACAACCTAAAAGACGAAGTAATGTCAAGCGATTCTAAGGCGTTGACAACCTAAAAGACGAAGTAATGTCAAGCGATTCTAAGGCGTTGACAACCTAAAAGACGAAGTAATGTGTAGATGCAAGAATGTTGATGATGCTCGGATGCTTCTGGGGACCGAAACCCGTGCCAATGCTCCTGGCTGGACCCAATGTGGACTTATTGCCATCGCCCCCCAAGCCGGTGTGCAGGGATAACTCCTGGTAAAAACCTTGGGGACTTATTGCCTTTGCCCACCATTCGTTGATCCCGAAAATAAGTTGACATCGCAAAAGGAGGATTTATTGCCATCACCTCGCCAACTTTTCTGTCGCCAGGTCTTGTGACGCGCCTGGATAATGCAGATGGATGATATGAAGATGATGCAAATGAAAGTGATGCAAATGTAGATGATGAAAATGATGCAAATGAAAGTGATGCAAATGTAGATGACGAAAATGATGAAAATGAAAGTGATGCAAATGTAGATGACGAAAATGATGAAAATGATATGGATGATATGAAAATGACGTTCGGATGCTTCTGGGGACCGAAACCCGTTCCAATGCTCCTTGTCGGTATACTATGGGGACTTATTGCCTCTGCCCACCAACTAGGGTGCTGGGATAACTTCTAGATTACCAAGGGGACTTATTGCCACTGCCCACTAGTTGTTTCTCCCAAGAAGTTGACATGAAGATGGGGACTTATTGCCTCTGCCCCGCCAACTTAGATCGCGCTCTGTCTCGCACTGAAGATGATACTAGGTCTCGTACTGGTCTCGCACTAGATGATGACGCTTGGTCTCGCACTGATGAAGGTGCATGGTCTCGCACTGAAGTCTCATACTAAATGGATGAAGAAAAAGTCGGATTTCGCATTGATTCTGGGTCTCGCGCTGAATGAAGATGCCGGGTCTCGTACTAAAGTCTTGAAAATGATGGGTCTCGAACTAAGAATGAATCGGAAAGATAATGGTCTCGTGCAAATGATGAAAACTGATTACTGGAGTGCCAAACACGGCAATGATGATAAGATGTATGCAATCAAAATATATGAAGGATACTCGTTCAAAACAGGAAACTGTTGGAAAAGGTGCCAAACTTGGCGATGTTGAGGTGTTATGCAAAAGTTGTAAAATGCAACTAAAGTGTTTGTTGGAAGCTTGCCAAAACACGGAACTGTTGAAAAATGTGCCAAACATGGCAATGCTTGAGAAAACTCTGCTGAAAAGGAAAGTGAAATGATCATTTCCTGACTAAAAATCTCATATCTACAATTTGTTTCTTAAGAAAATGAACATGCCGCTGGTGGAAGTGTGTGGTGTTTGTTTGTGGTGTTAAAGGCTTTTCCGGTGTTCAGGATTTGCGATAGACCTGGGATCAGGCTATGATTTTGGATGGTGGTCTGGGTTATGACGGGCCTGATGTTTTTGTGGAGGTAAGGCCAATGACAGGCTTGAGGTGGAATGGTGGTGGTGATGTTTGAGCTCTGGGTTCGAATTGGTGTTGTTAGCAATTGTTGGAACCAACAATTGCCCCCAGTACTTTTCCTTTAAGACAAACTGAGCTAGAGTTCATGGCAATCGATCGGAACGATCGATTGCCCCCAGTATTTTCTTTTATTAAACGTGCGAACGAGTCTCGTCCTCACAGGGTCACGGCTTATGTTTCGATGTGGTGCTTCCTAATCTACACTCAGCGTGTTTGATGCTTGTGCTTGTTTTCTGCTCACGGTCACAACTTCTAGACCATTGAATTCGATATTTGATGGATTTACGCATTTGATCTGTTACTTTCACGTGATTAGACACACAACTATCAAGTCGGAAGTCTTTAAAGCTTATAACGTGGCCATAGGGTGTGATGAAGGACAACGGGACCATGGAGGGATATTTGAGGTATGTGGAGCTTAAGTGGGTGACCAAAGCTGCAACTTGCGTCTTCTCTCGGATTCATCTTCCTTGTATTGAAGTCGTCTAGCCGCCTTGTGCTGATGTTGTTTTCGAGCTTCTGGACTTGGACTTTTGAAGTTGTCCTTTACACCATTTCTCTTTTTGCCATTTGGATTTCTTCGAGGCACTTCGGGTTTGCCTTTTGTTTTATCCTTTCTTGACTTTGCCTTCGGGTTCTTGTGTTTCCCGGCTTTGGGCTTCGAGAGCTATTTTGATGTGAGCTCTTTAGATCTTGTGTCACTCTGGGACCATTTGCGGATCACTTCGTCATGCTGATAGTGGCGTTGCTTCTTTGGATTAATGAGAATGTTGTCTGAGAGTCAGGCTCCTCGCTTCCTTTGGTCACCGGGTCGAACATTCATCATTGGCTAGGTTATTTTGTGGAGCTCATAATATCGAAAAGGGATATATGAAAGGCTCAGTGGGGGGTGCCTAGGGTTTAATGACAGGGTTTACAAGCTTTTGGCTATATGGTGCTGTACCTAGGTGCTTCGTCATTCCTGATAGTTGTGTATCCATTCTTTGTCACTTTTCGCAGATCTAGAGTAAATTTACAAATTATCTCCTTCGGTCGAAGTTATGCCGTTCACCTCACCTTTGAATGTGGTCTCACCGGAGTCGTGTAAAAATGACACGCTCATTCACTCATGGTTTTTCCGCTCAAGACACTCTCGTGAATTTCACTTAGAGACTAGTTCACACGCTTAAACGAAAGATGAAAGATGACGTACCTAAACTCAGATTGCCCCCAGTATTGATTTGGGGCTAATGACAACAATTTAAAAGATATGGATTTGGAACCGCTTTGGGGGTTATTTGGATGTCTTGGGATGAGCTGTGGGGTTTGGTAAGGCATGTTCAAAATTTCGGAAAAAAAATACAAGTCTTTGCATGCCATTGTCGGGAAATAATTGTTTCATGAACCATTTTCTCAAAAGAAACTTGTGTGAAATAAAATCTTTTTTTTGTTACCCTTTAGACTCGAAAAAGTCATCCATTTGTGAACATGAGGAAGAAAATGAAAAATCGATGCTTCTTATCGGTGGTTTGAAAACGATCATTCTTTGAAAACTTTGAGCGATGCATTTGAAAGATGAATGTTTTAGCAAGTTATGCAGTAGAATGCATGGGATCCCTAAACTTTCCCTTGAATTTGAACTCTGCTGAACCGTCTGATGTCGGCATGCTGAAGACTCGAGCTCTTGACTGCTAGGATGTCGTTAAGATGACCGTGACCGTCTTCTTCTTGGACTCTGTGTGGGCCTGAAGACCCTTAATCTGGAGGTGATATGTACAGGCTGAAGGAAGCCATATGAACTATGAATGGGCCACTGGGCCGAGAGAGAAACTTTGAAGTCTAAGATTTGTTTGATGTTCCTGTTGGGCCTTGAGGCCAGAAACTACAATGAATGAAAAATTATCTTGAATTCGAATGAGTTGAAACCTAAACAAGTAGTTTTGAGTGGGCCTAAAAGGTATGACACCTAGATCTAGTACTTTGGGCCAGGGCCCGAACAAAAGGTTCACCTAGACTAGAATGGGCCTTGGGCCGAAATGGAAAAGCCTGATTGATTTTCATGTCTTATGGACTGCTTTAGGTAGATTTGTTTTTCATGGGCCTAGAACTAAATTGATAATTCAAATTAGGCTGAAAGAGAAATCACCAAAGTCTAAACTTTTGGGCCGAAACCCAAATGACACACATATCAAACCAAACAGGGCCTCTGGGCCGTAAACGATAAAGCTGCCAATTCGGGTTGGGCTGAGTTGAGGTAGGAGAGGTTCCTATCAATTTCTAGGCTGCGTAGTGGGCCGATCATACAAGCAAACAAGGCCCTCACAAGTTCAACATGTCCTCACTAGACGCTTTGATCAAACCGGGTATGGATCGATCCGGAGAGGTGCTTGGGGCATGGGCCCAGGTTACCACAAAGGAATAGGGCTTGCACGCTATTCTCTTTGGGCTTCCCCACTTTTTCACATCACCTGAAGGTGCGCGTCTACGGTCGGGTCTTTGGCTGACCAAACATTGGGCTTGGTAAGGGCACTGCCAGGAAAACGCTTGGGGCTAAGGCCCAGGTATTAAGGGGATGTGGTTAGACGACATCCTCCTCTTTTCCCCCACTTATTCACATCACCTAAAAGGTGTGAGTCCCTGACAGGGGACCCTCAAACGGGTCCCGGGATGAAATCAGTTTAGGTGGACCCTCGCTCTCATATGATGCAGGGGTGCAAAAATTTAAAGTGCGCACGAAAGTAAACAACAAAGTAACAAAGCCATAAATAAACAATTTTTCAAGTTAAGCCCTCTTTCTTAAAATTAAACAAGTTAAAATTAAGAATTTATCCCCAGCAGAGTCGCCAGTCTGTGAGCTTCGATTTTAAACCCTATCCTATGTGGATTAACTTGATTGGGATCTAATCGGGTTTTAGGTCCACTTATAGCCTAAGATTAATAACTATGTCATATAACAATAATTATTAAAACCTAAGCTAGCTCACTGGAACCTATTATGAGTCGCCACCTAATTTTAACCTAGATCAAATTAGGAAAGGAGAGTTCGGGTTCGGGGGCTTGATATTCAACTTAATTAGGGTTCAAATTACTTTCATTACCCTTCATAGGTTGTTTTTCCTCTACTTGGTTCAATTACGGCTTTCTACAAAGTTGTTTTAAACCTAGGTGCGCGCTTCTGTTTTTTTATTTTTTAACGTTTTTTGACAGAAAATTAAAGTGGAAATTAAAATTACCTAAACTAGGGTTTCGGAGGCAGAATTAGGTCAAATTTTGTTTCCGTCCGTGGCCACGGACCTAATGTCCGAACCCACGGACCCCAGTTAACCTAATTACACAAAAGGTCAAATTTAAACAGAAACGAGATTTTGAAAAGTCCAGGGCCACGGACAGGACGTCCGTGGGCCCGGACATGTTTTATAAAACCCTAAATTTCGAAAATAAAAATATCCCGCCACCGTCCGGGGGCGTCCGGCTTTCGGACAGAGCGTCCGGGACCCCGGACATAGCGTCCGTGGGTGCGGACCGACCTCGGACGGCGGCGTTAAGGCTGTTCTCGGTGGTGTTTTTGGCTCAAAATTTATGGGTACGTAGCCTGAAAGATTCTAAACATGTTAGTGATCAAAAGTTTTCAATTTGACTACGAATTAAGGATGAAACTTATTGAACAAGTTAGGGACAGAAACGCAAACAAACTTTAATTCAGAAGCAAAGAAAAGTCAGTTCGAATAAGAATTTCAAGCAGAAGCGTATTGTGATCAGTGGAGTTAAAGAATTCGAATTCTAACCTGTTTTGGCTTCGGGATTTGGTTGTTCCTTCACGTCGGGAAACTTCGAACGCGTCGTTGGTAGCCGATCCGGTTCAGCTTCGACCCGAGTTTCTGATTTCTTCTTCCTTGTATGATTAAGGACGGTTTGCTTCTGTTTTTGTGATTTTTGGTGCTTGGAAGTTCAATAGGAGAAGAAAGGATGAGTTTTTGGTGATTTTGGGGTGATTTCTGCAGTGTTTCGGTATTGATTTGAGGCTTGGAAGTGTAAAAACGTTGGAAAAGGTTTGTGGCTGTGTTCTCTGACTTTGGAGGCGTTCTCCTCTGCCTAGTTCGTTTTTTGGGGGTCCTTTTATAGAAAGAGCATGGTCAAATTGATAGAGCAAGATCTTTATCTAAAACGCTGATTTCGTGCTCTAAGGGAATCTGATTTTGTAAAATATGTTTCAGGCCGAGATAAATTATGAAATTTTAACTGAAGATAAAGGATGATTTAGGAATTTTGAGAGTTGGAATCGGGTTATTTTGATAAATAACCGATTAGATAAAAATCTTGCAATCTGGAATCTCCCATAATTCATAACTTATTATTGGAAAGTCTAAATAACGAAATTCCAACGGCATTAGTCTCTAATAAACATCCTCTATCTTGTGTTAAAATTTCATGACGTTTTGTTTTAATTTCGGTATTTTCCATAGGAGAGAGAAAATTGCAAAAATGATTGAATTTCTCTTTTAAATTTTGGGCTAAGGTACCAAAAAAATAATTTCAGGTTTATGACTGTATGTAGTCATGCTAACCATGTGACAATTTTATTTTAATTTTGGAAACCTTTTATTATTTCTATTTTGAGGTTATTTCATGTGTTAATTAAAGAAATTAGCTTATAATATGAATTAAAAGCTAAATTTCCAGAATAAATATTATCAGAGAATCATGAAATACCTTTCATAATGACCATGATATTTGGAAGTGTTTGGAGATAATGAACAAGTCATATAAAAATAGAAAATCCCGATAATGTCCTTGGAAAATCCCGCCTTGGTGCTTTTTGACCCCTTTTGCCCTTTGTAACACGTATGCCTTAGAGACTACTCCGAGGGGTTGAAATTTTGGGTATAACACACCTTAGAACATACTCAGTCACGTCGGATTTCATTGCTGACCACCAAAAGTACCTCTTAATGTCTTTGTACATTTTGGAGGCTCCCGGATGGACATGCACTGTGGAACTATGTGACTCTCGTAGAATGCGATCTCTTAGCTCCGCATTGCTTCGGGGGACGCATAATCTGCCATTCAACCGGATCAGACCATCTGCATGCAATTTGAAGTCGTACTTTTGGTTCTCGAAGGTACCCTCTGTGATTTTCTGTCTGATCTCTTTGAAGTAAGGGTCGCTCAACTGAGTGTCTCGCACCTCGCCAACCAAGCTAGAAGAAGCGAGTAGCGAATGGAGCGAGTGTGCTCGACAGCTCAGGGTGTCGGCTACAACGTTTGCCTTCCCTTCTTTATACTGGAGGTTGATGTCGTAATCTGATAGAAACTCCATCCACCTTCTCTGACTCAAGTTCAGTTCCTTCTGTGTGAATACATACTGTAAACTTTTATGGTCGGAGTAGATGGTGATGCTTACCCCATAGAGATAGTGTCGCCATATCTTCAAGGCGAAGACAATGGCTCCTAACTCTAGATCGTGTGTCGGGTAATTCTCCTCATGCTTTTTCAGCTGGCGAGAGGCGTAGGCTACTACCACTAGTACAAAAATGGTCTATCGCAGCGCCCCTACCACAGCGGTTGTTTTACAACCGCTGAGATAGGTCATTTTTAAAAATCCCGCAAACCTATCTCAGCGGTTGTTACTTACAACCGCAGCGGTAGGGTCATTTAAAAAAAAACTCTATCGCAGCGGTTCCTACTAAGAACCGCTGAGATAGGTCTTTTTTACTGACCTATCTCAGCGGTTCTTAGTAGGAACCGCTGCGACAGAGTCTTTTTTTTTCCCAAATCGACCACTCCGTCATTCTCCTCTTCATTCTCTTCTTTCTCACGAGAACGAAGTAGACCGACGGCGATTTCTCGACGGCGATTTCCGCAGCTCGACGCCTGCGATTGCGCCACCACCGCCTTCTTCCTCGTTGTGCCACCATTCTTCGCCGCCGTCGCCGTCGCAACTCGTTCCGCTAGGAGGTCGTAGGCGTCGATCGTGAATGCTGCGGGAACCCTAGGTTCGAATTCTGAATTCTAACTTTGAAATATGTTAATTATTGTCTTGTTGATTGAATAACTAGTTATAATATAGTTATTGATTGTTAGTTTAGTTGTGTGTGCATAATTTGAATATAGATAGATTATTGAACAAGTATAAATAGTTGTGCATATAAGGTGTTCGATAAAATGCCTGAGTTGATATTTTTGCTGTTTGTGCCCTCTGCATACAACCCAGACATTGGTCGATCAATTCTTGATAGGCGAAAGCCATATAAATGACTAGAAAACATTGGTCTCATGACATATATATAGGAGTATATGAAAGTGAAACCATTTGTAATAATATATATAGGAGTATATGAAAGTGAAACCATTTGAATATAATTGTCATCTTGACTAGTGACGACGTTCCTGGTATGGGTGAGAAATCAAAGACACGCTTAATGATGAAAAAACTTGAAGCTAATTATATTTGCTATAATAATGATGAAAAAACTAAAGACACGCTTAAAGATAATTAAGACTTTAGATTTGACTTATGTTTATCATAACCTTTCATTATATCTGTTTTTTTATGAACTATATTAGGAAAATGCTTAATTTTTACTGGACAATGTTTTAATTTTGTAAGCGCATTGTCTTGTTAGGATGTGTTTACATATAATTTATTATTC
The DNA here is from genome assembly GCA_023374045.1 of Limonium bicolor. Taxonomy (NCBI): domain Eukaryota; kingdom Viridiplantae; phylum Streptophyta; class Magnoliopsida; order Caryophyllales; family Plumbaginaceae; genus Limonium; species Limonium bicolor. The sequence continues at coordinate 171,805,207 of CM041781.1, forward strand.
TGTAATGTTAGTATTTTCTTATTGAATTAAACGCCTTTAAACTGCGAGCAGCTTGTACGGTATTAAAACAATTCATATATAACAAATTTATAACTTAAATTCATATAAATTGAAATGGCAAATAAAACTACTATGAAAAGAAAAAGAATAACTACAAATCATTTTGTTCTTAATTCTCAAACTATTAAAAAAATTAACTTCAAGTTTCACGTTAATAAAGTGGTAAGATCTATAACTTTATAACATCTATGTTCTCCCATTACATTGCAGTATATACGTGCTTAATATGATAATGCTTATAGTAATGGATTTCTTGCCCCCCCCCTAATATTATTACCTTGCTTCACCGTTGTCTGCAGTAATAGGGGTGGTCTCTATGTCTCTTTCTTCCTCATTGCTTCTGTTGTGCAGCATGAGCGGAAAGGTAACATCTTCATCTATCTTTTTTCTCTTTTTTATTTTCTTAATAGATAATGCTTATAATAATGGATTTCTTGCCCCCCTAATATTATTTCCTTGCTTCCCCGCTGTCTGCAGTAATTGGGGTGGTCTCTACTTCTTCTTCCTCGTTTCTTCTGCTGTGGAGTAAGAGTGAAAAGGTAACATCTTCATCTATCTTTTCTCTTTGTTTGTTTAATTAATTATTGCGAAAAAGTGGTTGTGGTTAATATTGAGTGATTGTGAATAAGGATGGTTGTTGTCAATTGTTGAATTTATTTGTCGTGGTAAATAAGATGTTGGTGAATGCTTAATGATAAGCATGGGATTAACACGATTACGCAAAGGTCATGCCGAATTTTTTCTAGAATCGTATTAGTCTTATTAATTAATTTTATTTGTTATTTGTGTATAACAATCTTTACTTTTCGTTGTCAGGTCTTCTGAATCTGCTATTGGATTTGTACCAGTACTTTCCCAGCCCATCACCAAAGCAGTCTCATAGCTTCCCCCTCTGTACAACCTTAAAACAAGTAAGTAATTAAACTTTATTTTTTGTTTTAATAATGCAATGATTTGTTGAAGTTAAATTAAATGTGTTAGAATTGTTAGAATAAGGCTAGATTAGTTACGTTGGAACGTTAGAGTACTTAGGCTACGTTAGTTTGGTTGGAACCATAGAGTAGTGCTGAGTTTGGTTGCAACCGTACATCCAGTAGATACATGCTCCATATACAAATGCAGACGAAACTGAAAGACAAATCAATCTTAAACTTGTTTTGTTTTCACATATAGAATGGAGCGTGACTGGAAGTACGGTGATCGAGGGGATCACTACTTTGATGAGAAGCTGAAAGAGTTTCTCAAAGCGGCAGTGCAACACAAGGACAGAACAAAGGCGGACAATATTTCATGTCCTAGTGTTGACTGTGGGGTCGTAAGGAAATATGTAGACATTGAGGAAATTAGATTTCATCTTAAGTCCCGTTGAAATACCCCAAACCTTAATATATTGTTTAAACACCTAAATATGGTATATTAAGACTAAAAAGAGTCTTAGAAACATTAGTAAACAAATTTAAACAAAAGAAAACACAAAATGTGCTTTAAGGTCAATAAAGGCCAAAATGTGCTCTAAGCTTGGAGTAAGCTTGGTTAAGACCTAATGAACTTACCAAGATCTTAATTATATGCTAATGAACATATTAAACCAATTACCAAAGAAAACCAAGCTTGAAGACAAGTTTAAACACAAAATGTGCTTTAAGGAGTCTTAAAGCACATTTTTGAAAAATTGTCTTGTAAATGAGTTTTGAGTGGCTAGATGTCCATCATTACTCTTAAATATATATTTTTACTATATAATATCACATTTGGATGTCTATATCAATGGGAAATCAAAATTTTCACTTCTATGTGCCTTGTTTTTGTGAATAGTGATTTTTATAAGCTATTTTGTAACATATGTTTGTATAAGTAATTAAATTGACAAATAAAGACTATAATACCCTCATACTACTATTGGGGGCCGGTTTTTAAGGTTGGTGACACACCACCCTTGTTAGCTTGTTAAGAAAATAAAGAAGACTACTTAAGTACCTTTTTACTTTATAAAGTATAAATATCTTCAAAAGCAAATTCTATCTCATTCTCTCATTTCTTTCTTTCATTTCCCACGGTTTCAAACACCTTCTTCAACCTCTCTTCTTCATTCTCTCACGGTTTGCAATAGTACTCACCACCATCTCCATCTTTGATCTCTTGTAAAATCTAGCTCACTTGTCCAAATCAAAAACAAACACCACCAAGCTCTTCATTTCTATCTTCTTAAAATTCCAAGACCACCATTTCGGTGCCAAGGAGTTCCACCACTGAAGGAGCTTGAGCTTGTATTTTTACATATTGTTACTCTCCTTTGCTTCTAGGTAAGGAATCTCAAATAAAAACTTCATTTCCTCCATGTTTTTGTTGTGACCGAAAATACCTATTGAAGGAGCTCTTTGTGTGACTTTGTTCTAGCTTCATTCCAACTCTTCATGGACTAGGTGGAGTCCTCTCTTGTTAGATATTCAAACTCTTTCAAAGATCAAGGTAAAACAACTACATTTATGTTTTTGAAACAATGTAAAATTAGGGTTTACAATGAGATGAAGCTTATAGCTTGAATACTCATTATTATGTTTGTATATTGTTTAGAACTTGACAAAGAATCAAATACCTTACCGGTTTTTAAAGGAAACAAGAAAGAAGTTGTTTGGAAAAGAGGTAAATCTACTAACCTAATGTTGTTTAATGCCTTAGGAGAAATGAGCTTATAATGCTTGTTAAAACTACCTAAAGAGCAAATGGTGAATGACTTAGTAAAGTGTTCTCAAGAGCTTAGTAAAAGGCATATGTGTTGTTGAGTGTATTTGCAGGTCAAAGGCAAATATATTGTGGAAATTCAGTGTTTATGATTTATGCATCTTAAGGGCCTAAGAGCCATGTCATTTAAGGGCCTAAGTGCCATGCAATCTAAATTATGCACTATATTGTGATGTGGTGCTATATGAGTGAAGTTTGTGTATAAGAAAGTGCTTGATGGATTTTTAGTGTTCTTGGTTGTTTGTTGGTGAAAACAATATGTTTTGGTTTAGTAATGTTCTAGGAGAACCCATGTCGAAATTTAAGTAAGAAGCAAGAAGTTCTAAGTGTTTACATGAGGTTTGGTGAATTAGGGGTGTTAGGAAATGACTAGGTGTTTTATAAGAGAAGATATAATGTCTTAAGTGTTCTAGAGTGGAACAAGGACTTAGGCATGAGCTTGAGGTTTTAGTATGTACCAAAGTCATTTTGGACTTAGGTAAAGACTTAGGCAAACTTTGGTAAAATAAGGAGAAAGTGTGAATTTGAAAAAGGATTTCAAGAATGACATAAGGAGTTAGTTGTGAGAAATGATGCTTGGGAGATGATGTTAAAATGAGGAGAAAGCATTTGGGATAGTAGTTATCATAGGTATGAAATACCATTGGGAAAACTAAGGAGGAAATAACATAAGTGTTAAGGAATTTTACAAGGAAATAAGTAAAGGCTTAAGGAATTAGAAAATGAGTTTCATGGATGTTGTATGTGGATATAAGGGTACCAAATGTTGTTAGGAAGCATTAAGAGGCTTTAGGAGAAGTTTGGTGAAGATTTGACAAAGTTTGGGTAAGTTTAGAGGACGTCCGACCCAGGGGTCCGACCCAAGTTTGGGTCGGACAGCCTCTGTTAGACGTCAGGAAATTGTTCTGGAATGGTCCGACCCAGAAGGGTGGGTCGGACATGGGTCGGACGGTCATATTTCAAAGGAGGGAAAATGTTCTGGAATGGTCCGACCCAGTCGAGTGAGTCGGACATGGGTCGGACATGCATGTTCTGAGGTCGATGAAATTCTCTGTAATGGTCCGACCCAGTCGAGTGAGTCGGACGTGGGTCGGACATGTCTCTGGAATGGTCCGACCCAGAAGGTTGGGTCGGACATGGGTCGGACAAGGTAAGGTTCTTCAGACCCGAAAACCACTGGAAGGGTCCGACCCAGTTGTGGGTCGGACGGTGGGTCGGACATACCAAAACTTAAAAAAAAAAAAGCAGAAAAGAATGTGACCTATGTAGTTAACCCTAGGGTGTATAATGAAGGTAACCTAGGGTAAGTTAGACATTAAACATGTCAAATAATCATGTTAAACACTTAGTAAATTTGGAGGTTAAGTAAGTTAATTAACCGACATTCTTGAATCATGTATAGGAGTGACCTACGGTGGAAACAAATCAAGGCAAGGACCAAGGTATGGTTTTCTTGCAGTCTGTTGTCTACCGGTTTACACCGGCTTGTGTGTTGTATGTTTTTCTGTGTGTTTATGACGTTATAAGATTTAAACATGTAATGAGTTTACAGTTGTTCATATTATTGTGATGTTATGTTGTGACTCATTTCCCTTGTGTGTGTCTAACATGACTTACCACTTATTGTGTATTGGTTGTTAAGTTCCACCATGAACTACTAACAAGTGTTAATTGGGAAGTGAGGAATCCGGTTGTCCGGTCATGCATGTAAGTTAAGAGTAGATATCTGAATCAGATTCGACTCTTATGTTGTTAAGATTGTTCTCCTTAACTTGGCGTTCGATCTCCCGCTAGCTTCCTCCAAAGCTTACCTATTCTGACTTATGATCGGTTTAGTGGGAACATGTGTTTGTGTGGTGTGTTCGGGTCACTAAATCCGAACCATCTGTGACTTAAGTTACTCGTTCGACTAACAGAACGGTAATGAGTGTGTTTAACGAGCTTAACATGAGGGTGAATCATTCTCTAGGCTCTTGTGTTATTTGACCCTTGTGGTTTGTTATTGTGGAACGAAGATCCACTGTGTATGTGATGTTGTGCTGTGCACTATTGATGCTATGCCACATGTTATGTTATGTATATAAATGAATGCCATGTTATCATGACAATTAGTTGCGCGTATCCCGGTAGCCGATGGGCTGCGCGTTAACCATACCAGCCAAGGGTTGCTGACCCCCCTCGGGGGATCCATATTTCTTATACTGCAGGATGAGGATCGAAGAAGCGGAGTGGCTCTAGATCCTAGGATGTGGTTTACTTTTGAATACTTTTGGATGTTGGCCCGGGATGCGCCTGTGCTCCCGTGGCGTGATGTATATTTGGTTGTGACAGTTAACAGTGATGTGATACGGTGAAGGATATGTAAACACTCGGTATTGTATATGATGTATTTATGGTTTAGTTTTATGCTCGGGAGTCTGATCATCAGACCGGTACGCTTGTATTTATTCTGCCTTGTCAACCACGTGGGTGGTTGACGGCGTTGTAGCACCGAAGCGTTAGTTACTGTTTAGTTATTTATTTCCGCTGCGATTTCATTTAGTGTTACGTGCATATTAGGGGTGTTACAAAAAGTGGTATCAGAGCGAAGTATCGCTCTGATGACTAGAATACCGAGCTTAGGAATATACCGAGTTAGGAAACCTAACTACAGTTACTTCAGTGAACATTATGGAAAGGTTAACCACTAACTAAGTGTGGAGATACCCTATTGTCGGGAAGCGTTACAACCGTTGGACCGATAAGTGTGCAAGCATATTGCTAATGAATATTCATGTGAATTCAGATGGCAGGTAGACCGCGAGGTAGAGGCCGCGGAAGCGGTACTGGTAACGTGGGTGACCAGGGCGAGAACACTACGGCTCAGGTTATGGCTGAGGCTGTAGCAGCCGCTGTAGCCCAGATGGTACCCCAGCTTGTAGCTGCGATACAGCAGGGGCAGATGCCCGGAGTTCAACCACCACCTCCACCGCCACGAGAGACCAACTGGGTCAAGGCATTGGCAGACTTGAGACCCCCTTCATTTCATGGGGAGACCGACCCACGTAAGCTGGAGGCGTACATCTCCGAGTTGGAGACCGCCTACGAGACCTTGGCTGTACCTGCAGAGGCTAAGGTCCGTCTTGCCGCTTACTACCTGAAGGGTTCGGCACAGAACTGGTGGAAGCTTGTGAGAGAGGACCGGATGACGGATCCTCAGTTTGGATGGAGGGAGTACACGGCTCTACTGCGAGCCAAATACTACCCTGTGCATGTTCAAGAGGCCAAGCGCCTGGAGCTGGATAGTCTGAGGCAGGGGGACAAGGTGTCGGTTGATGAGTATTACACTGCATTCACCGGCCTTATCCACCTGTTACCGGACCTGGGATACTCGAACCGGGTGCTGGTAAACCATTTTTACAACGGTCTCAGCCACCGTCTTCGCTATGGGATGGGGCCAGCTGAGTATACTACCTTGCAGGTAATTTAAATAAGAGTGATGTGAATATGTGTAGTTTACAAGTGAGTATTAATGTGAGTTTGTGAGTATGTATTGCGGGGCATGACTGACATCCTAAATTCAGGAGTGCTATCATGCCGCTGCTAAGGTGGAAATCACCGTCCGTCTGAGGGACGAGGAGAATGCGCACAAGCGCAAGGCCACGAGCGAGGGCCAGAGTCCACAGGGGTACGGGGGAGGAAAGAAGAAGAAGAAACCTTATCCCCAGCCCTAGAAGAGTCAGCACCAGGGTGACAAGGGCCAAGCCCAAACCACCACAGCTGAGGAGCCACTGAAGCTCACATATGCTTATGCGGCGAAACCCCTACGCTCTTACCCACCTAAGGGTAATTATTTAATCTTGTGTGATAAGTTGAAGTGTATGTTGATGAGTTGTGAGACAAGTATTGATTGTGTATTGTGATAGCAGCTAGCACGGGCTCTGGACCGGAGCGCCACTATTACTGTAAGTGGTGCAATGGAGACCACCCCGGCAAGGACTGCAAGGGAAATGAGGTGCAGTGTCGTTACTGCGAGAAGTGGGGTCACCGTGACCACGAGTGTTACCGGAACCCCAACAGCAGAGTCAACAAGCCCAGGGGGCAGTGGAAGGGTAAGGCCACAGCAGCTATTGATGGCCCGAAGACGGCTAACCAGCCAGCCACAGATCAGAGGCATACTAATTCCTAGAAGGGGAAGGGGTCGGGACCTAGCAAGGCCGCCCTGAATGTGGTGGACCGGTCTGAGGCGCCAGGGCCCTTTTCTAGACCAGGTACCGCCTAAACTGTTGAATGTAATAAGTGATTTCATACCGCATTTCATGCATGTGTGTATTAATGAGTCCAAGTGTATTATCATGTGAGTAAGGAGTTAAAGTATAGTGTGAAAGACACCTAATTAGATAATTCTAAACTTAAAGGAACCTTCAATATATGTTATCCAATCCCACCCACACCAAACCCTGAAGAAACCACCATCAACATCACTGACTTTCCAATGGAGCAATGTCAGGTTATCCAGCCAGGTATGATACTCTTAAATGGATACCTGACACCAGAAGCACAAATCCATGTCATCAGACGATGCGACGAACTTGGAGCTAAACCTGGAGGTTTCTACACACCCGAATATCCGAACGGATCAAGAATGCAATTGAAGATGATGTGCATGGGTAAGGACTGGAACCCTTACACCAAGATAAGGACGAGTCACCCGAGTCTCTGAGTAAGGGAGTACCCGTGGTGTCTTGGTCCATTGGTGATACCGCAGTGTTTGTGTATGGCGAGCAGAAGCGTGCTGATCTCGCAAGGAAGCTAATACTAAAGTCAGGAGATGTGTTAGTCATGGGTGGGCAGTCAAGGATGCTATACCATGGCATCAGGAAGATCAAACTGAATACCGCACCGTCGGCAGTGATCAATGCCACACACATGAAACCTGGACGTTTGAATTTGACCTTCAGACAATTTTAAAGCCTTGTATAATTGTGTAAAGTGTTAAGCCAGTAAATGTTAAGGAAGTTATGTATATGTTAAGTTATATCAACCATGTAAACCAACAATGTTGTAAAGAGAAGGTGTTAATGAATAAAGTGGAGTTATTGAAGTATATCAACCGTGTTGTTACCCAGTACTTATTAGTTTGCCAATGAATTAGGTGTGCACTCGGAACGGGAGGTACATTGAGTGTCTGCAATGAGGCAGAAGCCGGCAAGAGCGGCACAATCCTCACCGGTACCTTTCCAGTGAATGGCGTGGATGCATCGATCTTGTTCGACTCTGGAGCCTCACACACATTTATTTCGCTATCTTTTGCGAAGAGGCTGGGGTTAGATGGTGATGAGATGCCAGACTTCTTGGTCACTCTCCCATCGAAAGAGCGGATCAGGTGTACCCGCTACCACCGAGATGCTGTTGTAAGAATCAGAGGTGAAGAGTTCCCGATCGACCTGATAGAGTTCGACGGACTTGGATTTGATGTGATTGTCGGGATGAACTGGTTGGAGCGGTACAAGGGCAGAATCCTATGTGCCGAGCATCGACTGCTTCTTCAGAGTCCATTTGGGGTTACCATATCATACCGCCAGAGGCCCAGGGAGCCTTCGACTCAGATCATCACCGCCATGGCCATGTATCGTGAGTTACGACGAGGGAGTGATGTGTACCTCTGCTATGTCCAGGACATAGAGAGAGACCCAGAGTTTAGCTTTGATGTGCCGGTAGTGTCGGAGTTTCCTGATGTATTTCCTAAGGAACTGCCGGGCATGCCGCCAGCACGAGAGGTTGAGTTTGAGATTGACTTGGTTCCGGGCACTGGACCCATTGCGAAAGCACCTTATCGTATGGCTCCAGCAGAGATGACAGAGCTCAAGGAGCAGCTGAGAGACCTACTTGACAAGGGCTTTATCCGCCCTAGTGTTTCACCATGGGGAGCGCCGGTCCTCTTCGTGAAGAAGAAGGACGGTAGCCTCCGCCTGTGTATTGACTATCGAGAGCTGAATGCTGTTACGGTGAAGAACCGTTACCCTTTACCACGCATCGACGATCTATTTGATCAGCTGAGGGGAGAGTCAGTATTCTCCAAGATAGACCTACGTTCTGGATACCATCAGATTGCCATCCGTGATAGTGATATCGAAAAGACAGCATTCAGAACTAGGTATGGGCATTATGAGTTCACAGTTATGCCGTTTGGCTTGTCAAATGCACCAGCTAAGTTCATGGACTTAATGAACCGCTTGTTCCAAGACCAGTTGGACAAGTCTGTGGTAGTCTTCATCGATGATATTCTTGTGTATTCTAAATCAAGAGGTGAGCACGAAAGCCACCTGAGAAATGTGTTACAAACATTGAGGAGGAATCAGTTGTATGCAAAGTTTTCGAAATGTGAATTTTGGTTGGACCAAGTATCCTTTCTTGGTCATGTGATTTCTGAGACCGGGATCACTGTTGATCCGGCAAAGATTGATGCTGTGCGCACCTGGCCTAGGCCGAAGACAGTCACTGATATCAGGAGCTTCCTCGGTCTGGCAGGTTATTATAGGAGGTTTGTGAAGGACTTCTCCAGTGTCTCGAAGCCGATGACTTCCTTGATGAAGAAGGATGCACCATTCGAGTGGACAGTCGACTGTGAGAGTTCTTTCACGAGTCTCAAGGATGCTCTGACATCTGCACCAGTCCTGACTCTACCAGACGGTCCAGATGGTTTTGAGGTCTACTGCGACGCATCAGGTAGAGGTATGGGTTGTGTATTGATGCAACACGGGAAGGTCGTAGCATACGCCTCCCGTCAGCTAAAGAAGCATGAGGAGAACTACCCTACCCACGACTTAGAATTGGGTGCCATTGTCTTCGCATTGAAGATATGGCGACATTATTTGTATGGGGTAAGTGTGAAAATCTATTCTGACCACAAAAGCTTAAAGTACTTGTTCACTCAGAAGGAGTTGAACATGAGGCAAAGAAGGTGGGTTGAATTTCTGAATGACTGCGATATTAATCTGCAATATAAAGAGGGTAAGGCAAATGTGGTAGCTGACGCATTGAGTCGCCGAGCACACTCTCTCCATTCGCTAGTCTCTCATACTGGCTTGGTTGAAGAGGTGCGGAGTGCTCAGATGACGGATCAGTATATGCTGGAGATCCGGCAGAAGCTTATTGATGGCACATTCGAGGGTCAGAAGTACGACTTCAGACTCCACGATGATGACCTGATTAGGCTGAATGGCCGATTGGGTATACCTAGGAGTAGCGCTGAGTTGAAGGAGCGCATATTGAGTGAATCCCATTGTTCTACTACTTCGATTCACCCCGGAGCTTCAAAGATGTATAAGGGTATGAAAAGATATTTTTGGTGGACTGGAATGAAAAAAGATGTAAGTGATTATGTGTTGAGGTGTCTCACTTGCCAGAAGGTCAAGTTTGAGCACCGACGGCCTGTGGTATGGTACAGCCAATGCCAGTGCCTGAGTGGAAGTTCCATGATATCTCCATGGACTTCGTAGTAGGGCTTCCGCCTACAAGGGGAGGTCTGAATATGATATGGGTTGTAGTTGACCGACTGACCAAGGTGGCCCGATTCATTCCGATGAAGGACACTTGGAAAGTGGCAAGATTGGCAGAACTCTTTGATAAAGAAATTGTAAGACACCATGGTGTACCGAAAACGATTGTATCTGACAGAGATACCAGATTCTTATCCAGATATTGGAAGTCTACACGGAGGCATTGGGTACTGAACTGAAATTGAGTACAGCGTTTCACCCACAGACCGATGGTCAGAGTGAGCGCACCATTCAGACACTTGAGGATATGCTACGTGCTTGTGCACTTGACTTTCAGACCAGCTGGATTGATAAGTTACATCTGATCGAGTTTAGTTACAACAACAGTTATCATGCTTCGATCAAGATGTCTCCCTTCCAGGCCTTGAACGGTAGACCATGCCGCACGCCTTTATGCTGGGATGAGTCGAGTGAGACGGTCATTATAGGACCAGAGTATCTAGAACAAGTTCAGGCAGAAGTTCGCCAGATGCGGGCTAACATGAAGGCAGCTCAGGATAGACAGAAGTCGTACGCAGATGTGCGCAGACGTGACTGGAGTTCGCCGTGGGCGATCAGGTATTTTTGAGAGTATCCCCCATGAAGGGAGTATTTCGTTTTGGCCAGAAGGGCAAGTTGAGCCCAAAATATGTGGGGCCTTATGTTGTGACAGAGGGATCGGCCCGGTAGCCTATAGACTAGACCTACCCGCCGAGCTGGGCAAGGTACATGATGTTTCATGTGTCCCAGTTGAAGAAGTATATGTCTCATCCGTCTCATGTGCTTCAGCCTGAAAGGCTAACCTTAGAGCCGACCATGCGATCAGTGGAGACTCCGGTACGGATTCTGGATACTAAGACTCGAGACACTCGCCATAAGTCTGTGAGACTGTGTGAAAGTTCTTTGGTCTAACCAGGACGTTGAGGAGGCCACTTGGGAGCTAGAAGATAAGATGAAGGCGAAGTACCCGTCATTGTTTACTTCTTAGTCCTTATGTGTATAGGGTACGGGGCGTACCCTTTTTAAGGGGGGTAGGGCCGTTTCGGTTATGTGTGTACGACGTGTATTTGAATACATCGTCTATGTTATGTTGTTATGTTACAGACCGTTGTGTCTGAATGATGTGAATGATGTTGTATGGACCTTGTGTCCAATGTTATGTAAGTGTGTTGTTAATGATGTATGGAAGTATTGTTTATAAGTATTCCCGTGTTCTAATATTTAGGATATGTGGAAGTATGAACTTTGAGGGCAAAGTTCTTTTAAGGGGGGTAGATTGAAATACCCCAAACCTTATATATTGTTTAAACACTAAATATGGTATATTAAGACTAAAAAGAGTCTTAGAAACATTAGTAAACAAATTTAAACAAAAGAAAACACAAATGTGCTTTAAGGTCAATAAAGGCCAAAATGTGCTCTAAGCTTGGGGTAAGCTTGGTTAAGACCTAATGAACTTACCAAGATCTTAATTATATGCTAATGAACATATTAAACCAATTACCAAAGAAAACCAAGCTTGAAGACAAGTTTAAACACAAAATGTGCTTTAAGGAGTCTTAAAGCACATTTTTGAAAAATTGTCTTGTAAATGAGTTTTGAGTGGCTAGATGTCCATCATTACTCTTAAAATATATGTGTACTATATAATATCACTTTGGATGTCTATTCAATGGGAAATCAAAAATTTCACTTCTATGTGCCTTGTTTTTGAATAGTGATTTTTATAAGCTATTTTGTAACATATGTTTGTATAAGTAATTAAATTGACAAATAAAGACTATAATACCCTCATACTACTATTGGGGGCCGGTTTTTAAGGTTGGTGACACACCACCCTTGTTAGCTTGTTAAGAAAATAAAGAAGACTACTTAAGTACCTTTTTACTTTAAAGTATAAATATCTTCAAAAGCAAATTCTATCTCATTCTCTCATTTCTTTCTTTCATTTCCCACGGTTTCAAACACCTTCTTCAACCTCTTCTTCATTCTCTCACGGTTTGCAATAGTACTCACACCATCTCCATCTTTGATCTCTTGTAATAGCTCACTTGTCCAAATCAAAACAAACACCACCAATCTCTTCCTCTCATCAAGCTCTTCATTTCTATCTTCTTAAAATTCCAATACCACCATTTCGGTGCCAAGGAGTTCCACCATTGAAGGAGCTTGAGCTTGTATTTTTACTATTGTTACTCTTTGCTTCTAGGTAAGGAATCTCAAATAAAAACTTCATTTCCTCATGTTTTTGTTGTGACCGAAAATACCTATTGAAGGAGCTCTTTGTGTGACTTTGTTCTAGCTTCATTCCAACTTTCATGGACTAGGTGGAGTCCTCTCTTGTTAGATATTCAAACTCTCTTCAAAGATCAAGGTAAAACAACTACATTAATGTTTTTGAAACAATGTAAATTAGGGTTTACAATGAGATGAAGCTTATAGCTTGAATACTCATTATATGTTTGTATATTGTTTAGAACTTGACAAAGAATCAAATACCTTACCGGTTTTTAAAGGAAACAAGAAAGAAGTTGTTTGGAAAAGAGGTAAATCTACTAACCTAATGTTGTTTAATGCCTTAGGAGAAATGAGCTTATAATGCTTGTTAAAACTACCTAAAGAGCAAATGGTGAATGACTTAGTAAAGTGTTCTCAAGAGCTTAGTAAAAGGCATATGTGTTGAGTGTATTTGCAGGTCAAAGGCAAATATATTGTGGAAATTCAGTGTTTATGATTTATGCATCTTAAGGGCCTAAGAGCCATGTCATTTAAGGGCCTAAGTGCCATGCAATCTAAATTATGCACTATATTGTGATGTGGTGCTATATGAGTGAAGTTTGTGTATAAGAAAGTGCTTGATGGATTTTTAGTGTTCTTGGTTGTTTGTTGGTGAAAACAATATGTTTTGGTTAGTAATGTTCTAGGAGAACCTATGTCGAAATTTAGTAAGAAGCAAGAAGTTCTAAGTGTTTACATGAGGTTTGGTGAATTAGGGGTGTTAGGAAATGACTAGGTGTTTTATAAGAGAAGATATAATGTCTTAAGTGTTCTAGAGTGGAACAAGGACTTAGGCATGAGCTTGAGGTTTTAGTATGTACCAAAGTCATTTTGGACTTAGGTAAAGACTTAGGCAAACTTTGGTAAAATAAGGAGAAAGTGTGAATTGAAAAAGGATTTCAAGAATGACATAAGGAGTTAGTTGTGAGAAATGATGCTTGGGAGATGATGTTAAAATGAGGAGAAAGCATTTGGGATAGTAGTTATCATAGGTATGAAATACCATTGGGAAAACTAAGGAGAAATAACATAAGTGTTAAGGAATTTTACAAGGAAATAAGTAAAGGCTTAAGGAATTAGAAAATGAGTTTCATGGATGTTGTATGTGGATATAAGGGTACCAAATGTTGTTAGGAAGCATTAAGAGGCTTTAGGAGAAGTTTGGTGAAGATTTGACAAAGTTTGGGTAAGTTTAGAGGACGTCCGACCCAGGGGTCCGACCCAAGTTGGGTCGGACAGCCTCTGTTAGACGTCAGGAAATTGTTCTGGAATGGTCCGACCCAGAAGGGTGGGTCGGACATGGGTCGGACGGTCATATTTCAAAGGAGGGAAAATGTTCTGGAATGGTCCGACCCAGTCGAGTGAGTCGGACATGGGTCGGACATGCATGTTCTGAGGTCGAGGAAATTCTCGTAATGGTCCGACCCAGTCGAGTGAGTCGGACGTGGGTCGACATGTCTCTGGAATGGTCCGACCCAGAAGGTTGGGTCGGACATGGGTCGGACAAGGTAAGGTTCTTCAGACCCGAAAACCACTGGAAGGGTCCGACCCAGTTGTGGGTCGGACGGTGGGTCGGACATACAACAAAAAAAAAATTAAAAAAAATAACAAAAAAGAATGTGACTATGTAGTTAACCCTAGGGTGTATAATGAAGGTAACTAGGGTAAGTTAGACATTAAACATGTCAAATAATCATGTTAAACACTTAGTAAATTTGGAGTAAGTAAGTTAATTAACCGACATTCTTGAATCATGTATAGGAGTGACCTACGGTGGAAACAAATCAAGGCAAGGACCAAGGTATGGTTTTCTTGCAGTCTGTTGTCTACCGGTTTACACCGGCTTGTGTGTTGTATGTTTTCTGTGTGTTTATGACGTTATAAGATTTAAACATGTAATGAGTTTACAGTGTTCATATTATTGTGATGTTATGTTGTGACTCATTTCCCTTGTGTGTGTCTAACATGACTTACCACTTATTGTGTATTGGTTGTTAAGTTCCACCATGAACTACTAACAAGTGTTAATGGGAATTGAGGAATCCGGTTGTCCGGTATGCATTGTAAGTTAAGAGTAGATATCTGAATCAGATGCGACTCTTATGTGTTAAGATTGTTCTCCTTAACTTGGCGTTCGATCTCCCGCTAGCTTCCTCCAAAGCTTACCTATTCTGACTTATGATCGGTTTAGTGGGAACATGTGTTTGTGTGGTGTGTTCGGGTCACTAAATCCGAACCATCTGTGACTTAAGTTACTCGTTCGACTAACAGAACAGTAATGAGTGTGTTTAACGAGCTTAACATGAGGGTGAATCATTCTCTAGGCTCTTGTGTTATTTGACCCTTGTGGTTTGTTATTGTGGAACGAAGATCCACTGTGTATGTGATGTTGTGCTGTGCACTATTGATGCTATGCCACATGTTATGTTATGTTATGTATAAATGAATGCCATGTTATCATGACAATTAGTTGCGCGTATCCCGGTAGCCGATGGGCTGCGCGTTAACCATACCAGCCAAGGGTTGCTGACCCCCCTCGGGGGATCCATATTTCTTATACTGCAGGATGAGGATCGAAGAAGCGGAGTGGCTCTAGATCCTAGGATGTGGTTTACTTTTGAATACTTTTGGATGTTTGCCCGGATGCGCCTGTGCTCCCGTGGCGTGATGTATATTGGTTGTGACAGTTAACAGTGATGTGATACGGTGAAGGATATGTAAACACTCGGTATTGTATATGATGTATTATGGTTTAGTTTTATGCTCGGGAGTCTGATCATCAGACCGGTACGCTTGTATTTATTCTGCCTTGTCAACCACGTGGGTGGTTGACGGCGTTGTAGCACCGAAGCGTTAGTTACTGTTTAGTTATTTATTTCCGCTGCGATTTCGTTTAGTGTTACGTGCATATTAGGGGTGTTACAAAAAGTGGTATCAGAGCGAAGTATCGCTCTGATGACTAGAATACCGAGCTTAGGAATATACCGAGTTAGGAAACCTAACTACAGTTACTTCAGTGAACATTATGGAAAGGTTAACCACTAACTAAGTGTGGAGATACCCTATTGTCGGGAAGCGTTACAACCGTTGGACCGATAAGTGTGCAAGCATATTGCTAATGAATATTCATGTGAATTCAGATGGCAGGTAGACCGCGAGGTAGAGGCCGCGGAAGCGTACTGGTAACGTGGGTGACCAGGGCGAGAACACTACGGCTCAGGTTATGGCTGAGGTGTAGCAGCCGCTGTAGCCCAGATGGTACCCCAGCTTGTAGCTGCGATACAGCAGGGGCAGATGCCCGGAGTTCAACCACCCATCCACGCCACGAGAGACCACTGGGTCAAGGCATTGGCAGACTTAGACCCCCTTCATTCATGGGGAAGACCGAACACGTAAGCTGGAGGCGTACATCTCCGAGTTGGAGACCGCCTACGAGACCTTGGCTGTACCTGCAGAGGCTAAGGTCCGTCTTGCCGCTTACTACCTGAAGGGTTCGGCACAGAACTGGTGGAAGCTTGTGAGAGAGGACCGGATGGCGGATCCTCAGTTTGGATGGAGGGAGTACACGGCTCTACTGCGAGCCAAATACTACCCTGTGCATGTTCAAGAGGCCAAGCGCCTGGAGCTGGATAGTCTGAGGCAGGGGGACAAGGTGTCGGTTGATGAGTATTACACTGCATTCACCGGCCTTATCCACCTGTTACCGGACCTGGGATACTCGAACCAGGTGCTGGTAAACCGTTTTTACAACGGTCTCAGCCACCGTCTTCGCTATGGGATGGGGCCAGCTGAGTATACTACCTTGCAGGTAATTTGAATAAGAGTGATGTGAATATGTGTAGTTTACAAGTGAGTATTAATGTGAGTTTGTGAGTATGTATTGCGGGGCATGACTGACATCTTAAATTCAGGAGTGCTATCATGCCGCTGCTAAGGTGGAAATCACCGTCCGTCTGAGGGCGAGGAGAATGCGCACAAGCGCAAGGCCACGAGCGAGGGCCAGAGTCCGCAGGGGTACGGGGGAGGAAAGAAGAAGAAGAAACCTTATCCCCAGCCCAGAAGAGTCAGCACCAGGGTGACAAGGGCCAAGCCCAAACCACCACAGCTGAGGAGCCACTGAAGCTCACATATGCTTATGCGGCAAAACCCCTACGCTCTTACCCACCTAAGGGTAATTATTTAATCTTGTGTGATAAGTTGAAGAGTATGTTGATGAGTTGTGAGACAAGTATTGATTGTGTATTGTGATAGCAGCTAGCACGGGCTCTGGACCGGAGCGCCACTATTACTGTAAGTGGTGCAATGGAGACCACCCCGGCAAGGACTGCAAGGGAAATGAGGTGCAGTGTCGTTACTGCGAGAAGTGGGGTCACCGTGACCACGAGTGTTACCGGAACCCCAACAGCAGAGTCAACAAGCCCAGGGGGCAGTGGAAGGGTAAGGCCACAGCAGCTATTGATGGCCCGAAGACGGCTAACCAGCCACCCACAGATCAGAGGCATATTGATTCCCAGAAGGGGAAGGGGTCGGGACCTAGCAAGGCCGCCCTGAATGTGGTGGACCGGTTGAGGCGCCAGGGCCCTCTTCTAGACCAGGTACCGCCTAAACTGTTGAATGTAATAAGTGATTTCATACCGCATTTCATGCATGTGTGTATTAATGAGTCCAAGTGTATTATCATGTGAGTAAGGAGTTAAAGTATAGTGTGAAAGACACCTAATTAGATAATTCTAAACTTAAAGGAACCTTCAATATATGTTATCCAATCCCACCCACACCAAACCCTGAAGAAACCACCATCAACATCACCGACTTTCCAATGGAGCAATGTCAGGTTATCCAGCCAGGTATGATACTCTTAAATGGATACCTGACACCGGAAGCACAAATCCATGTCATCAGACGATGCGACGAACTTGGAGCTAAACCTGGAGGTTTCTACACACCCGAATATCCGAACGGATCAAGAATGCAATTGAAGATGATGTGCATGGGTAAGGACTGGAACCCTTACACCAAGATAAGGACGAGTCACCCGAGTCTCTGAGTAAGGGAGTACCCGTGGTGTCTTGGTCCATTGGTGATACCGCAGTGTTTGTGTATGGCGAGCAGAAGCGTGCTGATCTCGCAAGGAAGTTAATACTAAAGTCAGGAGATGTGTTAGTCATGGGTGGGCAGTCAAGGATGCTATACCATGGCATCAGGAAGATCAAACTGAATACCGCACCGTCGGCAGTGATCAATGCCACACACATGAAACCTGGACGTTTGAATTTGACCTTCAGACAATTTTAAAGCCTTGTATAATTGTGTAAAGTGTTAAGCCAGTAAATGTTAAGGAAGTTATGTATTGTTAAGTTATATCAACCATGTAAACCAACAATGTTGTAAAGAGAAGGTGTTAATGAATAAAGTGGAGTTATTGAAGTATATCAACCGTGTTGTTACCCAGTACTTATTAGTTTGCCAATGAATTAGGTTGTGCACTCGGAACGGGAGGTACACTGAGTGTCTGCAATGAGGCAGAAGCCGGCAAGAGCGGCACAATCCTCACCGGTACCTTTCCAGTGAATGGCGTGGATGCATCGATCTTGTTCGACTCTGGAGCCTCACACACATTTATTTCGCTATCTTTTGCGAAGAGGCTGGGGTTAGATGGTGATGAGATGCCAGACTTCTTGGTCACTCTCCCATCGAAAGAGCGGATCAGGTGTACCCGCTACCACCGAGATGCTGTTGTAAGAATCAGAGGTGAAGAGTTCCGATCGACCTGATAGAGTTCGACGGACTTGGATTTGATGTGATTGTCGGGATGAACTGGTTGGAGCGGTACAAGGGCAGAATCCTATGTGCCGAGCATCGACTGCTTCTTCGGAGTCCATTTGGGGTTACCATATCATACCGCCAGAGGCCCAGGGAGCCTTCGACTCAGATCATCACCGCCATGGCCATGTATCGTGAGTTACGACGAGGGAGTGATGTGTACCTCTGCTATGTCCAGGACATAGAGAGAGACCCAGAGTTTAGCTCTGATGTGCGTGGTAGTGTCGGAGTTTCCTGATGTATTTCCTAAGGAACTGCCGGGCATGCCGCCAGCACGAGAGGTTGAGTTTGAGATTGACTTGGTTCCGGGCACTGGACCCATTGCGAAAGCACCTTATCGTATGGCTCCAGCAGAGATGACAGAGCTCAAGGAGAGCAGCTGAGAGACCTACTTGACAAGGGCTTTATCCGCCCTAGTGTTTCACCATGGGGAGCGCCGGTCCTCTTCGTGAAGAAGAAGGACGGTAGCCTCCGCCTGTGTATTGACTATCGAGAGCTGAATGCTGTTACGGTGAAGAACCGTTACCCTTTACCACGCATCAACGATCTATTTGATCAGCTGAGGGGAGATCAGTATTCTCCAAGATAGACCTACGTTCGGATACCATCAGATTGCCATCCGTGATAGTGATATCGAAAAGACAGCATTCAGAACTAGGTATGGGCATTATGAGTTCACAGTTATGCCGTTTGGCTTGTCAAATGCACCAGCTAAGTTCATGGACTTAATGAACCGCTTGTTCCAAGATCAGTTGGACAAGTCTGTGGTAGTCTTCATCGATGATATCTTGTGTATAAATCAAGAGGTGAGCACGAAAGCCACCTGAGAAATGTGTTACAAACATTGAGGAGGAATCAGTTGTATGCAAAGTTTTCGAAATGTGAATTTTGGTTGGACCAAGTATCCTTTCTTGGTCATGTGATTTCTGAGGCCGGGATCTGTTGATCCGGCAAAGATTGATGTTGTGCGCACCTGGCCTAGGCCGAAGACAGTCACTGATATCAGGAGCTTCTCGGTCTGGCAGGTTATTATAGGAGGTTTGTGAAGGACTTCTCCAGTGTCTCGAGAAGATGACTTTTGATGAAGAAGGATGCACCATTCGAGTGGACAGTCGACTGTGAGAGTTCTTTCACGAGTCTCAAGGATGCTCTGACATCTGCACCAGTCCTGACTATACCAGACGGTCCAGATGGTTTTGAGGTCTACTGCGACGCATCAGGTAGAGGTATGGGTTGTGTATTGATGCAACACGGGAAGGTCGTAGCATACGCCTCCCGTCAGCTAAGAAGCATGAGGAGAACTACCCTACCCATGACTTAGAATTGGGTGTCATTGTCTTCGCATTGAAGATATGGCGACATTATTTGTATGGGGTAAGTGTGACAATCTATTCTGACCACAAAAGCTTAAAGTACTTGTTCACTCAGAAGGAGTTGAAACATGAGGCAAAGAAGGTGGGTTGAATTTCTGAATGACTGATATTAATCTGCAATATAAAGAGGGTAAGGCAAATGTGGTAGCTGACGCATTGAGTCGCCGAGCACACTCTCTCCATTCGCTAGTCTCTCATACTGGCTTGGTTGAAGAGGTGCGGAGTGCTCAGATGACGGATCAGTATATGCTGGAGATCCGGCAGAAGCTTATTGATGGCACATTCGAGGGTCAGAAGTACGACTTCAGACTCCACGATGATGACCTGATTAGGCTGAATGGCCGATTGTGTATACCTAGGAGTAGCGCTGAGTTGAAGGAGCGCATATTGAGTGAATCCCATTGTTCTACTACTTCGATTCACCCCGGAGCTTCAAAGATGTATAAGGGTATGAAAAGATATTTTTGGTGGACTGGAATGAAAAAAGATGTAAGTGATTATGTGTTGAGGTGTCTCACTTGCCAGAAGGTCAAGTTTGAGCACCGACGGCCTGGTGGTATGGTACAGCCAATGCCAGTGCCTGAGTGGAAGTTCCATGATATCTCCATGGACTTCGTAGTAGGGCTTCCGCCTACAAGGGGAGGTCTGAATATGATATGGGTTGTAGTTGACCGACTGACCAAGGTGGCCCGATTCATTCCGATGAAGGACACTTGGAAAGTGGCAAGATTGGCAGAACTCTTTGATAAAGAAATTGTAAGACACCATGGTGTACCGAAAACGATTGTATCTGACAGAGATACCAGATTCTTATCCAGATATTGGAAGTCTACACGTGAGGCATTGGGTACTGAACTGAAATTGAGTACAGCGTTTCACCCACAGACCGATGGTCAGAGTGAGCGCACCATTCAGACACTTGAGGATATGCTACGTGCTTGTGCACTTGACTTTCAGACCAGCTGGATTGATAAGTTACATCTGATCGAGTTTAGTTACAACAACAGTTACCATGCTTCGATCAAGATGTCTCCCTTCCAGGCCTTGTACGGTAGACCATGCCGCACGCCTTATGCTGGGATGAGTCGAGTGAGACGGTCATTATAGGACCAGAGTATCTTGAACAAGTTCAGGCAGAAGTTCGCCAGATCCGGGCTAACATGAAGGCAGCTCAGGATAGACAGAAGTCGTACGCAGATGTGCGCAGACGTGACCTGGAGTTCGCCGTGGGCGATCAGGTATTTTTGAGAGTATCCCCCATGAAGGGAGTATTTCGTTTTGGCCAGAAGGGCAAGTTGAGCCCAAAATATGTGGGGCCTTATGTTGTGACGGAGCGGATCGGCCCGGTAGCCTATAGACTAGACCTACCCGCCGAGCTGGGCAAGGTACATGATGTATTTCATGTGTCCCAGTTGAAGAAGTATATGTCTCATCCGTCTCATGTGCTTCAGCCTGAAAGGCTAACCTTAGAGCCGACCATGCGATCAGTGGAGACTCCGGTACGGATTCTGGATACTAAGACTCGAGACACTCGCCATAAGTCTGTGAGACTGGTGAAAGTTCTTTGGTCTAACCAGGACGTTGAGGAGGCCACTTGGGAGCTGGAAGATAAGATGAAGGCGAAGTACCCGTCATTGTTTACTTCTTAGTCCTTATGTGTATAGGGTACGGGGCGTACCCCTTTTTAAGGGGGGTAGAGCCGTTTCGGTTATGTGTGTACGACGTGTATTTGAATACATCGTCTATGTTATGTTGTTATGTTACAGACCGTTGTGTCTGAATGATGTGAATGATGTTGTATGGACCTTGTGTCCAATGTTATGTAAGTGTGTTGTTAATGATGTATGGAAGTATTGTTTATAAGTATTCCCGTGTTCTAATATTTAGGATATGTGGAAGTATGAACTTTGAGGGCAAAGTTCTTTTAAGGGGGGTAGATTGAAATACCCCAAACCTTAATATATTGTTTAAACACCTAAATATGGTATATTAAGACTAAAAAGAGTCTTAGAAACATTAGTAAACAAATTTAAACAAAAGAAACACAAAATGCTTTAAGGTCAATAAAGGCCAAAATGTGCTCTAAGCTTGGGGTAAGCTTGGTTAAGACCTAATGAACTTACCAAGATCTTAATTATATGCTAATGAACATATTAAACCAATTACCAAAGAAAACCAAGCTTGAAACAAGTTTAAACACAAAATGTGCTTTAAGGAGTCTTAAAGCACATTTTTGAAAAATTGTCTTGTAAATGAGTTTTGAGTGGCTAGATGTCCATCATTACTCTTAAATATATATGTGTACTATATAATATCACATTTGGATGTCTATATCAATGGGAAATCAAAATTTCACTTCTATGTGCCTTGTTTTTGTGAATAGTGATTTTTATAAGCTATTTTGTAACATATGTTTGTATAAGTAATTAAATTGACAAATAAAGACTATAATACCCTCATACTACTATTGGGGGCCGGTTTTTAAGGTTGGTGACACACCACCCTTGTTAGCTTGTTAAGAAAATAAAGAAGACTACTTAAGTACCTTTTTACTTTATAAAGTATAAATATCTTCAAAAGCAAATTCTATCTCATTCTCTCATTTCTTTCTTCATTTCCCACGGTTTCAAACCTCTTCAACCTCTCTTCTTCATTCTCTCACGGTTTGCAATAGTACTCACCACCATCTCCATCTTTGATCTCTTGTAAATCTAGCTCACTTGTCCAAATCAAAAACAAACACCACCAATCTCTTCCTCTCATCAAGCTCTTCATTTCTATCTTCTTAAAATTCCAAGACCACCATTTCGGTGCCAAGGAGTTCCACCATTGAAGGAGCTTGAGCTTGTATTTTTACATATTGTTACTCTCCTTTGCTTCTAGGTAAGGAATCTCAAATAAAAACTTCATTTCCTTCATGTTTTTGTTGTGACCGAAAATACCTATTGAAGGAGCTCTTTGTGTGACTTTGTTCTAGCTTCATTCCAACTCTTCATGGACTAGGTGGAGTCCTCTCTTGTTAGATATTCAAACTCTCTTCAAAGATCAAGGTAAAACAACTACATTTATGTTTTTGAAACAATGTAAAATTAGGGTTTACAATGAGATGAAGCTTATAGCTTGAATACTCATTATTATGTTTGTATATTGTTTAGAACTTGACAAAGAATCAAATACCTTACCGGTTTTTAAAGGAAACAAGAAAGAAGTTGTTTGGAAAAGAGGTAAATCTACTAACCTAATGTTGTTTAATGCCTTAGGAGAAATGAGCTTATAATGCTTGTTAAAACTACCTAAAGAGCAAATGGTGAATGACTTAGTAAAGTGTTCTCAAGAGCTTAGTAAAAGGCATATGTGTTGTTGAGTGTATTTGCAGGTCAAAGGCAAATATATTGTGGAAATTCAGTGTTTATGATTTATGCATCTTAAGGGCCTAAGAGCCATGTCATTTAAGGGCCTAAGTGCCATGCAATCTAAATTATGCACTATATTGTGATGTGGTGCTATATGAGTGAAGTTTGTGTATAAGAAGTGCTTGATGGATTTTTAGTGTTCTTGGTTGTTTGTTGGTGAAAACAATATGTTTTGGTTTAGTAATGTTCTAGGAGAACCTATGTCGAAATTTAGTAAGAAGCAAGAAGTTCTAAGTGTTTACATGAGGTTTGGTGAATTAGGGGTGTTAGGAAATGACTAGGTGTTTTATAAGAGAAGATATAATGTCTTAAGTGTTCTAGAGTGGAACAAGGACTTAGGCATGAGCTTGAGGTTTTAGTATGTACCAAAGTCATTTTGGACTTAGGTAAAGACTTAGGCAAACTTTGGTAAAATAAGGAGAAAGTGTGAATTGAAAAAGGATTTCAAGAATGACATAAGGAGTTAGTTGTGAGAAATGATGCTTGGGAGATGATGTTAAAATGAGGAGAAAGCATTTGGGATAGTAGTTATCATAGGTATGAAATACCATTGGGAAAACTAGGAGGAAATAACATAAGTGTTAAGGAATTTTACAAGGAAATAAGTAAAGGCTTAAGGAATTAGAAAATGAGTTTCATGGATGTTGTATGTGGATATAAGGGTACCAAATGTTGTTAGGAAGCATTAAGAGGCTTTAGAGAGTTTAGGAGTTTGGTGAAGATTTGACAAAGTTTGGGTAAGTTTAGAGGACGTCCGACCCAGGGGTCCGACCCAAGTTTGGGTCGGACAGCCTCTGTTAGACGTCAGGAAATTGTTCTGGAATGGTCCGACCCAGAAGGGTGGGTCGGACATGGGTCGGACGGTCATATTTCAAAGGAGGGAAAATGTTCTGGAATGGTCCGACCCAGTCGAGTGAGTCGGACATGGGTCGGACATGCATGTTCTGAGGTCGATGAAATTCTCTGTAATGGTCCGACCCAGTCGAGTGAGTCGGACGTGGGTCGGACATGTCTCTGGAATGGTCCGACCCAGAAGGTTGGGTCGGACATGGGTCGGACAAGGTAAGGTTCTTCAGACCCGAAAACCACTGGAAGGGTCCGACCCAGTTGTGGGTCGGACGGTGGGTCGGACATACCAAAACTTAAAAAAAAAATTAAAAAAAATAACCAAAAAGAATGTGACCTATGTAGTTAACCCTAGGGTGTATAATGAAGGTAACTTAGGGTAAGTTAGACATTAAACATGTCAAATAATCATGTTAAACACTTAGTAAATTTGGAGGTTAAGTAAGTTAATTAACCGACATTCTTGAATCATGTATAGGAGTGACCTACGGTGGAAACAAATCAAGGCAAGGACCAAGGTATGGTTTTCTTGCAGTCTGTTGTCTACCGGTTTACACCGGCTTGTGTGTTGTATGTTTTTCTGTGTGTTTTGACGTTATAAGATTTAAACATGTAATGAGTTTACAGTTGTTCATATTATTGTGATGTTATGTTGTGACTCATTTCCCTTGTGTGTGTCTAACATGACTTACCACTTATTGTGTATTGGTTGTTAAGTTCCACCATGAACTACTAACAAGTGTTAACTGGGAAGTGAGGAATCCGGTTGTCCGGTCATGCATGTAAGTTAAGAGTAGATATCTGAATCAGATTCGACTCTTATGTTGTTAAGATTGTTCTCCTTAACTTGGCGTTCGATCTCCCGCTAGCTTCCTCCAAAGCTTACCTATTCTGACTTATGATCGGTTTAGTGGGAACATGTGTTTGTGTGGTGTGTTCGGGTCACTAAATCCGAACCATCTGTGACTTAAGTTACTCGTTCGACTAACAGAACGTAATGAGTGTGTTTAACGAGCTTAACATGAGGGTGAATCATTCTCTAGGCTCTTGTGTTATTTGACCCTTGTGGTTTGTTATTGTGGAACGAAGATCCACTGTGTATGTGATGTTGTGCTGTGCACTATTGATGCTATGCCACATGTTATGTTATGTTATGTATATAAATGAATGCCATGTTATCATGACAATTAGTTGCGCGTATCCCGGTAGCCGATGGGCTGCGCGTTAACCATACCAGCCAAGGGTTGCTGACCCCCCTCGGGGGATCCATATTTCTTATACTGCAGGATGAGGATCGAAGAAGCGGAGTGGCTCTAGATCCTAGGATGTGGTTTACTTTTGAATACTTTTGGATGTTGGCCCGGGATGCGCCTGTGCTCCCGTGGCGTGATGTATATTTGGTTGTGACAGTTAACAGTGATGTGATACAGTGAAGGATATGTAAACACTCGGTATTGTATATGATGTATTTATGGTTTAGTTTTATGCTCGGGAGTCTGATCATCAGACCGGTACGCTTGTATTTATTCTGCCTTGTCAACCACGTGGGTGGTTGACGGCGTTGTAGCACCGAAGCGTTAGTTACTGTTTAGTTATTTATTTCCGCTGCGATTTCATTTAGTGTTACGTGCATATTAGGGGTGTTACAAAAAGTGGTATCAGAGCGAAGTATCGCTCTGATGACTAGAATACCGAGCTTAGGAATATACCGAGTTAGGAAACCTAACTACAGTTACTTCAGTGAACATTATGGAAAGGTTAACCACTAACTAAGTGTGGAGATACCCTATTGTCGGGAAGCGTTACAACCGTTGGACCGATAAGTGTGCAAGCATATTGCTAATGAATATTCATGTGAATTCAGATGGCAGGTAGACCGCGAGGTAGAGGCCGCGGAAGCGGTACTGGTAACGTGGGTGACCAGGGCGAGAACACTACGGCTCAGGTTATGGCTGAGGCTGTAGCAGCCGCTGTAGCCCAGATGGTACCCCAGCTTGTAGCTGCGATACAGCAGGGGCAGATGCCCGGAGTTCAACCACCACCTCCACCGCCACGAGAGACCAACTGGGTCAAGGCATTGGCAGACTTGAGACCCCCTTCATTTCATGGGGAGACCGACCCACGTAAGCTGGAGGCGTACATCTCCGAGTTGGAGACCGCCTACGAGACCTTGGCTGTACCTGCAGAGGCTAAGGTCCGTCTTGCCGCTTACTACCTGAAGGGTTCGGCACAGAACTGGTGGAAGCTTGTGAGAGAGGACCGGATGGCGGATCCTCAGTTTGGATGGAGGGAGTACACGGCTCTACTGCGAGCCAAATACTACCCTGTGCATGTTCAAGAGGCCAAGCGCCTGGAGCTGGATAGTCTGAGGCAGGGGGACAAGGTGTCGGTTGATGAGTATTACACTGCATTCACCGGCCTTATCCACCTGTTACCGGACCTGGGATACTCGAACCGGGTGCTGGTAAACCGTTTTTACAACGGTCTCAGCCACCGTCTTCGCTATGGGATGGGGCCAGCTGAGTATACTACCTTGCAGGTAATTTAAATAAGAGTGATGTGAATATGTGTAGTTTACAAGTGAGTATTAATGTGAGTTTGTGAGTATGTATTGCGGGGCATGACTGACATCCTAAATTCAGGAGTGCTATCATGCCGCTGCTAAGGTGGAAATCACCGTCCGTCTGAGGGACGAGGAGAATGCGCACAAGCGCAAGGCCACGAGCGAGGGCCAGAGTCCGCAGGGGTACGGGGGAGGAAAGAAGAAGAAGAAACCTTATCCCCAGCCCAGAAGAGTCAGCACCAGGGTGACAAGGGCCAAGCCCAAACCACCACAGCTGAGGAGCCACTGAAGCTCACATATGCTTATGCGGCGAAACCCCTACGCTCTTACCCACCTAAGGGTAATTATTTAATCTTGTGTGATAAGTTGAAGTGTATGTTGATGAGTTGTGAGACAAGTATTGATTGTGTATTGTGATAGCAGCTAGCACGGGCTCTGGACCGGAGCGCCACTATTACTGTAAGTGGTGCAATGGAGACCACCCCGGCAAGGACTGCAAGGGAAATGAGGTGCAGTGTCGTTACTGCGAGAAGTGGGGTCACCGTGACCACGAGTGTTACCGGAACCCCAACAGCAGAGTCAACAAGCCCAGGGGCAGTGGAAGGGTAAGGCCACAGCAGCTATTGATGGCCCGAAGACGGCTAACCAGCCACCCACAGATCAGAGGCATATATTCCCAGAAGGGGAAGGGGTCGGGACCTAGCAAGGCCGCCCTGAATGTGGTGGACCGGTTTGAGGCGCCAGGGCCCTCTTCTAGACCAGGTACCGCCTAAACTGTTGAATGTAATAAGTGATTTCATACCGCATTTCATGCATGTGTGTATTAATGAGTCCAAGTGTATTATCATGTGAGTAAGGAGTTAAAGTATAGTGTGAAAGACACCTAATTAGATAATTCTAAACTTAAAGGAACCTTCAATATATGTTATCCAATCCCACCCACACCAAACCCTGAAGAAACCACCATCAACATCACCGACTTTCCAATGGAGCAATGTCAGGTTATCCAGCCAGGTATGATACTCTTAAATGGATACCTGACACCGGAAGCACAAATCCATGTCATCAGACGATGCGACGAACTTGGAGCTAAACCTGGAGGTTTCTACACACCCGAATATCCGAACGGATCAAGAATGCAATTGAAGATGATGTGCATGGGTAAGGACTGGAACCCTTACACCAAGATAAGGACGAGTCACCCGAGTCTCTGAGTAAGGGAGTACCCGTGGTGTCTTGGTCCATTGGTGATACCGCAGTGTTTGTGTATGGCGAGCAGAAGCGTGCTGATCTCGCAAGGAAGTTAATACTAAAGTCAGGAGATGTGTTAGTCATGGGTGGGCAGTCAAGGATGCTATACCATGGCATCAGGAAGATCAAACTGAATACCGCACCGTCGGCAGTGATCAATGCCACACACATGAAACCTGGACGTTTGAATTTGACCTTCAGACAATTTTAAAGCCTTGTATAATTGTGTAAAGTGTTAAGCCAGTAAATGTTAAGGAAGTTATGTATATGTTAAGTTATATCAACCATGTAAACCAACAATGTTGTAAAGAGAAGGTGTTAATGAATAAAGTGGAGTTATTGAAGTATATCAACCGTGTTGTTACCCAGTACTTATTAGTTTGCCAATGAATTAGGTGTGCACTCGGAACGGGAGGTACATTGAGTGTCTGCAATGAGGCAGAAGCCGGCAAGAGCGGCACAATCCTCACCGGTACCTTTCCAGTGAATGGCGTGGATGCATCGATCTTGTTCGACTCTGGAGCCTCACACACATTTATTTCGCTATCTTTTGCGAAGAGGCTGGGGTTAGATGGTGATGAGATGCCAGACTTCTTGGTCACTCTCCCATCGAAAGAGCGGATCAGGTGTACCCGCTACCACCGAGATGCTGTTGTAAGAATCAGAGGTGAAGAGTTCCCGATCGACCTGATAGAGTTCGACGGACTTGGATTTGATGTGATTGTCGGGATGAACTGGTTGGAGCGGTACAAGGGCAGAATCCTATGTGCCGAGCATCGACTGCTTCTTCGGAGTCCATTTGGGGTTACCATATCATACCGCCAGAGGCCCAGGGAGCCTTCGACTCAGATCATCACCGCCATGGCCATGTATCGTGAGTTACGACGAGGGAGTAATGTGTACCTCTGCTATGTCCAGGACATAGAGAGAGACCCAGAGTTTAGCTCTGATGTGCCGGTAGTGTCGGAGTTTCCTGATGTATTTCCTAAGGAACTGCCGGGCATGCCGCCAGCACGAGAGGTTGAGTTTGAGATTGACTTGGTTCCGGGCACTGGACCCATTGCGAAAGCACCTTATCGTATGGCTCCAGCAGAGATGACAGAGCTCAAGGAGCAGCTGAGAGACCTACTTGACAAGGGCTTTATCCGCCCAAGTGTTTCACCATGGGGAGCGCCGGTCCTCTTCGTGAAGAAGAAGGACGGTAGCCTCCGCCTGTGTATTGACTATCGAGAGCTGAATGCTGTTACGGTGAAGAACCGTTACCCTTTACCACGCATCAACGATCTATTTGATCAGCTGAGGGGAGCGTCCGTATTCTCCAAGATAGACCTACGTTCTGGATACCATCAGATTGCCATCCGTGATAGTGATATCGAAAAGACAGCATTCAGAACTAGGTATGGGCATTATGAGTTCACAGTTATGCCGTTTGGCTTGTCAAATGCACCAGCTAAGTTCATGGACTTAATGAACCGCTTGTTCCAAGACCAGTTGGACAAGTCTGTGGTAGTCTTCATCGATGATATTCTTGTGTATAAAAAATCAAGAGGTGAGCACGAAAGCCACCTGAGAAATGTGTTACAAACATTGAGGAGGAATCAGTTGTATGCAAAGTTTTCGAAATGTGAATTTTGGTTGGACCAAGTATCCTTTCTTGGTCATGTGATTTCTGAGGCCGGGATCACTGTTGATCCGGCAAAGATTGATGTTGTGCGCACCTGGCCTAGGCCGAAGACAGTCACTGATATCAGGAGCTTCCTCGGTCTGGCAGGTTATTATAGGAGGTTTGTGAAGGACTTCTCCAGTGTCTCGAAGCCGATGACTTCCTTGATGAAGAAGGATGCACCATTCGAGTGGACAGTCGACTGTGAGAGTTCTTTCACGAGTCTCAAGGATGCTCTGACATCTGCACCAGTCCTGACTATACCAGACGGTCCAGATGGTTTTGAGGTCTACTGCGACGCATCAGGTAGAGGTATGGGTTGTGTATTGATGCAACACGGGAAGGTCGTAGCATACGCCTCCCGTCAGCTAAAGGAGCATGAGGAGAACTACCCTACCCATGACTTAGAATTGGGTGCCATTGTCTTCGCATTGAAGATATGGCGACATTATTTGTATGGGGTAAGTGTGACAATCTATTCTGACCACAAAAGCTTAAAGTACTTGTTCACTCAGAAGGAGTTGAAAATGAGGCAAAGAAGGTGGGTTGAATTTCTGAATGACTGTGATATTAATCTGCAATATAAAGAGGGTAAGGCAAATGTGGTAGCTGACGCATTGAGTCGCCGAGCACACTCTCTCCATTCGCTAGTCTCTCATACTGGCTTGGTTGAAGAGGTGCGGAGTGCTCAGATGACGGATCAGTATATGCTGGAGATCCGGCAGAAGCTTATTGATGGCACATTCGAGGGTCAGAAGTACGACTTCAACTCCACGATGATGACCTGATTAGGCTGAATGGCCGATTGTGTATACCTAGGAGTAGCGCTGAGTTGAAGGAGCGCATATTGAGTGAATCCCATTGTTCTACTACTTTCGATTCACCCCGGAGCTTCAAAGATGTATAAGGGTATGAAAAGATATTTTTGGTGGACTGGAATGAAAAAAGATGTAAGTGATTATGTGTTGAGGTGTCTCACTTGCCAGAAGGTCAAGTTTGAGCACCGACGGCCTGGTGGTATGGTACAGCCAATGCCAGTGCCTGAGTGGAAGTTCCATGATATCTCCATGGACTTCGTAGTAGGGCTTCCGCCTACAAGGGGAGGTCTGAATATGATATGGGTTGTAGTTGACGACTGACCAAGGTGGCCCGATTCATTCCGATGAAGGACACTGGAAAGTGGCAAGATTGGCAGAACTCTTTGATAAAGAAATTGTAAGACACCATGGTGTACCGAAAACGATTGTATCTGACAGAGATACCAGATTCTTATCCAGATATTGGAAGTCTACACGTGAGGCATTGGGTACTGAACTGAAATTGAGTACAGCGTTTCACCCACAGACCGATGGTCAGAGTGAGCGCACCATTCAGACACTTGAGGATATGCTACGTGCTTGTGCACTTGACTTTCAGACCAGCTGGATTGATAAGTTACATCTGATCGAGTTTAGTTACAACAACAGTTATCATGCTTCGATCAAGATGTCTCCCTTCCAGGCCTTGTACGGTAGACCATGCCGCACGCCTTTATGCTGGGATGAGTCGAGTGAGACGGTCATTATAGGACCAGAGTATCTAGAACAAGTTCAGGCAGAAGTTCGCCAGATCCGGGCTAACATGAAGGCAGCTCAGGATAGACAGAAGTCGTACGCAGATGTGCGCAGACGTGACCTGGAGTTCGCCGTGGGCGATCAGGTATTTTTGAGAGTATCCCCCATGAAGGGAGTATTTCGTTTTGGCCAGAAGGGCAAGTTGAGCCCAAAATATGTGGGGCCTTATGTTTGACGGAGCGGATCGGCCCGTTGCCTATAGACTAGACCTACCCGCCGAGCTGGGCAAGGTACATGATGTATTTCATGTGTCCCAGTTGAAGAAGTATATGTCTCATCCGTCTCATGTGCTTCAGCCTGAAAGGCTAACCTTAGAGCCGACCATGCGATCAGTGGAGACTCCGGTACGGATTCTGGATACTAAGACTCGAGACACTCGCCATAAGTCTGTGAGACTGGTGAAAGTTCTTTGGTCTAACCAGGACGTTGAGGAGGCCACTTGGGAGCTGAAGATAAGATGAAGGCGAAGTACCCGTCATTGTTTACTTCTTAGTCCTTATGTGTATAGGGTACGGGGCGTACCCCTTTTTAAGGGGGGTAGGGCCGTTTCGGTTATGTGTGTACGACGTGTATTTGAATACATCGTCTATGTTATGTTGTTATGTTACAGACCGTTGTGTCTGAATGATGTGAATGATGTTGTATGGACCTTGTGTCCAATGTTATGTAAGTGTGTTGTTAATGATGTATGGAAGTATTGTTTATAAGTATTCCCGTGTTCTAATATTTAGGATATGTGGAAGTATGAACTTTGAGGGCAAAGTTCTTTTAAGGGGGGTAGATTGAAATACCCCAAACCTTAATATATTGTTTAAACACCTAAATATGGTATATTAAGACTAAAAAGAGTCTTAGAAACATTAGTAAACAAATTTAAACAAAAGAAAACACAAAATGTGCTTTAAGGTCAATAAAGGCCAAAATGTGCTCTAAGCTTGGGGTAAGCTTGGTTAAGACCTAATGAACTTACCAAGATCTTAATTATATGCTAATGAACATATTAAACCAATTACCAAAGAAAACCAAGCTTGAAGACAAGTTTAAACACAAAATGTGCTTTAAGGAGTCTTAAAGCACATTTTTGAAAAATTGTCTTGTAAATGAGTTTTGAGTGGCTAGATGTCCATCATTACTCTTAAATATATATGTGTACTATATAATATCACATTTGGATGTCTATATCAATGGGAAATCAAAAATTTCACTTCTATGTGCCTTGTTTTTGTGAATAGTGATTTTTATAAGCTATTTTGTAACATATGTTTGTATAAGTAATTAAATTGACAAATAAAGACTATAATACCCTCATACTACTATTGGGGGCCGGTTTTTAAGGTTGGTGACACACCACCCTTGTTAGCTTGTTAAGAAAATAAAGAAGACTACTTAAGTACCTTTTTACTTTATAAGTATAAATATCTTCAAAAGCAAATTTTATCTCATTCTCTCATTTCTTTCTTTCATTTCCCATGGTTTCAAACACCTTCTTCAACCTCTCTTCTTCATTCTCTCACGGTTTGCAATAGTACTCACCACCATCTTCATCTTTGATCTCTTGTAAAATCTAGCTCACTTGTCCAAATCAAAAACAAACACCACCAATCTCTTCCTCTCATCAAGCTCTTCATTTCTATCTTCTTAAAATTCCAAGACCACCATTTCGGTGCCAAGGAGTTCCACCATTGAAGGAGCTTGAGCTTGTATTTTTACATATTGTTACTCTCATTTGCTTCTAGGTAAGGAATCTCAAATAAAAACTTCATTTCCTCATGTTTTTGTTGTGACCGAAAATACCTATTGAAGGAGCTCTTTGTGTGACTTTGTTCTAGCTTCATTCCAACTCTTCATGGACTAGGTGGAGTCCTCTCTTGTTAGATATTCAAACTCTCTTCAAAGATCAAGGTAAAATAACTACATTTATGTTTTTGAAACAATGTAAAATTAGGGTTTACAATGAGATGAAGCTTATAGCTTGAATACTCATTATTATGTTTGTATATTGTTTAGAACTTGACAAAGAATCAAATACCTTACCGGTTTTTAAAGGAAACAAGAAAGAAGTTGTTTGGAAAAGAGGTAAATCTACTAACCTAATGTTGTTTAATGCCTTAGGAGAAATGAGCTTATAATGCTTGTTAAAACTACCTAAAGAGCAAATGGTGAATGACTTAGTAAAGTGTTCTCAAGAGCTTAGTAAAAGGCATATGTGTTGTTGAGTGTATTTGCAGGTCAAGGCAAATATATGTGGAAATTCAGTGTTTATGATTTATGCATCTTAAGGCCTAAGAGCCATGTCATTTAAGGGCCTAAGTGCCATGCAATCTAAATTATGCACTATATTGTGATGTGGTGCTATATGAGTGAAGTTTGTGTATAAGAAAGTGCTTGATGGATTTTTAGTGTTCTTGGTGTTTGTTGGTGAAAACAATATGTTTTGGTTTAGTAATGTTCTAGGAGAACCTATGTCGAAATTTAAGTAAGAAGCAAGAAGTTCTAAGTGTTTACATGAGGTTTGGTGAATTAGGGTGTTAGGAAATGACTAGGTGTTTTAAGAGAATATATATGTCTTAAGTGTTCTAGAGTGGAACAAGGACTTAGGATGAGCTTGAGGTTTTAGTATGTACCAAAGTCATTTTGGACTTAGGTAACTTTGGCAAACTTTAAAAAAGTGTGAATTTGAAAAAGGATTTCAAGAATGACAATAAGGAGTTAGTTGTGAGAAACGATGCTTGGGAGATGATGTTAAAATGAGGAGAAAGCATTTGGGATAGTAGTTATCATAGGTATGAAATACCATTGGGAAAACTAAGGAGGAAATAACATAAGTGTTAAGGAATTTTACAAGGAAATAAGTAAAGGCTTAAGGAATTAGAAAATGAGTTTCATGGATGTTGTATGTGGATATAAGGGTACCAAATGTTGTTAGGAAGCATTAAGAGGCTTTAGGAGAAGTTTGGTGAAGATTTGACAAAGTTGGGTAAGTTTAGAGGACGTCCGACCCAGGGGCCGACCCAAGTTGGGTCGGACAGCCTCTGTTAGACGTCAGGAAATTGTTCTGGAATGGTCCGACCCAGAAGGGTGGGTCGGACATGGGTCGGACGGTCATATTTCAAAGGAGGGAAAATGTTCTGGAATGGTCCGACCCAGTCGAGTGAGTCGGACATGGGTCGGACATGCATGTTCTGAGGTCGATGAAATTCTCTGTAATGGTCCGACCCAGTCGAGTGAGTCGGACGTGGGTCGGACATGTCTCTGGAATGGTCCGACCCAGAAGGTTGGGTCGGACATGGGTCGGACAAGGTAAGGTTCTTCAGACCCGAAAACCACTGGAAGGGTCCGACCCAGTTGTGGGTCGGACGGTGGGTCGGACATACCAAAACTTAAAAAAAAAAAACAGAAAAGAATGTGACCTATGTAGTTAACCCTAGGGTGTATAATGAAGGTAACCTAGGGTAAGTTAGACATTAAACATGTCAAATAATCATGTAAACACTTAGTAAATTTGGAGGTTAAGTAAGTTAATTAACCGACATTCTTGAATCATGTATAGGAGTGACCTACGGTGGAAACCAAATCAAGGCAAGGACCAAGGTATGGTTTTCTTGCAGTCTGTTGTCTACCGGTTTACACCGGCTTGTGTGTTGTATGTTTTTCTGTGTGTTATGACGTTATAAGATTTAAACATGTAATGAGTTTACAGTTGTTCATATATTGTGATGTTATGTTGTGACTCATTTCCCTTGTGTTTGTCTAACATGACTTACCACTTATTGTGTATGGTTGTTAAGTTCCACCATGAACTACTAACAAGTGTTAACTGGGAAGTGAGGAATCCGGTTGTCCGGTCATGCATGTAAGTTAAGAGTAGATATCTGAATCAGATTCGACTCTTATGTTGTTAAGATTGTTCTCCTTAACTTGGCGTTCGATCTCCCGCTAGCTTCCTCCAAAGCTTACCTATTCTGACTTATGATCGGTTTAGTGGGAACATGTGTTTGTGTGGTGTGTTCGGGTCACTAAATCCGAACCATCTGTGACTTAAGTTACTCGTTCGACTAACAGAACGGTAATGAGTGTGTTTAACGAGCTTAACATGAGGGTGAATCATTCTCTATGCTCTTGTGTTATTTGACCCTTGTGGTTTGTTATTGTGGAACGAAGATCCGCTGTGTATGTGATGTTGTGTTGTGCACCATTGATGCTATGCCACATGTTATGTTATGTTATGTATAAATGAATGCCATGTTATCATGACAATTAGTTGCGCGTATCCCGGTAGCCGATGGGCTGCGCGTTAACCATACCAGCCAAGGTTGCTGACCCCCCTCGGGGGATCCATATTTCTTATACTGCAGGATGAGGATCGAAGAGCGGAGTGGCTCTAGATCCTAGGATGTGGTTTACTTTTGAATACTTTTGGATGTTGGCCCGAGATGCGCCTGTGCTCCCGTGGCGTGATGTTATTTGGTTGTGACAGTTAACAGTGATGTGATACGGTGAAGGATATGTAAACACTCGGTATTGTATATGTATTTATGGTTTAGTTTTATGCTCGTGAGTCTGATCATCAGACCGGTACGCTTGTATTTATTATGCCTTGTCAACCACGTGGGTGGTTGACGGCGTTGTAGCACCGAAGCGTTAGTTACTGTTTAGTTATTTATTTCCGCTGCGATTTCATTTAGTGTTACGTGCATAGTAGGGGTGTTACACCCGTGGATTCATGCCACATTACAGAAGATGGAATTTTCATGGAGAAACTGTTGCAGCTAGTGCTTCAACATCATCAAGTGCTCATGATCCACGTTACGCAAGTAACGCCCACACCTTCAATACCATCAATGAGTCGGTACCGTTAAGTGATTCAGGATTCGATGACAATGAGACCACTCACCATGATGAGCAAATGGATGAAATGTTAGAAAATGTTGCGGATACTTTTGTTGATAAGCCGGAAGAGTATCAAAGATTGTTGGACGCATCGAAGACACCTTTGTACCCTTCGTGCGTTAAATACACAAAATTGACTGTTGTACTTTATTTGTTCAACTTAAAGGGGAAATATGGAGTTGGTGACAAGTGTTTCACGTCATTTCTAGAGCTGATACATGATATGCTTCCTGATGAGAATGGTCTTCCTACATCCACCTACGAGGCAAAGAAATGGATGTGTTCAATGGGAGTTGAATATAAAAAGATTCATGCTTGCCCAAATAACTGTGTGCTTAATAGGGGTGAATACGAACATCTAGACAAGTGTCCTAAATGTTTGTTGTCCCGGTACAAGGACAAGGATGAGGATTCCCCTATCAGAAAAAAATCGTCCAGTGAAATTATTGTGGTACTTGCCGATAATTCCTAGATTCAAACGGTTGTTTGCCAACCCGAAAGATGCGAAGAACTTACGATGGCACGCGGATGGTAGAAAAATTGATGAAAAATTAAGACATCCTGCAGACGGACCTCAGTGGAGAAATATCAACAGAAAATTCAAACATCATTTTGGGGTTGAGGATAGGAATCTGAGACTTGGATTGTGTACCGATGGGATGAACCCGTATGGCACGTGAGCAGTCACACGCACTTGGCCGATGCTACTAGTGATCTACAATTTACCGTCATGGTTGTGCATGAAACGAAAATAATTATGTTATCACTCCTAATTTCTGGTCCAAAGCAACCTGGTCATAACATTGACGTATATCTTGCACCACTGATCGACGATCTGAACTTGTTGGTGGAATGAAGGGACAGTGGTATATGATGCTCATGCGAAAGAAAAATTTCACTAAGGCGATGTTGTTCTGTACTGTTAACGACTTTCCTGCCTATGGGAACTTGTCAGGATACTCGGTGAAA
This sequence comes from Limonium bicolor, assembly GCA_023374045.1. Taxonomy (NCBI): domain Eukaryota; kingdom Viridiplantae; phylum Streptophyta; class Magnoliopsida; order Caryophyllales; family Plumbaginaceae; genus Limonium; species Limonium bicolor. The sequence continues at coordinate 171,842,210 of CM041781.1, forward strand.
GGATTCAAAGCGTGTCCGGTATGTGAGGATGACACATGTTCAGATCGTCTGAAGCACTGCGGCAAAAATGTTTACGTGTGTCATCGACGGTTTCTTCCAGTAGACCATCCTTACCGTTCGAGAAAGCGAAAGCTATTCATCAATGAGCTCGAGACTCGTGTGGCTCGTCTGCCTTTGACTTCAGAGGAAGTGTATGCAAAGGTAAAAGACATTGAAAATGTCTTTGGAAACACATCCAAGCCGCTGAAGAACATTTGGAAAAAACGTTCCATTTTTTGGGATCTACCGTATTGGCGGTGCCTGTTCGACATTGTTTGGATATCATGCACATTGTGAAGAACGTCGTGAGGGTGTGTGGTACTTTGCTCAACATACCCGGCAAGACGAAAGATGGATTGAAGGTAAGGAGAGATATGCAAGAGTTGCGCATACGGAAAGAACTACACCCAATAGAGGATGAGAAGCGAACATATCTACCTCCTGCGTGTTATACCCTCTCTAAGAGTGAAAAATTAAGTTTTTGCAAGTGTTTGCACACATTGAGGTACCATGGGTACTCTTCAAACTGGAAGAACTAGTTTCTATGAAGGATTTGAAACTGTTAGGCATGAAATCTCATGATTATCATGTGTTAATGTTGCATCTTCTTCCAGTTGCAATACGAGGGATATTACCAGAAAATGTCAGAAATGCTCTAACTAGATTATGTTTCTTCTTCAACGCTGTCTGCTGCAAGGCAATTGACTCAGACACCCTCGATGATCTGCAACATGAAATTGTTGTGACAATATGCCAGCTTGAGATTTATTTCCCACCATCTTTCTTCGACATAATGGTGCATTTAGTAGTGCATATTGTCCGAGAGATCAAATTTTGTGGCCCGGTCTACTTACGTTACATGTATCCTTTCGAATGATATATAGGGATTCTGAAGGGTAGAATGAAAAACAGATATAGACCGGAAGGCAGTATCATCGAAGCAACAGTGACTGAGGAAGTCACAGAATTCGTGACAAGTTATTTGAACGATGCAGAGTCATTGGTATTCCTAAACCACGTCACCATGTAGATTTAAGGGTAAAGGAGTTATTGGCAAAAAGGTTGTTCGTATCTCTCGTGATCTTATTAATCAGGCACATTTGTTTGTACTACAACACCTTGAGGTTGTTGAACCCTACTTCGATATTCACATTGCTGAGTTGAGTCGACAAAACCCTACCAAAAACCGTATCTGGCTTAAAAAAGAGCAAAATCGAGTATTGTCCAATGTTTAAGGAATATATGTTTGAGCAAGCTTCATTGAACCCCGAGGATGTCAGTGAAGAAATCAGATGTCTAGCTGTTGGTTCTGGAACAGATGTTGTATCGTTTGAAGGGTATGACATTAATGGATGCACATACTACATTGCACGCCAAGATGTTAAATCAATACATCAGAATAGTGGGGTAAAAATTGAAGCATCAGTGACTGAATATGGTCTAGGTAACCAGGTTCAACCAATGAGCAGTAGTAGTTGGTATTATGGTGTGATAGAGGACATATGGGAACTAAACTATCACATTGATTTGTTTCTATTGTTCCGCTGCAATTGGGTGGACAACCGACATGGACTCCAAAATGATAAAGGACTTATTTTGGTTGATCTTTCACGTGTTATAACTAATAAGGAAGATCAGTTTGTGTTGGGTAAAGACTGTGACCAGGTGTTTTATGTTGAAGACCCAAAAGCTAGTAGATGGTATGTTGTTCTTCCAGGGAGAAGACCGGTTTTGTTTGAGGATGAAAACAACGACGATGATGATAATGAGATGATAGATGAAACAGTATCGTTGCATACAGGATTGCATGATTCAACTGATGATTTACAAAATGATGATGTTCAGGCCATCTACGCTTGATCAGACCATAATGAGGGGGTTTGGGTAGAAAACAGATCATGATATATGTTACTATGTCTAGGTAACACCATTGGTTGAAATTACATTATATAATTCGTATTATTGTTGTTACAATGTTATCAGAATTAATTATTTATGTTTATTTTTGCAATTATACATCGTTCCATGAATATTGATCTAATGTTTGTGTTTTTTTTCCTCAGTGGATGATGATCCGATTGATGATCCTATAGGACAGCTGCTCCTGACTGGGGAAACTCAGCCACAGCAGAGTAGACCGGCAAAACGCACCACACGAGGTGGTAAAAAGAAATCAAAGAAAGCAGACATCCCAACACAGCAGACTGAGACAGCTGGGCCTTCACAGGAAGCACAAAAGATACAAGTTGCTCCTCCGCCTCTCAAGAAACCCAAAAAAAGAGGGGCAACCCGTGGGCTGAAAGCAAATAGAGGCCCCCCGACCAAGCCTTTGGAGTTCAATGAGTTTAATCAGCCCATGGGTACTTGGAAAAATGATTTCACTGCTCTAGCTAGGCATTTGGTGAGTACATATTTCAATATAAACCACCATTGGAAGCAAGTGCCTCAGGCGTTGAAGGAGCAGATATTTGAACGTCTTCAGGTATTTGTTACACTTAATAGTTTGTTTTAAGATTTATGTAGTTACTATTTTACACTAATCCATTTTTGTTTTTTGCATATAGGACCGATTCAGTATAGATCCTTCTATGAAGGATAATGTGATGAATGGGATTACCACACAGTTTAAAGACTTCAGATCTCTGCTCACGAGGCAGTACATTTACTGTGAGGAGCCCGCAGAGATAGAGGAGGCAACAGGTGAAGATGTGGATGATCGGAGACCACCGTGGCAAAAATATGATGGTATTACTGAAGAGCAGTGGAATGAGTTTGTTGCGAAGCGTTTGACCCCTGAGTTCAAGGTGAGTTTCATACTAGTAGTTGTTCTTTTGTATGATAAATGTTTAAAGTGTCCTTAGAGTTCATTTGGTTAATTCGTCTTTTTCATATATTATTTGAATAATTTGTCTTTTCATACATATATGTAGGCTATACGTGAGAAACAACAACAAAATGCAAAAAAAAATCGTTACCCCCATCACATGGGGAGTACAAGTATTGCTCAGCGTGTGCCGCAGTAGGAGAAAGAGGGGTTGTTGCCAGCTGAATCGAATGTCAGCGAACGAAGGATGAAGGTTTGGGACTTAAGTCGACGGAAGAAACCTTCAAATCCGGCGGGACCTGCTGAGTATGATAACGCCACGAGAGAAGTCATCAACCAAATGGTAAGTGATTTTTAGTTTAAAAAATGTTTATTATATTTATAGAGTAACAATAGCAGTTAAATAAACCAAAGTATCCTTATTGACTTATTAAACTCCATAACAGGAAGAGTTAAGCTCCCAAATCACCCAGGGCACTTGGCAGCCCGTTAGGCAGGATGATCCACTTTCCCGTGCTCTCGGGAAGAAGGATCATCCGGGTCGTGCTGTAGGCTTTGGTGGTCATGTTGGTATACGCCAAGCCTTCGGTAATCCTGGGTCCAGACACAGTGCTGGAGGGAGCATTACATATGAGGAGCACTTATGCCAGAATGCGGAGCTCGAGCAGCGACTACGAAATGAATTTCAGCAGTCAATCGCTCAAGCTATGGAGATGATGCGATCTGAGAGGATGAGTCAGGAGGTTTCTAGACCGCCAGATCAGGCACAAGCATCAGAGCCCGCAACAGTGCCTCCCCGTAGTGTTCACTCCCTCAACCCATTTCCATATTCATCTCTCAAGGTTAGAACAACATTTTAACTACAAATACAAAAAAAAAAACATTTGTGATTCACGCCATTATATCTAGGAAGACCCTCACTTGTTTCGAGTTTGTACAGATAGCTTAATTCGCAGGTGCCTCCCTGATGATGAAGTACCCAGTGTTCTAGAGTTTTGTCACTCCAGAGAAGCTGGCGGTCATCATGGCTCTCATAGGACGGCACCCAAGGTTTTGGAGTCCGGATTTTATTGGCCCACACTACATAAGGATTGCCAAGCCTTTGTGGCTAGTTGTGACAGTTGTCAACGCATGGGCAATACTTCTAGGCGACATGAGATGCCTCAACAAGGCATTTTGGAGGTCGAGCTTTTTGACTGCTGGGGTATAGATTTTATGGGACCTTTTCCTTCTTCTAAGGGTTTCCAATACATTCTTGTGGCAGTGGACTACGTGTCCAAGTGGGTTGAAGCAATTCCTTGCCAACATGCTGATTCAAAGACTGTGGTCAAATTCTTAAAACACGTCTTTACACGCTTTGGAGTCCCTCAAGCTATTATAAGTGATGGAGGCAGCAGTTCTGCAATCGAAGCATTGATGCCCTGATGGCAAAATATGGGGTACACCACAAAGTTTCCCTTGCTTACCATCCTCAGACGAATGGGCAAGCAGAAGTGTCCAATAGGGAGTTGAAGTGGATCCTCCAAAAGACGGTAAACTCCTCCAGAAAAGATTGGGCTCTGAAGCTGGATGATGCTCTTTGGGCCTATTGCACAGCCTATAAAACCCCCATTGGTAAGTCACCTTTTAAATTGGTTTATGGGAAGGCTTGCCATCTCCCTGTGGAGCTTGAGCACAAGGCTTATTGGGCTATCAAGGCCTTAAATTTTGATATGACTGCTGCTGGTGAGAAAAGGAAGTTGCAACTCTCTGAGCTAGAAGAGCTTAGGGATCAAGCTTACTACAATGCTAAAATTTATAAGGAGCGAACCAAGAGGGTCCATGACAAGTTGATCCTCAAGAGAGATTTCAAAGTAGGTGACTTGGTTCTACTATACAATTCTAGGTTGAAACTTGTTCCTGGGAAGCTCAAGTCTCACTGGGCTGGTCCTTTCCGGATTGTGGTGTGACCTCATATGGTGCCTTTGAACTACAGAACAAGAAGGGCGACACCTTCAAAGTTAATGGGGCCCGTCTAAAGAGGTATACTTGTCCTGCTGATGTTTCTACTGACTTGTTTAGAGTTTCTTTTGTCCAGGAACAGCAGGACCTTTCTACCCCCGTTTCGGAGCCGGCGCCACCTAAGAAGAAGTCCATCCCATGGCGGTTAAAGCATAAATTCCAAAAGCTGCGCAACTCAGTTCTAGGATGTTGTGGGACCATTCCCCACTCCTCTTCCTCTCTTCCCTAAATCGGACTGATGAGTCTAGCTTGAGACTTTAAAACAGAGCAGCTTGGTGGGAGGCAGCCCACCACTTCTTTTAAATTTCCAGGAAGCATTCTCTCCTCTCTTTATTTTTGCTTAACTTACATTAAGTTTTTGCGTGTTTGCTTTCCCTTTATTAATTTAAGTTTTATGTGTGCTTAAATAATATGTCTAATATTATCAACAAAAAAAGAGTCTGTTTTCACTTTCATAGTCTATTTTGCTCTTTTCTTTTTAGATTGTGGTGTGTCAGCTGGTACTATGCTTTTGCAAGAGCCTTGCTCTTATTTTTCTACTAATGGTTTGTTTGGTTCCACTTGAGTTTTTTTGGCTTTGCAGATTATATTTCTCAGCTTGCTTACTTTGTCACTTAGCTGAACTCAAGTGTGGGGTAGGCCTTGTTACACACCCTGAGCGGACTCTGGGGAGTATTCTTACTTTTTCCTCTCTTGAATATTTTATATGCTCCCCTATGAACTGTTATGTGTAATTTTGTTTCCCCGTTGGATTGCTTGCATAATGTTAATTCTTCCTAAGCAATGAGGAGATTGCTTCACTCTAAGTGTGGGGTGGGGTAAGCTCCTTCGCCGCTTGTTTTTTGTGTGTCTTTGGGCTCTTTTCTCTTGCATTTGTTTAAGTCTTGCTGTGTTGCTCAACTTGGAAGGAAGCCATAGAGAAAGTATAATTAGTTAGCTGATCTTGGGGTGCAAAATTTTTAAATTTTTCTGGTTTTAATTGATTAAATGAAGTCTATGTTCTATGAGTGTTGTAATGATTGAGAATACTCACCATCTGAACCCTGTTTTTAGCCTTGAGCCTTGGAATGTCTGGATTGAAATGGTTGGACAAAGAACAATGCAAGGTACTCCGCTGATCCTGAGCATGCTTAATTTTAATTCTGATCCAAAAGTCGGGCCTCGTCCACTTGGTTATTAAGTCCTTTGGGGTGCCTCATCACCTAGCTACCTAAGGTCCTTGTGATCTGGATAGTTGACCCAAAGCCGTTACATAGGTGGAGAGAAACGTATGTGGTGAAAGAAATTAAAAGTGCTTAAATTAGAAAAAATGTGCAATCGCTGAGCTAAATGGAAATTTAATTCTCTTATGGATCAAGAGTATTGGCATTGAAAAGTATGATGGAATAAGATCTTACTTCATGCCCCTTGTCGTTCTAATGGTTTGTGAATGAAAAAGGTAGATTGGCTCATTGCTAAGGCGAGTTTCTTATGGTTTTGTTTCTTTATTGTTAGCTTTAAATGACTTCTTGTTTTGTGAAAAAAAAATGATGAATTGTGCTTAATAAACTAAATTGCCCCCTTGATTGGTAAAACTAGTAGTGTCCTTCTTCTGTGCTCTTCCTTTTGAGTTGATTTTCATTAGCTTGGCTTGGAGTTGTGTTTGAGAGTTTTGCTTGAGGACAAGCAAAAGGCTAAGTGTGGGGTGATATGATAAGTGTGAAATTGATATAATTTTATAGGTGCTAAATTCTTATTTTGCGCAACTATTTAGGTGTTTTCTCACACTTATTATATGTTTTTCCGTACTCATACTCTAGATAAGAACTGATGCCAATTTATATGATAAAATCAGGAAATGATGGAAATGCATAGTTCTCCTCATGAGCTTTCCAACGCCGCAAACAGGGAACAAATCGGAGCTCAAACAAAGATTCGAGGGGCTGTCAAGAGAAGAGAAGACCGGCCCCATAACTTAAAAAAAATTCAAATCAAAAAATCAAAAGTGATGTACGTGAAGTGCAGCGCCGAAAGCAAGTATTTAAAAAAAATGTTGAAGTCTGCGTGTGTGTGCAGACAAGACAAGAAAAAAAATATAAAAAAAGGAAAGAAAGTCTGCTTTTGCAGACTTCTTCATTTGTAGGCGCGCGCATCTTTTGCAGACTATTGTTCCAGCACGCGAAGCAGAAAAGGAAGATTTTTTCGGTGCCACCGTCTGACTCAAATCTCTCCCCCGATTATTATATTCACTACTCCCTCCTTTTTCAGTCTATAAAAACCCCACATCTGCTCCAATTATTTTTGATCCATCGAACACGCAAGCAGACCACATACTCCCCCACCATCACTTTTCTTTCCTTCTCATTTTCCAAATTCCATAATCTCACGTACACTTCATCCCATTTCCATTTTATTTTCCAACTCCACCACACTTCCACTTATTTCCCATTTCCACCACAAACTTCCATATATTTACACATTCTCCACAAATATTATCCAAATATTGCAATTTCTAGTCCGGTATATTAAAATAGCAGAGCAACTTCAAGAGTCCAACAACAGATGATTTCTTCTACTCTTGTATATGTTTATTTATTTAATATGTCCGGCTAGAATATTTTATACTTTGGGGAATGGTTATTATTAGTTTGTTTTAATTATGCAATTTATTTAACAGGTTTAAATTAATTATAATTTGATACAATTAATGTTATTCTCTCGTTTTACAATAAATTACATGAGTTTATTGAATTGCCTTATGAAATCTATTTTGATCAGGTCCGTGATAAATGGATAGGTCATATTAATTGTTATGTCTGTGGAAAAGCTTATTCTGGTCGAATAAGTCTAGTATTTCAGATGCAAAATTATATTTTCTTTTACTTAGCTGTTTACATGTGTTTTGCTTGAGTCTATATCAGATCTTGCATGTTCTGGTAAACGAGGTTATTAGGATTTATGGTTTAAATCTAAAGACTCTAAAAGAAACTTTGCCAAGTTATTCTTAATTAAACCGGTAGATTAGCATAATTAATCAAACGAGTAAAACGTAAACCCAGAGTCCATTCTTCCATATTTACAACCACTTTTAATATTCTGTGATTTTAATTCTTAGATGTTATTTAAATTCTTGTTGTCTTTATTTTAATTTACAGATCAGAACAAACAACTCCCCCCCCCCCCCCCGATTTATAACCTTTGCTAAGATTAGATTATTTTTCACATAGTCCCTCGGTTCGATACCTGGTTTCTCACAAACTCTACTACAATAACCGGGATTTTTGCAACCTGACGGTCTTTTGATTTGTTATTTTCTAGGATTATTTCTTAGTATTTAATATTTCAAAAATTATCGTTTACACCTTCCATTATCCTCTAACCGTCTCCATAATTACTCTACACACAGCGGATACTTACTCACTCCCGGTGGGTGATACAGCGCTGTTAGTCATCCCAAGACTAACAAGGCTTCTACTACTTACAGTAACGGTCTGACGATTAAGATATACCGAGTAACAAAATACTTACAATACACTTCCAATACTTACTTACAACTTTGATCACCGAGTATCCAAAAGTATACGAATTACATCCCAACTCTACAAGTCTATTCAAAATTATGAGTTTATACAACTACTCATCCTTACCAAATTCACATTCTCAAAATCCAAAAGGGTGTACCATGTGGTACACCGGCTACTCAAAAAGGCTTAAGCCGTGTACAACTCGGTACACCATTCATATCCTACTAACTACTCCCAAAAGAATTCATCCCGGTCCTTAATCGACCTTTAAGTCTCACGGGTACCTGTAAATTAAAAACAGTGCCCCAAGGGGCTCAGCTAAACGCTGCATATGAAATTCGCATACCCCGCGTGCTAACGAGGGTACGCCGACTATTTAGTCGAATACATGTGGTTCGTTTCATTCATACATACATACATGCTCTTATACAGTACGATACATTCATATCACAAAACATACATACATTCCATGCATACAAGGAAGACATTACAAGTCAACCATTCATACTTACCGGAATACGGAGATACACTTCTCCAATACATACACAGGGCTTGTTAGCTTCTTTACACACCCGGGTTAATCGGGGTACTTTACTCTTTTACTCGTGGTCAATGACTTACACTAGCAAAGACCATTATTCATACAATACTTTACTTACTTACTTACTCAAGTCAAGTCGGTATGACCTCCGGGCAAGGACTACTATATCCCACCACCGGGCTTTAGGGTGGCTCACCAATCCAGGATGCTACCCATTTAAGGGGTTTGGTCCATGGAAAGGAGTAAGGCCAGGATTCGGATCCAACCTCTTGTGTCTCCTTATCCTCACGTGTGGTCGAAACTATATCGGACTTCTACTCATTCCATTTTTACCAATTACTCAAGTTAGAAGGTTAGGTAGTTAGGAATTAGTATAAGCCATTACTTCCATACCAAGGGTTAATTCACTACACCACAAGTTACACATACACTTCATCCTCATCCATTCATTTCATGAATTATACAAACTAAATGTTCAGGGTATTACAACAAGATCAATATAGCTCAAACACAAGAAGTGCGATAAAAGTACGATTCGTGCATTTATCTTATTTAGGTGATAACATAAGAACACAAATCAGAGTAACCAGGTTAGGATATAGGGCATGAGAAAATCATACCGTTCACCGTTGTACTCGTACTTTCGGTTTTCATCCGGAGTTCAACTATTCGATTCCTATACATACATGAAGTTGTATGGTCAATGATCTATTATTGAACCAACTTATTCCTTCATTGATATTTCTAATGTATACCTACTAGTTCTTCACATTCCATACTTGATTATGATACTCATTCTTTTCTCATTAATCTTAAACTTGCTTTCTTACTCATGTACTTACTTTCTTACCATTTTTGCTCCATTAATGGTGTACTACTATATATGTATATACACATACATATGTATATATGTACATATGATTACTATGATTACATTTTTTTTAATTTTTTTTTGTTTGACTCGACCGACCTTACCCAGGGTCGGACCCAAGGTCGGTCGAAATCAGTGAGTAACATAACTGGAAAATTCAGACCCGACCAACCTTGCCAAGTTCGGTCCCAAGGTTAGTCCAAGTCAGTAAGTTCTGGGTTCAAAATTTATGACTCGACCGACCTTGCCAAGTCCGGTCCCAAGGTCAGTCGAAGTCAGTGACTTCTGGTTTCACATTTTACGACTCGACCGACCTTGTCAAGTCCGGTCCCAAGGTCGGTCGAAGTCAGTAGACTTCCGTCTTTGCAAATTAAGGCTCGACCGACCTTGCTATGTTCGGTCCCAAGGTCGGTCCAGCCCAGTACACTTGTTTTAAATTCTGTTTTCAGTTCATTATTTGCCCATTGTTTCCCTAACCTTCCTACATGTAATCCCTCATGATTTAACACTAATTAAACCCTCTAAATCACCTTAGTTCATCCACCAAATTCATTACTCATTCCTAAATCAACTTACACAATTTTTCTCACTTCATTCCAGCACTTATACCAATTCTTGTTCTTAAATGCTACAGATTTTTAAAACAACTTTTACCATCCATTACTCCCTCTACCAATGCTACTCCTAGCATTCTAAATGCATTACTTCTTTCCACACTCTCCTCTATTACCTAACTCTTTTCTCAAATCTGTTTTCACAATGTTCTCCTACATACATTAAGCTCTCAAAACACACCTAGTTACTACCTAGGTTATTCCCTCTTCTTACACAACTAAGTCCTCTAATTTCTAGACAAATTTGGACAGAGGTTCCCCTATAATTTCCACTTTGACCACACATAAGTTCAGCTCACAATTCATTTCCAGATTTTCCACATCCATTTAAGCACTAACAACACAATACATGTTCCTGCACATACACATTTATTCCCCAAGGTTTTCCCAAGCTTTTACTCATCTTTTACAAGTTCCAAAACCAATTGATTCTCTTCCTCATTACACTACAACATTACTACTACTCAAAACAATATACATTACTCATTTCAAATATCTAAAATCTGTTACACAAAGTATACAAAACTAGTTCAAGGTAAGGGCCTTTACCTTATATTTCCTAGTTTTTCTTTCTTTCCTTCTTCCTTTCTCCTTTCTTCTTTCTTTCTCTTTCTTCCTTCACAACCGGTTCAAATGGAGTTCACACTCCAATGCTACATCCCATATTAAGATATACTAATGAGCATTTCTAATGGGGTTCTCAACCGTTAAAAGTCAGCCCTAAACTTCAAGGAGGTTTAAAGCTTGAAAGAGTATTACCTTCAACCACTAAGTGGAGTACTTGGCTAGCAAGAGAGCAAGATTCCAGCACCAATGGAGAAGCCAAAACCGGCTGGAAAACAAGGCACCAACAAGGGCTTACTTGAAATTTTCGTTTTGCAAGCAAGGGCTGGAAAAAGATGGAGTTTCAAGACTATTTTTACCTCAAAACAACAAGGAGATGAAGGTGCTTCCAATGGTGGTCTTCAAGTTCCAAAAGGAGATACACACATGGAGATGAAAGTGTTGTTTTCTGATTTTTGAAAAGAGGGAAATGTTGCCCGAGGAGAGAGGAGTTTAGTGGTGTAATTTTCTTTGCATTTGGAGTTGATTTTGGCCAAGAAAAATGAAGAGCAAGAGGTGAGCTGGGTGAGCTCTACAAAATCGCAATTAACCAGCTTGAGGAGGAAGAGAGTTCAGGAGGGAGGGTGCCAACGTGAGAGAGAGCAAGAGAATGGGTAGGAGAGAGACTCAAAAGGTGAGTGTTGTACTTGTTCACTTTTTCCTTTCTTTTATTGTTTTGTCTTTACATGTCTAATAGCAAATAAAGAAGGGGCAGTTAGTGAGTGATCCGGCCACACTACTCACACACAAATTTTTGATTTTTATTTTTATTTTCAAAAGGGGACACATTAGTTTAGCTTTATTACAGTTTACACCCCACAACTTCTTGTTTTTACAGTTTTTACTAACCGGAACCCATTTTCCGGAATTTTCTCGTTTAATTAATTTTATTGGTTCTAAACCTTCATTAATGTTTATTAATGCATATTTGGTTGACCAAAATTATTACGAGTCTATTTAATCCGCTTAAAGTCGCGTTTTCCCGGTTTCCTCGAAAAAAACGCGCTTTAAGGTTTGTTTATGCTTTTAATCCATTTTAAGGATCTGTTTTCTTCAGGATTTGTTCCCTCATGTTTATTTAGATGTAATTAAGCCTTTAAAATCATAATTAGCCTAATTAATCATTATTTTTAATTACGGGGTATTTCAAATACCCTCCATCAACAAATTCGAGATCTAGAATTCAAAGAGCCACTATTCAGAACTCATCAAACCACAATTGCAATAGAAATTATCTTACCCCTAGTTACTGTAGTAGCTTTTACCCTTCCAGAAACTCAAGATTGGTACCAGGGAAGAAGAAACTTGGAGTAGACAGAGGAAGAAGATGAAGTAAGGCGTGAAGAGGAAGAGAGCGTGAAATATCGTGACGACCGATGAGGAAGGAAGAAGAAGAGACATAATATAAATAGAATAATTAATTTATCTTCCCTGGGCCCGTTAATAACTTATCCAACATTGGGCTATTGTAATATAGTTATCCAGCCCAATACCACTTACCCAACTCAATAACATAATTAAAATACCATTATTATCCTCGACATCTACCAAATGTAAAACTATATCCAATTGTATAAAATAATTATAACGAATAATTTTTATAATAATCCTAGCTCAATTTATACAGGTATTTTAGTAATATAGGGAAATTTTATGAAATGTCACTATATTTTTGGTTAGTACATGAAATGCCCCATAAAAAAATTAAAATATCATAAAATATTGAAAAAAATAAATATTCTTAGAATTCTTTTAAATATTCAGTACCATAAAAAATAAGAGTTTTAAACACATAATTTATACCTTTTTTAACAGTGTCTACCAATTAAATACCATATAATTACCATACATTTTTCACATTTTTTACCAATTTAAATTATTTATTCAATATCATATTATATTATATTATATATTATATTATATTTTATATATTTTTGTATTTTATATATAATATTCAAAAAATTATTTTAAAATTTTGTATTCCATTTCGTAAATAAATTTATGACATAATATTTTGTAGATAACAAAAAATATTATGTCATAAATCTATCTGCAAAAATAAATATAAATTTGAAAAATAAATTTCCAAATATTAGTTGAAAAAATATAAAATAATTTAAGTTAATAGAAAAATAATTTAAAAAATGTATTGTAAAAATTATGGTACTTAATTGGTAGACATTATGGTACTTAATTGGTGGAAAAATTGGTAAAAATTTTGTGTTTACAATATTATATTCTTACTAATTTAAAAAAATTAAGAAATATTACTTTTTAAAAAATAAATGATATTTTATTATATATTTTAATTTTATTTTTCGATATATTATATTTATATAGTTATCTATATTTTTATAGTATTTTGATTTTTTTGTGAATTGTTTTACACTTAGGGGATGCAGCTCCATAGGACCCTCCAATAAGTATAAGTGATGAAATTTAAAAGTATTTTGTTGACTACTAAAAGTATTTTGATCTTTTTTTTTTCTTTCCTTCTCAATGACTATAATAACATTTCATAGACTTTTAAAAAATATCATCAAGTTTTATATTTTTTTAATATTTCATAAATTAGTCAAAAATATATTTATATATAATCAAGTTTTGTCAGGTCGGTTGTTCTCGAGGTGGATCGTCTCTATAGGAGTATGTATAGTTTCGTAGGTTGTGTCGGCTGGTGTCTGGTCATGTACTAGCTTATCTAGTTTGTTATGGCAACTTCTAGGCCTGTAACATCTTAGTCTTCTTGTTGTTGGCTGGGTGGAAGTATTTAGATGGATTTATAAGTTGTAATGGATGTGGTGGGCACTCTTTTTCCTCCCTAGGTTTTTTCCCATTGGGTTTTGCTTAGGGAGGTTTTAATGAGGCCCTATCGTAACCCATCCGCCTTTTATATTTAATAATATGGCTATATGCCCAAATTATCAATATATATATATATATAATAATATTAGTAAAGCATATAATTCAGTATCTTCATAATCAATTTACATTATTGGACGCCATGTTCTGGGTATATCGATCCAGCTATAATTGTGCCCTAGCGACTGAACATTCAGTAAATTAAAAGTATTCAAGGGAAAAGGCAAACAGCGTGCCATATGGACCTCTTAAAAATAAGATGAATTAATGTAGTTGTATAAATTCATTAAAAAACGCAAACTAGTTAGCTCTTTCTAATCGTGAAGGGTTTTATTATTATTTTCTATTTATAACACATGTGAGTGAGATCTAAATATTTTTGTACGGTAGGAGCCCCGGGTGTAAAAAAAATGGTTACCATGTTACTGTATCAAAATCTGTTTATACTGTATGCTCTGACTAGTTAACTGTATCATTTTAGTGTTATAACTATACAATTGTAATTTACGGTATCTAATTTTTATACTGTAGTTAACTGTGGTTAAACGGTTATATATAAAAATATATATTTATATATAAATATAGTCTTCTATTTTGATTTTTGATATATTTAATTATTTGTTATGTGTTGGTCTTTCATATACGCTTTTAACTTATATTTTGATAATTTGAACAAAGATAATTTCGAATCTAGAAAAGTGACACTGCTTACCTATGACATAATATATTATGTGCATTGAAGAGCAAAGTAAACGCTATAGATAGTGTATATTGTAATTACGTTTTGTTAAACATTTTGAGATGTGTATTTTGCTATCACTTAGTTGATAAAGCAGTTTGTATATTATGTTGTTCGAATCTACGTGAATTGATATTGTCTTATATTTCTGGACTGTTTTGTGTCATTGTGATTATAAATGTGCATGCCATTTATTATATAATACATTTATTAGATGATTGAGATTGTATAATGGTGGATTCAGTATTTGTTATATGTTACGTATATAAACTAATACGTTTGCAAATGCTATGAAATGCTAGGTGTTTTCTATTTGTAACAACCCGTCCAAAGCCAATCGTGGTTATCGTGAAACTTAATACTTAATCACAAACGTCGCAGCGGATATAACAAACACCGGGACCTTGCCACGGTCTGATCGTTAGAATATACCGGCCTTATCTATTTACACACTTATCCAAAACACGTAACCGTCCAAACAACACCATCCAGAATACGAACAACCCACCGAGTTTAAGTATCTAAGTCATAGACACCAACTTACATCAGTTTAAATATATAACAGACGGGCGCATAAGCGCGACCCGTGCTCAAAATAAACAACCCATCCTAAGTCTAACCACCCCCACTCTCAGGGTGACTCCTCAGCGGGCGCTTACCTGCAAAATAAAAATAGCCCCCAAAAGGGGTCAGCACGAATGCTGGTACGCCCTCTCATGGCCCCCAAGCTAACGGGGCTACGATGACTAATTGTCGATAGCATGGAAATTGATTAAGTACACAAGCATGATATGAAGTGCAATAAACAACAATCCACAGATGAACACACATGGTTCGCACACAATGAACGACACAAGCGTTCCCATATCGATCGGGTTAGTAACCCCCTCCTTAGTCCTGATTTCCTTAACCTCAGTTCCTTATCTCACCTCGGTCTTAACCTTATCTTAATCTCAGTATACAAACCGTTCCTAGGAAGGAAATGGTTGTAGCTTAATCCCAAACCTAGGATTTAGGTGATCCTACCGCACCATCTTAATGCCACCTACCTTGGACGGGAGTCCAGTGTAGCTGGGCCGGCAACCGACCCTAGGCAACAAGTCCGAAGACAAGTCCTTAAGCGGAGGGCGGATCTGATTCAGATACCGTCCCCCTTTCCTTAGCATGCATGACCGGAGTCAGTCCCGGGTTCCTCACTCAAGTTCCAGTTAGTAAAAATCTTACCCATCATGTGTTAGTTAAACCTTAACGGGTATTAACCAACAGTCACCATTACTTAACTCTTATCTTTAACTCAGTAAGTACTAAACTTAGCTAGTAACAATCTCAAGTCCCGTGGGTTAGTGTAAAGAAAACACATACACAACGAGAACAAATATAACCGGTTGCATGCTTTATCTTGTCTTAGTCATAGCAATTTAACAGATAGCACACAAGCCGAGGGACACCTCGTTAGCAAGCAGGTCACAAGAAAGACTGTACCGTTCACCGTCGACTGTTGTTTGTTTAACCTTCTTCGGGGTCCCAATTCACAAACCTAAAACATTCATTCATTTTTAGGTCATTAGTTATTTGCACCTTACTTAACTCACTTAGTCCCTAAAGATTCCCATTCAATACCCTCTTAAGTCTTTACCACTTAACTTTACAAACTTAACTTTAAACATTAAAGTTTATACTTAACTTAACTTAATTCCCTAGGTTCCTAGGGTCCTAATCATTACTACCCTACCAGTGGCATACCTTAATACCAATTATCATCTTTAGAATTTAAAATTTCTTTTTTTTGTGTTTTAGGCTCGACCGAACTTACCGACCGACCTTACCCAAGGTCGGTCCATTCCAGGACGTATTACCGTTTGAAAATTTTACCCCGACCGACCTTGCAAGTCCGGTCCCCAAGGTCGGTCCATTCCCGAGAGTTTTCCCCATGGAAAATTTAAGCCCGACCGAACTTGCCAAGTCCGGTCCCAAGTTCGGTCAATTCCAGAGACCTATTTCGTACACAAAATACAAGCCCGACCGAACTTGTAAGTCCGGTCCCCAAGTTCGGTCGGTTCCAGAAGCTCTTCCCGGTAGTGTAAACTGAGCTCGACCGACCTTGCAGGTCCGGTCCCTAAGGTCGGTCGGCTCCAGAACCTTGTTTCTAAATTCCCATTTAACTCCAAACTTCTCCTCATATATCCTAGTATGTTCTAACCTCATTTGGGCACCTCAAATACACCTTAAGCCTTCCACTAAACACATTAAATCACTCACCAACATCCACCTTAGTCATTATGCATTTTCCTTGTAATCATGCCTACACTTGTAATGTTTTTCACTAGGTTTCTAGGTGGTGGTTCATACCTATTATAACCACTATGCCAAAATGTTTCCTCACCACTTTAACATCATCTCCCAAGCATCTTCATCATCTCAAATTCCTTTACGCAACTACTTAAAGTTCCTTTACAAGTTTATGCTTCCATCCTTCAACACATTATTTCCTTCCTAGTTGTTTACCAACATTTGCCTAAGTCCTAATTACTCAAGTACATTCTTTTGATTCCTAAATCCTCCATAGTGATGCCTAAGTCATTATAACTCATTAAAATACCTTAAAATCACCCTTTTTTTATCAAGACAACCTCTAAAACTTCCTAGCACTTCCTTAGTCATGAACTCTCCTTAGAGCATCTTAAACACTTAGGTTCTTCACTAAATTTTGCCATGGGTTTTCTAGTATATTGTTACACCCAAACACTTGGTTTTTCACCATCAAATAACCAAGATCACTCAAATTCTCATTACATCATCTTAACACACAATTTACACCATATCATCATATAATGTATAAACTTAAAATGCTTGGCACTTAGGCCCTTAAATGACAATAATCTTAACCACTGAATTTCCACATATATTTGCCTTTGACCTGCGAATACACACAACAAGGCTCCCATTGAAATAAAATGCTTCTTGTAATTCATCTCAACATTGTTTGACTATCTCTTTTCTCATTAGCTCCTTAGTCACAAGTTCTCAACATAGTCATTGTTTCTCCTAGGTTATATATAGCCCTTTTCTAATGTAAACCTTAAGCTACACTCATCACATATCTAAATCCCATTCCCTTAAACAATAAAACACCTTAAGGTAAGTAATTTACCTTGTTCTTTTACAAGCTCACAAACTTTCCTCCTTAGGTTTTCCTTGCTCAATCTCAGTCACCACTTAAACTCTCCTTGCCAATGTTCTAACCAATATCCAATGACTCCAATGAGTACTAGATAATACATTAACCTTAAGGAACAAACCCTAGGTTAAAAATGTGCTTTAAGGTATTAAGGTGATTATTTTACCTTGGTTTCTCAAGACAAGCTTGGATATGAAGCAAGAAGGACCTCCTCTATCCTTTGAAGAGTAGGAAACAAGCTAGACAAGGCATTAAAATGAAGCCTCATGAGCATGTATTTTCGGTCATGAAGAAAAAGTGATGGAAACCTAGATTTTCTTACACTTTCTTTACCTTAAGAGAATGGAGAAGCCTATGGAGTCTCCAAGGTTGAGTTTCCTCCTCTAATGGTGGTTTGGCTTGGCACCAAATCAAAGCTCTTGAAGTTTTGAAAAGATAGAAAGAGAGAGCTTGAGCTAACTAAGAAGAATATGTATTTAGTTTTGGTTTTGGAGCTAAAATGAGCAAGATGTGTGCAAGGGAAGTTGAAGCTAGCATGGGGCTGCTCTTCACGTCAATGGAGAAGGGAGAGAGCAAGAGAAACCGGTGGTGAATGAAGAGAATGAAGATGTGAGGAGAGAGGTATACAAAGGTAAGATATTTATGTTAAAAGGTGAATAGTGTATTTACTTACTTTTTGCTTTCTTCTTTACTTAGCTTAGATAAGTGTGGTGAGTCACACTTAAAAACTGGCCCCCTTGGTCAAATGAGGTACATTGTGGTCTTTGTTGACCATTTAATTGACTTACTTTGACTAATGTCTTAAACTAGCTTAATTTAGTTACTATTCACAAAACAAGGCACATTGTTGTGAAATTTTTGATTTCCCATTGATTTAGACTTCCTAATGTGATACTAAGTAGTACACAAGTTAATTAAAGAGTAATTATGGACATTTAGCCATTCAAAACCCATTTACAAGACAATTTTTCAAAAATGTGCATTAAGGCTCCTTAAAGCACATTTTGTGTTTTAACTTGTTTCCAAGCTTGGTTTTCTTGGTAATTGGTTTAAAATGACCATTAGGATATTACTAAGGTCTTAGCATGACATTTGGGTACTCACCCAAGTCTCTCCAAGCTTAGAGCACGTTTTTGCTTAAATTGCCCTTATGGTGTTTCCTTATGTTTTCTTTGATTAGAAATGTTTCTTAATGTTTCTAAGGCATTATTTAGCCTTATTATACCTTAGTTTATCATTTAAATACCATATCTAGGTTTGGGGTATTTCAATCTACCCCCCTTAAAAGAACTTTGTCCCCAAAGTTCACATATATGCTTAACCATACACGGTACTCAATTCTCTTAATCTTAACACCACATCTTATATTCACATTCACACATCTCAAGACTCAAGGGTCAATCACAAATACAATACATAAGTATTATACATATCTGAACTTATCACCGAAGTGTAGTAATTTACACAACCATATCTTACACACAACAACAAACGACAACATGTTTGTTTCCCAACTCAAAAGCGAGGAAGCTCTACCCCCCTTAAAAAGGGGTACGCCCCGTACCCTATACAGACGATCTAGTCAGTAAACAACGAAAGATACTTCGATCTCATCTTATCCTGTAATTCCCACGTGGCCTCCTCGACATCCTGGTTAGACCAGAGAACCTTCACCAGTCGCACGGACTTATGGCGAGTGTCCCTAGTCTTACTGTCCAAGATTCTCTGAGGAGTCTCCACGGATCTCATATTTGGTTCTAAAGTCAACCTCTCAGGTTCTAACACATGGGAGGGGTGGTACATGTATTTCTTTAGCTGTGAAACGTGAAAGACATCATGCACTTTACCCAGGTCAGCAGGTAAATTCAACCTGTAAGCAACCGGGCCCACCCGCTCCGTAATCTCATAAGGACCAACAAATTTAGGGCTCAGCTTGCCCTTCTGCCCGAATCTGAACACACCCTTCATCGGTGATACTCGCAGAAATACCTGCATGGTCGCCCACTGCGAACTCCAGGTCCCGTCGTCGAACATCAGCATACGACTTCTGCCTATCTTGAGCAGCTTTCATGTTCTCCCTGATTTGCTGAACTTCAGCCTTAACTTGCTCTAAGTACTCAGGTCCTATAATGACCGTCTCACTCGACTCATCCCAGCAGAGCAGTGTATGACATGGTCTACCGTACAACGCTTGAAAAGGTGCCATCTTGATCGAAGCGTGATAGCTATTGTTATTGGAAAACTCGATCAGATGCAATTTGTCAATCCAACTGCCCTGGAAGTCTAAGGCACATGCCCTCAGCATGTCCTCGAGTGTCTGAATCGTATGCTCAGTCTGACCATCTGTCTGAGGATGGAACGCGGTACTCAGCTTCAGTTCTATACCCAACGCTTCTCTGGTAGCTCTCCAGTACCTCGAAAGGAATCTGGTATCTCTATCTGACACTATGGTTTTTGGTATCCCGTGATGTCTCATGATTTCTTTCTCAAACAACTCAACTAATTTGGTCACCTTCCAAGTATCCTTCATCGGTATGAATCGGGCTACTTTGGTAAGGCGATCCACCACCACCCATATCATGTTGAGACCTCCCCTAGCAGGTGGGAGTCCAACTACGAAGTCCATGGAGATATCATGGAACTTCCACTCCGGAACTGGCATCGACTGTACCATTCCGCCCGGTCCTCGGTGCTCGAATTTCACCTTCTGGCATGTGAGACACCTCAAGACGAACTCGGTAACATCTGTCTTCATTCCCGACCACCAGAAGTATCTCTTCATGTCTTTATACATCTTAGAGGCTCCCGGATGGATGGAAACCGAAGAACAGTGTGATTCCCTAAGTATACGGTCTTTCAGATCCGTGTTGCCCCGTGGTATGCATAACCGGCCCTTAAGTCTGATCAGATCATCATTATGAAGTCTGAAGTCGTATTTTTGACTCTCAAAGGTACCATCTGTCAGCTTCTGTCTGACCTCTCTCATGTACTCATCTGTCCTCTGAGCCTCTCGCACCTCATCAACCAAGCTGGAGAAAGAAACTAGCGAATGGGGTGAGTGTGCTCGACGACTCAGGGCGTCTGCTACAACATTGGCCTACCCTTCTTTGTACTGGAGGTCAATGTCATAGTCTTTCAGAAACTCTAACCATCTCCTCTGTCGAAGGTTCAACTCCTTCTGAGTGAATATGTATCTCAAACTCTTATGATCAGTGTAGATCGCCACACTAACCCCGTATAAGTAGTGGCGCCATATCTTCAAAGCGAAGACTACAGCTCCCAGCTCTAAATCATGTGTGGGGTAGTTCTCCTCATGTTTCTTCAACTTGCGTGAGGCATATGCCACCACCTTGCCATGTTGCATGAGCACGCAACCCAGCCCTCTGCCGGATGCATCACAGTAAACCTCGAAGCCCTCTGTGCCGTCTGGAATAGTCAGAACCGGTGCAGTGGTCAGTGAGTCTTTCAAACTCTGAAACGAACTCTCACAATCAGCCGTCCACACGAACGGTGCATCTTTCTTCATCAGATTGGTCATCGGCTTCGTGACCTTACTGAAATCCTTCACAAACCTCCGATAGTAACCTGCCAGACCGAGAAAGCTCCGGATGTCGGTAACAGTCTTCGGTCTTGGCCAAGTACGTACGGCATCAATCTTTGCTGGATCCACTGAGGTCCCAGCATCTGAGATGACATGACCTAGGAAAGAGACCTGGTCAAGCCAAAACTCACACTTGAAGAACTTAGCATATAGCTGGTTCTCCCTCAATATCTCCAATACTCTCCTCAAGTGCCCCTCATGCTCAGTCTTCGTTTTCGAATATATCAGAATATCATCAATAAACACCACAACCAACTTGTCCAGCTGCTCCCGGAACAAGCGGTTCATCAGATCCATAAACTTCGCCGTTGCGTTCGACAAACCGAACGGCATCACTGTAAACTCATAGTGGCCGTCTCGTGTCCGGAATGCCGTCTTCTCAATGTCTCCCTCCTTAATGGCTATCTGATGATACCCCGATCTGAGATCAATCTTGGAAAACACAGATGCTCCCTTCAACTGATCGAACAGATTGTCAATGCGGGGTAGTGGATACTTATTCTTCACTGTCACTGCATTCAACTCTCTGTAGTCGATGCAGAGGCGGAGACTACCATCCTTCTTCTTCACGAAGAGAACTGGCGCTCCCCATGGTGATACACTGGGTCTTATGAACCCTTTGTCTAACAAGTCCTTCAATTGTTCCTTTAACTCAATCATTTCAGCCGGAGCCATGCGGTATGGTGCCTTGGCTATCGGTCTGGTACCAGGTAGTAGCTCGATGGTGAACTCTACCTCCCGAGTGGGTGGCATGCCGGGCAGTTCCCGTGGAAAGAGATCGGGGAACTCCGACACTACCGGTAAGTCGGGGTCGAACTCGGGGTCTCTCTCTATGTCCTGGACATAGCAGAGGTACACTTCTTCCTTCCTCCTCAACTCCTTATACATTGCCATGGCGGTGATGATCTTAGTCGAAGGCTCTCTAGGCCTCTGGCGGTATGATATTGTTACCCCAGACGGACTCCTGAGCAGCAGCCTGTGCTCGGCGCAGAGGATACGACCCTTGTGCCGCTCCAACCAGTTCATCCCGAAGATAACATCAAATCCCAACTCCTTGAACTCAATGAAATTGACTGGAAAGTCTTCCCCCTTAATTCTGACAACGGCTCCTCGGTAATAGCGAGTGCAACGAACCTTCTCCTTAGACGGGAGCGTAACCGTGAAGTCGGGTAGCTCATCAGCGTCTAGCCCTAACCTTCTCGCAAAAGATGCCGAGATAAAGGTGTGCGAGGCCCCTGATTCGAAGAGAACTGATGCCTCAATCCCATTAATCGGAAAGGTGCCGGTGAGGATAGTACCGCTGGCATCGGCTTGTGCCTCCGTAAGTATGCTTAGTGCACCTTCCGTACCGAGTCCATGACCTGATTGTATTCACAAGCTTCCATGAGTAATGATGGTATAACAGGAGTCGTAACAAATTATATGAACAACACTGTTATTTATTAATAACCATCCTGTTTACAACATGTGCTTCTTTATTACATCTCATTCCTTACATCATACTTAAAACATTACATGGCTAATACTGTCTAAAAGTTAGGTTTAACCGTCCCGGTTTCATATGTGTCGCATTAATCACTGCTGACGGTGCTGTATTCAGCTTAATTCTCTTAATCCCATGATACAACATCCTCGATTCTCCTCCCAAAATTAATACATCTCCAGACTTAAGTACTAACTTATTTGCACGGTCCGCACGCTTCTGCTCGCCGTATAAAAATTCTGCATCATCCCCAATGGACCAAGACACTACGGGTATCCCTCTTTCGAGAGATTCCGTTGTCTTGTCCTTATCCTGGTGTAGTCCGAGTCGCCCGTCCTTCTCGTAGAAGTTTACAATGCAGATGTCCGCTTGTAAGTTTGGGATCGGTTCAGCTTCCAACTGCTGAGCGATCTCCATGACTTGTGTAATTACCGGATGGAATTCTTCGGGTATCCCCGACGGTGAGATTCCATCTTGTGTTCTCGTGGTTTGGTAGGTCTTGGCATACGGATTCCAATCCTTGCCTAAGCTCATCATCCTTAACTTCATCCTTGCTCCCCCTGGGTACTCCGGTGTATAGAAACCTCCCGGTCCCACTCCTAGTTGACTGCATCTCCGGATGATGGCTGTTTGTGCTTCTGGTGTCAGGTATCCCCTTAATAAAATCATACCTGGGCGGATAACCTGACATTGTTCGGTTGGAAAGTCCCGGGTCCTGATGTCGGTCTCTTCCGGGTTAAGTGTTGAAGGTATTGGGTAGCAAATGTTGAAGTTTCCTAAGGTGGTAACAGGTTATATCTTACTTATGTTCTAATTATATCTTATCCTCATCTAACTCATAATTCACCAAATCATGCATGAAATGCGGTAAGCAGGCAATTTTATCACTTAAAGGTTTATGGCGGTACCTGGCCTCGATGAGGGTTCAGGCTCATCGTCCCGGTCCACCATGTGTAGTGTGGGTTCCGACTTCTGGACTACTCGCGGGTTCTTATCCGCAGCTTGTTGCCCCCTCTTCTGACCGTCAGATCCAGCTCCCTGATCGGTCTTGCCCTTGCCCTTCATCTCGGGCCTAAAGGCTCTACTAGCGGGGTTCCGGAAGCACTCGTATGCTCGGTGCCCGTACACCCCACAGTAGTTGCACTCAACCTTGTTCCCCTTACAATCGAGCCCGGGGTGGTCCTTATGACACCACTGACAGATGTAGCGTCGCTGGTAGCCACCACCGGCTCCCTTATCAGTCTCAGATCCTGATCATTCATAATATTAATACTCATATCTTAAACGGTTGCTAAGGGTCTCTTAACTCACTCAATATTAATTTCCTTACCCTTTGGCACCCTTGAGCGCAGGGGCTTAGCAGCGTATGCATAAGTCAATTTCAATGGCTCTTCAGTAGCCTTCTCCTTTTCTTCCTTCCCTTTCTGGTTCTGATTCTTCTGGGCTTGAGGTTGGTACTTCTGTTTCTTGTACCCACCTTGCCCTTGGTGCTCGGTACTCTTCCCGACATTCTTTCTCTTGGCATTGTCCTCGTCCCTCAGCTGGACGGTTATCTCAACCTTAGCAGCGGCATGATAGCACTCCTGCTTTCCTAAAGTATTAGTTTCTCTTATTTCTCATAATCTAAATCTTATTCACTTAATTATATCTTACTCATTCTTATTACCTGCAAGGTAGTGTAACTCGTCGGCCCCATGCCGTAGCGGAGTCGATGGCTAAGCCCGCCATAGAAGTGGTCCACCAGTATCTGGTCTGAGTATCCAAGACCTGGCAGAAGACGGAGCAAGGCGGTGAACTCCGAGTAATACTCGTCCACCGTCATCTTGTCCGTCTACTTAAGCGCATCCAACTGCAAGCGCTTCTTCGTCTGGACATGGGCGGGATAGTACTTTGCTCGTAGCAATGCTGTGTACTGGTCCGAGCCGAAGTCTGGATTGGCCACATGCTCGGCCCTCACCAGCTTCCACCAATCGCCTGCTGCCCCCTTCAGGTAGAACGCAGCTAGACGCACCTTGATCCCAGCAGGGACGTCAAGGGTTTCGAAGGCGGTCTCCAGCTCGGAGATGTACGCCTCAAGCTTGGCGGGATCAGTCTCCCCCTTGAAATGTGCGGGTCGAAGGTCTGCAAGACTCTTCATCCAATTCGGTTCCCGGGGCTGTGGCGGTGGGGGTGGTGCACCCACACCAGGCTGATAGCCCATGTGCCCTAATGCGGCAGCTACGATCTCTGCGATCGTCTGCCCTCCCGGTATCTCAGCAGCATCATCACCTCTTCCACGGCCTTGGCCTCCTCTCCTTCCTGACATCTGAACAAGCATAACTCACATTAGATTCGTATTCGCCATTGTTTTGGTAATGAATTTATAACGTCCGTAGACGGTAAAGACGATCCACACTTAATAGTGGTCATCTGACTCTACTCACTTAAACTTCTCACACCCTTAACCCATAGCTTATGTCTTAACTCATGACCTAACTCGGTGGTTACTTATGTCCGGTATTTCTTGATCAGAGCGTAACTACGCTCTGATACCACTTTTGTAACACCCCGTCCAAAGCCAATCGTGGTTATCGCGAAACTTAATACTTAATCACAAACGTCGCAGCGGATATAACAAACACCGGGACCTTGCCACGGTCTGATCGTTAGAATATACCGGCCTTATCTATTTACACACTTATCCAAAACACATAACCGTCCAAACAACACCATCCAGAATTCCAACGACCCACCGAGTTTAAGTATCTAAGTCATAGACACCAACTTACATCAGTTTAAATATATAATAGACGGGCGCACAAGCGCGACCCGTGCTCAAAATAAACAACCCATCCTAAGTCTAACCACCCCCACTCTCAGGGTGACTCCTCATCGGGCGCTTACCTGCAAAATAAAAATAGCCCCCAAAGGGGGTCAGCACGAATGCTGGTACGCCCTCTCATGGCCCCCAAGCTAACGGGGCTACGATGACTAATTGTCGATAGCATGGAAATTGATTAAGTACACAAGCATGATATGAAGTGCAATAAACAACAATCCACAGATGAACACACATGGTTCGCACACAATGAACGACACAAGCGTTCCCATATCGATCGGGTTAGTAACCCCCTCCTTAGTCCTGATTTCCTTAACCTCAGTTCCTTATCTTACCTCAGTCTTAACCTTATCTTAATCTCAGTATACAAACCGTTCCTAGGAAGGAAATGGTTGTAGCTTAATCTCAAACCTAGGATTTAGGTGATCCTACCGCACCATCTTAATGCCACCTACCTTGGACGGGAGTCCAGTGTAGCTGGGCCGGCAACCGACCCTAGGCAACAAGTCCGAAGACAAGTCCTTAAGCGGAGGGCGGATCTGATTCAGATACCGTCCCCCTTTCCTTAGCATGCATGACTGGAGTCAGTCCCGGGTTCCTCACTCAAGTTCCAATTAGTAAAAATCTTACCCATCATGTGTTAGTTAAACCTTAACGGGTATTAACCAACAGTCACCATTACTTAACTCTTATCTTTAACTCAGTAAGTACTAAACTTAGCTAGTAACAATCTCAAGTCCCGTGGGTTAGTGTAAAGAAAACACATACACAACGAGAACAAATATAACCGGTTGCATGCTTTATCTTGTCTTAGTCATAGCAATTAAACAGATAGCACACAAGCCGAGGGACACCTCGTTAGCAAGCAGGTCACAAGAAAGACTATACCGTTCACCGTCGACTGTTGTTTGTTTAACCTTCTTCGGGGTCCCAATTCACAAACCTAAAACATTCATTCATTTTTAGGTCATTAGTTATTTGCACCTTACTTAACTCACTTAGTCCCTAAAGATTCCCATTCAATACCCTCTTAAGTCTTTGCCACTTAACTTTACAAACTTAACTTTAAACATTAAAGTTTATACTTAACTTAACTTAATTCCCTAGGTTCCTAGGGTCCTAATCATTACTACCCTACCAGTGGCATACCTTAATACCAATTATCATCTTTAGAATTTAAAATTTCTTTTTTTTTTGTGTTTTAGGCTCGACCGAACTTACCGACCGACCTTACCCAAGGTCGGTCCATTCCAGGACGTATTACCGTTTGAAAATTTTACCCCGACCGACCTTGCAAGTCCGGTCCCCAAGGTCGGTCCATTCCCGAGAGTTTTCCCCGTGGAAAATTTAAGCCCGACCGAACTTGCCAAGTCCGGTCCCAAGTTCGGTCAATTCCAGAGACCTATTTCGTACACAAAATACAAGCCCGACCGAACTTGTAAGTCCGGTCCCCAAGTTCGGTCGGTTCCAGAAGCTCTTCCCGGTAGTGTAAACTGAGCTCGACCGACCTTGCAGGTCCGATCCCTAAGGTCGGTCGGCTCTAGAACCTTGTTTCTAAATTCCCATTTAACTCCAAACTTCTCCTCATATATCCTAGTATGTTCTAACCTCATTTGGGCACCTCAAATACACCTTAAGCCTTCCACTAAACACATTAAATCACTCACCAACATCCACCTTCGTCATTATGCATTTTCCTTGTAATCATGCCTACACTTGTAATGTTTTTCACTAGGTTTCTAGGTGGTGGTTCATACCTATTATAACCACTATGCCAAAATGTTTCCTCACCACTTTAACATCATCTCCCAAGCATCTTCATCATCTCAAATTCCTTTACGCAACTACTTAAAGTTCCTTTACAAGTTTATGCTTCCATCCTTCAACACATTATTTCCTTCCTAGTTGTTTACCAACATTTGCCTAAGTCCTAATTACTCAAGTACATTCTTTTGATTCCTAAATCCTCCATAGTGATGCCTAAGTCATTATAACTCATTAAAATACCTTAAACTCACCCTTTTTTTTATCAAGACAACCTCTAAAACTTCCTAGCACTTCCTTAGTCATGAACTCTCCTTAGAGCATCTTAAACACTTAGGTTCTTCACTAAATTTTGCCATGGGTTTTCTAGTATATTGTTACACCCAAACACTTGGTTTTTCACCATCAAATAACCAAGATCACTCAAATTCTCATTACATCATCTTAACACACAATTTACACCAAAACTACACCATATCATCATATAATGTATAAACTTAAAATGCTTGGCACTTAGGCCCTTAAATGACAATAATCTTAACCACTGAATTTCCACATATATTTGCCTTTGACCTGCGAATACATACAACAAGGCTCCCATTGAAATAAAATGCTTCTTGTAATTCATCTCAACATTGTTTGACTATCTCTTTTCTCATTAGCTCCTTAGTCACAAGTTCTCAACATAGTCATTGTTTCTCCTAGGTTATATATAGCCCTTTTCTAATGTAAACCTTAAGCTACACTCATCACATATCTAAATCCCATTCCCTTAAACAATAAAACACCTTAAGGTAAGTAATTTACCTTGTTCTTTTACAAGCTCACAAACTTTCCTCCTTAGGTTTTCCTTGCTCAATCTCAGTCACCACTTAAACTCTCCTTGCCAATGTTCTAACCAATATCCAATGACTCCAATGAGTACTAGATAATACATTAACCTTAAGGAACAAACCCTAGGTTAAAAATGTGCTTTAAGGTATTAAGGTGATTATTTTACCTTGGTTTCTCAAGACAAGCTTGGATATGAAGCAAGAAGGACCTCCTCTATCCTTTGAAGAGTAGGAAACAAGCTAGACAAGGCATTAAAATGAAGCCTCATGAGCATGTATTTTCATGAAGAAAAAGTGATGGAAACCTAGATTTTCTTACACTTTCTTTACCTTAAGAGAATGGAGAAGCCTATGGAGTCTCCAAGGTTGAGTTTCCTCCTCTAATGGTGGTTTGGCTTGGCACCAAATCAAAGCTCTTGAAGTTTTGAAAAGATAGAAAGAGAGAGCTTGAGCTAACTAAGAAGAATATGTATTTAGTTTTGGTTTTGGAGCTAAAATGAGCAAGATGTGTGCAAGGGAAGTTGAAGCTAGCATGGGGCTGCTCTTCACGTCAATGGAGAAGGGAGAGAGCAAGAGAAACCGGTGGTGAATGAAGAGAATGAAGATGTGAGGAGAGAGGTATACAAAGGTAAGATATTTATGTTAAAAGGTGAATAGTGTATTTACTTACTTTTTGCTTTCTTCTTTACTTAGCTTAGATAAGTGTGGTGAGTCACACTTAAAAACCGGCCCCCTTGGTCAAATGAGGTATATTGTGGTCTTTGTTGACCATTTAATTAACTTACTTTGACTAATGTCTTAAACTAGCTTAATTTAGTTACTATTCACAAAACAAGGCACATTGTTGTGAAATTTTTGATTTCCCATTGATTTAGACTTCCTAATGTGATACTAAGTAGTACACAAGTTAATTAAAGAGTAATGATGGACATTTAGCCATTCAAAACCCATTTACAAGACAATTTTTCAAACATGTGCTTTAAGGCTCCTTAAAGCACATTTTGTGTTTTAACTTGTTTCCAAGCTTGGTTTTCTTGGTAATTGGTTTAAAATGACCATTAGGATATTACTAAGGTCTTAGCACGACATTTGGGTACTCACCCAAGTCTCTCCAAGCTTAGAGCACGATTTGCTTAAATTGCCCTTATGGTGTTTCCTTATGTTTTCTTTGATTAGAAATGTTTCTTAATGTTTCTAAGGCATTATTTAGCCTTCTTATACCTTAGTTTATCATTTAAATACCATATCTAGGTTTGGGGTATTTCACTATTATTTTTATTTACTTATTTTTATCTATTTTGTTATCATTACACAAGATTATTTACATAAAAAAAATCTACACCCAGTTTTGATTAACCTAAATTATTGTACCGCTCTAGATGATTAACCTACATAAATAGAATAGTCCCTATTACCCGGTAACGCGGTGAACACCCCTACTAGCAGCTGCAACATGTACAGTTACTTATGACGGTCAGACTCAGTGCCACCCAGGCCCGGCTATTAGAGAGTGCAAGGGTTATGTTATTTTTTAACTAGAGTCAACCAATAAATAGTCTATATAAAAAAATCATAAATTATAAAAAAATATGATAATAAGTAATAAACTTTATTAATATATACAACATGTAAAACAATATACTTATTAATAGTAAAAATATCTTTAAAATACTTTTTAACACAATTTTTTTTAATTTGTATAAGAACAAATAAATAATTTTATTTTTTAAAGTGTATATCATTTAATTAAATATTTAATAATTTAAAATAATAATTTAAAATAATAATTTAAAATTGTACTATCTTTTTAAAATATTTTTTATTGGATAATTGATAAAGTAATGAACGCTTACATTAATATATAATAACTTTTATAATATTTTGATACTTTTATATATGATTCTGTATTTAAATTGGTACAGGGGTCCTAATTAATTGAGATGGGTCTGATGCCACCTTGCTAATTGCTTTACTGCTAGTTTGCTTTCACTTGTCATCGATTTTTTGTATTAAGGCACTACTGGCCCATTCTTTTATGATAAATTCTTGTCTACAGGTGATTGTAGCTAGGATGAATATAGTTGATGATATTTTAAATGAATTAAAACAAAAAAGCTAGAATGGGAGAAAAGCGCGCAACATGAACGGATGAATGTATTTTTTTTTCTTTTTTTTTCTAAATAATCTTTTTTCCTTTTTGTTTCTCTATATTACAATAACAATAACTTTAAATTGTTGTAACTTTTAATATATAAGTCCAAAAAAATTATATCATTGTTCACCTGAATTCAAGCTCTTCAAAACAAGACCAGTCATGGATATATTTTGACAATTTTTAAAAATATATTTTTACATGTATAGTGTACAGAACGTAAAAGAAAACTTGTACAGATGATCATACAAACCAATGTTCATTTAAACATGTACATCCTCACGTAAAAACATGTACATCCTCGTATTAAAAACATACAGATGGTTACATAAACATGTACGAATTATTAAATATGCACATATTAGATTAAAATCTGTACATATAAGGGAGAACTTGTACATATGGTCATACAAACATGTACAGATGTTCATTAAACAACATGTACATTCTCACATTTGAACATGTATATCGTCACATTAAAACATGTACATTCTCACATTAAAATATGTATATACAACCTCACATTAAAATTTCATTGTATACATGTAAAAATAATTTTCTTTAAGTTGTCAAACATATCTATGATTGGTTTTGTTTTGAAGAGTTTAAATGTAGATGAACAATGATATAATTTGTTTTATTTTAAATTTATATATTAAAAATTACAATAATTTAAAGTTATTTTTACTATTATAAATATTAAAAAAGCAAAAAAAAATCTAACTAACAAGAAAACAGGTAAAGAAAAAGCAAATCTGTCGTGTGCTCCTCCCTGGTCTCGATTTTTTTTATTTTCTATTTTTGTTTCTTATTTAACAGATCAGTATATGTAGTTCAGACGTGCTGTTCTTTTATAAGCAATCAACAACCACAATTAACGTTCCCAATGTACATTTGGGGTCAAAGTCAACTAGGTGACATAGTATTTTCTACCAAGCCAATAGTATTTTCTACCAAGCCAGGCCGTAGCAAGCAAATATGTCAACCCGTTCCTTTTCATCAACATAAAAATACAAGTCGTCGAAAATTGGTCTGCAAGTCATGATCGGCCTTTTGATGATTTATTATGTGCTCGTTCATTTAGGTGATACATATATAAAAATAAATTATTATTCTAGCTTAAAGGTTTGATTAAATAACAAAAATAGTAGAAAAGAAATAAAATTTTGGGTTGTTTTTTTTTTTTTTGTTAATCCATGTGTCAGATAATCAAAGCAGTTTACCAACAAACATAGAAAAAGAAAACAGTATATGAAAAGGACTTCTAATTCCTCCAATATCGTACAGACTTCGTATGCTCTTTTATGAAAAGAAGTCACTTGAGTATTAGTTACTATTTTCTTTAAACATTTATTAAAGTATAAATAATATTCCGGGTTCTGATTTAACTTCTAATATAATTTTATAAATTTAAGTATTACAATGAAATCTACATATAAAAAATTATATATTATATAAATTTATTTTATATATTTAATATTAAAATGGAAAAAAATCAATTAGAAAGAAAATTAAACAATAGTAATATGTACTTAAATAATAGGTTTGACATTCTAGCTCTGTTGCCGTCGCGTGGGCTCCATTAAAGTGTACGTTAACTGTCGGCTTATCATGATTTTAATGAAAGAAAACAATTTAGGGGTTTTTATATTTACTTAAGCAATCAACGAAGCAGCTATATATATATAAATTGATCCCTTTCTCTATCGAGTTACGTACCATTTCTTCCTCATGTATGTATATATATACAAACACTACTACATGTCAAGAAATTTATAATTATCATCTTCTGAATTACGTACTTCCTCTTCTTCCATCTTCATTGAATCAATTTGATGGATGTCCCTGTGATTGACTTCTCTAAGCTCAATGGAGAAGATAGAGCTGAAACACTTGCCCAGATCCACACTAGCTGCAAGGAATGGGGATTTTTCCAGGTTAAGATTCGTCACCAAAATAATTGCTTTCACTTTTCTCACGCACGCATATCGATCGCAAATTTTCTTTTTACTCATTATTATATAGATTCAACTTGTAACAATTGTGTTTTTCCCGTGTTTTGAGAAATCGATCAGCTGGTGAACCATGGGATATCAGTGGAGCTTCTCGAACAAGTTAAGAAGTTATGTGCAGATTGCTACAAGCAGGAGAGGGAACAAGGGTTCCTTAACAATAAGTCAAAGGAAGTTCGGGAGATACTGAACCAACTCAAAGAGAAGAATGTGGCCGCCACTGATAATAATGAACAGAAGGAGATCAATGGAGTTGACTGGGAGGATGTCTTCCTTCTTCTAGATGATAATGAATGGGCTTGTCAAATCCCTGGGTTCAAGTAATAATCATTAATATTTTTTTCTTCTTCGATTCGATCTAGTATTAATAATTAATTAAGTAATAGAGTTGACTGCAACAATTAATCTTTCGCTTCGCTGCTCCATAAATTAGCTAGTCATTCGATCTTCACTTACTGCAATTAAACATTGATGCTATACGTACGCAGGGAAACAATGACCCAGTACAGATCCGAGATAAAGAATCTAACTGAGGCCGTAATGGAAGTGATGGACGAGAATCTCGGTCTACCAATCGGTTACATAAAACAAACCTTCAACAACAACAACAAAGATTCCGCATTCTTCGGCACAAAAGTAGCCCATTATCCACCATGCCCATACCCAGAAACTCTCATGGCACTTCGAGCTCACACCGATGCCGGCGGTGTAATCCTACTCTACCAAGATGATAAAGTGCAGGGTTTACAGATCCTTAAGGACGGAAACTGGGTTGACGTCAAACCAGTCCCTAACGCGATTGTGGTCAACACTGGGGATCAGATAGAGGTCCTTAGTAACGGGAGGTATAAGAGTGTATGGCACCGGGTAGTACCCAGTCTGGATGGGAATCGGAGGTCAGTAGCGTCTTTCTATAATCCGTCTCTTAAGGCTACTATTGCACCAGCTGTAGGACTGATTGAGGAGAAGAATGGAAACTTAATTGGTGATGATCATGGGATTGGGAGTTGCACTACTTATCCTAAGTTTGTGTTTGGTGATTATATGTCGGTTTATGCTAAGCAGAAGTTTCTTCCTAAAGAGCCAAGGTTTCAAGCTGTCAAGGATCGATGTTGTACTGTGATGGGTCAACTCAATTGATCGATGTGTGATGATGATGATGATTTAACCCTATATACATATATAAGATTGGTGTCTGCGTGTGTAATTGATTAGGGGTAATTAACTAGTAAGCATGTTATTAGGAAAAAAGAATAGCCAAACTGCCTCGTCCAAATAACAAAAGGACAGGTATTAATTTGATTGGCCTCTTATGATATAGTAGCATTCTTGCTCTTTCTCTCCTTTTTTACTTCATATTCCATAGGTTCGCCGTGTTTTACTGGCGAGTTGGTTGGGTTTGCTGTGTAATCGGAATTGATTAAACAATCTCTGGTGAAACCTAGTTGACATATATCATATGATGATTGTACTCTACCTTAATTTCACATGCATCTTCTTGTAAAAAACAACTGCATCCAAGTTTAAGTTGATATATAATATGATGATCGATCCATCGTGTTTGTATGATATATGAGACGCCTTGTGAAACCACTTACTGTTCAATGGTTTATGGTTCGGTAATGTTGAAGAACTTGTGGATTTCACAATATTGGTACTGGTGGCAGTTCGGGTCAATCGGTTCGGATTGATTTTAAATCGTCCAGTATTTGGTTCGGATTGGATCGAGCCGGGTCAATCCGGTTTGTTCAAGTTAAGTTTAGTTTATTGAAATTTCGGGTTGGTTTAGATCGGTATGGGTAAGGGTGACTTTCGGTTTGGTTGACTTTCCGCTTAGATGACTTCGGCTTGGGTAACTTTCGTTTCGGGTTAGCCTCTAGGTTACTCAATTTTTTTTGTCATTGGTCTAATTCAGCTCACTTATTCGGTTAAATTCGGTTGACATTACAAACTCAAACAACTTTATAATCATGATATATAAATTTGACTTCAATCAATCTCAATAACTTGTATTAGGTTAGGTCGACAATACCGTAAGGTTAAGCGGTGGTTTTAAGTATACAACATCTAGACATCCAATGAATATCATGCTTGTTATCATATTCCTTATTTCTTTTGTGTTTCTAAGCTAAAGAAAGCTTAATCTATTTATTGGATTCAGGCATACAAATGAGTTTTCTTGTAATTTGGTTCCATTAAACTCATGACATCCTTTCCAATATATTCCAGCGAGGGGTGCGCAAGGCAACAAGGTGCGCGCAACTGCAAGCAAGCACAGGGTCTCGTGCGAAGGTACACATAGTGACGACGCAAGGGCGGGGCACTCGGCGAAGACCTGGGACGGGGCACGCGGCGTCAACCCAGGCACGCGTCGCGTGGCGCGCAGTGATGACCCAGGCACACGTTGCGTGGCGTGCAGTGATGACCCGGGCACAGAGCATGCTGCGACGACCCGGGTGCAGGTGTGCATGAATGAATTTGTTGGTAGCGATGTGGATTGTAAGGCAGAAGAATCTCATGGACAATAGATTTTTACTTACTTTCATTTTGGCTTCTACTCGAAGTCATATTTCTTTATTAGTTGTTGTTTCAGAGCACCTGTGGATGATGAATTTGTTGGTTGCGATGTGGATTGTAATGCAAAAGAATCTCATGGGCAATAGATATTTGCTTACTTTCATTTTGTCTTCTGCTCGAAGTCATATTTCTTTATTGGTTATTGTTTCATAGTACATAAGGATGATCGAATCTGTTTGTTGTGATGTAGATTGGAATGCAAAAGAATCTTATGGTTAACATCCTTATTAGTTATGATGTTAGTTCCTAATTTTTCTTTTATGTCATGTTTTTGTTTGGTTGGTTGTCATCCATTTCCGTGCCCTCTAATTATTCATGAAGTTTTAGTTTATCTTGCAATTTCATGGATGAAGAAACTCATCAACATGGGTTGAAGTCATACAGTGGGACTTGTGCTTGGTCCTTAGTCATTTTGTTTAGATCTGGTTGTTTTTCTATTTTGTCTTCTTCATTTTTCTTTTACTTTTCTAGGCCTTGGAGAATGATGTGTACCTAGTTATACTGGTATAGTCATTAAACTTGACTGTTTACTTTTGTTTAGGTAATATTTTTACCTCTCTTTTGGCTTATGTAAGTATAACTGTAAGAAGCTCAAGTCTGTAATGTTTGGCATTGATTATACTAATCAAGCAAAATATAAGAACATATCATTCCTATCATTATTATTAAGTGTGTTCTGTTTTATTTCATCATCTCCTATAATTAAATGTAATATATTCATTCGGGTCACACTAGATTTGCTTTGGGTTCGGTTTGGTTGATTTCTGGTTCGGGTCACTTTGGATTTCGGGTCATCGTCGGGCCGGGTCATTTTCAAGTTATAGTTTTTTATTGAGATTCAGATTCCGATCTGATTGGTTCAGTTCTGTTTTTTGGGTTCGGGTTAGTTTTGTCAGGTCTATTGATATATCTGATATGGGTTAGGGATGTAATTACTTAATTCTTCAACCCTCGATGAAAATTATTTCCTTTTCCTCACACTCATTCAAATATACCTACCACCCGGGGTTCCTTTCTCTCTAAGGCAAGAGGTAGAGAAATTTTGAGAGCTTCTCTCTCCTGTGAGAGTATTATTTTCTTCTTCCTCGAACACCAAACCTTCTAGTCATCTTATGGCCTAGTTGCAGCATCGTTATCACTTCCCCCCTTTTTCGAACTTCGACGTTTCAACTTCGTCAACCGAGAGGGAAAGGAGGTTCCTTCATAGTTGTCTGCCTCCCTCCCTCCCCTACTTTCCTATTCTATTTCCATCTTTGAGCCTAGCGCCATAGATCCACCATCTTCACCACTTGCCGCCACCGCAATGCCCGTTTTCCAGCCACCAAAGTCCACCGCATGTCAGATCTATATATTCTTCGACTTGTAGTGTCCAGATCAGATGCAGATCTAGTTGTTGTCAAAGCCGGACTCTGCAGATCTTGAGTGTCTTGTTTGTTGGTTTTGCTTACTTTTTTTCCTTTTGGTTTATGTATTCCTCTTCTCTAGCCTTGGTTGGTTTACTACTTTCTATACCTGTTTGTTTCTTCTCCTTATGTTTTATATTGAAGAACTTTATCCTTAACTGGTTTTACTATATGTCTAGTCTCTATTTTGTTAGTCTTTATTCAACTAGTTATGTTTATGGGTTTGGGTGTTTTTGTTGGTTTGGTCGTAGGTTGAAAGAATGCTGGATTAGTAGGTCCATATCTTCAAGATATGGCTTTTGAGACATCATAGAGTGAGACCAGCTTCTTGAGACAATCAACCTCAAAGATTATTCTCTCTCCAGCTGTTTAGGCAACTGTCTCTTGAGACCAGGTTATTCTTAGTGGTTAGCCAAACTATTGTTAGTCATGGTGTTGATAATATTGACCTCAGTATGTGGTGTCTAAGTTCAGTCTTGTTTGTTTCACATTTTCACACAAGTTTGTTCTTAATTTTCAACTCTCTTGGAGACCTTAGGTTTGTAACCATTTACTATTAGGGTGCGTTCACTTTGCACATAGAAAACGGAATGGAATCAGGAAAGGGAATAATTAGGAAAGGAAATGAATTCCCCCAAATCAAGAAGTTTGTTTGGTTCTATTTCAGAAACAGAATACAATTCCTAATGATTCCCTTTGTTGTTTAATTTTGATATATATTGAATCAAATCATACATAGTATGTATTTAAATAATGTATATAATATATATTTATAAAAATAATATATGTTAATGTTATTTAAAATATAGTATATATTATAAATATGTTATAATATAGATTTACACAAATATATATATTCTTAATTATAAATTATAATTAAACTATAAATAATATATATTTACATAAATTAAATATAATGTATATTTATAATATAAATTATATAGTATATATATATTAATATTAATTTAAATTATAAATGATATATATTAACATTTATATAAATTATAAATAATATATATAAATAGTTATTTAAATTTTAAATAGTATTTAATGTTAATTACATACATTATATAATATTAATATTGAATATAATATATTTTAATAAATTTTTAAATTATAAATGATACTCCCTCTGTCCTGAATTGACCGTCTTGTTTGCTTTATGACACGCTTTTCCACTTCAATATTAACCATATAAGATAAAATAATTTTATAAAACTAAATTTTGTAACATATAGTTTATCATGTAAGGAATCATATGCAAAACTTAAATTTTCAAAATTAATTTATCTTATATGTTAAAAACTGAAGTCAAACGACATATCCAAATAGTAAACAGGACGGTCAATTCAGGACGGAGGGAGTATATATTAGTATTTATATAAATTATATATAATATATATTCATATTTATATAAAATTATAGTATTCATATAACTATATAGATTAAAATTATAAATGTTATATTTTAATATTTATAAAATATACATTAATATATATTAATATTTTTCAAAATAATATATATAAAGATTTACATATATTAATATTTTTCCAAATTAAGCATGAATAGATGAAAGACAAAACAAAGGGAATACTATTTCCTACAATTGTGGGGGGAATCGCTGTAGAAGGATATAGGGGTTTTAAAAACTGAAAGTGAGGGAAACAGAATTTTAAAAATGCAAAGTGAACGACCACAAAGAAAAGAGAATCATTCCGTTTCCTTTCACCGTTTACCCTGAAGTGAACGCCCCCTTAATATATTAGTAATTTATTACCCAAAATAATATGCCTTGCTCTAACGTCTTCCTAGCTAAGCGCTCATCAAACAATTTCCAACCACCAAGCTTCAACATGGACCACCACCTACCCTACTGTCCACCACCGAACACCCCTAACCCTCCGTCTCCCTTACTCGTCCTGCAACTTAATTTGCCACCACCAACCACGCTTTGGACAACTTATGTTGTGTACTTGAACGAATTGTGCTGCATTTTTGGACTATTTGTAGGAAAGTGGTAATTTATACTTTTGATCAAGAAAGTGACATTAAAGACAAGTTTGTCATGCTATATATTTTAGATAGGCATAAAGGGTTCACTTTTCATGAAAACAAGCTGATTTTCCTACTTGCGAAAACCAAACAGTTCTAAAAGGAATCCAAGCATATTCCCGTTATGGAACCAACCAAAGTGGGGAATTCATAATTGTTCATTTCTTTTCCCTAGTATATTGTTGCCTTTACACCGGGTCCCAATCCAAGTCTCCTGAACAGGAGGCCTTTGATCTCAAGTACACTGTCACTATAGGTTAGACACTATTGTTTGACAGTAAAAGAGAAGGGTAATACAAGGGTGAAATACACGACTATAAAATTCCATCAACTAGATCTACATGAAACCAAGAATCCTTGATCAAATAGTGCAATGCTGGACAGCAATGCATCAGAAGACGATACCGCCACATTTCTACCA
Organism: Limonium bicolor; assembly: GCA_023374045.1. NCBI lineage: Eukaryota > Viridiplantae > Streptophyta > Magnoliopsida > Caryophyllales > Plumbaginaceae > Limonium > Limonium bicolor. The sequence continues at coordinate 171,881,101 of CM041781.1, forward strand.
AAACTACCTCTGTACAAGGATACCTATAAATCTCTTTAGTACATATAGCCCCAGCTACAGGAGTATCAAACTCGTAATTGCAGATGGTTGCAGGATAGGTATACGAGTGGAAAAAATGGGTAGAGCAAACCTCTGTGGAGCTACTACGCAAGAGTCCCTAATTTGTGGATCAGTTGAGACTACTTCAATCATGAAGGTTATCGCTATTTACAAATTTACATACCAACTAGAGGCGGTTACTGGTATTCTTCTTCAATTTTGTTACCCATTAGTGAAGGAATCAACAGCTGCACAAAGTTGGGAGATCAGAGAGCTTTCTGCTCGAGTCGTTCATTCCAGTTGAGGCAGCGAATCAAGCTGTGGAACCAATCGCCAGTCTGATCTGACTTGTTCACTGTTGGGAGAGGGTGCTCACTCATCGATATCTTGATGGAGTCTCCTCGAGAGAGTTGTTGTCTTCTCTTCCCGTCAAATGATACCCACGCGTTGCTTCTTGCATCCTCGGGTATCTGCGCTGGTTAATATACAGTTAGTTACAATACATTCCAACTCAAAATATAACAACTAGTCAGATAGATTGCTTCAAACAGACAATTAAAATGAGAGAGCACTAAACAACTCTTCAAACCAATTTCGTTCACTCTATCAGCGAGAGTCCCCTGGTTTCTCCGCCTATGCCGCTCAGCTTGCTGCGAATCTTCGCCATAGCAAACTTGATCACACTTGCTCCGTTTTTCGGTTCGCTTTTCCTCCTCAAACTGTCCAAACTTCGCTTTCATATGCACTGAAGCACTGCTTGGTGCTCTGGGTTTCATTGTGTAGTTTCACGTCCAATGTTCGGACCTTCGGCTCTTCTCTTGATCCATTGCAAGTTGACTAAGCCAAGCTTTTCAATCTTTGTTGTGCATGCGTAATTTCGTGCCGAAACGTTACTTTGGCCCTCCCAGCTCCTGACTCATCCCTCGAGGTTCAACCCTATCGATTGATTCAACCGGACCTCTGTTTGCGCCTGTATCCATGAGTATCCTGGCAATCAATTGCCGCGGGCTTGGTTAACCTGCATCGGCTCAATGGGTCACTGAGGTAATTAGATTTTAATCTCCTAACATTTTCCTGCTCACTGAGACTAAGAGACCTAGGGTTGAAAAGTCCCAATTTTGTCGACGTCGAAGGGGATTCAATAGTTTCATTGTCGATAGTATCGGTAGGAGTGGTGGGATAGCCTTATTTTGGCGGGATACAATTGAGCTTCAAATAAGATCTACACTACACACCATATCGATTGTAGGATTGAAAGAGGGCTGGGATCGGGATGGAGGTGCTGTAATACCCCCATCCCACATCGGCATATACCATATAGGTTGACTATAACAACAAGGCCTTCAACTTTTATGCCCTTGGTGAGAATTAAAAGGCCTAAAGTGGCTAGTTTTCAACCTCGGATGGCTTGGGAGTTAGGCTGTTGGACAGTCACCCATATGGGGAGAGCTGACTCGGGACTGTGTCGGGCTGGACTACCGGACACCTACTGAGTAGGTCCTTGGGACAATGAATATTGGGCTTGGGACGAGGATGTCACGTTCTTTGAGTGGGGGAGTATATAATACCCACACCCCACATCAGGATATGAGTAGTATTGTGAGTGGTTTATAAGAACACATATGGGTTGACTACAACAACAAGACCTTCCACTTTTAAGCACAGGTGAGGATAAAGTGCTTATAAGAGGGTAGTTTTCAAGTCCAGATAACTTGGGAGCTAGCTTGTTAGATAGTTCCCCACATGGGGTGTTACAGGTGCACCTACATTTACAGGTGGCTGAATGCAAGTGATAGATGGCGAACATGGTCACTTATATGCAATCTCAAAGAAACCAGTCCGCTACCCTGGCTTGTGTTTGGAGACTTAAATGAAATTTTGTATGGGTATGAACGAAAGGGATAGTATGATAGAAATTGGAATAGGATGGCGGCATTTAGAAACTGCCTTAGTAATTGTGATCTCGCAAACCTTGGCTTTGTGGGTGACATATTCACCTTTACCGACAAAAGATGGGGTGAATTTAACACACGAAGTGGGCTCGATCATATCATCGCATCCCCTAGTTGGACTGCCCTCTTTCCTTCCGCCCGAAATAACCATCTCCGCTGGGGCAGATCTGACCATAGGCCGGTCAAATTAAACATATTTCCTACCCACTATAGTGAACCGACTCTTCCACTTTGAAAATTGTTGGGTAGACGACCCCGAATGTAAGCGTATCATTTAAAACTACTGGAATATGCCCTTGAATCTTGGCAGCTACACTGAAAGGGTAGCGAGATGCAATTGAGCCCTTCAACTGGGGGGGGGGGGGGGGGGGGCGCCGTAAATTCAGATCTGAAAATCTTAAGATTAATGAGCTCAAAGAGGTAATCAACATTGTTGCCAATGCCCCTTCTACTCCTGACACCACCGCACGTTGGAAGGATCTGAATCAGGAACTGGATTTGCTTCTTCAAGAGGAAACACGTTGGGTACAAAGAGCTAGACATAAATGGGTGCAAGAAGGTGATCGCAACACCTCATTCTTCTTCAACAAAGTCCAGACTAGAAGAAGGAAAAACACCATTGTTGAGCTCCGTGATGGTAATGGAATAATAGCTATGAATTGGAGTGCCATTGAAACAATGGCTCGTATTCACTTTTTAAACTTGTTCGCACAACCAATCTCCAACAGAATCAACACCTATTGGCTTGTGTCAAAAATAGGGCCCCTCAAGTTTATCATGACGCGGGCAAGACTTCACAAGAGATGAGATCATTGAAGCCTTTAAAACAAATGAGCCCTAGAAAGGTTCCAGGACCAGATGGCATTAATGGCATTTTTATCAACTCATTCTGGGAAATAATTGGGGACGACTCTGTTAACAATGCCCTCTCAGTTCTCAACACTAATGTCATGCCAACTGGACTTAATCATACTCATGTTGTAATTTTGGCAAAAAAAACAGGGTGCCACCTTAATCAGCGACTGCCGACCGATTTCCCTTTGTAATACTCTTTATAGAGTTATTGTGAGAGTCCTTGTCAACCGCATTAAGGATGTGATAGTCAGATTATTTCAGAAGACCTGGGAGCCTTTGTTCCGGGTAGGTTAAATTTTGATAAAATTATCATCTTTCATGAAATCTTGCATTCCATGAAATGTTCGACTGCCACTAAGAGGGGTGAAACTTACTTAGCACCAGTGGATAGACACAAGCGGGGGAGTAAGGAAATGCTGAAACTGATATTGATAATTTTCATGATCGTGACAGATCTTCTACTGCTAATAAATAGGAAACAAATACTGATTTTCCTAATTTTGCATAATTAATTAGTTCCTAGATAACTACCCACTCCCTAACGACGGTAACTACACACTTCTGAATAATTTAAAATATGAATCATCACACATAATCAGCAAGGTAAGGAGGTGGGAGACATGGACACTGAGGTCTGGTTACTAAGGTGGAAGTGGTGATGCTAGTGGTCGGTACATTGCCCTCCCCTTCGACAGTCGGCTTGTCCTCAAGCCGAAAATTCAGAAACTTTGTGCTGATGGCAGCAACCAGTTCCCAGGAGGCATTGTCAGGAGAAAGACCGGTCCATTCGATGAGAGCATGAGAAACATAAGTGTCGTTAACAAGCTGGTCACAGTAGGTGGGGCTACGGCGGGACTAATGAAGGGGTGGCCGTCGGAGAAGTTATCGGGAAGAGTGGCTGTGTGAGGTGGCAGTGGGCCCAAGCGAGCTTGAGGATGAAAACATGGAACACGTCGTGAATACGAGCAGTGGCCGGGAGGTCAAGTTTGTAGGCGATTTGTACCGATGCATTCGAGAACACAAAATGGGCCGTAGAAACACTTGCTCAGCTTGTGAGAACGACGGTGTGCCACACTTGTTTGGCGGTAAGGCTGGAGTTTGACGTACACAAGGTCACTGACCTCGAAACTGACGTCACGACGATGGAGGTGGCCTTCTGTTTCATACAGTTGCGAGCCCGGTCAATATTGGCGTGAAGCCGAGTCAGGAGGGCGGTGCAATCTGCAAGGTTGGTTTCCACTGCAGCGACCTTAGTGGAGTCGGGCAAATAGTCCAACAGGGACGGCAGTGGGCTATTGTATGTGGCTTTGAAAGGAGTCATGCCAGTGGAGGAATGGGTGCTTGTGTTGTAAGACCATTCAAACCAGTTAAGGTAATCGGCCCATTTGGACAGGGTGTCAGTGGTGTAGCAACGGAGGTAGTCTTCGAGGAGACGATTGACGATCTCAGTTTGTCCGTCGGTCTGCGGGAGGTAGGAATTGGACATGGATAGGGTGGTCACGCCAAAAGGAACCAAGGAAAACAGAGTCTCGATCGGAGATGATGACAATGGCATGCCGTGGAGGCGGCAGATGTCACGGGCGAAGACGTCGGCGGTGGCGGCGGTGAAGTGGGCTCAGAGGGCAGAGAAATGTGCAGCTTTAGACAGGTAATTGACGACGACCATGATGAAGCTTTTGTCATGGGAGGAAGGAAGGCCTGTGATAAAATCCATTGAGAGCTCGTCCCAGATTTTTCTCGGAACAGGCAGTGGTTGGAGGAGACCTTTGGGTGCCTGATTATCGGGCTTCACTTCCTGGCATGTGGGGCAGCAACTGACGATTTTCTTCACATTCAAGTGGATGCCGGGCCAACTGAAAGCGGCGGTAAGCTTAGCAAGGGTGTGGGCAATTCCTGAGTGACCACCCGACTGGGCGTTGTGAAACTCGTGGATGAGGAGGGACCGAAGGGTGGTGGACTCGGGAACGAACAAACGGCCACGGTAGTAAATAAGACCCTCGCGAACGGTGTAATCGGGGTGGATGGCGGGGTGGTTGGTGATGGCGTCCCGGAAGGTGGCACATTCGGCGTTGATGTGATCCCGGAGGGAGAAGAGTAACGCGACAACTAGTTTTGAGACGGTTTGGATTGAGTAGAGCTCTCCTTTGTGCGCTCTGGAGAGGGCGTCAGCGGGAACATTGGCTTTGCCGGGGTGGTAGATGATGGTGTAATCAAACCCCAAGAGTTTCGAAGCCCACTTATGCTGCTTGGGTGTTTAGATGACTTGGGAGGACAAGGGGCAGAGGCTCTGGTGGTCGGTTACAATGGTGAAGTGGCACCCAAGTAAATAGGGACGTCATTTCTTAACAACAGAAGTGATAACGATTTTTCCCTTGAGTAGGCGGAGGCACTGTGCATACGGGGGCAAAGCGGTTTGTTGAAGTAGGGGTGACCATGCTGGGTGAGGACAGCACCGACCCCGGAGCCAAAGGCATCGGTTTGGATGGAGAACTCAGAAGAGAAATCTGGAAGTGCTAAAACTGGAGCACGTGCCAAGGCGGACTTGAGGGCCATGAAGGCCGCAGTGGCAGCGGGGGACCAGCGGAAGGCATCCTTGCAAAGGAGATTAATGAAGGGTGCGGCGATCGTGGCATAACCAGCAATGAAGCGACGGTAATAGCCGGCGAGACTGAGGAACCCGCGGAGTTGACACACCATTGTGGGTTGCGGCCATGATTGGATAGCAGCTATTTTCTCTGGATCGAGGGCAACGCCGGCGGAAGATATGACGTGACCGAGGTAGGCAAGACTAGTGGCACCAAAGACACATTTGGAACCCTTGGCCAAATAGGAGTGGCTCTCCAGGAGGCTAAGGACGTGGTCGAGGTGCTGGGCATAGGCGGTGATGTCGGCGTCTGTCGTCGAAGAAAACCAAGACGTACCAACGTAACACATCCCGGAACAACTCGTTCATGGCCGCCTGGAAGGTTGAGGAGGCATTGGTGAGATCAAAGGGCATGATGACGAACTCGCAATGACTGTCGTGAGTACGAAAGGCGGTTTTGGGAATATCAAGGGCCGTCACTCGGATTTGATGATCTCAGAGGTCTAGTTTAGTTTGGAAAAGATGGTGGCGTTGTGCAGTTCGTCAAGGAGCTCATCAACTATAAGGATCGAGAACCGATCTTTGACGTTCACTGCATTAAGGGCGCGATAGTCGACACAAAAGCGCCAGGTGTCATCTTTCTTGCGAACTAGGACCGGAGAGGAGAACGGGCTGGTGCTCAGTTGGATGATGCGTCAACGAGCATCTCCTGTACCATCCGTTCAATTTCAACTTTGTGGTGGTGGGGGTAACGGTAGGGGTGGATGTTGACGGGTGACGTGTGGGGTACGAGGGGAATGGAATGATCATGTGGCCTGGTGGGCGGGAGGGAACGAGGCAGGTTGAACACGCCGGCATGACGGATGAGGGTGTCATGTAACTCGAGTGGGGTGGAGGGTGGATCAGCAGCCGTGGGGGGGGGGGGGGGGGGGGCAAAGGGCGATGGCATCGTAGTGCCCAAAGTCATGGCGACACTCCTGTACACGGAATTGAGAGAAGGAGATGGGAGCAAGTCCAGAGCGACGGATGCCTTGGATAGTGTGCCACTGATCAGCGTGCTGGGTTTGTAAAACGAGGTCCTTACAGTTGGCGATAAATTAGCCAAGGGAGGAGAGCCAAGCGCACCCAAGGACGATGTTTGCGCCATGTATCGGAAGGAGATGAAGGTCGGCGGTGAAGGAGTGGTTGGCGAGCATGAATGGGTCGCTAAACAGACGCCGATACTCCACATGGAATCACCATTCCCAATGGTGACCAGGAGGTGGCGGGACGGGTGATGGGAAGCTATAGATGCTTGGCCTAGCGGTCCTGGATGAAGTTATGAGATGAGCCGGAATCGATGAGGCAGACGAGGGCGCACCCCTGGATACGGGCGAAGACTCGGAGAGTGAACGGGGCAGCATGGCCGTCAAGGGCGTAGGACACATGAGGGACATCAGTGGCATCGGGACTGGGGACCTGCGCCTCCAGGGAAAGAACATCGGCCGGGTCAAGGAGATCGTTGGAGTCATCTGGCGGCTCGTCGGTGATGAGGCACATCATAGACGTGGTCTTGCAGCGGTGGCTCCGAATGAACTTTTTGTCACAGTTGTAGCAGAGGCCCTTCTCACGGCAGACCAGAGCTTCGGCGGGAGTGAGTCGTTTAAAGGCGGGACGAAGAGTTGTAGAAGATGGTGGCACCCTGGGACTCAGAGCGGGGGAGGCGGACAGCGGCGCGGCGTTGCAAGTGGGGAAGGGCGCGGCCGGCGGAGGAGAGTTTGTCCTAGATTGACCGCACAAGGCCGGCGACGGCGTTGACGTTGGCAGGCTCCAAGAGTAAAACTTGGCTTAATATCTTCCCGTAGGCCGAAGACGAAGCACTGAAGGGCGCTATCGTTGGTGAGGTGCGGAACTCTGGAACGAAGGGCTTCAAAATCCTCCAGGTATTGGCGCATGGTAGTGGATTGGCAGAGCTTATATAGGGTGCCTTCGGCTTTGTCAAATTCAGTCGGTCTGAAGCGCTCTTTGACGCAGCGGTGGAAGTCAAGCCATGAGACGAAGGGCTGAGAGTTGTGTTGGACCGTAAACCAAACCAAAGCAGGCCCGGTCATATATAAGGAAGCAATGTCGAACTGTTGATCGTCGTCGGTTTGATGGTAGGAGAAAACGCACTCGATTTGTAACAGACAGCCGAGCACATCGGTACCGGCGAACTGAGGGAATTCGAGTTTAGGAGGTAAACATAAGAAAAGGATCTTCAGATACATTAGGGATCAGATCAACAAAAGAATCCAGAATTGGAAATGGAATGGCACAGTTTCGCGGGCAGCTAGGGGTGTTCTCATTAAATCGGTCCTCCAAGCTATCCCGTCATACGTTATGGGGGTAATTTGTCTGCCCCACTCTCTGATCAAGGAGATTCAAGGTATAATTAGAATGTTTTGGTGGTCCGGCTCCTTAAATCAAAAAGGTTTATCATGGTCTAAGCAGGATGTCCTATGCAAGTCTGGAAGACGATGGGCTTGGCTTTCGAGATCTCTACGCTTTTAATGATGCTTTGCTAGCTCATCAAGGATGGAGAATCCTCCAACAACCTAACCTTCTGGTCTCTCAGGTCATCTTTGGCAAAATACACCTCTGGCTCTCTGCTCAATTCCGGTCTAGGCCCATGACCAAGCCCTGTTTGAAGATCTATCTGAGGATCACTTGATCTCATTCGACTCAGGGCAAGGAAGGTCATAGGAGATGGCTGCACGACTCTTCTCACAGATAGGTGGTTATTGAACAAGAAGAAAGGTAAGCCATGGGATTGGAAATTACCAACATTTGCACAAGAGCATGACAGGGTGGCTTGGTTGATCAACTCCAATGATCAATCCTGGAATACCAAAAGAATCAAAAAACTGGTTCCCGGAAGAGGATCATAATCTCATTTTAAGTACAGTGCTCCTGAATCCCCCTCAACCGGATGAGTGGTGTTGGGGCCATACTAAGAATGGTAATTTTTCGGTGAAATCAGCCTACTTTCTCGCTAGGGAAGCTATTTCTCTGGATGAAGACTACTTCCTACGGTTGTCTGAACAGTTTCGCTATGAAACGTCTGAGGAAGTGTGTTTTACCTCCTCGTATTAGACTGTTTGCATGGAAACTTCTTCATGGTATCTCACCTTGTAGTGCCTTGATCTCTCACCGTTGTCACAATAATCATCCTTGTTGGTGTCACTTCTGTGATAAATAGAGGATATTTCTCACACTTTGCTCCACTGCCATGTGGTGAAGAATTGGTGGCTTGTCAAGCCTGCAAATATCTCAGATGACAATGGGTTCCATGATTGGATTACCACTCTCTGTGCTCACGGTGACCTTAACCTTGCCAGCACCAACATCATCTTCTGCTGGAAACTGTGGTTTGCTAGATGCCATACAAGACATGAGAAAGCTCTTTCCTTTAACCATGGTATGGACCAGGCAGCCTCTTTTCTTGAAGTCGCTAATCTCCCTTACTCTCAAGGGCCGAATAATGCAGATTTAGAAGTGCCGGACCCAGAAAATGCAATTAATATATTTGTTGATGGAAGTGTTTCTGTCGAAGGATCGGTGATCGGAGTCATCTATAGAGATTCCCGTTGGAATTGTGTTGCTGCTGGAATGTCCAATGACTCTGTTCCCTGACCTCCTCAAAATGATGAGGCTAAAGCGATTAAGTTGGGAATTGAGATTGCCCTCAACCTTGAACACCCTAAAGTTCACTTATTCTCAGACTGTCTCACAAATATCAACTTTTTAAACAGAAAAGATGAAGTTCGCCCAGATGTCGGTCTCATTCTGAGAGAGACAAAACTTCTCTCTTCCGATCTATGTTCCTCCGCGGGTTTTATGCCCCTAGGACCAAGAATCTACAAGCCCATATCTTAGCCAATCTGAGTAGATCAAAGGGTATCAAAGGTGTATGGTACGATAATCCCCCCCCCCCCCCCCCCTTATATTGTACCTCTATTTACTTAATATAACTCTACTATTTACCATATATATATATATGTATATATAATTAGTTAGTTGGCTCATCAAATCTACAAAGTAACATTTTAAACAAATTCTTGCTTCGGACCATATCAAAAGTTGTAGGAAGGAAATAATAAACTACCACTTAATATGAAAGAATAGTCATGATTATTCACCTTCAGCTCCAATCGTGCAGAATCCGGTAGTATAACCGGTCTGAATGAAAGTGAATGTGGGCAGATGGGTGTAAATAACATGCAAGGCACATTTGGATGGACCTGAAATTTCAACAAGTTGCTCAAATCAGGTCACAAGATTTATATAGGCAAACGATTGCTGCAATATGGAACAACACTCACTCTCATAGATTATGCCCTCTTTTCCAAAGGTAAAGAATTGTCAGCGGGGAATAAAAGCATTCAAGCAAAGTTTATTAAGGGACCATAGAGACCACTATCTAGGACATTGTCAAGTCACTCTCTCGTAGAAATCCATGCAGACATCATGGAACTGAACTCACCATGGACCCTCCAGCAGATGTCGAATAAGCTGTGCTTCCAGTAGGTGTGGCTATAATGACTCCATCACCTTGCACCTAAAACAAAGATTTCAGAGAGTTGAAAAAAAAATATACATAAATGCACATTACAATGAAGGCTATCGCCTACTGAAATTTCTCAAATATTTTTTTTTGATAGGTATTAGGTGAGGGGTCCTTGAGTGACTTGGTAACGTCTCAGACAAATTGGTTGAGCTATGAAATATCAAACAGCAAGAATAAAAGATACCAAATGCAAACGTCTTGAACCCACAAGCAATGTTTAAATAAGTAGAATCAGCTTCAAATGAACATTTTAGCAGAAGAGTTTCTTCTGCATCAAGGAAAGCAACAGCAAGCTGCACTTCCCTTATGAAAGAAAAAGCAAAAATGCCAGTTAGGTTCACAGGTTAATAAATCAGGTATAACAAAAAGAAATAAACCCACCTTGGTAATAAGGCGATCATGGTCATAGCACTCAATCTTAGACAAGTAAGGATTGGAACCACGGTCCACAACCACCTCATTCAGCACATCAAATACTTTACCAGGCATCATCTTGCTATGACGGTATATTTCACACCGGAGCCGCATTCTAAGAGTTATATAAACGCCATCCCTGGTGTTATTTCCATGAATGACATGTCTAAGGTCCTGTTTGTAATCTTCAAACTGCACAGATGAAGTAAAACCACAATCATTGCAGTTACCGTTAACGACCACAAAGCATGCACGGCAGCAAAAAATAGAATTCACAGAAGCAAATTTTCAATTCATACTATATGCGATGTAAGGAAGCCAAGAGATCCAAGATTGAATGATACAACAGGGGGGACAGGTCCTCTAAATAAATTTGAAGCATGGAGGATAACACCATCTCCGCCCAAGCATGCCACAAAATCAACCTTTTTGTGTAGATCACTGTGAAAAGTAATAATTTATTATTCCACTAGGTATAATTATAAGGTAGAGAAGGACTTGAAAGCTAATCCGAAGTAGAAATTAAGGTTTATATAAGCTATTACCTTGTATCTTGAATGTAAAAAGTCTGAACAAAGCCAAAACCGGGAATTCTTTCAAACATGTCATGGACCTCGGGTTCAACAAGAATATTCATCCTTTCTTTATAGTGTAAGAAAGAGGCAACCTGCAAATACAAAGATAATACAACATACAAATAATGCTGACTTGATATTCTATAAAATCTATATTGAAGTATTTACAAATACATCTAGAAGAGATGTATCATTTTCTGAAGTCAGTGAGGCATATTATATGTAACGAGGCATGCCTGTCAAACCCACAAGAAACTACAATGCCCCATCTCTCCTTGTCCTTACATATCTATCGCACAATCCCAAGCATGAAATCAGCAAAAGGCGAATGCAAATACAATAACATAAACAGAAAGGAGTTGAATAAGGTCATCACAGACATATCTAGTATCAGGAGATTTACCTCTTTAGCCTCTTCCATGAGCACTGGACCCAGCTTCTTCAGCAAAAGAACAGTCTTGGGCACAGATTTCCACAAAAGCATCTGCTGTTGTGTGCTTGGATGAGTAATAGCCAGTGAAGATTCGCTAACCTTTTCTCTAGTACAAGAGAAACCATCTGTTCGAACTAAAAACATCTCTGCCTTTTTTCTTGATTGAACCCTCACAACACCAGTTGTAGAAGCACACATGTTTCCTTCTACTTCTTCCAAACCAACGTCAAGGGGAAGTACAGAAGTTGGACCATTTTTCTTCTCATCTTTCTTGGTAGATGCACTCAATCCTGTTAAGTCCCCACTTCTACCAGTTCCAGTGAAAGATTTACTCATGCTGAGTTCTTCCTTGTCTGAAAACCCATCCACGACTTTTTTCTCAGAAAGGTGCACATCGTTTGCTAGAGTATTGCAAGACGAAGATCCCAGGTTTACAACAGACATATTTTCACTCAAAGAAGACCCACAGGAGCTTGCAACTTCTGAGGCTCCTATTAGTGTTGACTTTTGATCTGTGATTTCACTTCTCCCTTGAACGTATCTATATGCATTACTGGGCTCAGGCTGTATGAGAACATTACTCTTCGGACTGAAGAAAGAAGGGGGTGAGGTCCTCCTGCTTTTGAAAAAAGTGGACATGTCTTTTCTGCACAAAGCCTTGCTAGGTGGAAGCTGAGACCTCATTGGGTTGATACCCATGTTCACGTCTACCTGAACCTCATCTCCATTAGCTTCCTCTAGAGAACTAGCCTTACCAGAAATGGAACCTTTGCAAGCCAAATCATTTCTTCCTCCATGGCTCTGAAGAGAATTATGCCCGGAAGAAGATTCTCTACATGCAACATCTTGACCATCAGCATGAGATTGCCTCGATTGATCTTCATCTTTCACGAATTTGTCCTTCAACATCTCATAGGAAGATTCATTGGCCAATAGAATCCGGTTTAAAGAACCTGCCAATTTCACATTAGAATCAACCTGACATTCAAGGTGAGCCATGTATTGCCTCCATCTAGAAATTATAGCAGAGGTTCTCAAAGCCCCTTCCCGGCTATGAACATAGATTGGCCTCTTGTTCCCATCAGAAACCAAAGATGCAAACTTCTCAACCTGCTCCACTGAAGGTGCTGTTCCAATCTCAATCGGCAAGCTATACAGTTCAACTTTTCCATGCTTTACAGCATCATCCAATACAGGTTGATAGAACTTATCTTTCACATCTGCCTTTCTAAGATCAACTATAGTCTTAAACCCTCTCTCCAATAACCACTCTAGACTTTCTACCGTCAGCTGCCCACCTTTCCAGAAAGCCACCTCAGACTCTTTGGAAGCCAGAACATCTTTAGAGCTGAAAAAGTACACCGGTTCCCAGTTTGCAATCAGCCAGGGCTCAGGACAATCATCTCCCCTAGGAAAACCGAAATCATAGCAGAGATTTTTCAGCCGCTGTAACTTCCTCCACACATCAGAGCTCCTATTATAACCTGGCATCAGAAAGCTCCCGAGGGCGACATGCAAGCTTTCACAACAACGTTTCATTTCACCCCTGAAAACAGCAAGAGGAGGAAGCTTGTCCTCTGCAGAGAGCACTTCATCTGCAACACGAAAAGATGACAGGATTGAAGATCGACCGGACAGAACATCTTCCCTTCCTTTGTTCTGAAGTGATACCATGCAACCCAGAACTGTAGCAATTTTATCCTCAAGCAATGGTTTCTCCAACGGCGAGAAATCCGAGGCAACGATACACTCTCCAGTTACTGGATCGCAAAGTGCATCCATCACTGTGGTGTGTAGATTTTCAGCAGCCCTGAATATACGGCAGTAAGCCTCGATTTCTGCGATATCACCGGGCACCGGACCGATCCAACGAAGCTGAGATACATCCTGGGATTGCAAGGTCTGGAATAACAAAAAAATTATTGATTATTATATCAAACTTCTTCAGACTATACATCTATTGCTAAAGCTCTGCGCCGTAATGCATTGGAATTAAATACTAACCAAGATTACATTGGAATTTAATAACGTCCGACATTGAAACCATCTCGGAGATTAACGGTTCAGTCTAGCCAGTATTTTAAAAAAAAATTAACGGCAGAAGGGGTGGAGGAACCAGAAATTCCGACAAATAAAGCATTATAGAAGCATAAATAATCTAAATTATCAGACAAGTCTTGCCAGATTATACAAATTTACAGGAAAACGGCGATAATCAAGATGAGAAACTCCAAACGAAAAGGAAGGGGCACAACCCCCCCCCCCCCCCCCCCCCCCCCCCCCAGAAATGCAAAGCACCTGAGAGCTCAAGTCAGAATTCTTAAGTGAGAAAGAACTTGATGCGAGCTCAGCAGCGACGACGAACTTAAGATGGTTCCGCTGTCCTTTTGCGCGCCAGATCAATGCACAGTAAGAGAAGAGGGGCTTCTTATGGCTTTGGGAGAAGGCTAGCCCGTTCTCAGGAAGAGTAAATTTAGACAAGCCAGAAGCGCAGGTGAGATGAGAACGAGAAGGGTTACAGGTGACTGCCGGGGAACCAATCATTTCTATCGCCAAACAACAATCTGCAACCAGCAACATTCCACATATGGAAATCAAGATTCCCGACTCAAATCCCCGCCAGGGTTCGTTCGTTTACTGCATCCAATTTTTTTGTTAGATTAATCTGCCTCATGTTGCATTTCATTTGCTACCTTTTTTTTCTAGGCCCACACTTCTCTCACAAACTTTTGAAATCCAAACGCAGCAATAGCCGCGTTTGAAATTTGTGGAAGATTAATCGTTGGACAGAACGGACCCTTAGTATTCGATTCGTTTGCCTATTATAACTTGGCAACGGATTTGTTATGTCTACCACATAGAAGATGTAACACCCCTAAAACCGGCCTAAGAGTTAAGGGTATTACACGCCGCGTATTACTACCTAATAACGCAAGACTCTAAAACACTCATACGCAAATAAGGCCCAAAACAGAGTTTTCATAAACATTGTAAACCAGAGCATCCACATATAGCGGAAGTAATACAAAAAACCCAATTACATAACCAAACAGAAACAGAGGTCTAAACAGAGTAAGGCCCGAAGGCTACAAGTCTGAGTAAGAATGTCAAATAACAATGAGCTGAAACATAAGCTAAGCTCCAGAACTGAATAAGTGATCCTTGCTGATCAATCTGCAAAATGTTAAAAGTAGGGGAGTGAGCACACAACTATGCCCAGTAAGCAGCAACCGTCATCAGTAAGGTTGCTCAAAACAATTGAAATCAGAAGGAGAAGGTAAACACTACATCCACATTTCCAAATAATCAGAAGCCTTCAGAAACAGAACAGAGTGGAACACAAGGGTTCCCATTGCAGACGTTATAATCTGAGTGGTTAAACTGGTGTAAAATTAAAAGAAAAGAAAAGAAATTAAAAACTCAAAATAAACGTCGGGCTGCAAACAAATCCCGGTCGCAGTAGTATAGTGAAAATGTAAGTGACCGGATATCGAACCACGGGACTAATATACATATTATAGTACCTAAGCGTGTCACAAAGAGGGGGGATTAATTGACTTGTTACATATAAATAAAAACAGTTAATAAAATAAACTAAACGGGACTCTGGTTCACATTAATACAATATCTGCTCTTTCATGCTAGGTCTACTGGTTTAATTATAACTGTTTGGCAAGATTCCTGATATTTTCTTAAGGTCCGATGAAAACTCATAAGAACTCGTTCACCTGTAATGCAAGGTCCGATGAAAACTCAAGCAAAAGCCTGCGAACGGCAGAGGAGTGTTGAGGGATAACATTTGCAACTGAGTACTAACTTAAACGATGAAAATAAGTTTCCCCCAGTTTTACGGCTTAATCAACCCATCTGTTTCCAACCGATGAAATCAAAAACAGACTTAGTAAAGCATTTTAATAAATTCATGAGGTTTATTAAAAAGATGGCGAGAAAACCTTTAACCGTAACAAACTTTATTAAAACTAAAACCAGTAAAACATATTGCATAATTAATACAGATACATAATAATTATTCCCAGAGTATACATATAATGAAATGAAAAGAAAACAAATGGAGAAGCGGGAGATTAGAAATGGAATGAACGAGTGAGTGAAAGTGTAGTGGTACGAAGATGGAATGATGGTGTGAATTGGAACTCCAGAGGAACCACGGACGGAACCTCTGGAAGGACACTCAGTAAGGAGGAATGAAGCTCGTATTTATAGAGGAAGAAGAAGCAGAGCAGCAGCTTCAATCAATTGATTGAGCTCGTTGATTGCAGCCTCACTGATTGCTTCATTTATTGCAGGGGACAGGAACATACGCGTGAGTGTTTTCTGGTAGGCGCCGTCTCAAGTTGCAGAGCGAGTCGGCGTAGAAGATAAGCCCATTTACACGTGTCCGCTAGATAAGTGGCGGTCTCCTTTATCTTGTCCGCCTGTTTATCAAGCGGTACACTTTTCTCTCTATCACGTCCGCCCAATAAGGGGCGGTCGCCTCTGTGTTGTCCGCCTCCTTGTAGGCGGTCGCCTCTGTGTTGTCCGCCTCCTTGTAGGCGGTCGCCTCTCTATGTCTCGTCCGCCTCTTATCAAGCGGTACAGAGGCGGTTAAAATATGCATGCGTGACATGCACGTGAGTTCCTTTAATCCTTATGTCTTTGTTTGTCATTTTTCCTACATTTTAACACATATAATACATCAGTTAATATAACAACATAAATATAGGAAAAACCCAAGATAAGTGATAAACATTACTAAAAATACTGCAATTAATAAGGTGATTAAACCTTAAAAAGTCTATATGTTTTGCACTTATCACCCATTTCAGAAACAATCAGAGTTTCTAAACAGAAAGGGACAAAACACAATGCACACACTCAGAAGGGTCGAAGACCCATAGACCATAACAGGTCTCTCGGCAACGGAGAAATGACTCGAAAGAGCCAAAGGGTTCGTCAACCCCACAGAACAGAAAGGGAATGACCCACACTCAGAATGACGTCTACATGGTATACCACGGAATAGCTCGACCCAGCCATTCACGGCTCAGAAACAAAGTGTAATGTCCCAAAACAGAAAGATTGCATAATCAAAAGCAAACTTGCATTTAACTATGCCCAAAACGCTCATAAATCAGTAGTACAGAACGTAAGGAATCCAACGCCGCAGACGGCACTCAAATCGGAGTTCAAACGAAGAAGTTACGCTGAAAACAGAGGGGTGTCCGAACTTGTGTCCGGACGTCGAAGTTCGGACACAAGTCGAGACTCAGAAACCAGAGATTGTCAAATGTCCGAACTTGTGTCCGGACATCAATGTTCGGACACAGGTCGAATTGAAAACAGACAGAGAATTTCAGAGTGTCCGAACATCGAAGCTCGGACCGATGTTCGGACGGGTTTTACGGAAAAAGTTACACGGAGTGTCCGAACATCAATGTTCGGACTGATGTTCGGACATACCCCGAGTTTGAAATTCAGAAGGGCAAAACACACTGTCCGAACTTCAAAGCTCAGACCGAAGTTCGGACAGTGCGAAAACTGCATTTTTCAGACGACGAACAGAGCAGGAATTTATGCAAAAACAACACCACGATTTGTCAAACTGACACACACACCAAATCACAGAGAAGTGCAGAGAACCATGGGGTTTTAGCCATTCGAAAACGCCACAAAACGCAAGGGAAACCACACACGAAATCAGAGAACAATCCTTGCAATATCCCCATGGCTGAACTCCCAAACCAAATCAAGCAACCACCTACCTCAACAATCAGCAAAGACGACAATCTGAAGTAGTCCGTAGCAGTCCAGAAATCCGACAGAGATCCACAGCAACTGAAATCCCCAATCAACATTCCACCAATCAGAAACAAAAGAAGAAAACCCAAACGACGACGTCCCATAAATCTACAACACAAACCTGAATAAAAACGCGGGATTTCCACAAACTGAAGTGACTCTCCGCCCGCGCAATTCACAACTCCAATCACAACCGACGGCCACTGATTCGAGAGGAGGAAACCCGCAGCGAAGAACTCCAATCCAATTGCAGCAGCAGAAATCTCACAGAGGCAGAAATTGAGAGAGAGAAGAGAGGAAGGGTGAAAACTGTCGCTCAACACCACGATGGAGAATGCTCTTCACGACTGAACTGACGTGATTAACAATGATCAGGAAAAGAAAAGAATAAGGAATTCCTTTCCTTGTAAATCAATAATTAATTACCTTAATTAATTAACCGAATGACCGCCTCGCCCTCGACAAATGAAACAATGTCGCTGACGTCCCAACTGACAGCAAGAGATTTAAATCCAACTTTAGAATAACGTTGTAGCAGATATAATATAAGGTTGCAATTATACGGGTCATAACATCACCTCCCCCTTAAAAGAATTTCGTCCTCGAAATTGACTCACCTCATTGATCGAAAAGGGAGGGAAACTTGGCACGCAGCTCATCCTCGAGCTCCCAAGTCGCTTCACGTTCCGACTGATCTGACCATTGAACCTTAACCATAGGCATGGTCTTACTACAGAGCTGACGAACGTCTCTAGCCAAAATACGGGTGGGTACTGCCTCATAACTGAAGTCCTCTCTCAACTGAAGCTGACTATGGTCGATCACATGAGACGGATCATGCAGGTACTTCCTCAACATCGAGACATGGAAAACACTGTGGACAGCAGACAAGGATGGGGGCAAAGCCAGACGATAAGCCACAGGGCCAATCCTCTCTAGAATCTCAAAAGGGCCTACAAACCTCGGGCTAAGCTTTCCACGCTTCCCAAAATGGACAACTCCCCTGACCGGCGACACTCGCAGATAGACGTGATCACCAACATCAAACTCAAGTGGCCTGCGCCTCTGGTCTGCATAACACTTCTGTCTACTCTGAGCAACAAGCAAACGCTCCCGAATCATCCTGATCTTCTCTACTGCACCCTGCACCAACTCGGGTCCAACCAAGACCCTCTCCTTCAGGTCATCCCAACAGATGGGAGACCTGCACCTCCTACCATACAACGCTTCAAACGGAGCCATACCAATGCTCGCCTGAAAGCTATTGTTGTAGGCAAACTCGATCAGAGTCACGTGCTGATCCCAGCTACCTCCAAAATCCAGGACACATGCGCGAAGCATGTCCTCCAGAACCTGATTAGTCCTCTCTGTCTGGCCATCCGACTGAGGATGGTAGCTGAACTGAAAGCTAAATCGTACCCAGGCCTGATGCAAACTGCGCCAAAATCTCGAAACAAAGCGGGGTCACGATCAGAACTATAGTAGTAGGCACACCATGCCTCACTATCTCATCGAGATACAGACGAGCTAGACGCTCCAAACTGAAGGTCTTCCTCACAGGCAGAAAATGGGCAGACTTCGTCAGACGATCCACTATCACCCATACGGCATCACAACCCGAAGGAGTCCTAGGCAACCCCATGACAAAATCCATCCCCACACTCTCCCACTTCCACTCAGGAACGGGAAGGGGCTGAAGCAAACCCGCTGGCCTCTGGTGCTCAGCCTTCACCTGCTGACAGGTCTGGCACTTCGAAACAAACTCAGAGATGTCACGCTTCATCCCAGACCACCAGAACGACTCTCTGAGATCTCGATACATCTTCACCCCTCCTGGGTGAACTGAATATGGCGCTCCGTGAGCCTCCTGAAGGATCTCCCTACGCAGAACTGCATCGTCGGGCACACACACTCGGCCTCTGAAGCGCAGACAACCATCACTGGAGACACTGAAGTCTGAGTTCTGCTCTGAAGGCAGCCCCTCTCTGATCCGACACAAAGCTGAATCTGACTCCTGACCAACTCTGATCCTGTCGACCAATGAAGACTGAACCTGAAGTGCTGCTATCACACTGGCACTGGCTGGTCTGACTACCCAGACGCCCATACGCTGAAGCTCTAAGGCGGACCTCTGAACTCCTGTCAAAGCACAAGCTACGCCTGGAGCGCCTCTCCGACTCAAAGCGTCTGCCACAACATTCGCCCTACCCGGGTGGTAGAGGATCTCCAAATCGTAGTCATGAAGTAGCTCCAACCACCTCCGCTGTCTCAAGTTCAGCTCCTTCTGAGTGAACAAATACTTGAGACTCTTGTGGTCCGTGTAAACCTTACACGACGCCCCATACTATGTCTCCAAATCTTCAGCGCGAAAACCACAGCTGCCAACTCCAGATCGTGGGTAGGGTAGTTCTTCTCATAAGGCTTAAGCTGTCGAGAGCCATAAGCCACTACCTTACCCTGCTGCATCAAAACACATCCTAGTCCCTTATGGGACGCATCACAGAAGACCTCGAAGCCCTCGGTCCCAGATGGCAGAGTCAGAATCGGTGCTGTCGTCAACCTCTTCTTAACCTCCTGGAAGCTCTGCTCGCAAGCCTCGCTCCACTCGTACTTGATCTCCTTCCTCAACAGACGGGTCAGTGGGGATACAATCTTAGAGAACCCCTCAACGAACTTCCGTAATACCCAGCTAACCCAAGGAAACTGCGGATCTCAGCGACATTCGTGGGCCTCGCCCACTCCATCACAGCTCTAATCTTCTCTGGGTCTACTGAGATACCGTCCTTCGAGACCACATGTCCCAAGAACACTACACGATCGAGCCAGAAGTCACACTTCTTCAGCTTAGCATACAGCTCACGATCCTTCAACATCTGTAGAACAATCCTCAGATGCTCCTCATGCTCCTCTGCGCTCTTGGAGTACACCAAGATCGTCTATGAAGACCACTACAAACTGATCCAGATAGGGTTTGAAAACCCGGTTCATCATATCCATGAAGACTGAGGGGGCATTAGTCAAACCAAACGGCATAACTAGGAACTCGTAATGACCATAACGAGTCCTAAAGGCGGACTTAGGCACATCTTCGGCCTTAATCCTCAACTGATGGTAGCCTGAACGAAGATCGATCTTCGAGAACACTGTGGCGCCCGCCAACTGGTCAAACAAATCATCTATGCGCGGAAGGGGATAGCGGTTCTTGATGGTCACCTTGTTCAGCTCTCTATAGTCGATGCACAATCTGCAAGTCCCACCCTTCTTCTTCACAAATAGCACTGGCGCTCCCCAAGGCGACACGCTAGGGCGAATGAAGCCCTTATCTAGCAACTCCTGAAGCTGAACCTTCAATTCCTTCAACTCCGCGGACTCATACGATAAGGGGCCCTAGAGATGGGCTGAGTCTCTGGTGCTAAATCAATGGTGAACTCCACCTCCCTCACTGGTGGAAGTCCGGGCACATCATCCTGGAAGACCTCAGGAAACTCTATGACGATCGGGATGCTCTCCAAGCTAGATCCCTCACGCACCTCTGGCAGATAACACAAGAACCCTGGCAGCCCTTCCTCAAGGCTGGCTGCCTGCATCGCAGACACAATCATAGGCGCACACGGACTGCATTCCCAGCAAAGACAAAACGGCTCCCGCCTGGCAATTGAAACACTACTCTCCTCGCTGCACAGTCTATATGGGCATGGTGCTCTGCTAGCCAGTCCATGCCCAGGATCACATCAAAACAGGTCATCCGCATCGGGATGAGGTCAGCACAAAAGGTCTTGTCCCGAACTACTATGGGACAGGCCTTACACACAGAGTCAAGAATGCAAGGAGCAATCCCGCCCAAGGGACTACTCACACATAAATCTACTTCACTAGGCACACAGTCAATTTAAGTCTACCCAATAAATCACAGCAGATAAAGGAGTGCGTAGCTCCCGAGTCAAACAGACAAAAGACATCCTGAGAATGGATCTGAAGGATACCTGAGACGACGCGATCACCAGCACGATCACGCTCCCCGCCATAGCATACACTCGGGCCTGAGTCTGAGGCTTCTTCTGGTCGGACCTCGCCCCTGAATCTGAACCGGTGCCTCTGTCTCCTGAGCCTCTACCGGATGCCTGAGGGCACTGAGCGATCCGGTGCTCCATCGACCCACACTTAAAGCAGGCACCAGTCTTCTTGTAGCACTCCCTACCAGGATGGGAGTGACCACAAGATCCACACTTCGCCCCAGCTGACGAAGATGAAGAAGCTCCCCGGATCTCCATATGACTGCTTCTTCTGAGGAGCAGCCTCCTTCTTCTGAGGCTCTTCAGCACGCCTCTTCCCCTTGTGGTCCTTGCCAGCCTGTCTGCCCCTGATGTCGGCCTCCACCAGCAGAGCGACATCCGCCACATCTCTGAAGGTCCGGTGACGAAGAGGTGTCACAGCGGACCTGATATCCGGTCTGAGCCCACTCTCAAACTTACGGGCCTTTCTATGCTCATCTGGCTCCAGAGCATACTTCGAGAGCTTCACGAACTTCCTCACGTACTCCTCGACTGACATGTCTCTCCCTTGACGCAGCCAATTGTACTCATTGATTTTCTGATCCTTGTAGACATCCGGATAGAACTGCTTGTTGAACTCCAAGCAGAACTGATCCCAGGTCCAAGGCTGGGGATGCCTACCCATCACCATGCGCCACCACTCCTTCGCCTCCCCCTTAAAGAGGAACGTGGCGAAGTCCACCTTCTGGTCATCCTCTGACCCCATCACTCTCAGTAGGTCCTCGACCTCAGTAATCCAATGGCTCGCCTCTTGAGGGTCGCCACAGCCGTCGAAGGAAGGCGGCTTCAGCTTCATAACTCTGGAGGGCTCTGACTCGGCCTCCCACAGCATTCGCCCCTGCTGGGCCTGCTCCTCAGCTCCTCTACCAGCTCCCCCAGCAGCTGCAGCCATAGTCTGCATCAGCTGAGTCACAAACTGCTGCACTGCCTCTGCAGCTCTCCTGAGGGGTCACTGGTGTCCTACGAGGAGGCATTCTGAGATACACAAATCCAAAACTCGTCAGAACTGACTCAGACTTCAACAACTGCCACAACTGAACCTCACACAAGCAAACACAACCACAGACCCTAAAGAAAGCCAAACCTGGCTCTGATACCACTAAATGTAACACCCCTAAAACCGGCCTAAGAGTTAAGGGTATTACACGCCGCGTATTACTACCTAATAACGCAAGGCTCTAAAACACTCAATACGCAAATAAGGCCCAAAACAGAGTTTCATAAACATTGTAAACCAGATCCACATATAGCGGAAGTAATACAAAAACCCAATTACATAACCAAACAGAAACAGAGGTCTAAACAGAGTAAGGCCCGAAGGCTACAAATCTGAGTAAGAATGTCAAATAACAATGAGCTGAAACATAAGCTAAGCTCCAAAACTGAATAAGTGATCCTTGCTGATCAATCTGCAAAATGGTAAAAGTAGGGGAGTGAGCACACAACTATGCCCAGTAAGCAGCAACCGTCATCAGTAAGGTTGCTTAAAACAATTGAAATCAGAAGGAGAAGGTAAACACTACATCCACATTTCCAAATAATCAGAAGCCTTCAGAAACAGAACAGAGTGGAACACAAGGGTTCCCATTTCAGAAACAATCAGAGTTTCTAAAAAGAAAGGGACAAAACACAATGCACACACTCAGAAGGGTCGAAGACCCATAGACCATAACAGGTCTCTCGGCAACGCAGAAATGACTCGAAAGAGCCAAAGGGTTCGTCAAACCCATAGAACAGAAAGGGAATGACCCACACTCAGAATGACGTCTACATGGTATACCACGGAATAGCTCGACCCAGCCATTCACGGCTCAGAAACAAAGTGTAATGTCCCAAAACAGAAAGATTGCATAATCAAAAGCAAAATTGCATTTAACTATGCCCAAAACGCTCATAAATCAGTAGTACAGAACGTAAGGAATCCAACGCCGCAGACGACACTCAAATCGGAGTTCAAACGAAGAAGTTATGCTGAAAACAGAGGGGTGTCCGAACTTGTGTCCGGACGTCGAAGTTCGGACACAAGTCGAGACTCAGAAACCAGAGATTGTCAAATGTCTGAACTTGTGTCCGGACATCAATGTTCGGACACAGGTCGAATTGAAAATAGACAGAGATTTCAGAGTGTCCGAACATCGAAGCTCGGACCGATGTTCGGACGGGTTTTACGGAAAAAGTTACGCGGAGTGTCCGAACATCAATGTTCAGACTGATGTTCGGACATACCCCGAGTTTGAAATTCAGAAGGGCAAAACACACTGTCCGAACTTCAAAGCTCGGACCGAAGTTCGGACAGTGCGAAAACTGCATTTTTCAGACGACGAACAGAGCAGGAATTTATGCAAAAACAACACCACGATTTGTCAAACTGACACACACACCAAATCACAGAGAAGTGCAGAGAACCATGGGGTTTTAGCCATTCGAAAACGCCACAAAACGCAAGGGAAACCACACACGAAATCAGAGAACAATCCTTGCAATATCCCCATGGCTGAACTCCCAAACCGAATCAAGTAACCACCTACCTCAACAATCAGCAAAGACGACAATCTGAAGTAGTCCGTAGCAGTCCAGAAATCCGACAGAGATCCACAGCAACTGAAATCCCCAATCAACATTCCACCAATCAGAAACAAAAGAAGAAAACCCAAACGACGACGTCCCATAAATCTACAACACGAACCTGAATAAAAACGCAAGATTTCCACAAACTGAAGTGACTCTCCGCCCGCGCAATTTGCAACTCCAATCACAACCGACGGCCACTGATTCGAGAGGAGGAAACCCGCAGTGAAGAACTCCAATCCAATTGCAGCAGCAGAAATCTCACAGAGGCAGAAATTGAGAGAGAGAAGAGAGGAAGGGGGAAAACTGTCGCTCAACACCACGATGGAGAGCGCTCTTCACGACTGAACTGACGTGATTAACAATGATCAGGAAAAGAAAAGAATAAGGAATTCCTTTCCTTATAAATCAATAATTAATTACCTTAATTAATTAACCGAATGACCTCCTCGCCCTCGACAAATGAAACAATATCGCTGACGTCCCAACTGACAGCAAGAGATTTAAATCCAACTTTAGAATAACGTTGTAGCAGATATAATATAAGGTTGCAATTATACGGGTCATAACAGAAGAGGGCAGAGGTATGAAGGCGTCGAAGACATCAGCGTTGAGTTGAGAAAGAACTTAGTTCTGGTTTTTCAGTTCGTCCTATATTCGACGTCCATTTCATTATTTTTTTTTCAGAAGCATCGTATTTATTTTTATTAACGTTGTCAGCATCATAACACCGACCAATCCCTACAAACAAAGGTAATTTCTCCATTCATCCATCCAAATGTAGTTATAGATGGTTATATATATATGTATATTTATTTTATAAAAATTGTATATTTATTAAATAAAATCTGTATGTATAAATATGTAAAGTTAGACATTGAATTTTGATATTACTGAAATTCTATTAGATGTATATACTTAGTTCTTAAACTATACAATAAGGTTATAAAATCTGTACTTTTACACTATACAAACTATACAATTTTAAATGTAGTCAAAGATAGCTACATATGCTTGTAGCCAAGAACGATTGCCAAACAAAACAAGAAATGTCAAACTATCAATACCCCTATGGGATAATGAGGTATTTCATCACACAATTTTTATATTTAATTTAAACTACTTTATATAAAATTGAACAATTTTTATAATAATCCCTCCATCACATTACCAGTGTCTGATTTGGTTTATGCACGCAAATTAAGAAAATCATTTCTTTTACAAAGTAGTCCTCCCTGAGATGAGACAGTTGTGAAGGAAAAGAGACATTATTTTGGGATAGAATAAAAAGAGACAGAGGAGAGACTGGAGGGAGTAACGGTTATAACTTTTAAATCAATTTGGACAATTAAATAAACAAATGTACGACACTCGCCTGTACAATACTTTATACCCCAAAGTGTGACTACTTTTTTGTAGCTTATACTCGGTAACTTACTTGTTAGACTTCGCGTAAATATCCATCACATTACTTGATTGTGATTACAATACTATTTAGTTGTGAAGTTTTTTATTTCAATTTTCCTCTCAAACTGGGTGTTTGTTAGGATTTGGGATATTACAGTTAACCTCTTTGTGTTTATCATAATTATTGGTAATCACCTCAAGGTTAAGGTATCTTTGACTACGAGCCCCCGAACTATAACTCTGTGATCAAAAAGTTAACTATGTGTTGATATATCAGCTTAATCACATTAATAATGTCAGGTTGGATGTAACACCCCACTCGATAAACTTGTAATAATCACTCTCATAATAATCACTCTCGTAATAATCACTCTCGTAGCATAATTAGAGACGTCTCACACTGGAAGTTAAACTACATTAATCCTCACTTGGGTGTCACATGCCATTACTCGCCCATGCGAGTAAAGAAGCATAACCGAAATACAACAATTCAACAACAATTAACCGCAATGATGAATGAGATATTTACTAAACATCCTAAACATAAACTTAATAACTATGACACGTGAGCACTTAGAGAATTCCCGGATTACAACGTACTAACATGAATTGATTCTAGAAGCACGATAAAAGTCAAGGTCATCTACCCACGATCCCGCACTCCGACGCCAATCATCAATCACTTGAAAAATAAAATATCGGTGCCCATGGAGGGCTCAGCACTTGGCCGAGTATGTTAAACTAAGTTGTCCTAGGCCCTTTAGGTCACTTAAGGTCAATTAGCTGTCAAAATATGAGGTTGATTACATGCTGGTTCACTTTACAGTTTATATAGACAACGGTTAATGACATAAATAAGCATCTAGCATTCCATCAATGAAACCGTACATACACCACATACAATACTCAACGAGCAAAATACAATACATATTATTCGAACGCATAATTATTTCCACCAGGATAATCGTAGTATTTCCTTAAATTATATTAGTCGCCATTAAGTTTTACTCTCAATACCAATCATGTTAGGACAACCCGTAAATAACCTTACTGGACAGTAGTCCTCCCGTACACACAAGGTGCTCATTGCCAAGGATTATTCGATCCCGGGACTTCCACTTGCCTAATAAAGGCGTCCATGAATGGCCGAAGCCGTGTGCCAAAAGCGGCACCCTGATCCAATAGTCTATCTAGGCCCGTCAGAATATAGAGGGAGTCGGTCCGGTACGGACGTTACACTCCGGTGATCACTAATGCGCAACCAACTAGTCGAAGACTAATTAGATTTCCATACCGTATACTCTAAGCCAACACTCTCCAATATGTGATTAATTCTTAATCAACTACCCTAAGTAAAGTATTAGGTCATGGAGAAGTCATTATTTTTTATAATTACCTTTTAAGTCTTATATACTTCCCTAGAAATAATCTAGGTTATATCCATGATTGAGTATCAAGCTCTAGAGGCTGGGAATCCCGAGTCTCGTTCCTAAGTGTTTTACTTAGGTTAATTAGGAGTAAAGTTCTCAAATATTAGTATTCCCACCACTTGAGAAATTATAGTAATATTGTCTGAAGACGTCGCGCACAATAATAATCGCTTAACAAATCAGGGAATTAATCCACACAACATGCATAGCACACATATCACTCTTATCACATAACCAAACAATACCCGAACCCGAGGCTTCCCTCAGGGGTTCAGACCACAGTCTCCAACATAGCGTACATCGTCAATGCTCGCGTAATAATCCCCGCGTAGTCTCTAGCGCTCACAATGTTCACGTTTACCCACTCGTACCTCTGGTACATACGTTGTTCTAATATCAGTATATATGTATATATTCCAAAACTCACTTAACCATCCTATACTAAACGCTTACTTCCATCTCGTGGCTAACTCTTAGTTGATCTCTTGTTCAACTCGTTGTTCGTTAATCTTAGGGATTTAGATTTCAACGACTCGTTACAGTTTATGAGTGTGTGATTGTTGCTACGATAATAATACTTGTCACATGGAAGTTTCGCTCACAATTTGTTTACGTATTGTCGGGTTGCATGCATGCGGAGATAACGTTACGTGCGTGCATGCATGTAATCTAAACATTTTGTTATACGAAATAATTTACATAGTTATACTTACAAACATACGCGGACATTTATATATCGATACGAGTATGCACGTATTATAGCTGTTGTTATACGTTATCGTTTACGCACCTTTGTACGTGCATGTAAGATGCTATGCGCTTGTATATGTGTGTAACGTTATGTCGTTATATTCGCGTTTTACATGTAATTGTATGATCTCCTTACGTGACTTATTTACCTTATCATACACGTATACCATATTGTAAACCCTTATGATATGAATTATAGACTCCCTTTTTATAATAAAGTTTCCAGCCATGCATTATATACTTCCAATATCCTCCAACTTAACCCATTATTTTATGTAAATGCTTATAATGCATATTTGAAATACCCCGTAATTAAAAATAGTGATTAATTAGGCTAATAAGTAATTTAGAAGCTTAATTAAGTATAAATAATCATGAGGGAACAAATCCCGAAGAAAACGGATCCTTAAAACGGATTAAAATCACTAACGAACCTTAAAGCACGTTTTTCAAGGAAACCGGGAAAACGTGTCTTTAAGCGGGTCAAATAGACTCGTAACAATTTTGGTCAACTAAATAATCATTAATAAATATTAGTGAAGCTTTAGAACCAATAAAATCAAGAAAACGAGAAATTAGTAAAGACTGTCAAAAACGGGAAGTTGTGGGGTAGAAACATAAATAACCAAAACTTATGTGTCCAATATTGTAAATAGAATTTTAAAAACCCATAAGGGCTGTGCGTTGTCCGATTGGGAGCCCCCTCACACTCCCTCACACTCCCTTCTTATTATGAAATACCCCAAACCTTGATATGTGGTTTAAATATCAAACTATGGTATGTAAAGGCTAAAAAGTGCCTTAGAAACATCAGTGAACAATTTAAACCATAGTAAAATGCAATAAATCACTAAGATACAGTTTGAGCAAAAACATTTAAGCTTGGAGTGAACTTGGTTAGGACCCAAAGAACCTACCAAGACTAAATAATAGTCAATTATGATTTAACAAGGCAAATTAAGTCCTTAGGAAACTTTGGTAGACAGTTAAACCAAATAAAACACAAGAATATACCTTAAAGTCAATAGGAGCAAAAATGTGCTCTAAACTTGGGATAAATTTGTATAAGACCTAAAGGTCATACCTATACCTTATAAATATGTTAATGAGCATATTAAATCAATTACCAAAGAAAACCAAGCTTGAAAACAAGTTAAAACACAAAATGTGCTTTAAGGAGTCTTAAAGCACATTTTTGAAAAATTGTCTTGTAAATGAGTTTTGAGTGGCTAAATGTCCATCATTACTCTTTAATTAACATGTGTACTATATAGTATCACATTTGGAAGTCTATATCAATGGGAAATCAAAAATTTCACATCTATGTGCCTTGTTTTAGTGAATAGTAACTTTAATAAGCTAGTTTGTAACATATGTTGTTATAAGTAATTAAATTGGTCAACAAAGACTATTATACCCCTTATGTAATAAAGGGGGCCGGTTTTCTTATATGGGATGACTCATCCCCTTGTTAATTGATAAGATAGGAAAAGAATAGCAAAAAGTAAATAGTTACTTTACTTAAATATCTAAAGCTAGCTACTTACCTTCTCATTCTCTTATTCTTCTTCATTTCACACGGTTCTTCATCTCTCCCAAGCTCCATTCTCGGTTTGCTACAGCCCCATCTCATTCTTCATCTTCTTTCACTTGTAACTTATGATTCCATGCTCCAAAATCAATTTCAAGACTACCCTTGTCTTAGTTAGAACAAGCTCCTCATTTCCCTCTTTTCAAATCTTCAAGAACTCAATTTTGGTGCCATGGAGATTCACCATTGAAGGAGTTTGAGCTCATATTTTCACACCTTGTTGTTCTCCTTTGCTTCAAGGTAAGGAAACTCAAAGAAAATCCATGTTTCCTCCATGTTTTTATGTTGACCGAAAATCACCATTAATGGTGTATTTACCTTGCTTTGTTTTAGCTCCATTTGAATCTTCCAAGGGCTAGGAGGAGTCCTCTCTTGATACTTATTCAAGCTCTCTTCCAATTCCAAGGTAAAACAATTACCTTAATGTGTTAAGACAATATATGTGCCTAGGGTTTACAATGAGATGAAGCATAATGCTTGAATACTCATTCTATTATTTGTACATTGTTTAGAAGTTGACAAACAACCAAACATCCTTACCGGTTTTACAAGGAAACAAGAAAGAAGTTTGCGAGGAAAAAGAGGTAAACAAACTATCTCAATGTAGTTTAAATGCCTTAGGAAAAAAAATGAGCTTGATTTGCTTGATAAAAATACCTAAGGAGCCAATGGTGAATGACCTAGTGAATGCTCTCAAGGAAACTATTAAAGGGCATATGTGTTGTTGTATGTAATTGCAGGTTAAAGGCAATATATATGTGGGAGATTCAGTGTTTAAGTTTAATGTATTTAAGGGCCTAAGAGCCATGTTATTTAAGGGCCTAAGTGCCAAGCAATTTAAGTTTATGCACTATATTGTGATGTAGTGTAAAATTTGGTGAGTGTGTGTGTGAGAATACTCTTGATGGATTTTAGGTGTTCTTGAATGAAATAAGGTAAAAACCTAAGTGTTTGGATGTGAGGATATACAAGAGAAGCTATGGCAAAATTTGGAAAATGTATATGAAGTTCTAAGTGTTTTAAATAAGTTTTGGTGAACTAGGAAGTGTTAAAGGTGAACAAGTGTTTTACTAGGGAAGAAAGCATGTATTAAGGTGATTTAGAGTGATACAAGGATTTAGGTATTACCTTGGAAGTTCTAGGAATTCAATGTGTGTTTTTGAGAATGTATTAAAGTCTTGGAGAAGTTTGTTTAAGGTTTAGGAATGTTGATGTACAAGGAAGAAATGATGTTTAGGTAAGATGTGAAAAAGGAGATTTAGTTAGTAAGAAAAGAAGTTTGAGAGATGATGTTAAGGTGTAGAGGAAACACCTTGGTATAGTGGTCATTATTGGTGAAATACCACTTGGAAATCTTAAGGAGAAAACATTCCAAGTGCTAAGAATTTTGTAAGAAATTTGTGATGATAGATGGTTTTGGTGTGTGATTTAAAGAGTTTAGTACATGGCTAAGGTGTGTTTGATGTGCCAAATGATGTTAGAACACATTAGGAGGCTTGAGGAAAAGTTTGGAGAAAGTTTGACAAGTTTTGGACAACTTCTGGTGTTGTCCGACCCAGTGGTCCGACCCAGGGTGGGTCGGACAGCTCTGTTAATACAACCGTTGGAGTTTCTGGAACGGTCCGACCCAGTTGTGGGTCGGACAGGTATTTAAAAGACGGGAAGAGTCTCTGGAACGGTCCGACCCAGTTGTGGGTCGGACGGTGGGTCGGACAGCCCAAAGTATGTAAAAAAAATTGTTTAAGGTTATAGGATGATGGGGATTATTAAGTAATGATGTTATAAGATTGTTAAGGACATGTTAAGTGAGTTATAATGACAATTTAGTGGGGGAGAAGTTGTATTAAAATGTAAAGGTAAAATAAGTTACAATGTGAAGTTATTTAACTAAGTTAACGGGGGTAAGTTATAAGCATTAGACTTTAAACAATCATGTTACCCCGATGTTAATAAAAGTACATGTAATATTATCAGTTGTTCGAGAATTGTTCGAGGAACATAAGTGGACATGATAAAGTGGACTCCGGTGACAGGTATGGTATTCTTGCAACCTGTGTCCTACCGGGTTACACCGGCTTGTATGCCAATGTGTTTTTCTGTATGTTTGCCACGTTGTAAGATAAAACATGAAATGAGTTTACAGTAATTCATATATGTGGCGTGTTCAACTCCGATACCATTTAACCTCGGAAGTGTTAACCTTAGTTAACTGAGTCTAGGACCACATGAGAGTTCGGTATTCGGATTAAACGACCCGAACCATGGGATGTTCTAACCACGGCTATGCGTGTGTTAATTATGTGTTATGTGTATGTGAATGCAGGGATCTCCCTTGTATGTTTAACCCAGTTGTAATACTATATGGTGTGTAGATGTGATAGACTCCATAGTGGGGTTCTAACTAATATCTAAAAGTAAGTATGTACTAACAGTGGTGAGGAATCCGGTTAGGCCGGTCGCGCGTTGTTTGGGAGTGGGTACCTTTTTAGCCTTACCCTTCTCTCTGTTATGGTTGTTTCCCTCACGGGTTATGATCTCCCATTAGCTTACTCCAAAGCTTAGCTATTCTGACTTATGATCGGTTTAGGGGGAACAGTGTTTGTGTGGTGTGTTCGGGCCATAAAACCCGAACCATCTTAACTTAGTTACTCGTCCGACTATTAGGACGGTAATGAGTGTTGTATAATGAGTTTATCATGAGGGTGACATCATTCTCTAGGCTCACCAGTGAATTAATTATGTTTGGGTCGGTTCCTAAGAGAACCGTTCCCGTTATGTTATGTATTGTTTTATACTGCAATTCCTATTGCGATGTTGTTATGTGCACGTTGAAACGTGAAAAGTGTTGTTATGTAGTGTATGTTATATGTTGTAAAACGTGGTGTATGTGGATCATGGATATGAATCCCAGATTGTGACAAGAGGCGTTTAAGGATAACCCGATTAATGGGTAAGTGTCGTCTATTAAGAAGTAGCTCCATCAGAGGAGAAACACTCTAGGGTTAATGAACACTATGAGTGACTTATCAAGTAAGGATGTGTTATATGTTGTTGAGCCCATTGAGGTGGAATGTTATGTGTTGTGTGTTTAAGTTTACATGCATGATTCAAATAAATTCAACCGCATGCTAAGACGACAATTAGTTGTGCGTGGCCCGGTAACATGCGGGTTGCGGGATTACCATACCAGCAAAGGTGCTGAGCCCCTTGGGGCCACCCTTTCTCTTCTTTTCCTATTTCAGGTACAGAGAGCTGGAAGCCGTTCGAGAGTAGGACGGGGTCGTTGTACATGGGTAATCATTTAGTTGTATATATGCAGTAGGTGTAGTAAGACCGAAATTGTTATCGGCATCAGTTTGTAAATACTCGGTACAGTTGGAAGGTATGTGTATGTTTGTTGTAAATGGAAAGGGATAATATGTGTAGTCGCTCGGGAATCTAGTCTATCAGACCGTACAATGTTTATGTAATAGCCTTGTTAGCCACGTGGGTGGTTAACGGCGTGTAACACCAACGAGTTAAGTAATGTGAAGTAGTATATTTCCGCTGCAGAATGTTGTTATGTGTTTGATGTTGGATGGGTGTTACATATTAACAAAAGACAAAAACAATAAAGTAAAACTCACTTACTTTATTCACTCTCACATTCTCTCTCCTATCCCTATTCTCTCTTCTCTCACGTGAACCCATCCCCCTCACTCTCTCTTTTCTTTCTTCTTCTTCCCCATGCGATTTCTATGGAGGTTTGAAGACCCACTCACAAACTCCATCTTCTTTCCTCTTGAAACTCCCTTTAATCTCTTCCAAAAATTATAAAAGTATACCATTGGAATCCTCTCATCAAGAGCTACATTTCCATCCTTCCGAAATTCGAAAACAACAACTTTCATCTCCATGGGTATGGAGCATTTGGAGCTTCAAGACCACCACTAGAACCACCTTCTCCTCCTTGTTCTATTAAGGTAAAAATCTTCTTGAAACTCCATCTTTTTCTCTAGCCCTTAAGGGCAAAACGAATTTGGGAACTAACCTCTTGTTACTCCTTGTACTCTAGCCGATTTGGCCTCATTGGTGGAGTTGGAATCTTGTTCTTGAGCCACTCCAAGCTTTATTTGCACCCTTGTAAGGTAAATGATCCTAAACCCTAAAATGTACATTAAGCTTTAAAGAATCATTAAGGGTTAGTTTAGTATTGAAACGGGTATATGAATGGATTATAGTGTTAGAGAGTAGGATTTACAAAACCGGTGGAAGAGGAAAGAAGAGAGAAGGAAGAAGCAAGAAGAAGAGAAAACAAGGTAATTAAGCTCACCTTTGTGTAGCCTTGTGTATATATTATGTAACAGATTTTAGAAGTTTGAATTTAGTAATGAAAATGGTATTGTGTAGTAGAGTAATGTATAAGAGAATGTAAGTGTTTTAAACCCTTCAAAACATTTTAAAAACTGTTACAAACGATTGGGAATGAGATGTTGAGTGCAGAATTTTTATGAGTGTTTTAGTATTGGTATTGGGTATGGGAGCTTGTATATGGTTATTGTGTATAACAGGTGAGTGAATGAAAATGTGATTGAAATAATGTGGTGAGAGTGTAAAAATGTAGGGGAGATGGCAAAATTTGCCTAGGAATAGAACACTTAGTGAACTAGAAACTAGGTGACTAATAATGTTGTAACAGATTTTGGTTGGGTTAGATAGAGGGTAAGTTGGGAGAGATAGTTAATGTAATTGTAATGCACTAGGAGTGTTAGAAATGACATTAGAAGAGGGAGTCATAGAAGGGGAGAGTAAGTGTTAAAATCTGTAGCAAACACAACTAGGAAGAACTAGTGTAAGTGTTGAAATGAAACTTGGAAATTTGTGTGTGTGAATTGGCATAGAAATGTGTAAGGAGTTAATGAATGAACTAAGGTGTATTAGGAGGTTTAATAAGTGTTAAAACATGTGGGATTAAGTAGGAACAATGGGGAAGTAATGGGTAAGAAGAGGGACTGAAAACAGAATTTAAAACTGAAGTACTGGCCGGACCGAACTTGCGACCGACTTGCAATTCGGTCGAGCCCAGATTTACAAAGACGGGAAAGCTTCTGGAATGGACCGAACTTGCGACCGGACTTGCAAGTTCGGTCGGACCAGGAAATTCTCCCGTCTGTAACCTACTGGAATGGACCGACCTTGCGACCGGACTTGCAAGGTCGGTCGACTCAAATTTTCCGTCTTGTAAGCTACTGGAATGGACCGACCTTGCGACCGGACTTGCAAGGTCGGTCGGGCTAAAATTCGCCTGTAACGAAACTTACTGGAATGGACTGACCTTGGACCGGACATGCAAGGTCGGTCGACTCCAGAATTTCGAAACCAAAACTTACTGGAATGGACCAACCTTGGGACCGGACTTGCAAGGTCGTCGGCCCTGAAATTTTCCAGCGTAATCCCTTACTGACTTCGACCGACCTTGGGACCGGACTTGTAAGGTCGGTCGGGTCTTACAAAAAAATTAAATTAAATTAAATAATATGTATATATATATATATATATGTATACCCTTATACATATGTACATATATGTAGGTATACCAATGTTAAGTAAGGAAAGGAACTTAAAGTAATGAAGAGTAAGCAAGTAATGTGTAAGTGTAAGAATGGAAAAGACTTAGTAAGTATGACTTAGGAAACGTAGGAGTAATTAAATTAAGTTAATGATAGTTAAATTAATCACCGAGCATATGTATGATATAGGACTTGATTTGTGAGCACCGAAGGAACGTTGGGATACAAGTACAACGGTGAACGGTATGAATTCCTCATGCCCCGTATGCTATCTTGGTTACTCTGATTTATGTGTTTTGCTAATTGATCACCAAATAAGATAAATGCACGAATCGGAGTTACTATGCATACTTGTGAATGTAGTGCTGTATTTGCGAATATTTTACTTAAATCTTAGTTTGTATAATTCATGAATGTATGGATGAATGAATGCGTGTATGTATGTTGTATTGTACTGTGACCGATCGTGAATGTGTTTGGACTTCTAACTTTGTAACACCCCTACCATTAATACAATGCTTACCGTCCAATCTCCTTACACATCAGATACACGCAGCAGATACATACTTACATACAGTGGGTGATACAATGCCGTTAGTCACCCACGTGACTAACAAGGCTACTACTTCTACATACAGCATCGGTCTGATGGACGGAATCCCGAGTACTACCATCTATATACATACTCCATTCATCAATCAAATACAACAATGCTCCATTCAATACTTACTCCTCCATAATCCATACAATACAATATACTTAACTGAGTCTACTAGGATCCTTATCAATTATAATATCTCTTCCAAGTTCATACATACTCACTAAGAGACTACTCACTACCCGTTCCTCACAAGCTACTTGCTTATAATACAAGGGTGTGCCTCCGGTCCTCTTACCTTGACCACATCCGCTTCGTACCTGCACACTAAAAACGTTCCCCCTAGGGGGTCAGCTTTTGCTGCGCATGATAACCGCATACCCCGCGTACTAGTGAGGGTACGCCGACCACTTGGTCGAATACATGCGGTTCATTTTCATACAAACATACATGCATACATGCTCTTATACACAATATTACAATACATTACGCAAGACATACACACATACATACACTTCATTACATACAAGAAGTACACATAAACCATCCAATACATACTTACCTTTTTCCGAATTACACATACACATTACATACACAATATACAATACTTGTTAGCTTCATTGGTCCACCCGGGTTAATCGGGTGGAGATTACTCTTTTACTCGTTACTCCATACATACGCATACATACTCATACTCATACTCATACATACTTACTTACTCTTACTCTTACTCATGTTAAGTCGTCGGGACCTCCGGCCCTGGGGACTACTCCGTCCCACCTCCGGGATTTACTTGACTCACCAATCCGGGATGCTACCCATTTAAGGGGTTTGGGCTGCGGACCAGTTAAGAGTCGGGAATTGCAGCCAACCTCTTGTGACTCCGCATCCTCACGCGTGGCCGAAGCTATATCGGACTTCTACTCATTCCAATTTACTCACTTAAGTTAGGAGTTAGGTAGGTTAGGAATTAGTAGAAGTCAACATCCAACCACATACACGAATACATTATTCATATACACATCCATACAAATACAATACAATATACAAGTGCACTACAAGGTACAATTACACATCATCAACATTCATATATTTCATGAATTATACAAACTATGTTCAAGACAAATATCGAGAACAATGTAAACAAGCACAAGTAAGTGCAATATAATCCGATTCATGCATTATCTTATTAGGTGGTCAAATAAGCACACAAATCGGGGTAACCAGATTAGGATACAGGGCATGAAGAAATCATACCTTGCACCGTTGATTTGGACTCACCGACTCCTCTTCGGTGTTCAACTATTCGAATCCTAGCATATACATACAGTTGGGTGGTTAATCATCTATAATTAACCTTACTTATTACTTTGCTAAAGTTTCCCAGTGTTTACTTACTAATTCCTTATTATTCAAATACATTTACTTATGTTACTACTTAAAATTATTCTCTAGGCTTGTTCATGGCCTTAATGACCTTTAAACATCATTAATTATGTCTTAATATCTTATAATATCATTACCCTTCATTACCCTACCTTAGATTAGCTTTAAAATGGATTCTGTGAAGAAAATGGGGGTGGTCCTGGTTGTGTCCTGGTTACAAACCCGGACCATCTTTAGAGACGTTTCTGTCAAGTTTTTATGGTGGTCCGGGTTTGTGTACCAGTTTACAAACCGGACCATCACTTTAGAAAACTTTCTGTCGTATTTTTAAGGGGTCATGGTTTGCGTACTGGTTTGCAAACCAGGACAAATCCAGCGAGAAAGTTTCTACCAATTTTAAGAGGTGGTCCTGGTTTGCGTACTGGTTTGCAAACCAGGACAAATCCAGCGAGAAAGTATTCTGCCAATTTTAAGAGGTGAACCAGGACAAATCCAGTCTGTTGCAAATTTCTAGTTTTAAAGCTTTGTTTCAACTTCAAACTACCAATCTCTTCCCCATAATTCCTACATATAATCTAGCATATTTTAGCATTGATTAAGCACTTTAAACTAGCCTAATCCACTTATAAAAATGTGTACACTTTACTCTCACTGTAAGTTTTTCTTCTCCAAGAAATGCTAGGACTCCCAATTTCTTCTCACCAACTCAATGATTCTCAATCTATCCTTACTTAGTTAAACAACACCCAATACACATTTACAACTCACAACTACACTCTTCTTCCTGTTACAAACCAAAGTGAATCTCTTATTCTTCCTTCTCTGTAAACAGCTTTGTTCTTTCTTTCCTAAACGAATTTTGACGAGGTTCCCCACATTTCTAAGTGTTCTCACCAACAATTTTTGCAACTCAATATATTCACATGTTCATCATGACATTATTCTCACACAACATACAATATTCGAGGCACACTGTTACCACTTAGCATTTCTCGTTCAAAAGCCTTGTTTTCAAAAGCCTCAAACTACAAATACCATCCACATTAATATACCCATACTCTTCCTACTGTTACGGTGATTTCTAAACATTGCTAAAGCAATATACTTATACCTACACAAGCATTAAAAATCATACAGAGGCTTCTCTTTACCTTGGGTTTCCTTGATTCCTTTTTCTTTCCCTCCTTCTCCTTTCTTGCTCCTCTTTCCTTCTTTGTTTTCTTGGTTCATTTAGGCCAAGCTACACCATGTAACCAAGCACACACATACACACCAAAACTAGTAAATTTTCTATCTCACGTATTAAACCCTAACTTTGTGAGAAACCATTTAAACCACTTAGTAGGTCTTACCTTGAGCTTCTAATGGAGTTTTTGAGTAGAAAATGACAAGGCTTCAACTCCTCTTTGAAATGCCAAAATCGGCTGAGAATGGAATAGTGGTGTTATACGTGAGTTTTGACTTTTGCAAGGAACAATGGAAAAGAGTGAAGCTTTGGTCTCTTTCTTACCTTAGAACATGGAGAAGAAGATAGATCTTCAAATGGTGTTCTTCGAGCTCTAAAATGATTATACCCTCAAAAATAAAGTTGGAGGTTTTAGATTTTTGAAGGGTGTAGAATAATCTCCTCAGCGATACGAATCCAACGGTATAATTTTTGTAGCATTTGGTGGTGGTTTAGGCTTTCAAAAATGGAGAGGAAGTGGCTGTTGTGAGAGGGTGGCTCAAATCGCCATTTCAGTCGCACAGAAGGAGAAGAAAATACAGAGGAAGAAGAAGGTGCAGTACGTGAGGTGTTTGTGGGAGAGGAGAGAGAGAATAAGTAAAGTAGTTACTTTTTGTTTTTAATTGTTTTGTCTTTTACATATAAGGAAGGAATAAAGGAGAGGGGTATGGGCTATTATCAGCCGGCTGCACACAGCTCACATGGCTTTTAAAATGTTATTGCAATAGTGGACACACTAATTTATTTTATTTACACTATTACCCCACAACTTCCCGTTTTTGACAGTTTTTACTATCTTCTCGTTTTATTGATTTTATTGGCTCTAGACCTTCACTAATGTTTATTAGTGACTATTTAGTTGACCAAAGTTATTACGAGTCTATTTGACCCGCTTAAAGTCGCATTTTCCCGGTTACCTCGAAAAACGCACTTTAATGTTTGTTTGTGTTTTTAATCCATTTTGTGGATCCGTTTTCTTCGGGAGTTGTTCCCATATATTATTTAGGTCTTATTAAGCCCTAGGAATCCATATAACGTGCTAACCGAGGTCTCATACCTCTTATGGTTATTTAACGCTTATTTAGTGTTTTTCGCTTTTTAAGCATTTCTTCATTTCTTTTGGATTTATTTTTCCTTACCAATATTACTTAGGCGTCATTAGGCCCTTAAAAACCTATTAGATTAATTTTAATCCCTATATTTAAGTTCGGGGTATTTCAATCTACCCCCCTTAAGAACTTTGTCCTCAAAGTTGTTCGAGGTTATGGGATTACTATACTTACTCATTTATACTTGCCTAATACCGAAGCCATACATTCCTCCTCCTTACAATTCCCAAATTCATTACTCAAAGCAATGCAATACACATTACAATCCCACAGGCACTCAGGTCATCTCGACGCAGGACTCCTCTATGTCCTGCTGCCCTTGGAGTAATACAACATGCTACACTACTATCCTCTCCGATATAAGCTTCTAGCCAAATCCTTATTCTCAGTCTAAGGAAAATCCTTCCCATCAGCTAATTAGAAACCTTTCTAAAGCATCCAACTCCAAGTTCCAAGTTATGTTCATTACCTCTATCCTATGTGTGATTCTTGTGACCACTTGAGGGGAGCTTCGAGAATCATTCGACCCTGATGTGATCAGCATCAGTGTTGAACTATCTTTCCACCCCAATTTGTGTTCGGTTTCCCTTGATCTGATCAGGATCAAGTTCGACTTCCCACATTAGTTTCAAACAAGCAATTAATTTAGTTGTTTTCATTTTCTATCTTTTTACTCTTTCTAGTCGTGATACGAATTCATACATCTCCAAAGGATGGAATCAATCCATCAATCATCCTCACTCTACTTCCCAAATGCTTTACTCCGTGGTTCAATACCTAAATGCTCATTTCATCAACCTTCATTACTTCCATCTATTACTGTTCATCATCCTAACTAGGGATTACCATACTTGTAAAATTTAGTTGTCCTCAATTTACTTCCAATAATTTACTTAGGTATACACTACCCCTAGACTTCATTCATCTACTACTCTCATTCATTTCGTACTACTTCTTCAAAGGCTACAATACTTGTAGAGCTCCGTCCACTACTCATTACTTTTCTTTTACTAATACTCTTACATGGTGTTACAAGGTAGGTATATCCCATCCTATGGTATTTGCAACTCTCATGCCTAATTACCACAATTTCAATATGAATGAATACTTATGTTTATTTAACATAGTACCAATCATCAAATCAATTCTCATTTGTGCTATGCACATTATAGTTTATGTGTTTTATTCATAAAATTCACATTATACGGTTTTCACTCTACTCCCCTTAAAAGGGATTACGCCCACGTAATCTACCATATGTTATTATTATTAAACATTGGTTTACTCAATTTGGGCAATCTGAAGCGTTTTAGCTTCTTTACGGTTTATTACATAATGTACCCTTGTCAAAGAGTCCTAATCATAACAATGGTTTAGTCTTTGCACCAAGGATTT
The DNA here is from genome assembly GCA_023374045.1 of Limonium bicolor. Taxonomy (NCBI): domain Eukaryota; kingdom Viridiplantae; phylum Streptophyta; class Magnoliopsida; order Caryophyllales; family Plumbaginaceae; genus Limonium; species Limonium bicolor. Next base: position 171,921,397 of record CM041781.1, read on the forward strand.
CTATATGAGTTTATTTCACTCATAATTAATTCGGTTCTAGCCTATTAGGCTTCAAGACATTAATAGCCATTCTATTATACTTACTAGGTACATTAATCTCCTAGCTAGGGCCCACTAGCTTCTGCTGCGCGACCCTGATAACTTGGGTTATTCACCCTTTTTGTTATCCTTAATGTGCTATACATCGCCTTCTTATCCGTCTATTATGGAAATAAGGTTTACTAAACAAATGCGGTATTCTTTTACCGTGTTTGAACTCAATGAGTTTAAGATTCATAACCAGCTCTCTGGTAATCTACTGCACATGTTATTTATGCTTCCACGATTAGTCATTAAGTTCCTCCGACTTATTGTCGGGCGAGGTTAAGTCACTACTTAGTTGTAGTGCTTCCTCTGTTGTCAATAGCTTCTGAATTATACCAGTTCTTCTGGTTCAGTACAAGTGTCCTTTACTTGTATGACCTTTCATTTCTATGCGTCGGTCCTAGTGACTTTCTTTAGTCTCCTTTCACCTTTATTCCATTGGAATTCACATTTTGTGATTGTTAGTGTATTGTACACTCTTCGTGCTTCTTTAGCCTTATGCCGCACGGTTTGTTGTTAAGCTTGCTTGACTGGCTTATGCCATGTTTGTGGTGAAAAGAAAGGTTTACTACGGTTTGCATTCTCCATATCCCTAGCCATCCCATTAGATCATTAGCTGCGCAAGTGCAATACCAAAACACTCAGTCATACAGAGTGCAGAGGCGTAAACTCTTTACAGTAAGTCACTTATGTGATAGGAAAGAATATTTCTGCCTGTCATCTTACTACTCCGTATCATTATTTGCTACTTCCTCATAGCGGTCGCTTGTTGCGCACCATACTCTTACTCATTGTACGCATCGTTCTTACTGTCTTTGTTACTGTGGTAGTATCTTTACTCATTTCCATTGTCGTTGGCACCATTTCTTTATGGTGTGAATACACTAGAAGGCTCCTAGCTCATTTGTATGACGGTTGTCGCAGCATACCACAGTATTATAGTTCTAATGTGAAGATGTTCTTCCCTTTTTGGTTTCATGTGTAGGTTACCTCACCTTCCGTCATCATTTATGATACAATTTACCAAGTATCTTGGTTGACCAAGGATGAGATAACTCATCGGGTTATAAGCTCTCTTGAGCGTTAGTCATTCGTGATGTTCAATGTGTATTCTCATTGATTGTTTTGACAATTATTGTCCTTCAGTGCTGAGCATTGGTTATAGGCTCTAGCCGTGTAGTTTCACTTGTATGTGCATCACCGGAACATCCCAAGAACTTCAAGGGTTTTCCGATCCCGTTCTTCAATTGAAGGGTATTTTATCACTGATGGGTGAAAGTTCTTGTTGAGGGGTTTGTCGCCACTCATAAGTCTCATGACAAGGTTTTCCATGTTGGTGTTTATACAATGGTTCACCACATGCTTGGGTGCTTATGGAGTATATTCACTCCTTTAAGTCGTAATGGTTTGGAAATCTCATTTCCTTATTCCATCGCCTCTTGGCAATATCTATATGCGTAGGCTTTACTGTTATAATAGATGGAAGCCCTTCTAAGGGTTCACATCTTCACCACATTGGTGGTCTTTGGCTAATGAGGGGTACCTTCCCTTGGGTTTCTCGTAGTGTCCAAGTGTGGACTAGGCCAATGTTGGCATTATCACGGTTTATATGCCTCTGTGTTACCATTTCTACAGAGGGCATGAAGAGTAATTAAACTTAGTCAACTGTATACTAGACTGATGCTCTAGTGACAGTGACATTGACATTGAGGTAACCATTACTCCAAGCCGCTCATTATGTTGAGCTTTAATTGGGTTGTTCAGTTGACGGTCTGTTTGTCGTATGAAGCAATATCTTTTGCAAGTCTTGTTATTAAATGGTGTGGGTTTTCAACCGTTGAGGTTTATCTAACGTATTTGGTTTATGGCTTCAGAGCCCTGTTTCTGCAAGCCATGCTCTTTGCAAGTGCTTATACATATTTCCACTCCTTATATACCCCATAGTTTGGAGGTATTACTGGGCCCCATGGCAAGTCGGGACATCACGCTTCCATTCACACGAGACCCTTTATGGCATTCTGATGTTACTCAGTGCCCTTTTGTAATTTAGGGTATTTCCTATTAAGTGAAATCCCTTCGGTGTCCTAACCGGGTGTTCGTTGTAGCTTTCGTGGTCTTATTATGACGCTTCATTTGATTGTTGTTAATTCAGACACCCTTCAAGGATTGCTCCTTGGGTGTTGTTAGGTTACGCCGTTACATCCGGCTAACGTTTATATTATGTTGTGCCCACTATACCGCCTTGTGGTATCGTAGTTGAGCTATCCCTTTTTGGGTTATGACGTCTCCCGTTCTTGGGTAGACTGTTTATATTTCCTCCTAGTGTTCTTGACTAGGTTCAAAATCCTCTCCAATGATGGATTATACTTCGTGGTAATCTTGTGATCGCTCTAAGGAACTCCATCCCGTTTGTTGAGCATCGTTGTTCATGTTAGGCATTTGCCTTAGTGTGCTGGGCTGGATAATTGCTCCAGTTACCATGCATTTGCTTGAAGTCTTTAAGACATATCCGATGTCTATACTTGCTAGTCTGTGCTCTTTGCACTTTCTAGTTCTTATTCCTTATCTTCAGATGGATTCTCTGAGTTCTTTTATATTTGATCGTCTGAGGTGTCCAGCTGTTCTACTTTGCATTTACTCATGGTCCGTAGAACAGAGTTGACTACTTCCCGTGTTTCGTGCACTACATGTATACATACGTGGGGTACCATGTTGATACGTTACCACTTACCCAACTATATGTCAGGCCCGCAAGCTCCTTCGGAGTGCGGTTGTCCCACATCCCGTAATTGGGTACACTCGTAGTGTTCGTCACACGCCTAGGTGAAGTATTCTATTGTCGACTCCTCTTGTATCAATCTATGATACTCACCGTAATTTTGTTGGTTTGGTTCCAATAATCCAAGGTTTTAAAAGAAGGTTGTGGTTTTGAAAGAAAAATTTGGGTTTTAAAATCATAGTTCGGTGTTAAAAGAAGTTCTACATGGCATAGCCATGTTGTGGTCTTGACCAAGTCCAGCTTCTCGTTGACTGGTTGTAACGCCCCTATTAAACATATTTATAGCGGAAATAAAATACTAAAGGCGTACAGACCATCGGGTTCCAAACACCCGGTACCAACCTCACCAAAACACAACTTAATGATTACAAATGTCACGGCCTGAACCACGAGAAAACTTAACAAAAATAAGCAGTAATGAATCATATAAACTCTCCAAGCCTAATCCCATCCCAATCACTCTTTCTCTTCGTGGCCACCTGTAAGATAACACGTACCTGCAAGATAAAACCAAGCAGCCCACCCCAAGAGGGGTGGGTCAGTTCCCTGGAATGGAACTAGTACGATCCTCCAAAAACAACTTAAAATACAGTTCTTAAATAAATAATAGCTTGAATACAAACACGTAAAACACACAGAGGAACAAAGCATTTCACAATTCACCAAATCAAAATATCAAGATAAGAACAAAGGTTAATAACTGAAAGATAAAGTTAGTGAACAAAATCACGCCATGTGTTAGTGGTCATCCATTTCCTTAGTTAAACCCAATTCCCGTTAGGAGTAGAAAAACTCAGATAGCCACAAAGGACTAGGAATGATAAAGTAGATCCAAGAACCAAGAACTCGAGAGTGGAATAATTCAACTGGGAGAGATGGCCCCCACCGCCAATCACGTCCTTTTAGGACAGGGGATATACAGCCCCTCACTGTTTATCACGTCCCCTTTTGGGGACAGGGGATATACAGCCCCTCACTGTCTATCACGTCCCTTTTTGGGACAGGGGATATACAGCCCCTCACTGTTTATCACGTCCCCTTTTGGGGACAGGGGATATACAACCCCTCACTGTCTATCACGTCCCTTTTTGGGACAGGGGATATACAGCCCCTCACTGTTACCATTGAAGACGCGCACGTCGAAAGAAAGATTTCCAAGATTGACCTTTTTCCAAATTCCCACTAGATCACCAACCAGAGCAATACCAAAACACTCAGTCCTACAGAGTGCAGAAGCGTAAACCCTAAGCAGTCAATGTCTAACGGGACACCAAGTAGAAGAAACCAATACCCAAGTGAGTTCCACATCCAAGGCTCAGTTAGTCACACAAGCTGAGTCAGTCACACAACCATTTCCTTTTTAGAAGTTCCTCTTAAAGTCAGTTAGCGTTTTCCAAAACATTCCACAAGTCAATCAGCAAAAATAACGTAGTACGAGAAATCGTACAAAACATTCCATAAGGTCCAAAACACAACAAGCTGAGTACGAGAAATCGTACCTGGTATGTGCAGAACAGTAAATAACTCGAATCAGTGATTCCCCAATAGTAACCTATAGTTAAGGTGTTCCAAGTGTCGATTAGTTAAGAGACTTATAAACTTAACAGCCTTCTTCACTTACTGATTAATAGTTTCAGGTTTACCATTATTCTCTTACAAAGGTTTGGGCTGGACTTGTTAACTAAATCCTTTGTTAGGCCCACCTCGTTTAGTTTGGAAGGATTTAGAATTTATTCCTGAGAGTGGCCCAAACTCTCTTTGGATTGTTAAAGTGGGCTTTTGGAGTTCATAGACTTGGGCTCAGTGGGTTAGCCCAAGACCGTGTTAAGTTATGTTGTGTAATAAAACTCTTAAATTAATAGTGATTATTTAATCACTCACGGACTAAAACCTAAGGTTTAATATATATATAACCTACTTATTATAACTATCACAAGGATTATTATTTCCCTCAACCATATTAATGTATTTATATACATGTATATTTATATATATACCTTTATGTATTAAAATTTATCCATAGCATTTTTAGGAAATTTTACTGTATTTATTAATGTTCAATAACTTCTAGGCTTAACACAACCGACTTAAGGTTTATAACATAATGTGTTTCCTTTATTTATTTAATATATATAAGTATACCCGTATTAGAATTTAACTAAGACATTTCCCACGTAACTGACTATATTTAAACTATCTTATTACTTCGACCTTTAACTTTATTCCAAGCATATTTCATGAAATATTTCTTTTACCATATCTTAGGGTTCTAGCTCTTATAATGTTTAGTTATTACAAGTGGTATAATTATTGTTCCTTGATTTACTATAAGTTACCTCTAAATCCCTTTTTAAATGCGTAAATATATATATATATATATATATTATTCCTTAGTTTAATTAAAATATTAACTCCCATATAATATAGTAAATAAAATGTAGGATAATTAAATTCTTAATTTATATAAGTTTCTACTTAAGTAAGTATATATACATATATGTAAATAATTTCACTTCTCTTAAAAGCTAATACAAAAACATTTATAAACTTACTGTTATAAAACGTTAATTTAGTTCCCCTTATTTTCCCCAGCTTAAAAGTTAATTAACAAACCTTACTTTAATTTTTGGTTACATTAAAAACTTTATATTATAGGTTATTCTTATGAAAAACTCATAAACGCAATTTTTAAAACCTTTTACCATTGCCCAAAAATTCCCAAATTTAATATACAGTAACTATAACATTTTAGACATATTATAAATTTTTTATTTCATAAAAATATCTTTTAAATTTTTCCAAATAATTCCAAAAAACCCGTAACTTGTCAAAATCATAACTTATGTTTAAAAACTCCAAAACCATAATAATTTACATCAAAATAAACTAGATAAAATAAGGAATCTATGGTTACAATTTCAAGTCAAAATACATTCGGGAAGATATTTAAATTAACCCAACAAGTTAGACTATTTACTGGAATTTATAAAACCTAAAACAATCTTTAAATCACCCGATCTAATCTGGACCGTCCAATCCTTTAAACTCTGATCGGACGGTCCCTGAAACCCAAGTTCTTCCCCGATTCCGAATTGCCACCCGAGTACTAAATCTCATTTATCTCCTAATCTACAGAACGAAATCGAGTGATTCTTGTTTCTATGGATTCGTAATCAAATTTCGGTTCTATTGGTACCGGTTTCCCCAATTATAATGCAATATACATCAAAATTCGAAATCGATTCGAGAGTTAGGGTTTATTTCGGTACAGGATTTAATTCGATTACAATTCATACAAATTCTCCTAATCTAACATAATTACTAAATCGAGACATGGGTTAGATCGAAAACTTGACTACGAACAACAATATCGGAGCAATTTGATCAGACTCACCGGATTGTGCGAATTAAGCGAATTCCAATTCGGAAAACTGGGAAAAACTCGAACTTTAACCAGTTCGTGGTGCCAACTTTGAGGATCTATAACTAGCAGTACAAAACGAGTTAGATTATGAGTAAGGGCTCATTGGAAAGAACAAACGTAGATCTACGTATTGGTAGCAAGAACTAAACCTAACTCGCACCATACAGAAAGATATTGAAGTCGCAAAACACGAGTTTACCTCTCTGTTTCGGTATGATTTTATGTGCTGATGAAACCGAAACTTTAGACGTCTTACACTTCCAATCCGTTGAGAATTAGCTTAGACCATAAACACGAAAGTTTTAGAGGAATTAGAGCTCTTCAAAACGAGCTAAAGAACATGGAATTTGGATGAGTAACGAAGAAGTTATGGCTGATCGAATTTACCTGTTTCGAAGAGAAATCTGGAATTGCAGTTCCAGTTTTCGCAAGGTGGCTACTTTGACTCAATTTTCCGGTTGATTCAGACTGAGTTAGGGTTTGTATGAGTAATGGTTGGAAAGAATTGTAGGAGAAGAGAATGGAGAAGACGGCATGGAAAAATATTGAGAGATGTAAAAGTTAGCCGTCTAAAGTTAGGGCAAAGTAATGAAATCGGTTACCGAAATTCAGGGAGAGAATCGGCTAAGTGTGGGCGACCCATTACAGAGTGACACGTGGCATCTCTTAAAATTTTGATTCAAAACTTCAATCTAGCATAACTTTGGCTAGGATGATCCGTTTTTGACGTTCTTTTTATCGATCTTCATGGTTTTTCATAACCTATTTATTGGTATAGGTTTCATGGCCTGGTTTGACCATTCTCAAAAAGTCAACTCTAGCAAGGCTTAATAAGCTTTAAGGTTTCTAGAATTTTATATTGACTTTTATGTTTCAAAACAATGTTCCAACACTTCCTAAAATCTTTATAATATATTTGGAGTGTTTAGTAATTTCCCCAAGATTTATTGACTTATAAATCTTATTATTAAATTCATAATACTATCTAATAATGTATAATAATTAGGGTTAAATAGGAGAAAACCCCTAAATAAATTTCACAACTCCATATAATAATTTAATATTCATAATTCCATATAATAATTTAATTAATTAAGGGGTATTTCAGTATATCCCCCTTAAAAGAAACTTCGCCTCGAAGTTTAACAATCCACTAATAGGCACTCACACCGCTTCGGGTGTGCTGAGACAAAATAATTCCAATGAAATTCCATACCATTCCAATCCTTTATTTCCATTCCAACATTCCACTCGAGAGTACCGAAATCCAATCAAAGTGAATCAAAATATAACTGAAACAAAACAAACACAAACGTGACAAAGTACTGTGCCACAACGTAAAACTACGTACATACATACACCACTCATACTACTATTACTGTTCTTACTGTTCTCCCTTTACTAACAATGCAACGAGGCATAATCCGGATGAGATAATGAAGGAGGAGTATGCCAGCATATCCCCCTTAAAAGAGCTAAGGTACGCCCTCGTACCGCCACTTAAGGATAGCAGAGTATCATGCAAACAGATGTGGGTACTTTACTCTCATGGAGTCCTCGGTCTCCCAAGTAGCTTCCTCACCCCATGATGTTCCCAAAGAACCTTCACTAACTTAACTGATCTGCCCCTCGTTTCTCGGACCTTCGTGTCCAAGATCTGTATAGGAGTCTCCTCATACCTCAGTGTAGGCTCAATCTCCAACCTCTCTGGCTGTAGTACGTGAGAAGGGTCAGGCATATACTTCTTCAACTGAGATACGTGAAACACATCGTGTACCTTCCCCAACTCCGCTGGTAGCTCGAGTCTGTAAGCAACTGGGCCCACTCGCTCCGTAATCCTGTACGGGCCGACATACTTAGGGCTTAGCTTCCCCCTCATCCCGAATCTGAATATCCCTCTCATCGGGGACACTCGTAAGAAGACCATGTCTCCCAACTGAAACTCAAGCTCTCTGGTATGCTGATCCCCATAAGACTTCTGTCTGGACTGCGCTGCCCTCATGTGCTGCTGAATAACCCTAACGTCATCCTGCAGTGTCTGAATATACTCGGGCCCAATCAAGACCGCCTCAGCAGGGTCACTCCATGATAAGGGAGTCCGGCACGGCCTGCCATATAGAGCCTGGAATGGTGCCATGCCGATAGACGCTGGTAAGAGTTATTATAGGAGAACTCTACCAGGTGTAGACGCTCTACCCAACTCCCCTGATAGTCCAGAGCGACTGCTCGCAACATATCCTCCAATGTCTGAATAGTCCTCTCAGTCTGCCCATCAGTCTGCGGGTGAAAAGCTGTGCTAAGTCGTAGCTGAGTCCCAAATGCCTCCTGTACCTGACGCCAATATCGACTGAGGAAACGAGTGTCACGATCAGAGACGATCGTCTTCGGTACCCCATGGTACCGGATATGCTCTGTGGTAAACACCTCAGCCAGTTTGGGCACCTTCCATGTGTCCTTGATAGGTATGAACCTAGCTGTCTTGGTCAACCTATCGACTATAACCCATATGGCGTTCAGTCCACCTCTAGCTGGAGGGAGACCGACCACAAAATCCATGCTGATGTCGTCAAACTTCCAGCACGGTACTGGAAGTGACTGAATCTGGCCGCCTGGTCGACGATGCTCAAACTTCACTTTCTGACAAGTGAGGCACCGAGAGACAAAATCAGCTACATCCCTCTTCATCCCGCTCCACCAGAATAATTGCTTCAAGTCCTTGTACATCTTGGTGGCTCCAGGGTGTACTGATAATGTCGAGGAATGAGCCTCTGAAAGAATCCTGGTCTGAAGCTCTGTCGCATCCTGAGGAACGCAGAGTCTGCCTCTGACTCGAAGGTGTCCCTCGCTGTCCAGCTCATAGTCGTACTTCAAACCGTCAGTCAACCCGTCTGCTAACTTCTGTCTGATGCCCTGTAGATAAACGTCACTGTCCTGGGCTGCATACACCTCCTCAGCTATCGTGGTCGTCTCTATCAGGGCGAGAAGTGAATAAGCTCTTCTGCTCAGAGCATCTGCCACGACATTTCCTTTCCCTTCTGTGTACTGGAGGTTGATGTCATAATCGGCCAGTAGCTCAACCCATCGTCGCTGTCTCAAATTGAGCTCCTTCTGGGTCCAGATGTACTTCAGACTCTTATGGTCTGTCATAATCCGGACTGTGGCTCCATACAAGTAATGTCGCCAGATCTTCAAGGCGAAGACTATGGCGAGGAGCTCAAGGTCGTGGTGGGGTAGTTTTCCTCGTGCTTCTTCAGCTGTCTAGAAGCATACGCTACTACTCGGCCATGCTGCATCAGTACTCCACCAATTCCTCTGCCTGAAGCATCGCAATATACCTCGTACCCCTCATTCCCCTCTGGGACAGTCAATACTGGAGCTGTGGTCAAGGCGTCCTTCAGCGCCTTGAAGGAGACTTCACAAGCCTCTGTCCATACAAAAGGGCTGTCCTTCTTCATCAAGGAGGTCAAGGGCTTGGCTAGCCTGGAGAAGTCCTTCACAAAGCGTCTATAGTAGCCAGCCAACCCAAGGAAACTCCTAACCTCTGTCACGGTGCGAGGTCTATGCCAGCTCTTCACTGCCTCAATCTTAGCTGGGTCTACTGAAACTCCCTCAGCTGAGATCACATGTCCAAGAAATGACACCTTGTCCAGCCAAAATTCACACTTGCTGAACTTGGCATATAACTGCTTCTCCCTCAGCGTCTCCAAGACTGTCCTCAAATGCTGCTCATGTTCCTCTTTGCTCTTGGAGAAGACTAGAATGTCGTCAATAAATACGACTACCGACTTATCCAGCTGGGCTTGGAAGACTCTCTGCATCAAGTCCATAAATCTCGCCGGTGCATTGGTCAGTCCAAACGGCATCACTGTGAACTCATAGTGGCCGTATCTGGTCCGGAAGGCTGTCTTCTCAATGTCTGGCTCAGCTACAGCTATCTGGTGATATCCGGATCGCAGATCAATCTTAGAGAACACCTTTGCTCCCCTCAGCTGGTCGAACAAGTCATCGATCCTGGGCAGTGGGTACTTGTTTTTGATCGTGACATTGTTCAACTCTCTGTAATCTATACACAGTCTCATGCTCCGTCCTTCTTCTTGACGAACAGCACAGGAGCGCCCCAAGGTGAGACACTGGGTCTGATGAAGCCCTTATCTAGTAGTTCTGCAATGTTTCTTCAATTCCACCATCTCTGTAGGGCCCATCCGGTAAGGAGCCTTGGCAATCGGTCCCGTGCCGGTACGAGGTCGATGTTGAATTCACCTCTCTCAGCGGTGGTAGTCCAGGTAGCTCCTCTGGAAAAACATCAGGGTACTCCGACACAATGGGAACGTCGCTCCTGAACTTCGGATCCGTCCTCAGATCCTGGCATAACAGTAGTAGGCAGTCGCGCCCTTGGACACTTCCTTCATCAGGGATAATGCTGATACAACCTTCACAGTCGGCTGCTTAGGCTGCATTCGGTATGATACTGTGATCCCTGTGGCTGACTTCAAGAGGAGACGATGCTCTGCAGTGTAGTCTACCTCTGTACCGCTGTAGCGTGTCCATGCCCACATTATGTCAAATCCCATGCCAGGGAAGACAATGGCATCAAGTAGGAAGTCTGCTCCCTTGATGTGCATGCTCAGATTCTTGCACTGTTTGCTGCATTTGATCAACTCCTTGGATGGCAACAAAACTGAGCAATCATGGATATCCTCTGTGGGGGCATTTACCTTAGTATGAAATGCTTGGGAGATGAAGGAGTGGGAGGCTCCGGAATCAAACAGGACGGTGGCCTCCACTCCATTAATTTGGAATGTGCCTGCAACTATTGAGTGAATTAAGTTCTAAGGTTTCTAGTAACTCTTTCCAAGGCAGTTGTTCAAGGTTAATTGGTATACCTGTGATGACCGTTCCATTACTCTTTGCTTGAGCCTGGTCCAACACATTCAGCCTGACCTCTAAATTTCCAGCTCCTACATGAAGAAATAATTTCTTAGAATTTCCATTTTTATTGAAAGCTTCATGAGAAGTTTAATGATTACAAGGCTGAAATTGTAAAGTACATAGCTAGATCTGTCTAAAGGTCAGGTTTAATCTGCCAGGTTTCAGGTGAGTCTGGTTAATAATGGATGTGGGGGCTGTGTTGGGCTTGATTCTCTTCACTCCATGGTAGATGAGTCTAGCTGCCCCACCAAAGATCAGTACATCACCTGACTTCAGGAGGATCTTGGTGGAAAGGTCCATCCTCTTCTGGTCACCAAATAGGAACTCCGCGTCGTCTCCAAGTGATATGGAAACCACTGGAACTCCTTTGGTGATGGATTCTAGGGATTCATCCTTATCTTGATGCAACCCTAGCTTACCTTCTTTTCCATAAAAATTGATGATGCAGACGTCTGAGGTTAGGTCTGGGACGGGCTCATCCTCCAATTCTTGTGCTGCCTTAACTGCAGCTCTAATGATGGTCTGCAGTTCCTCCGGGATTGGTGGCACCTCCACTTCTTCATAGGTCTTGGTGGTGTGGTTCCACTTCTTACCTAGGCACATGATCTTCACCTTCATGGTCGAACCATTCTTGAAGGTAGGGGTGTAAAAATTTCCTTCCTTCACACCTAACTCCCTGATCTTGAGGATCAATGCATACTGGACTGCCGGGGTCAGGTACTCTCGTAGTAAGATCATCCCGGGTCTCAAGACTTCACACTTCTCTGGTGGGTGTGGTTTGGCTTCAAAAGGGATATTGGGTGTGGTATAGGGCAAAATAGGAAAGCAAATATCGAAAGCTGGGGAACAATTGCCATTAAATAAATAAGTCATGGTTTACAACTGGAAATGAAAGGTTCGTAACGAAACAAAATGAAGGGTTTATAGTTCATCCCTTTTTACATTGACAATGAAAAGAAAAACTAGACGACTGAATGTAAATAAATAAGGGTCTAAGCCTCTTCATGAGGAAAATAGTCCTCACCAGGTGAACTCGGGTCATCACTCGCTGCCTCACACGGTCCACCATGTTAAGGACTGGTGCCTTGCCCGGCCTCTGGGGATAGTTCTGTCCCGGCCTCTGTGGATGACTCTGGGCAGGGCGACCGGTAGATGGTCCAGCACCTCCTGTGCTACCTCGACCTCCTCCAGTAGTAGTAGTAACTGGGGCTCTAGCAGGGTTCCCGGTGCGTGGCTTATAGTTCCTGGAATCCGGGTTCAGGAAGCACTCGAACGATCTGTGCCCCTTCCTACCGCAGTGGTGGCAGTCCACCAGGTTGCCCTTACAATCCTTGCCCGGGTGGTCCTTCTTGCACCATTTGCAGAGGAACTTTCTCGCAAGTTGGTTCCCTGTTTCAGTCTCAAGGTTAGTATTTGATAACAAGATGTAACCACTTTGGGGTTTCTAATTTATCTTACCCTGAAATGGCTGAGAGCGGAGTGGCTCAGCATTAGTATAGGAGGGGACCATAGCCTTCTCATCCCTCCCCTTGTAAAACTTTCCCTTCCTCTCGTAGTTATGGGAAAAGTTTCCTCCATTTCCTCTTTCTCCATTCCCCTTCCTCTTGCCTGCCTAGCACAGAGTCCTGGTAGGCAATGGTCGTCTCACAGTCATTCGCATCCTCCGCTAACTCCTGTGGTGACAATATATGTTAGTGGAGAAACCTTTGTGTACCAGAAATTTTAAATCATATTCCATACCTGTAGGGTCATCCCTCTGGTGGAACCGATCATAGTCATGATCTTGAAGTTCAGGCCGGTATAGAATTTGTCCTCCAGATATCTTGGAGCGTAAGCTCCCTCTCCAATAACAGCAAGTAGTTCCACGAACTTATTGTAGTACTCAGCAACAGAAAGACTCCCTTGCTTCAGCTGCTCGAACTCACTCCTCATCCTCTTCTGTAGATAGGATGGATAAAATTTAGCTCTCAGGGCCACTAGAAACGCCTGGAAGTCAAAGTTCGCCTGGGCCGTCAGCTCGGCTCTAGCAGTCTGCCACCATCGATGCGCGGGTCCCTGAAGAAAGTAGGCCGCTATGTCCACCTGACGATTCACTGGAACATGCAGAGAGGTGAAGGCCTTCTGCATCTCGTCTATATACTTCTCCAACGTCCTCGGTTCTGGCTGGCCTTCATAGATGGGAGGACGAAGGTCGTTAACCGCCTTCAGCCAGTTGAACTCCCGGGGACCATTCGGTGGTGGTGGTGGTAGCTGTGGGATCTGAGCCTGCTGCTGGGCCAATGCAGCTGTCACTATCTGTGCTATGACCTCCGGGGTGACAGCGTCGGGTCCAAAGCCACTTGAGGGAACAACTGCTCTTCCTCCTCTTCGAGACATTTAGCTGGTGTGATGGTTGTTGTTACTCAGAAGGCGTATTGTAAAGTCTAACTATCTATGAAATATTTATAACGTCCTAAGGACGGTTCGTATGTACATGAAGTAAAACATAAGTAGTAAGTATGGGGTAGGGTCACGCGCCTTTCTGGAATTCTCACTTCCCAATTCTACCCCAGTTCCCCAGTTTTAAGTGCACCTATAATCTAAGTATTTCACTCGGCTTGTTTTCTCGGGTTCAGAGCGTAACTATGCTCTGATACCAATTTTTGTAACGCCCCTAGTAAACATATTTATAGCGGAAATAAAATACTAAAGGCGTACAGACCATCGGGTTCCAAACACCCGGTACCAACCTCACCAAAACACAACTTAATGATTACAAATGTCACGGCCTGAACCACGAGAAAACTTAACAAAAATAAGCAGTAATGAATCATATAAACTCTCCAAGCCTAATCCCATCCCAATCACTCTTTCTCTTCGTGGCCACCTGTAAGATAACACGTACCTGCAAGATAAAACCAAGCAGCCCACCCCAAGAGGGGTGGGTCAGTTCCCTGGAATGGAACTGGTACGATCCTCCAAAAACAACTTAAAATATAGTTCTTAAATAAATAATAGCTTGAATACAAACACGTAAAACACACAGAGGAACAAAGCATTTCACAATTCACCAAATCAAAATATCAAGATAAGAACAAAGGTTAATAACTGAAAGATAAAGTTAGTGAACAAAATCACGCCATGTGTTAGTGGTCATCCATTTCCTTAGTTAAACCCAATTCCCGTTTGGAGTAGAAAAACTCAGATAGCCACAAAGGACTAGGAATGATAAAGTAGATCCAAGAACCAAGAACTCGAGAGTGGAATAATTCAACTGGGAGAGATGGCCCCCACCGCCAATCACGTCCTTTTAGGACAGGGGATATACAGCCCCTCACTGTTTATCATGTCCCCTTTTGGGGATAGGGGATATACAGCCCCTCACTGTCTATCACGTCCCTTTTTGGGACAGGGGATATACAGCCCCTCACTGTTTATCACGTCCCCTTTTGGGGACAGGGGATATACAGCCCCTCACTGTCTATCACGTCCCTTTTTGGGACAGGGGATATACAGCCCCTCACTGTTACCATTGAAGACGCGCGCACGTCGAAAGAAAGATTTCCAAGATTGACCTTTTTCCAAATTCCCACTAGATCACCAACTACCCAGAGCAATACCAAAACACTCAGTCCTACAGAGTGCAGAAGCGTAAACCCTAAGCAGTCAATGTCTAATGGGACACCAAGTAGAAGAAACCAATACCCAAGTGAGTTCCACATCCAAGGCTCAGTTAGTCACACAAGCTGAGTCAGTCACACAACCATTTCCTTTTTAGAAGTTCCTCTTAAAGTCAGTTAGCGTTTTCCAAAACATTCCACAAGTCAATCAGCAAAAATAACGTAGTATGAGAAATCGTACAAAACATTCCATAAGGTCAAAAACACAACAAGCTGAGTACAAGAAATCGTACCTGGTATGTGCAGAACAGTAAATAACTCGAATCAGTGATTCCCCAATAGTAACCTATAGTTAAGGTGTTCCAAGTGTCGATTAGTTAAGAGACTTATAAACTTAACAGCCTTCTTCACTTACTGATTAATAGTTTCAGGTTTACCATTATTCTCTTACAAAGGTTTGGGCTGGACTTGTTAACTAAATCCTTTGTTAGGCCCACCTCGTTTAGTTTGGAAGGATTTAGAATTTATTCCTGAGAGTGGCCCAAACTCTCTTTGGATTGTTAAAGTGGGCTTTTGGAGTTCATAGACTTGGGCTCAGTGGGTTAGCCCAAGACCGTGTTAAGTTATGTTGTGTAATAAAACTCTTAAATTAATAGTGATTATTTAATCACTCACTGACTAAAACCTAAGGTTTAATATATATATATAACCTACTTATTATAACTATCACAAGGATTATTATTTCCCTCAACCATATTAATGTATTTATATACATGTATATTTATATATATATATATATATCTTTATGTATTAAAATTTATCCATAGCATTTTTAGGAAATTTTACTGTATTTATTAACGTTCAATAACTTCTAGGCTTAACACAACCGACTTAAGGTTTATAACATAATGTGTTTCCTTTATTTATTTAATATATATAAGTATACCCGTATTAGAATTTAACTAAGACATTTCCCACGTAACTGACTATATTTAAACTATCTTATTACTTCGACCTTTAACTTTATTCCAAGCATATTTCATAAAATATTTCTTTTACCATATCTTAGGGTTCTAGCTCTTATAATGTTCAGTTATTACAAGTGGTAATTTAATTAGTTCCTTGATTTACTATAAGTTACCTCTAAATCCCTTTTATAAATGCGTAAATATATATATATATATATTTATTCCTTAGTTTAATTAAAATATTAACTCCCATATAATATAGTAAATAAAAATGTAGGATAATTAAATTCTTTAATTTATATAAGTTTCTACTTAAGTAAGTATATATACATATATGTAAATAATTTCACTTCTCTTAAAAGCTAATACAAAAACATTTATAAACTTACTGTTATAAAACGTTAATTTAGTTCCCCTTATTTTCCCCAGCTTAAAAGTTAATTAACAAACCTTACTTTAATTTTTGGTTACATTAAAAACTTTATATTATAGGTTATTCTTATGAAAAACTCATAAACGCAATTTTTAAAACCTTTTACCATTGCCCAAAAATTCCCAAATTTAATATACAGTAACTATAACATTTTAGACATATTATAAAATTTTTATTTCATAAAAATATCTTTTTAATTTAGCCAAATAATTCCAGAAAACCTGTAACTTGTGAAAATCATAACTTATGTTTAAAAACTCCAAAACCATAATAATTTACATCAAAATAAACTAGATAAAATAAGGAATCTATGGTTAAAATTTCAAGTCAAAATACATTCAGGAAGATATTTAAATTAACCCAACAAGTTAAGACTATTTTACTGGAATTTATAAAAACCTAAAACAATCTTTAAATCACCCGATCTAATCTGGACCGTCCAATCCTTTAAACTCTGATCGGACGGTCCCTGAAACCCAAGTTCTTCCCCGATTCCGAATTGCCACCCGAGTACTAAATCTCATTTATCTCCTAATCTACAGAACGAAATCGAGTGATTCTTGTTTCTATGGATTCGTAATCAAATTTCGGTTCTATTGGTACCGGTTTCCCCAATTATAATGCAATATACATCAAAATTCGAAATCGATTCGAGAGTTAGGGTTTATTTCGGTACAGGATTTAATTCGATTACAATTCATACAAATTCTCCTAATCTAACACATAATTAGCTAAATCGAGACATGGGTTAGATCGAAAACTTGACTACGAACAACAATATCGGAGCAATTTGATCAGAGACTCACCGGATTGTGCGAATTAAGCGAATTCCAATTCGGAAAACTGGGAAAAACTCGAACTTTAACCAGTTCGTGGTGCCAACTTTGAGGATCTATAACTAGCAGTACAAAACGAGTTAGATTATGAGTAAGGGCTCATTGGAAAGAACAAACGTAGATCTACGTATTGGTAGCAAGAACTAAACCTAACTCGCACCATACAGAAAGATATTGAAGTCGCAAAACACGAGTTTACCTCTCTGTTTCGGTATGATTTTATGTACTGATGAAACCGAAACTTTAGACGTCTTACACTTCCAATCCGTTGAGAATTAGCTTAGACAATAAACACGAAAGTTTTAGAGGAATTAGAGCTCTTCAAAACGAGCTAAAGAACATGGAATTTGGATGAGTAATGAAGAAGTTATGGCTGATCGAATTTACCTGTTTCGAAGAGAAATCTGGAATTGCAGTTCCAGTTTTCGCAAGGTGGCTACTTTGACTCAATTTTCCGGTTGATTCAGACTGAGTTAGGGTTTGTATGAGTAATGGTTGGAAAGAGGAATTGTAGGAGAAGAGAATGGAGAAGACGGCATGGAAAAATATTGAGAGATGTAAAAGTTATAGCCGTCTAAAGTTAGGGCAAAGTAATGAAATCGGTTACCGAAATTCAGGGAGAGAATCGGCTAAGTGTGGGCGACCCATTACAGAGTGACACGTGGCATCTCTTAAAATTTTGATTCAAAACTTCAATCTAGCATAACTTTGGCTAGGATGATCCGTTTTTGACGTTCTTTTTATCGATCTTCATGTTTTTTCATAACCTATTTATTGGTATAGGTTTCATGGCCTGGTTTGACCATTATCAAAAAGTCAACTCTAGCAAGGCTTAATAAGCTTTAAGGTTTCTAGAATTTTATATTGACTTTTATGTTTCAAAACAATGTTCCAACACTTCCTAAAATCTTTATAATATATTTGGAGTGTTTAGTAACTTACCCAAGATTTATTGACTTATAAATCTTATTATTAAATTCATAATACTATCTAATAATGTATAATAATTAGGGTTAAATAGGAGAAAACCCCTAAATAAATTTCACAACTCCATATAATAATTTAATATTCATAATTCCATATAATAATTTAATTTTTAATAAAAGAAATCCCCTAAATTAATTTAAATTAATTTAGGGGTATTTCACTGGTATGTCCTTGGTACCATGGTCAGGCCGTTAGGCCTTTCCAAGATTCCCTTCTTCCAGTTTTAGGATGTGTGATCCCGTAGTTGCTTCGTTGCAGTCACGGTACATTACTATGTACCTGTGGTGTGTTAAATTTCCTCTACATGTTCCTGTTCTTACTGCACTTGCCGTGGCAAGTGCGTGGTACTGTTGGTTTTTGGTTAAGCCTATACCGGTCTTGGTATGGCTTCCACTTGTATCTAATAGTCTTGTCACTCTTCCCTTGATCTTATTGATCTACGTTTGGGATACTCGATCCTTTTAAGTAGCTTCTCGTTGATCTTGACATAGTTGTCTTGGTCGGGGTACGTCTCCAGTCCTAGGAGATCCCCATTTATTTAGTTTTGTGTTTTTCCTTGTTGCTCGTTCCCACTGGTTTACCGTGGTGATTGAGCCTTAGCTTGTATAGGCACTACTCCCGTAGTCCTATCGGTTCACATCCCGTGGATATCCTTGTAGCTGTGTAAGCTATGTCGGCCAGGTATTGTAACCTTTTGGCATTGTCATTTCGGAGTTAACCACTCCTGACTATGTCCTTAGTCAGCTAGCATACCGTTGGTGGTATTACTTAGCTATTACTGTCCCGTAGACTCGTATCTCGGGCTTGTTATGTTTCCTTTTTCCGCTCTGTTGCACGCTTAGTGCTTCTTTTCCTGCTGCTGATTGGTTAGCTAGATTCGTGACTGCTAAGCAGGTCGCCCCATGTTGTTGCATGTTGTAGTCTCCTTATAGTTGGAGTTCTCATTCTACCACCATTAAGTGCGGGTATTGTTGTTCAACCGGGATCCATCTCCGGGTCTTCCAATCCTTGGAATTTACTATATGTCGGTTCTTGTTTACCGTACGGTGGTTTCACCACTGCCAGATCGGGTTTTCCCGAGTGTGAGAGGACTTTTCTTCTCTCTGGCGTCCTTTCCCAGGTTATACAGTGGGATTGTGGAGGGCGGGTCTGGAATTGTAGGTATCCGGTACTCACCGGTAGTTCCTAACTAGCATATCTCTAATGCCAACACTCAGCCCTTAGCCCTAAGCTTCTAATTCCTAACTCGGTATTCCTAAACTCGGTATTTCCAGTCATCAGAGCGATACTTCGCTCTGATACCACTTTTTGTAACACCCCTACCAATAATACAATGCTTACCGTCCAATCTCCTTACACATCAGATACACGCAGCGGATACATACTTACATACAGTGGGTGATACAATGCCGTTAGTCACCCACGTGACTAACAAGGCTACTACTTCTACATACAGCATCGGTCTGATGGACCGGAATCCCGAGTACTACACATCTATAATACATACTCCATTCATCAATCAAATACAACAATGCTCCATTCAATACTTACTCCTACATAATCCATACAATACAATATACTTAACCGAGTCTACTAGGATCCTTATACAATTATAATATCTCTTCCAAGTTCATACATACTCACTAAGAGACTACTCACTACCCGTTCCTCACAAGCTACTTGCTTCTAAATACAAGGGTGTGCCTCCGGTCTCTTACCTTGACCACATCCGCTTCGGTACCTGCACACTAAAAACGTTCCCCCTAGGGGGTCTGCTTTCACTGCGCATGATAACCGCATACCCCGCGTACTAGTGAGGGTACACCGACCACTTGGTCGAATACATGCGGTTCATTTTCATACAAACATACATGCATACATGCTCTTATACACAATATTACAATACATTACGCAAGACATACACACATACATACACTTCATTACATACAAGAAGTACAACATAAACCATCCAATACATACTTACCTTTTTCCGAATTACACATACACATTACATACACAATATACAATACTTGTTAGCTTCATTGGTCCACCCGGGTTAATCGGGTGGAGATTACTCTTTTACTCGTTACTCCATACATACGCATACATACTCATACTCATACTCATACATACTTACTTACTCTTACTCTTACTCATGTTAAGTCGTCGGGACCTCCGGCCCTGGGGACTACTCCGTCCCACCTCCGGGATTTACTTGACTCACCAATCCGGGATGCTACCCATTTAAGGGGTTTGGGCCGCGGACCAGTTTAAGAGTCGGGAATTGCAGCCAACCTCTTGTGACTCCGCATCCTCACGCGTGGCCGAAGCTATATCGGACTTCTACTCATTCCAATTTACTCACTTAAGTTAGGAGTTAGGTAGTTAGGAATTATTAGAAGTCAACATCCAACCACATACACGAATACATTATTCATATACACATCCATACAAATACAATACAATATACAAGTGCACTACAAGGTACAATTACACATCATCAACATTCATATATTTCATGAATTATACAAACTATTGTTCAAGACAAATATCTAGAACAATGTAAACAAGCACAAGTAAGTGCAATATAATCCGATTCATGCATTTATCTTATTAGGTGGTCAAATAAGCACACAAATCGGGGTAACCAGATTAGGATACAGGGCATGAAGAAATCATACCTTGCACCGTTGATTTGGACTCACCGACTCCTCTTCGGTGTTCAACTATTCGAATCCTAGCATATACATACAGTTGGGTGGTTAATCATCTATAATTAACCTTACTTATTACTTTGCTAAAGTTTCCCAGTGTTTACTTACTAATTCCTTATTATTCAATTACATTTACTTATGTTACTTACTTAAAATTATTCTCTAGGCTTGTTCATGGCCTTAATGACCTTTAAACATCATTAATTATGTCTTAATTATCTTATAATATCATTACCCTTCATTACCCTACCTTAGATTAGCTTTAAAATGGATTCTGTGAAGAAAATGGGGTGGTCCGGGTTTGTGTCCTGGTTTACAAACCCGGACCATCTCTTTAGAGACGTTTCTGTCAAGTTTTTATGGTGGTCCGGGTTTGTGTACCAGTTTACAAACCCGGACCATCACTTTAGAAAACTGTCTGTCGTATTTTTAAGGTGGTCCTGGTTTGCGTACTGGTTTGCAAACCAGGACAAATCCAGCGAGAAAGTATTCTGCCAATTTTAAGAGGTGGTCCTGGTTTGCGTACTGGTTTGCAAACCAGGACAAATCCAGTCTGTTGCAAATTTCTAGTTTTAAAGCTTTGTTTCAACTTCAAACTTCTACCAATCTCTTCCCCATAATTCCTACATATAATCTAGCATATTTTAGCATTGATTAAGCACTTTAAACTAGCCTAATCCACTCTATAAAAATCTGTTACACTTATACTCTCACTATAAGTTTTTCTTCTCTGTTACTATTTTTCCTTCTCCAAGAAATGCTACAGACTTTCCCATTCTTCTTCTCACCGACTCAATGATTCTCAATCTATCCTTACTTAGTTAAACAACACCCAATACACCATTTACAACTCTACCCAACTACACTCTTTCTTCTTGTTACAAACCAAAGTGAAATCTCTTATTCTTTCCTTCTCTGTACAACAGCTTTGTTCTTTCTTTTCTAACACACTCAAGTCTCTAAATTCCTGAACGAATTTTGACAGAGGTTCCCCACATTTCTAAGTGTTCTCACCACACAATTTTGCACACTCAATATATTCACAACCTGTTCATCATGTACATTATTCTCACACAACATACTAATACCTACTGCACACTTACCATTTACACTTAGCATTTTATTTCCTTGTTTTCAAAAGCCCCAAACTACAAATACCATCCACATTAATATACCCATACTCTTCCTACTGTTACGGTGATTTCTAAACATTGCTAAAGCAATATACTTATACCTACACAAGCATTAAAAATCATACAGAGGCTTCTCTTTACCTTGGGTTTCCTTGATTCCTTTTTCTTTCCCTCCTTCTCCTTTCTTGCTCCTCTTTCCTTCTTTGTTTTCTTGGTTCATTTAGGCCAAGCTACACCATGTAACCAAGCACACACATACACACCAAAACTAGTAAATTTTCTATCTCACGTATTAAACCCTAACTTTGTGAGAAACCATTTAAACCACTTAGTAGGTCTTACCTTGAGCTTCTAATGGAGTTTTTGAGTAGAAAATGACAAGGCTTCAACTCCTCTTTGAAATGCCAAAATCGGCTGAGAATGGAATAGTGGTGTTATACGTGAGTTTTGACTTTTGCAAGGAACAATGGAAAAGAGTGAAGCTTTGGTCTCTTTCTTACCTTAGAACATGGAGAAGAAGATAGATCTTCAAATGGTGTTCTTCGACCTCTAAAATGATTATACCCTCAAAAATAAAGTTGGAGGTTTTAGATTTTTGAAGGGTGTAGAATAATCTCCTCAGCGATACGAATCCAACGGTATAATTTTTGTAGCATTTGGTGGTGGTTTAGGCTTTCAAAAATGGAGAGGAAGTGGCTGTTGTGAGAGGGTGGCTCAAATCGCCATTTCAGTCGCACAGAAGGAGAAGAAAATACAGAGGAAGAAGAAGGTGCAGTACGTGAGGTGTTTGTGGGAGAGGAGATAGAGAATAAGTAAAGTAGTTACTTTTTGTTTTTAATTGTTTTGTCTTTTACATATAAGGAAGGAATAAAGGAGAGGGGTATGGGCTATTATCAGCCGGCTGCACACAGCTCACATGGCTTTTAAAATGTTATTGCAATAGTGGACACACTAATTTATTTTATTTACACTATTACCCCACAACTTCCCGTTTTTGCAGTTTTTACTATTTTCTCGTTTTATTGATTTTATTGGCTCTAGACCTTCACTAATGTTTATTAGTGACTATTTAGTTGACCAAAATTATTACGAGTCTATTTGACCCGCTTAAAGTCGCGTTTTCCCGGTTACCTCGAAAAACGCGCTTTAATGTTTGTTTGTGTTTTTAATCCATTTTGTGGATCCGTTTTCTTCGGGAGTTGTTCCCATATATTATTTAGGTCTTATTAAGCCCTAGGAATCCATATAACGTGCTAACCGAGGTCTCATACCTCTTATGGTTATTTAACGCTTATTTAGCGTTTTTCGCTTTTTAAGCATTTCTTCATTTCTTTTGGATTTATTTTTCCTTACCAATATTACTTAGGCGTCATTAGGCCCTTAAAAACCTATTAGATTAATTTTAATCCCTATATTTAAGTTTGGGGTATTTCAAACTTATTCCTAACAAGCTAACCAATCTAACTTAAATTGGTAATTAAATTGGAATGAGTAGAAGTCCGATATAGTTTCGGCCACGCGTGAGGATGAGGAGACACAAGAGGTTGGATCCGATTCCTGACTCTTAAACTGGTCCGCGGCCCAAATCCCTTAAGTGGGTAGCATCCCGGATTGGTGAGTCAAGTAAATCCCGGAGGTGGGACGGAGTAGTCCCCAGGGCCGGAGGTCACACCGACTTAACTTGAGTATAAGCAAGTAAGTAAGAATGAATAAGTAAAGTAAATGAAAGTAAGTAAGTGTAGGTAAGAAAGTAAGTGAAATGAGTAAAAGAGTAAATAGCATTCCGATTAACCCGGATGCGTAATTCGGCTAACAATGTGAAGGTAAGTAATGTATGCACTATTGTATTGATGCCTTGAATTGTGTAATGAATTGTATAAGCATGTATGTTGTATGTAAAGCATGTATGTATGAAATTAATGAATCGCATGTTTAGTGGACATCAAATAGTCGGCGTGCCCTAGCTAGCACGCGGTATATGCGGAGTTCATGCGCAGCTTTTGCTGAGCCCCTAGGGGCGATGTTTTTACTACACGCAGGTACAAGAGAAGGATGAAGGCCATGAAGAGATGTAGCTAGTTCCTTGATTTCTTTTGGATTGTAAACAATGATTGATGAATGGTGTACTAAGTAGTACACGACTGTAGCTTTTTGATTAGCCGGTGTACCATGAGGTACACCTTTTTGAATAGTGGAAGTATTGGATTGGGGGTATAGATGAGTACCTTTAGAAACTCATTCTTTTGGGAAGTCGAATTTGGATGTAATTGAATATACTTAAATACTCGGTAATCCATTGATGTAAGTATGCGGTATGTGGTATCTTGGTAAGTAATTTAGTAGCTCGGTACACTATGTTCATCAGACCGTTACTGTAAGTAGAATAGCCTAGCTAGCCGTATGGGCGGTTAGCGGCGTTGTATCACCCGCCGTAGTAATAGTAATATTTCCGCTGTGAACTGATAGGATTAACAGGACGATTAGACGGTAGGCGTAGGATTAACGGTAGGGGTGTTACAAAAAGTGGTATCAGAGCGAAGTGTCGCTCTGATGTCCATAGTTACCGAGCATAGGGATTACTGAGTTAGGATTTCAACCGTCTTAAGACGAATACTTAGAAACCTAACTAGGAACTACCGTTGTTAACAACGGATACCCTTGACGTTCTTAGGAACGATACCTTGTTTAAATTCCAAGACCTTTGAGTCATATCTTGCGGAGCCTAATGTAACTGCTAAATGTTCAGATGTCAGGAAGAGGTCCAGGTCGCCCTAGAGGAGGGGGCAATGACGGACCCGGCACGCAGACGATAGCTGAAATCGTCGCTGCCACGGTAGCACAGATGCTACCACAAGTGATCCAAGCTATGCAACAGAACCAGCAAAACCAACAGAACCAAGCGGGGCCAATCCCTCCCCCTCCACCCAGAGAAGCTAACTGGGTAAAAGCTATAGCGGAACTCCGCCCTCCTTACTTTAGGGCCGAGAGTGATCCGACTAAGCTAGAGGCCTACATCTCCGAGATGGAGACAGCCTTTGAAACCCTCGAAGCTCCTACTGGAGTTCGAGTTAGAGTAGCAGCCTACTACTTAAAAGATGCAGCCATGGATTGGTGGAAGCTAGTCAAGCACGAGCACGTCAATGACCCCACATTCGATTGGGAGTCTTTCGCATCTCTCCTCCGATCCAAGTACTATCCGGAGCATATAAAGACTAAGAAAAGGCTAGAGTTGGACGCCTTGAAGATGACAGACAAGATGTCTGTGGATGAGTACTACCGCACCTTTACCTCCATTCTCCGTCTTCTCCCCGATCTTGGGTACACCGGCCAGGTGTTGGTCGATCGCTTCTATGGCGGTCTGAGCCATCGCCTTCGGTACGGTATGGGCTACACTCGATTTACCTCCCTTCAGGTAAATATCGGTTAACCCTTAGTATCATTTCAATTCCTTAAATTCCTTGAATCTCTTCCTTATCCTTTCTTTAATGAGAATCCCGGCTAATACCTGAAACTTCAGGAGTGTTATCACGCGGCTTCTCGCGTTGAGATCACTTGCCAGCTAAGGGATGAAGAAACCGCGCTGAAGCGCAAGGCTAATAGCAAGAACACAAGTGCCGAGGAGCAGAACCAGGGGAAAAGCTGGAAGAAGAAGAAGGGAAAGTTCTTTGGTCAGACCTCCAAGAACTTCCCAAGTGAGGGCAGTGCCCATGCTGAGCAGGGCAAACCAGTTGAGCTTCTTCAGCTTGGTTCATCTGCACCGGTGGCTGCAAAGCCACTGAGATCACACCCACCTAAGGGTAAACTTCTATTCCTAAATCGTATTCTTACAAGTACCATAATTAGTATATCCACGCACACATGTGCTAACCCTCTAAACCTCAGGTTCTGGCTCCGGGTTCACCAAAACCTTCTCCGACGGCCGCACCTATGTGTGCAGAAAGTGCAACCAGGACCATCCTGGCAAAGACTGCTATGGGAGAGAAATCAAATGCTACAACTGCCAGAAACCGGGACATACAACCAATAGATGCCCAGAGAATGCTAAATCGAAAGGGAACTTCCAAAGCTACAAGCAGAGGGAAGGCAAGGAGGTTGCATCTGGCGATGCACCGACCCAGCAGGCACCACAGGGACAGGGATCCCGGGGACCTCAAAGGGGTGCACCTCAGAGGCAGCCTGTCCTTCATGTCATAGACCGTGACGGGACCGGTTCTAAATCCGGCCTAGGTAATTAATCTAAACCTTTGATCCTTGAGAAGCATGACTAAGTATTGCAGTAACTGTGTGAGTGAATGCATGAGTAAATGAATTGAAGTGTGTATTGAGCATGAAAAGAAGTAGTTGAAACTAGCACTCACCGTAGATGGAATTTGTAACCATAGAAAGCTTTAGTATCTGTTATCCGATACCGGTAAACCTGAATCAAGAAGAGATCGACATCACCAACCACTACTACACCAATGAACAGTGTCAGGTCATCCGACCAGGTATGATCTTATTAAGGGGATACCTGACACCCGAAGCGCAAATCTCAATCATCCGACGATGCAACGAGCTAGGAACGGGTCAAGGTGGATTTTATACACCCGAATTCCCCGGTGGAGCGAAGATGAAACTGAAGATGATGTGCTTGGGAAAGGATTGGAATCCTTATACCAAGACATACCAGGAGACACGAACACAAGATGGAGCAACGCCACCGACAATATCTCCAGAGTTTCAGACACTTGTCACACAAGCAGTAGAACTTGCACAGCAATGTGAACATGATCCGATCCCCGCACTGGAAGCGGACCTCTGTATCGTCAACTTCTATGAGAAAGAAGGACGACTTGGGTTACACCAAGACAAGGACGAGACCGCGAAATCTCTTGAACAAGGAGTGCCCGTAGTGTCTTGGTCCAGTGGTGATGACGCCGTATTCCTGTATAGCGAGCAGAAGCGTGTGGACCTCGCACAGAAACTGGTATTGAGATCAGGAGATGTCCTAATCATGGGTGGAAACTCTAGGATGCTGTACCACGGGATCAACAAGATCAAGTTGAATACGGCACCACCGGCAATAATCAATGCCACACACATGAAACCAGGACGCCTGAACCTTACCTTTAGGAAGTATTAAATTCATAATATCATGTAATCTATTAGTAACGTGTATTAGAGACACGGCATGTATGATGGTTGGTTTATCAATAAAGGGCAGAGTTGATTTAATTCCACTTGTGTCCACCATCAATACTTATCCAATTGTGAATTCAATAGGTTGTGGACTCGGTACCGAAGGTATTCTGAGTATCCTCACCAAAGCACAAGCCGGCAAGAGCGGCACCATTCTAACGGGAACCTTCCCAGTGAACGGCATTGATGCCAATGTGTTATTCGACTCCGGCGCCTCTCACACTTTCGTATCACCATCCTTTGTAAAGAGGTTGAAGCTAGATGAGGATGAGCTACCGAACTTCATAGTTACTCTCCCATCGAAGGAGCGAGTAAAGTGCACTAAATACTATCAATCAGCCACCATCGAAATCAAAAACGAAGCGTTTCCCATTTCCTTCATCGAATTCAATGGGTTGGGGTTCGACTTAATCATTGGAATGAATTGGTTGGAGCGGCACAAGGGTAGAATCCTCTGCGCCGAGCATCGTTTGCTGCTCAAGAGTCCTTCTGGGGTTACCGTATCTTACCGCCAGAGACCGAGAGAGCCTTCGACCACACTCATATCTGCTATGGCCATGTACCGGGAGCTCAGAAAGGGCCATGAAGTGTATCTATGTTATGTACAAGACCTGGAGAGAGATCCAGAGTTCAGCGAAGATGTACCCATCGTATCCGAATTTCCTGATGTATTCCCTAAGGAGCTACCCGGCATGCCACCACCGAGAGCAGTGGAATTTGAAATTGATCTTTTGCCAGGTACCGGTCCCATTCCTAGGGCACCGTACCGCATGGCTCCTGCGGAAATGACAGAATTGAAAGAACAATTATGTGACTTACTCGACAAAGGGTTTATACGCCCGAGCGTATCACCCTGGGGAGCACCGGTTCTCTTCGTGAAGAAGAAGGACGGTAGTCTCCGACTTTGCATTGACTACCGCGAACTGAATGCGGTTACAGTAAAAAATAAATACCCATTGCCACGCATCGATGACCTATTTGATCAGCTGAAAGGAGCATCAGTCTTCTCCAAGATCGACCTCCGTTCTGGATATCATCAAGTTGCTATCAAAGAGCAAGATATTGAGAAAACGGCATTCCGCACCAGATATGGCCACTACGAATTTACAGTGATGCCATTCGGTTTGTCAAATGCACCAGCTAAATTCATGGACCTCATGAATCGTCTATTCAGTGAACAGTTGGACACTTCGGTTGTTGTCTTCATCGACGACATACTTGTATATTCCAAATCAGCAGAGGAACATGAAATTCATTTGAGGAAAGTGCTTGAGACACTGAGCGAGAACCAGCTGTATGCGAAGTTCTCCAAATGCGAATTCTGGCTAGATCAGGTATCATTCCTTGGTCATGTCATCTCGAGCGCAGGTATCTCAGTTGACCCTTCTAAGATTGAAGCTGTACGATCATGGCCTAGACCTAAGACTGTTACCGACATTCGGAGCTTTCTTGGTCTAGCCGGTTACTACCGGAGATTAGTAAAGGACTTCTCAAAAGTCGCTAAGCCCATGACTACATTGATGAAGAAAGATGCACCGTTTGTATGGACAGACGAGTGCGAGTTATCATTTCAGAAACTAAAAGACTCATTGACCTCAGCGCCCGTCCTTAATCTTCCAGAGGGCACAGAGGGATTTGAGGTATATTGTGATGCATCAGGCAAAGGAATGGGATGCGTACTCATGCAGCATGGCAAGGTTATTGCTTATGCCTCCCGCCAGCTGAAAAAACATGAGGAGAATTACCCGACTCACGACTTAGAGTTAGGGGCCATTGTCTTCGCCTTGAAGATATGGCGATACTATCTCCATGGGGTAAGCATCACCATCTACTCCGACCATAAGAGCTTACAGTATGTATTCACGCAGAAAGAACTGAATTTGAGACAGAGAAGATGGATGGAATTTCTTTCAGATTATGACATCAACTTGCAGTATAAGGAAGGGAAGGCAAACGTTGTAGCCGACGCCCTGAGCCGTCGAGCACACTCGCTCCATTCGCTACTCGCTTCTTCTAGCTTGGTTGACGAGGTGTGAGATGCTCAGTTGAGCGACCCTTACCTAACCGAAATCAGACAAAAGATCGAAAATGGTACATTTGAAAAGAAGAAGTATGACTTCAAACTACATGAAGATGGTTTGATTCGGTTGAATGGCAGGCTATGCGTCCCCCGAAGCAATGCTGAGCTAAGGGATCGCATCCTGCGAGAGTCACACAGTTCCACATTGTCAGTCCATCCGGGAGCCTCCAAGATGTACAAAGACATGAAGAGGTACTTCTGGTGGTCTGGAATGAAATCGGATGTGACAGAATTTGTATTGAGATGCTTAACATGCCAGAAAGTAAAATTTGAACATCATAGACCGGGCGGAATGGTACAATCGATGCCAGTTCCAGAGTGGAAATTTCATGATATCTCCATGGATTTTGTTGTAGGACTCCCACCTGCCAGGGGAGGACTCAACATGATCTGGGTTGTAGTCGATCGCCTTACCAAGGTGGCCAGATTCATACCGATGAAGGACACCTGGAAGGTAGTAAAGCTAGCTGAGCTGTTCGACAAGGAGATTATCAGACATCACGGAGTCCCTAAAACAATTGTATCTGACCGCGACACTAGATTTCTTTCGAGATACTGGAGAGCTACACGGGAAGCGTTGGGTACAGAATTGAAGTTGAGTACCGCCTTCCATCCTCAAACCGACGGTCAGACAGAAAGGACCATCCAGACACTGGAGGACATGCTTCGGGCATGTGCCTTGGACATTCAGGGGAGTTGGTTGGATAAGCTTCATCTTATCGAATTTTCTTACAATAATAGCTATCATGCTTCGATTAAGATGTCGCCTTTCCAAGCCCTATACGGTAGACCTTGCCGTACACCTTTGTGTTGGGATGAGTCGAGTGAAGCGGTCATCATAGGACCGGAGTACCTTGAACAAGTGCAAGCTGAAGTTCAGCAGATTCGAGCCAATATGAAGGCAGCCCAAGATAGATAGAAATCCTATGCGGATGTGAGACGACGCGACCTTGAGTTCGCCGTGGGCGACCAAGTGTTCTTGCGAGTTTCACCTATGAAGGGCGTATTCTGTTTTGGTCAGAAGGGCAAGCTTAGCCCAAAGTTTGTAGGGCCGTACACTATTACCGAAAGAGTTGGATCTGTAGCCTACAGGTTAGCATTACCTGAGGACTTGGGACGTGTCCATGACGTATTTCATGTGTCACAACTCAAGAAGTACATTGCTGATCCTTCTCATGTGCTAGAGCCCGAGAGACTATCCATCGAACCGACCATGAGATATGTTGAAACCCCAGTGAGAATCCTTGATAGGAAGACCAGAGACACTCGCCATAAGTTTATACGAATGGTGAAGGTCCTATGGTCAAACCATGATGTCGAAGAAGCGACATGGGAGTTGGAAGATGCCATGAAGGCTAAGTACCCACTGTTGTTCATAGACTAGAGAGTCTAGCATTTAGTAATACGGGTACGGGTCGTACCCCTTTTAAGGGGGGTAGAGCCCTTTTGCTTTTGCATTGCTTCGGGGTAAGCATTGCATAGTGTGTAGGTATTGTAATAGGTTTTGTATGGCACATGTAGTGCAAGTGAATTTGGTGTGTGTATGTATGTATGTGTAATGAGTAGTGTATGGATGTGTATGTATGTGATGTATGTGTATTGTGAACTGCGTAAGGTATTGCGTATTGTGTGATGGCATGAATGGGAAATGATGTGTTGTGAATGTGAAATCGTATTGTGCTTGAAGTGTGTATGCTTGCAATGTGGAAGGAAGTAAACACCTCATAGGTGGTAGTAAGACACATTATGGCAATTGGTTTGCCTAATGAGTAGAATTACTTAGACCTTTAGCCTTGAGCAACTTTGAGGGCAAAGTTTCTTAAGGGGGGTAGATTGAAATACCCCGTAATTAAAAATAGTGATTAATTAGGCTAATAAGTAATTTAGAAGCTTAATTAAGTATAAATAATCATGAGGGAACAAATCCCGAAGAAAACGGATCCTTAAAACGGATTAAAATCACTAACGAACCTTAAAGCACGTTTTTCAAGGAAACCGGGAAAACGTGTCTTTAAGCGGGTCAAATAGACTCGTAACAATTTTGGTCAACTAAATAATCATTAATAAATATTAGTGAAGCTTTAGAACCAATAAAATCAAGAAAACGAGAAATTAGTAAAGACTGTCAAAAACGGGAAGTTGTGGGGTAGAAACATAAATAACCAAAACTTATGTGTCCAATATTGTAAATAGAATTTTAAAAACCCATAAGGGCTGTGTGTTGTCCGATTGGGAGCCCCCTCACACTCCCTCACACTCCCTTCTTATTAACAAAAGACAAAAAAAATAAAGTAAAACTCACCTTACTTTATTCACTCTCACATTCTCTCTCTTATCCCTATTCTCTCTTCTCTAACGTGAACCCATCCCCCTCACTCTCTCTTTTCTTTCTTCTTCTTCCCCCATGCGATTTCTATGGAGGTTTGAAGACCCACTCACAAACTCCATCTTCTTTCCTCTTGAAACTCCCTTTAATCTCTTCCAAAAATTATAAAAAGTATACCATTGGAATCCTCTCATCAAGAGCTACATTTCCATCCTTCCAAAATTCGAAAACAACAACTTTCATCTCCATGGGTATGGAGCATTTGGAGCTTCAAGACCACCACTAGAACCACCTTCTCCTCCTTGTTCTATTGAGGTAAAAATCTTCTTGAAACTCCATCTTTTTCTAGCCCTTAAGGGCAAAACGAATTTGGGAACTAACCTCTTGTTACTCCTTGTACTCTAGCCGATTTTGGCCTCATTGGTGGAGTTGGAATCTTGTTCTTGAGCCACTCCAAGCTTTATTTGCACCCTTGTAAGGTAATGAGATCGTAAACCCTAAAATGTACATTAAGCTTTAAAGAATCATTATGGGTTAGTTTAGTATTGAAACGGGTATATGAATGGATTATAGTGTTAGAGAGTTGGATTTACAAAACCGGTGGAAGAGGAAAGAAAGAGAGAAGGAAGAAGCAAGAAGAAGAGAAAACAAGGTAATTAAGCTCACCTTTGTGTAGCCTTGTGTATATATGTATGTAACAGATTTTAGAAGTTTGAATTTAGTAATGAAAATGGTATTGTGTAGTAGAGTAATGTATAAGAGAATGTAAGTGTTTTAAACCCTTCAAAGACATTTTAAAAACTGTTACAAACAGATTGGGAATGAGATGTTGAGTGCAGGAATTTTTATGAATGTTTTAGTATTGGTATTGGTGTATGGGAGCTTGTATATGGTTATTGTGTATAAACAGGTGAGATGAATGAAAATGTGATTGAAACAATGTGGTGAGAGTGTAAAAATGTAGGGGAGACTATGGCAAAATTTGCCTAGGAATAGAACACTTAGTGAACTAGAAACTAGGTGACTAATAAGTGTTGTAACAAATTTTGGTTGGGTTAGATAGAGGGTAAGTTGGGAGAGATAGTTAATGTAATTGTAATGCACTAGGAGTGTTAGAAATAACATTAGAAGAGGGAGTCATAGAAGGGGAGAGTAAGTGTTAAAATCTGTAGCAAAACACAACTAGGAAGAACTAGTGTAAGTGTTGAATGAAACTTGGAAAATTGTGTGTGTGAATTGGCATAGAAATGTGTAAGGAGTTAATGAATGAACTAAGGTGTATTAGGAGGTTTAATAAGTGTTAAAACATGTGGGATTAAGTGTAGGAACAATGGGGAAGTAATGGGTAAGAAGAGGGACTGAAAACAGAATTTAAAACTGAAGTACTGGGCCGGACCGAACTTGCGACCGGACTTGCAAGTTCGGTCGAGCCCAGATTTACAAAGACGGGAAAGCTTCTGGAATGGACCGAACTTGCGACCGGACTTACAAGTTCGGTCGGACCAGGAAATTCTCCCGTCTGTAACCTACTGGAATGGACCGACCTTGCGACCGGACTTGCAAGGTCGGTCGACTCAAAATTTTTCCGTCTTGTAAGCTACTGGAATGGACCGACCTTGTGACCGGACTTGCAAGGTCGGTCGGGCTAAAATTCGCCTGTAACGAAACTTACTGGAATGGACCGACCTTAGGACCGGACATGCAAGGTCGGTCGACTCCAGAATTTCGAAACCAAAACTAATTGGAATGGACCAACCTTGGGACCGGACTTGCAAGGTCGGTCGGCCCTGAAATTTTCCAGCGTAATCCCTTACTGACTTCGACCGACCTTGGGACCGGACTTGTAAGGTCGGTCGGGTCTTACAAAAAAAAAATTTAATTAAATTAAATAATATGTATATATATATATATGTATACCCTTATATACATATGTACATATATGTAGGTATACCAATGTTAAGTAAGGAAAGGAACTTAAAGTAATGAAGAGTAAGCAAGTAATGTGTAAGTGTAAGAATGGAAAGGACTTAGTAAGTATGACTTAGGAAACGTAGGAGTAATTGAATTAAGCTAATGATAGTTAAATTAATCACCGAGCATATGTATGATATAGGACTTGATTTGTGAGCACCTGAAATACCCCGAACTTAAATATAGGGATTAAAATTAATCTGATACGTATTTAAGGACCTAATGGTACCAAATTAATAGTGGTAAAGAAAAATAAACCCAAAAGAAATAAAGAAACGCTTAAAAGGCGAAAAACGCTAAATAAGCGTTAAATAACCATAGGAGGTATGAGACCTCGGTTAGCGTATTATACGGATCCTAAGGGTTTAATAAGACCTAAATAATATATGGGAACAACTCCCGAAGAAAACGGATCCAAATAATGTATTAAAACGCTAATAGAGCTTTAACGCACGTTTTTCGAGAAAACCCGAAAACGTGATTTTAAGTGGTCAAACGAACCCGTAAAAACTATAAGTCATTAAATAAATATTATTAAGCATTTATGGAAGCTTAATAACCAATAAAAATAAAGAAACGAGAAAATTCCGGAAAACGGGCCCGGTTAGTGAACAGTACCTAAACCGGGTAAAATAACGAGCGTTTTCTGTAAAAGACGAAAAACGCTCCAGCTAGTATAACTGTAGGGGGCCGGTTTTTATCAGTCAAATAACTCCCTCACACACACATGTAACTAGCTAACTAAATAAGAGAGCCAAAAAGCAAAAAAAAAAAACAATAAAGTAAAAGCTACTTTATTTACTTTCCTCTCACCTCACTCTCACAACTCACTCACCTCTCTCTTTCCTCTCCCCCCATCGATTTCTCTCTCCCTCTCTCTTCTGGTTGCTGCAATTTTGGAGCTCCACAAGAAGCTCCAATGGCTTCCCTCCTTCAACCTCATGCTCCATCCTCATGTATGCTCCAAACTCAAAAATAATCACATATTTGTAATCCCCTCATCCTCCTCTATCATTCCCTCTTTTCAAAATTCGAAAAGGATGAGTTTCATCTCCATGGGTTTTCCCCATTCAAAGAGAAAATGGCACCAATGTAAAGCTTGGAGTCTCCTCTCTCCATTAAGGTAAAAATCTATATGAAAAACTCATGTTTTCTCCACCTTACTCCATAACCAATTTTTGCCTCTTTGTAATGCCTTGTTTTCTCTCTCTCCTTTGAGCAAAATATCAACCTAGCAATGGTGGTGGATTCACCTTCTTGAACCAAGGGCTAAAACCCCTTCTAAAACTCTCCAAAGGTAAACCCTAGAAATTTCATTTCAAACACTTCAATGAATTGGCATTAATTTAAGGGTTAGTATATTAATTGTAGTGTTTTGTGTTCATTGGGTGATGGGAATGGTGTTTGGAAACTCCATTCCCCACATGGCCGATTTGGGCAAGAAAGGAAGAAGGAGGAGAAATGAGAAA
Source organism: Limonium bicolor (assembly GCA_023374045.1). NCBI lineage: Eukaryota > Viridiplantae > Streptophyta > Magnoliopsida > Caryophyllales > Plumbaginaceae > Limonium > Limonium bicolor. The sequence goes on from CM041781.1 coordinate 171,956,307, forward strand.
GAAAGAAGGAATTTAAAAGCTCAAGGTAAGAGCTCCTTCCTAATGTTAAGTTCTAATTGCATTAGAGTAATGGGAATGGGTGAACTAATTAAGGAACCCAAAATAATGTATTAGTAATGTCATTTTGGAAGTTTGAGTATTTGTGAATTAGTATGTGGTTTGTAGGCCTTGGAGCCAAGTATGTTGTGTATGAGTATTAGTATTGATGTTTGATGGAGTATTGGTGTATTGGGATAGATTTATATTGTGTTGATTGCTGGTAGGACCCTTGTAAGGGTGTGGCTAGATTAGGAATGAATTTGGTGAGAATTGATATGTGTGGCCAAGTAAGAAAAGTAGATGAAGTATGGCAAAATTTTGGTAGGAATATGTATATGTATGGATGACTTGGTAAATGGGAAGACCAAGGTGTGTATTGGAGTTAGTAGAGATGTTTAGTAGCTATAGAATGGTAGTGGTAGTATGAGAAGTAAGAAGTACAAAATCTGTAGCAAGGTGTATTAATATGCATTGGAGAAGTTAGGAAAGGTTAGTGTGCAAGAATTGGTAAAAAGAGTGTTGGTCTTGGGTATAGGTATTGCAACGGCTTGGAAATGTATTTGGAATGCTAATGGTGACATTGGTTGAGAAGTAATGGATGGTAGAATGGAGTTCGAAAATCTGTAGCATAAGAGAATGAAAAACTGTTGAAAGTGTTAAAAGGAAGTGAGGAAATTGTATATATTGGTTGATGAATTTAGTAATGGGGTTGGTGAATGAATTGAGGTATTTAAGGAAGCCTAAATGGCACTAAAACATGTGGGATTACATGTAGGAGGATTGGGGAAACAATGGGTGAAAATGGGAAAGCAAAATAAGGTCTGTAGCAGTGCCCTGCTACCGTCCGACCCACAGCCTGGATCGGACGCAGGGTCGGACATGACTTAAACAACGAAAATAAATCTTTCTGGAACGGTCCGACCCAGGGCCGTGAGTCGGACATGGGTCGGACATGCAAAAAAATTATGTTGTCAAAGTTTCTGACTCCGTCCGACCCAGAGGGTGAGTCGGACGTGGGTCGGACAGGGCTTGGGCAACAGACCCGAAACAATCTGGAATGGTCCGACCCAGAGGAGTATGGGTCGGACGGAATAGTGCTGGGTCGGACAGGGAGAATTTCAGAGGACGAGAATCTACTGGAATGGTCCGACCCAGGGCTTGGGTCGGACGCTGGGTCGGACGACCCATAACTTACAAAAAAAAAAACTATAGGATTATAACTAGTATATATATATATATATATATATGTATACCCACCTATACATATGTATATATATATATATGTAAGTAAACCATGGATAAGTAAAGAAAAGAAAGTAAATGGAATATAAGTGTAAAGAATGTAAAGACTTAGTAAGTATGAATTAGGAAACGTAAGAGTAATCGAATTAAGTTAATGATAGTTAGATTAATCATTCAATTGTATGTACATCCTAGGATTTGATTTGTGAACACCGGAGGAACGTTGGGATACAAGTACAGCGGTGAAAGGTATGATTTCTTCATGCCCTGTATCCTAATCTGGTTACCCCGATTTGTGTGCTTATTTGATCACCTAAATAAGATAAATGCATGAATCGGACTATATTGCACTTACCTGTGCTTGACTTATGTTGTTCTTGATATTTATTGTCTTGAGCACTAGTTTGTATAATTCATGAAATATATGAATGATGATGAATGGTATTCGAATCTTGTATTGTACTTAAGTATTGTATTGCGTTTCGTATGAATGGGTATTGTGCAATGTATTTGTGTATGTGGCTTGTATGACTGACTTCTGCTAATTCCTAACTACCTAACTCCTAACTTAAGTGAGTAAACTGGAATGAGTAGAAGTCCGATATAGCTTCGGCCACGCGTGAGGATGCGGAGTCACAAGAGGTTGGCTGCAATTCCTGACTCTTAAACTAGTCCGCGGCCCAAATCCCTTAAGTGGGTAGCATCCCGGATTGGTGAGTCAAGTAAATCCCGGAGGTGGGACGGAGTAGTCCCCAGGGCCGGAGGTCCTGACGACTTAACATGAGTAAGAGTAAGAGTAAGTAAGTATGTATGAGTATGAGTATGAGTATGTATGCGTATGTATGAAGTAACGAGTAAAAGAGTAATCTCCACCCGATTAACCCGGGTGGACCAATGAAGCTAACAAGTACTGTATACTGTTTATGTAATGAGTGTGTGTATTCGGAAGAAGGTAAGTAAGTATCGAATGGTTATATCGTATTCCTTGTATGTAATGAATTGTATGTATGAATGTTTGCGTAAGTATTATTGTAATGTGTATAAGAGCATGTATGCATGTATGTTTGAATGAAAATGAACTGCATGTATTCGACCAAGTGGTCGGCGTACCCTCACTAGCACGCGGGGTATGCGGTTATCATGCGCAGCGAAAGCTGACCCCCTAGGGGGAACGTTTTTAGTGTGTAGGTACCGAAGCGGATGTGGTCAAGGTAAGAGACCGGAGGCACACCCTTGTATTTAGAAGCAAGTAGCTTGTGAGGAACGGGTAGTAAGTAGTCTCTTAGTGAGTATGTATGAACTTGGAAGAGATATTATAATTGTACAAGGATCCTAGTAGACTCGGTGAAGTATATTGTTCTGTATGGATTATGGAGGAGTAAGTATTGAATGGAGCATTGTTGTATTTGATTGATGAATGGAGTATGTAATATAGATGTGTAGTACTCTGGATTCCGGTCCATCAGACCGATGCTGTATGTAGAAGTAGTAGCCTTGTTAGTCACGTGGGTGACTAACGGCATTGTATCACCCTCATTATGTAAGTATGTATCCGCTGCGTGTATCTGAAAGTGTAAGGAGATTGGACGGTAAGCACAGCATTAATGGTAGGGGTGTTACAAAAAGTGGTATCAGAGCGAAGTATCGCTCTGATGACTGGAAATACCGAGTTAGGAATTAGAAGCTTAGGGCTATGGGCTGAGTGATAGCATTAGAGAGATGCTAGTTAGGAACTCCCGGTGAGTACCGGATACCTACAATACCAGTCCCGCCCGCCGCAAACCACTGTATAACTTGGGAAAGGACGCCAGAGAGAGGAAAAGCCCTCTCACACTCGGGAAAACCCGATCTGGCAGTAATGAGATATTCCTACAAGGGGAAAGAACCTGACACGTAGTAAATTCCAGGAACTGAGAGTCCCGGAGATGGATCCCGGTTGAACCACAACACCCGCACTTAATAGCGGTAGAATGAGCACTCCAACCACGAGGAGGCCGCAACTTACCACAGCTTGGGGCGACGTGCTTAGCAGTCACGAAACCTAGCTAGTCAACCAACAACAGGACAGAAGCACTAACCGTGCAACGGAATGAAAAAGGGAGCAGTAACGGGACCCGGGACACAAGTCTACGGGATAGTAATACTTGAATAATACCACCAACGATATGCTTGCCGACTAAGGACATAGTCGGAAGCGGTTAACTCCAGAAATTACAACGCCAAAAGGTTGCAATACCTGGCCAACATAGCTCAGACAACTACAAGAACAACCATGAGATACAATCCAATAGGACTACAAGCGTAGTACCTAAACGAGGAAGGCTCAGTAACCACCACAAATGTGTGGGAACGAGCCACAAGGAACGACACTAAACCAAATAGAACGGGAACCTCCAAGGAGTGGAGAAGTACCCAGATCTACGACAGCCATGTCTAGACCACCAAGAAGCTACCTAAAGGAGCGAGTATACCAATTGTAGATCAATAAGTTCAAGGGAAGAGTCAACAAGACTATCAAATGCGAGTGGAAACCATACCGTGATCGGTATAGGATTACTAAAAAACCACCAGTACCACGCACTTGCCATGGCAAGTGCAGTAAGAACATGAATAGGTGAAGGAGCACTAACACACCACAGGTACATAGTAATGTACCGTGACAGCGATGAAGCGGCTACAGGAATAAACATCCAAAAACCGGAGGAATGAAACTTTGGAAAGGCCCGACGGCCTGACCACTGCATGTAGAACATACCAGTCAGCGGAAAGCTAGACTTGGTCAAGACCACAAACATAGGACTTCTTTTAACACCGAACTGTTATTTTTCAAAACCAAGTTTCTTTCAAAACCACAAACTTTCTTTTAAACCTTGGATTTCAAAACCAAACCAACAAAATTACGGTGAGTATCATAGAACGATACAAGAGGAGTTGGCAACAGAATACTTCACCTAGGCATGTGACGAACACTACGAGTGTACCCGTTACGGGATGTGGGACAACCGCACTCCGAAGGAGCTTGCGGGCCTGACATATAGTTAGGTAGGTGGTAACGTATCAATATGGTACCCCACGTATGTATACATGTAGTGCGCGACGCACGGGAAGTAGTCAACCCCGTTCTACGGATCATGAGTGAATTTTAACCAGAACAACTGGACACCACAGACAATCAAGGAGAAGGAAACTCAGTTAAGGAACAAGTGTAAGGAACTCAGAGAATCCATCTGAAGATAAGGAATGAAGACTGGGAAGTGCAAAAAGCACAAACTAGTAAATATAGACATTGGATATGTCTCGAGGACACCAAACAAATACGTGATAGCTGGAAGGTATACCCAGCCTAAACACAGTAAGGCAGTTGCCTAACGTGAACACCACAATGCTCAGCAAACGGGACAGAACTCCCAAGAGCAATCGCAAGATTACTATGAAGCACAATCCATAATCGGAGAGGATATTTAAACCTAGTCTCAAGCACTAGGAACAAGTATAAACAGTCTACCCAAGGACGGGAGACGTCATAACCCAAAAAGGGACAACTCAAGTACAATACCACAAGACGGTACAGTGGACAACATATCATAAACGTTAGCCGGATGTAACGGCATAATCTAACAACACCCAGGAGCAATCCTTGAGGGTGACTGGACTAACAACAGTCAAACAAAGCGTCAAGACAAGAATATAGGAGCTGGAACGAGCACTCGGTTAAGACACCGAAGGGATTTCACTTGACAGAAAATACCCTAGTCTACAAAAGGCACTGATCAGCACCAGATTGCCTAAGAATCTCCTATGAACGGAAGCATGATGTCACGACTTACCACGGAGCCCAGCAATACCTCCAACCTATGGGGTATACATGGAGTGGAAACATGTACAAGCAGCTTGCAAGGAGCGTAGCTCGCAGCAATAAGGCTCAGAAGCCATGAACCAAATACGTTATACAACTTAAACGGTTGCAAAACCAGCACCATTGGTTAGCAAGACTTGCAAGAGATATTGTCTCATACGACAAGAAATCAACAACTGGACCATCAATTCAAACCCAACATCCTGAGTGGCTTGGAGTAATGCCCAACTCAGTGTCACTGTCACTATAGCATCAGTCTAGTATACAGTTGACAAGCCGTTAATTACCTTCATGTCTTCTGTAGCAATGATACACAGAGGCATAAGATTCATGATGATGCCAACATTGGCCTAGTCCACACTCGGACAGTACGAGAAACCCAAGGGAAGGTACCCCTCGATAGCCAAAGACCACCAACGTGGTGATGATGTGAACCTTAGAAAAGGCTTCCATCTACTATAACAATTAAGCCCACACAATAGATATTGCCAAGGGGTGATGGAATAAGGAAATGAGATTTCCAAACCATTATGACTTAAAGGAGTAAGCATACTCCATAAGCACCCAAACATGTGGTGGACCATTGTGTAAACACCAACATAGCAAACCTTGTCATTAGACCTATGAGTGGAGACAAACCCCTCAACAAGAACTTTCATTTATCAATGACAGAGTACTCTTCAATTGGAGAACGGGACCAGAAAAACCCTTGAAGCTTCATGGGATGTCCCGGTGATGTACATACAAGAATAAAACCGCACATCTAGAGCCTATAACCAATGCTCAGCTTTGGGAGGACAGTAATTGTCAAAAACAATCAATGTGAGTGCACATTGCACACCATGAATGACCAACGCTCAAGAGAGCTTGTAACCCGGTAAATTGCTTTATCCTTGGTCAACCAAGATACTTGGTAAATTGTATCACAATGATGATAGAATGTGAGGTAAGTTAACCTACAGATAAAACCTAAGTGGAATAAGACATCTCCACTGGGAAGATAATAAGATTGTCGTATGCTACGACAACCGTCATACACAAAAACAGGGAAACTCCTAGTGTATTTACACCATAAGGAAATGGTGCCAATGACAATGTCACTAAGTAAAAAGGAACTACCACAGTAACAGAAACAGTAAAAGCAATGTGGTACAATGAGTAAGAATACGGTGCGCAACAGGCGATCGCTATGAGGAAGTAGTTAAGCAATGACACGGAGTATAAGTATGAGATGACACGCAGGGATATTCTTTCCTATCACATAAGTGACTTACTGTCAAGCGTTTACGCCTCTACACTCTGTATGACTGGGTGTTTTGGCATTGCACTTGTTCAGGTAATGATCTAATGAGATGGCTAGGGATATGTAGAATGTAAACCGTAGTAAACCCTTCTTTTCACCAACAAACATGGCACAAGCCAATTAAGCAAGCTTAGCAACAGACCGTGCGGCCTAAGGCCAAAGGAGCACGAAGAGTGTAAACACACTAACAATCACAAGATGTGAATTCCATTGGAATACAAGGTGAAAGAAGATACAAGAAAGTCACTAGGACCGACACATAGAAAATGCAAGGTCATACAAGTAAAGAACACTTGTACGGAACCAGAAGAACTGGTATAATTTAGAAGCTAGTGACAACGGAGGAAGCACTACAGTTAAGTGGTAACTTAACCTCGCATGACAATAGTCGGAGGAACTTAACGAATAATCGTAGAAGCACGAATAGCATGTGCAGAAGATTGCCAGAGAGCTGGTTATAAATCTTAAACTCATTGAGTCCAAACATGGTGAAAGAATACCGCATTTGTTTAGTAAACCTTATTCCCGTAATAGACGGATAAGAAGGCGATGTATAGCACATTAAGGATAACAAGAGGGGTGAATAACCCAAGTTATCAGGGTCGTGCAGCAGAAGCTAGTGGGCCCTAGCTAGGAGTATAATACAATGGATATTAATGCCTTGAAGCCGATTAGGCTAGAACCAAATTAAATATGAGTTAAATAAACTCATATAGGAACTCTTGGTGCAAAGACTAAACCATTGGTATGGTTAAGATCCCTTTGACCAGAGCATATTGTATAGTATACGGTAGTGAAGCTAAACGCTTCAGTTTGCCCAGACTGATTAAACCAAAGTTTAATAATAAGAAAATATGGTAGATTACGTGGGCGTAATCCCTTTTAAGGGGGAGTAGAGCGAAAACCGCTTAATGTAAGTGTTGTGAATAAAACACATAAACCGTAATGTGCATAGCACAAATGAGAATCAAATTGATGATTGATACTATGTTAAATAAACATAAGTACTCATTCATATTGTAATTATGGTAATTAGGCATTAGACATGCAAATACCATAGGAGGAATATACCCATCTTGTAACACCGATGTAAGAGTATTAGTAAAAGAAAAGTAATGAGTAGTGGACGGAGCTCCACAAGTATTGTAGCCTTTGAGGAAGTAGTACGAAATGAATGAGGATAGTAGATGAATGAAGTTTATGAGTAGTGGAATTGTAAGTAAATTATTTGAAGCAAATTGAAGACGACTAAATCTCATAGGTATAGTATTTCTTGGATAGAATATTTGAGATGATGGTGAGTAATGGATGGAAGTAGTGAAGGCTGATGAAGTGAGCAATTAGGTATCGAATCACGGAGTAAAACATTTGGGGAAGTAGAGTGAGGATGATCGATGGATTGATCCCATCCTTTGGAGATGTATGAATTCGTAATTACGACTAGAAAGAGTAAAAGATAGAAAATGAAAACAACTAAATTATTTGTTTGATTGAATCTGATGTGGGAAGTCGAACTTGATCCTGATAAGATCAAGGGAAACCGAACACAAATTGGAGTGGAAAGATAGTTCAACACTGATGCTGATCACATCAGGGTCGAATGACTCTTGAAGCTCCCCTCAAGTGGTCACAAGAGTCACACATAGGATAAAAGTAATGAATATAAATTGGAATATGGAGTTGTATGTTTTAGAAATTTTTAATTGGTAGTGGTGAAAGAATTTCCTTTAGTATGGAGAATGAGGATGTGTTAGAAGTGGGTACCGAAGAAGATAGTAAGGTAGTATGTGGTATTATTCCAAGGGCAGCGGGACATAGAGGAGTCCTGTGTCTAGATGACCTGAGTGCCTGCGGGATTGTATGTGTATTGCATTGCTTTGGGGATAGCTTTGCATTGTATGTATGTATAAATTTGGTAATGAGGAACCGGATGGTCGGTAGTAATGTGGATTGGAGTAATGATTGTGCATTAGTATGGTATGTTATGGTATAGTATGTAGGAACCTCGAGTAACGGATTTGGGAATTGTAAGGAGGAAGAAGGTATGGCTTTGGTATTAGACACGTAAGAATGAGTAAGCATTGTAAACCTATAACCTCGAACAACTTTGAGGACAAAGTTCCTAAGGGGGGTAGATTGAAATACCCCGAACTTAAATATAGGGATTAAAATTAATCTGATACGTATTTAAGGGCCTAATGGTACCAAATTAATAGTGGTAAGGAAAAATAAACCCAAAAGAAATAAAGAAACGCTTAAAAGGCGAAAAACGCTAAATAAGCGTTAAATAACCATAGGAGGTATGAGACCTCGGTTAGCGTATTATACGGATCCTAAGGGTTTAATAAGACCTAAATAATATATGGGAACAACTCCCGAAGAAAACGGATCCAAATAATGTATTAAAACGCTAATAGAGCTTTAACGCACGTTTTTCGAGAAAACCTGAAAACGTGATTTTAAGTGGTCAAACGAACCCGTAAAAACTATAAGTCATTAAATAAATATTATTAAGCATTTATGGAAGCTTAATAACCAATAAAAATAAAGAAACGAGAAAATTCCGGAAAACGGGCCCGGTTAGTGAACAGTACCTAAACCGGGTAAAATAACGAGCGTTTTCTATAAAAGACGAAAAACACTCCAGCTAGTATAACTGTAGGGGCCAGTTTTTATCAGTCAAATAACTCCCTCACACACACATGTAACTAGCTAACTAAATAAGAGAGCCAAAAAGCAAAAAAAAAAACAATAAAGTAAAAGCTACTTTATTTACTTTCCTCTCACCTCACTCTCACAACTCACTCACCTCTCTCTTTCCTCTCCCCCCATCGATTTCTCTCTTCCTCTCTCTTCTGGCTGCTGCGATATTGGAGCTCCACAAGAAGCTCCAATGGCTTCCCTCCTTCAACCTCATGCTCCATCCTCATGTAAGCTCCAAACTAAAAAATAATCACATATTTGTAATCCCCTCATCCTCCTCTATCATTCCCTCTTTTCAAAATTCGAAAAGGATGAGTTTCATCTCCATGGGTTTTCCCCATTCAAAGAGAAAATGGCACCAATGTAAAGCTTGGAGTCTCCTCTCTCCATTAAGGTAAAAATCTATATGAAAAACTCATGTTTTCTCCACCTTACTCCATAACCAATTTTTGCCTCTTTGTAATGCCTTGTTTTCTCTCTCTCCTTTGAGCAAAATATCAACCTAGCAATGGTGGTGGATTCACCTTCTTGAACCAAGGGCTAAAACCCCTTCTAAAACTCTCCAAAGGTAAACCCTAGAAATTTCATTTCAAACACTTCAATGAATTGGCATTAATTTAAGGGTTAGTATATTAATTGTAGTGTTTTGTGTTCATTGGGTGATGGGAATGGAGTTTGGCAACTCCATTCCCCACATGGCCGATTTGGGCAAGAAAGGAAGAAGGAGGAGAAATGAGAAAGAAGGAATTTAAAAGGTCAAGGTAAGAGCTCCTTCCTAATGTTAAGTTCTAATTGCATTAGAGTAATGGGAATGGGTGAACTAATTAAGGAACCCAAAATAATGTATTAGTAATGTCATTTTGGAAGTTTGAGGCCTTTAGAGCGAAAGTATGTATTGTGTAGTGACAGGCCTTGGAGCCAAGTATGTTGTGTATGAGTATTAGTATTGATGTTTGATGGAGTATTGGTGTATTGGGATGGATTTATATTGTGTTGATTGCTGGTAGGACCCTTGTAAGGGTGTGGCTAGATTAGGAATGAATTTGGTGAGAATTGATATGTGTGGCCAAGTAAGAAAAGTAGATGAAGTATGGCAAAATTTTGGTAGGAATATGTATATGTATGGATGACTTGGTAAATGGGAAGACCAAGGTGTGTATTGGAGTTAGTAGAGATGTTTAGTAGCTATAGAATGGTAGTGGTAGTATGAGAAGTAAGAAGTACAAAATCTGTAGCAAGGTGTATTAATATGCATTGGAGAAGTTAGGAAAGGTTAGTGTGCAAGAATTGGTAAAAAGAGTGTTGGTCTTGGGTATAGGTATTGCAATGGCTTGGAAATGTATTTGGAATGCTAATGGTGGCATTGGTTGAGAAGTAATGGATGGTAGAATGGAGTTCGAAAATCTGTAGCATAAGAGAATGAAAAACTGTTGAAAGTGTTAAAAGGAAGTGAGGAAATTGTATATATTGGTTGATGAATTTAGTAATGGGGTTGGTGAATGAATTGAGGTATTTAAGGAAGCCTAAATGGCACTAAAACATGTGGGATTACATGTAGGAGGATTGGGGAAACAATGGGTGAAAATGGGAAAGACAAATAAGGTCTGTAGCAGTGCCCTGCTACCGTCCGACCCACAACCTGGATCGGACGCTGGGTCGGACATGACTTAAACAACGAAAATAAATCTTTCTGGAACGGTCCGACCCAGGGCCGTGAGTCGGACATGGGTCGGACATGCAAAAAAATTATGTTGTCGACGTTTCTGACTCCATCCGACCCAGAGGGTGAGTCGGACGTGGGTCGGACAGGGCTTGGGCAACAGACCCGAAACAATCTGGAATGGTCCGACCCAGAGGTGTATAGGTCGGACGGAATAGTGCTGGGTCGGACAGGGAGAATTTCAGAGGATGAGAATCTACTGGAATGGTCCGACCCAGGGCTTGGGTCGGACGCTGGGTCGGACGACCCATAACTTACAAAAAAAAAATATATATATATATATATGTATACCCACCTATACATATGTATATATATATGTGTAAGTAAACCATGGATAAGTAAAGAAAAGAAAGTAAATGGAATATAAGTGTAAAGAATGTAAAGACTTAGTAAGTATGAATTAGGAAACGTAAGAGTAATCAAATTAAGTTAATGATAGTTAGATTAATCATTCAATTGTATGTACATCCTAGGATTTGATTTGTGAACACCGGAGGAACGTTGGGATACAAGTACAGCGGTGAAAGGTATGATTTCTTCATGCCCTGTATCCTAATCTGGTTACCCCGATTTGTGTGCTTATTTGATCACCTAAATAAGATAAATGCATGAATCGGACTATATTGCACTTACCTGTGCTTGACTTATGTTGTTCTTGATATTTATTGTCTTGAGCACTAGTTTGTATAATTCATGAAATATATGAATGATGATGAATGGTATTCGAATCTTGTATTGTACTTAAGTATTGTATTGCGTTTCGTATGAATGGGTATTGTGCAATGTATTTGTGTATGTGGCTTGTATGACTGACTTCTGCAAATTCCTAACTACCTAACTCCTAACTTAAGTGAGTAAACTGGAATGAGTAGAAGTCCAATATAGCTTCGGCCACGCGTGAGGATGCGGAGTCACAAGAGGTTGGCTGCAATTCCTGACTCTTAAACTGGTCCGCGGCCCAAATCCCTTAAGTGGGTAGCATCCCAGATTGGTGAGTCAAGTAAATCCCGGAGGTGGGACGGAGTAGTCCCCAGGGCCGGAGGTCCCGACGACTTAACATGAGTAAGAGTAAGAGTAAGTAAGTATGTATGAGTATGTGTATGAGTATGTATGCGTATGTATGAAGTAACGAGTAAAAGAGTAATCTCCACCCGATTAACCCGGGTGGACCAATGAAGCTAACAAGTACTGTATACTGTTTATGTAATGAGTGTGTGTATTCGGAAAAAGGTAAGTAAGTATCGAATGGTTATATCGTATTCCTTGTATGTAATGAATTGTATGTATGAATGTTTGCGTAAGTATTACTGTAATGTGTATAAGAGCATGTATGCATGTATGTTTGAATGAAAATGAACTGCATGTATTCGACCAAGTGGTCGGTGTACCCTCACTAGCACGCGAGGTATGCGGTTATCATGCGCAGCGAAAGCTGACCCCCTAGGGGGAACGTTTTTAGTGTGCAGATACCGAAGCGGATGTGGTCAAGGTAAGAGACCGGAGGCACACCCTTGTATTTAGAAGCAAGTAGCTTGTGAGGAACGGGTAGTAAGTAGTCTCTTAGTGAGTATGTATGAACTTGGAAGAGATATTATAATTGTACAAGGATCCTAGTAGACTCGGTGAAGTATATTGTTCTGTATGGATTATGGAGGAGTAAGTATTGAATGGAGCATTGTTGTATTTGATTGATGAATGGAGTATGTAATATAGATGTGTAGTACTCGGGATTCTGGTCCATCAGACCGATGCTGTATGTAGAAGTAGTAGCCTTGTTAGTCACGTGGGTGACTAACGGCATTGTATCACCCTCATTATGTAAGTATGTATCCGCTGCGTGTATCTGAAAGTGTAAGGAGATTGGACGGTAAGCACATGTAACACCCCATCCAACATTAACACACTTACAATAAACTGCAGCGGAAAAACAACCTCATCACATTACTTAACTCGTTGGTGTTACACGCCGTTAGCCACCCACGTGGCTAACAAGGCTAATACATACACATTGTACCGGTCTGATGGGCTAAATTTCCGAGCGACTACACATTACTATCCCTTTTCATTAATCACAACAACAACATACACCTTCCAACTATACCGAGTATTTATAACTAATGCCGATAACAATTTCGGTCTTACTACACCTACTGTATATATACAACATAAACGATTACCCATGTACAACGACTACCCCGTCCTACTCTCGAACGGCTTCCAGCTCCTTGTACCTGAAATAGGAAAAGAAGAGAAAGGGTGGCCCCCAAGGGGCTCAGCACCTTTGCTGGTATGGTAATCCCGCAGCCCACATGCTACCGGGCCACGCACAACTAATTGTCGTCTTAGCATGCGATTGATTATATTTAAATCGTGCATGCAACTGTAAACACACAACACATAACATTTCGCCTCAACGGGCTTAACTAACGAATAATATATCCTTACTTAATAAGTCACTCATGGTATTCATTATCCCTAGAGTGTTTCTCCTCTAATGGAGCTACTTCCTTAATAGACGACACTTACCCTTAAATCGGGTTATCCTTAAACACCTCCTTTCTCAAACTGGGATTCATATCCATGATCCACACACTTCATATCTCACAATATATATCATTCCTCACATACAAAACTTAACAACACTTTGCACGTTTCAACGTGTACATCATAACATCACAATAGATATTGCATCACAACAAAAATACATAACATAACGGGAATGGTTCTCTTAAGAACCGACCCAAACATTGTTAATACACTGGTGAGCCTAGAGAATGTTGCCAGTCTCATGATAAGCTCGTTACATAACTCGTTACCGTCTCGTTAAATGAACGGTTAACTTAACACAAGGTGTCTCGGATATAGTGATCCAAGCACACCGAAACAAACATAACAATAGTATGCCCCTGTGGCCCGACGTGAGTCAGTAATAGCCTTGGTTAAGCTAAAGGGAAGGTTGGGAACCAAATTGGAAAACAACCATAACATACGGAGAGGATCGAACCTGCTATGACAACGACCCCCATACTCACACGCGTGGCCGGAACAGACTGGACTCCTCACTCCCCCCGTTAGCACTTGTCAGAAGTTCATCATTGAACTTAGTTAAACAATCACACATTGGGTTAAGTCTTGTTAGACACACACAAGGGAAGGGAGAGTCATACATTCACATACAAACATCGCACACAAACATCACATAACCAACTCACGCATAGCCGTGGTTAGAACGTTCCTTAAGTCGGAAACGTTGTTACCGGATACCGTTCTCCTACGTTTACCTAATAGTGGTTAACTAGTCCTTCAAGCGCATTCGAGGTTACCGGTATCGGCACGTGAACATACAACAACAATAACGACTGTAAACTCGTTTCATGATTTATCTTATAACGTGGCAAACATACAGAAAGCACATTGGCATACAAGCCGGTGTAATCCGGTAGGACACAGGTTGCAAGAAAACCATACCTGTCACCGGAGTCCACTTTATCATGTCCACTTACGTTCCTCGAGCAATTCTCGAACAACTGATAACATTACATGTACTTTTATTAACATCGGGGTAGCATGATTATTTAATGTCTAATGCTTATAACTTTTCCCCGTTAACTTCGTTACATAACTTTACATTTTAAATTGTTTTACTTTTACATTTTGATACAACTTTCCCCTCACCAAATTGCCATTATAACTCACCTAACATGTCTTTAACAACCTTATAACATCATTACTAATCAATCCCCATCATTACATATCATTTTATAACCTTAACATTTAAATCATCTTACTTAACTTAATCTCTCAAGTCATATATATTTATCTTTCTAACCATCAATACTCTCTTAATGGCATACCACTAATACCACTTAACATTCTTAAAATTAATTTTTTTTTTTTAAGGTCCGACCGACCCACCGACCGACCCACCCCCTGGGTAGGTCGGCTGCAGAGATCATCTAAGTTCACAGTTTCAGCCCGACCGACCCAGACTGGGGTCGGTCCCCTGGGTAGGTCGGCTGCAGAAACTTCCTAAGAATTGTCCAAATTGTTCCAAACTTTTCCTTAAGTCTCCCAATGTGTTGCAACACCATATGACACCTCAAACACACCTTTAGCCATGTACTAAACTCTTTAAATCACACACCAAAACCATCTTATCATTCACAAATTCCTTACAAAATTCTTAGCACTTGGAATGTTTCCTCCTTAGGATTTCTAAGTGGTACTTCACCAATATTGACCACTATACCAAGGTGTTTCCTCTACACCTTAACATCATCTCTCAAACTTCTTCTCTTACTAACTAAATCTCCTTTTCACATCTGGCCTAAACATCACTTCTTCCTTGTACATCAACATTCCTAAACCTTAAACAAACTTCTCCAAGACTTGAATACATTCTCAAAAACACACATTGAATTCCTAGAACTTCCAAGATAATACCTAAATCCTTGCATCACTCTAAATCACCTTAATACATGTTTTCTTCCCTAGTAAAACATTTGTTCACCTTTAACACTTCCTAGTTCACCAAAACTCATTTAAAACACCTAGAACTCCTTATACATTTTCCAAATTTTGCCATAGCTTCTCTTGTATATCCTCACATCCAAACACTTAGGTTTTTACCTTATTTCATTCAAGAACACCTAAAATCCATCAAGAACTTCCTCACACACAAAACTTCACCAAATTTACACTACATCACAATATAGTGCATAACTTAAATTGCTTGGCACTTAGGCCCTTAAATAACATGGCTCTTAGGCCCTTAAATTGCATAAACCTTAAACACTGAATTTCCATAACATATAAGCCTTTGACCTGCAATTACATACACCAAGACATATGTTCTTTTACTAGTCTCCTTGAGAACACTTTACTAAGTCATTCACCCTTTGCTCTTTAGGTATTTTATTAAGCAAATCAAGCTCATTTTCCTAAGGCATTTAAACTACATTGAGATAGCTTGTTTACCTCTTTTTCCTCACAAACTTCTTTCTTGTTTCCTTGTAAAACCGGTGGGGTGTTTGGTTGTTTGTCAACTTCTAAACAATGTACAAATAATAGAATGAGTATTCAAGCATTATGCTTCATCTCATTGTAAACCCTAGTTACACATATTGTTTTAACACATTAAGGTAATTGTTTTACCTTGGAATTGGAAGAGAACTTGAATAAGTATCAAGAGAGGACTCCTCCTAGCCCTTGGAAGATTCAAATGAAGCTAAAACAAGCAAGGTGAAAACACCATTGTGAGGTGAATTTTCGGACATCATATAAACATGGAGGAAACATGGATTTTCTTTGAGTTTCCTTACCTTGAAGCAAAGGAGAACAATAATATGTGAAAAGGTGAGCTCAAGCTCCTTCAATGGTGAATCTCCATGGCACCAAAATTGAGTTCTTGATGATTTGAAAAGATAGAAGTGTAGAGCTTGGTCTAACTAAGACAAATATAGTCTTAGAATTTGATTTGGAGCATGGAGTTGGATTTGGCAAAGAAATGAAGATGGAGAAGAGAGGTTGCCATAGCAAATTGTAAAAGAGAGAAAGAAGGAAGGTAGAAGACGGTGGGAAGTGAAGGAAATGAGAGGATGAAGTTTGGAGTCTACTTTTAGAAGATATTTATGTACTAAAGTAACTTTCTTCTTTTTACTTATTTCCTTCCTTTCTTTAATTGTTTTTTTTTACATGGTGGTGACTCACCTTAATAAAACCGGCCCCCATCATTTACTTAGGGGTGTTTTGGTCTTAGTTGACCAATTTAATTACTTATAACAACATATGTTACAAACTAGCTTATTTTAGTTACTATTCACTAAAACAAGGCACATAGATGTGAAATTTTTTATTTCCCATTGATATAGACTTCCAAATGTGATACTATATAGTACACATGTTAATTAAAGAGTAATGATGGACATCTAGCCATTCAAAACTCATTTACAAGACAATTTTTCAAAAACGTGCTTTAAGACTCCTTAGAGCACATTTTGTGTTTTAACTTGTTTTCAAGCTTGGTTTTCTTTGGTAATTGATTAAATATGTTCATTAACATACTTTTAAGGTATAGGTATGACCATTAGGTCTTATACAAATTTATCCCAGGCTTAGAGCACATTTTTGCTCATATTGACTTTAAGGTATTTATTTGTGTTTTGTTTGGTTTCATTGTCTACCAAAGTTTCCTAAGGACTTAATTAGCCTTATTAAATCATACTTGAATATTATTAAGCCTTGGTAGGCTCTTTGGGTCCTAACCAAGTTCGCTCATAGCTTAGAGCATGTTTTTGCTCAAACTGTGTCTTAATGCTTTATTGCATTTTACTATGGTTTAAATTGTACACTGATGTTCCTAAGGCACTTTTAGCCTTTACATACCATAGTTTAATGTTTATCAACATATCAAGGTTTGGGGTATGTGCGCATTAATGGTAGGGGTGTTACAGCACCGAAGGAACGTTGGGATACAAGTACAACGGTGAACGGTATGAATTCCTCATGCCCCGTATGCTATCTTGGTTACTCTGATTTGTGTGTTGTGTGCTAATTGATCACCAAATAAGATAAATGCACGAATCGGAGTTACTATGCATACTTGTGAATATGTAGTGCTGTATGTTGCGAATATTTTTCTTAAATCTTAGTTTGTATAATTCATGAAATGTATGGATGAATATGAATACGTGTATGTATGTTGTATTGTACTGTGACCGATCTTGAATGTGTTTGGACTTCTAACTTATTCCTAACAAGCTAACCAATCTAACTTAAATTGGTAATTAAATTGGAATGAGTAGAAGTCCGATATAGTTTCGGCCACGCGTGAGGATGAAGAGACACAAGAGGTTGGATCCGATTCCTGACTCTTAAACTGGTCCGCGGCCCAAATCCCTTAAGTGGGTAGCATCCCGGATTGGTGAGTCAAGTAAATCCCGGAGGTGGGACGGAGTAGTCCCCAGGGCCGGAGGTCACACCGACTTAACTTGAGTATAAGCAAGTAAGTAAGAATGAGTAAGTAAAGTAAATGAAAGTAAGTAAGTGTAGGTAAGAGAAAGTAAGTGAAATGAGTAAAAGAGTAAATAGCATTCCGATTAACCCGGATGCGTAATTCGGCTAACAATGTGAAGGTAAGTAATGTATGCACTATTGTACTGATGCCTTGAATTGTGTAATGAATTGTATAAGCATGTATGTTGTATGTAAAGCATGTATGTATGAAATTAATGAATAGCATGTTTAGTGGACGTCAAATAGTCGGCGTGCCCTAGCTAGCACGCGGTATATGCGGAGTTCATGCGCAGCTTTTGCTGAGCCCCTAGGGGCGATGTTTTTACTACACGCAGGTACAAGAGAAGGATGAAGGCCATGAAGAGATGTAGCTAGTTCCTTGATTTCTTTTGGATTGTAAACAATGATTGATGAATGGTGTACTAAGTAGTACACGGCTGTAGCTTTTTGATTAGCCGGTGTACCATGGGGTACACCTTTTTGAATAGTGGAAGTATTGGATTGGGGGTATAGATGAGTAGCTTTAGAAACTCATTCTTTTGGGAAGTCGAATTTGGATGTAATTGAATATACTTAAATACTCGGTAATCCATTGATGTAAGTATGCGGTATGTGGTATTTTGGTAAGTAATTTAGTAGCTCGGTACACTATGTTCATCAGACCGTTACTGTAAGTAGAATAGCCTAGCTAGCCGTATGGGCGGTTAGCGGCGTTGTATCACCCGCCGTAGTAATAGTAATATTTCCGCTGCGAACTGATAGGATTAACAGGACGATTAGACGGTAGGCGTAGGATTAACGGTAGGGGTGTTACAATATTTGTTCCTTAATAACTCCCTTATAATATGTTCTTCCATATTTTAATATAATGTCACATTATATCACCCAAAACTTTATATTATATTCTGTCCATGTTTTAAAGATTCCCAAACCGCCCTTGTATTTTTCGGCAATTATATTCTCTTCCCCACACAAGCTGATTATTTATAAAACCAACCCATATATTATAACTACTACATTTCTAACCTTATTAATTTATAATCTAAGGTTTTCCAACATTATCACATACATGTTTTATGTGTATAATTCCCTAATAGTACCAATATTTATCAGAAATCCTTATACCACTTCCACATGTTTTGCTTATTTACAAAACTACCCCATAATCCATACTTGTTATATTAGTAACCTTATTAGTTTATAATATAAGATATCCTAACCTTATAATATACATATATGTATATCTTTACGAATAACCCCCTAGATTATTCAGATTTAGTTGTTCCCCCACATCTTCCTCATAATTACACTATAACCCCTTCCATTTTATAAACCTTCATTTAATTATTTAAAACCTTATATTATGCACCTTAATTATTTAGAACCTCAATTTAAGCCCAAAACTTACTGAAATTACAAGCTGACCCCTAAGGTTTATAAATTCTGTTTTATACCCAAATGTTTCGGTAATTAAGCTTTATACCTATAAGTTTTATAATTGTTACACTTAAATACCTAAACCATATATTATAATCCTTAATTAATTTATATCATTAACTAAATCCTAATACCTTTCCAGAATTACATATCAACCCCTTAAATACCATAATTTCCATTTTAGGCCCCAAAATTTTCGGTAATTGCATTTGCTACCCATAAACTTTATAATTGCTACATTCTAATACTTATACCATATATTATAACCCTTAATTAATTAATTCCTCAAACTCACCCCAAAAATTCTCTAAAATTCCCAACAAACCCCAAGGTTCCAATATTCACATTTTGATCACTATAGTTTCGGTAATTACATACAATTCCCTAATCTTTTTATAATTATTGTTTTTGACTTAGTATTTATTTAAATACCTAAAATAATTATTCTTATCATTTTAAGTTGGTCAAACCTCACTTGTAGTCAAGGTTGACCACCTAAATTATCCTCTTGACCAGACTTGTTTCTTATTTATAGAAAATACAACATTTAATTCTCTATTTTTACAATTAACCCTTAATTCCATAAAATTCACATTATATATATATAAACTTCCTAATATCAATCCCACTCGGTATTAATTATACTTGGTGCTCTATATTTCATTTAATTATGTTTTGCCCATATATAACACATTTATTTCGCTTAGACCTTTTATAATGTTTTAAATTCATTTAAACCATGTTGTAAACTTATAAATATAGTAACATTCATCTAATATATTCCTAAGTGATTTTGTTCACTAAAACTATATTTTGTACCAGAATTTTATATAGCTATTGTAACCACCTTAAAACTCAATAATAGTCATTTTAAGCTTTATATAAGCATAATAAAAATGCCTAAATACAAGGCTTAAACATAGCATACCATTTATCATAAAATGACATAGAAAAGTCCCAAAATCACATCCTAGCTCACGGTTGCTACAGAATATATGTACTTAATTTCTCTAAATCTTTTTCTTCCATTTTCTTTCATTATTCACTCACAAAATAACCTTAATTAAACCATTAGCACTTAGCCTCTCTAATCAATTATTTAACCATTAATTCTCTACACATTTTTAAGATTTAAGTAACGCACATATAAACAATTTCCCTCTCGGTTTTGTGCAAGTTACAACCCATTTTTTTCTTCCATAGTAACTTACATAATAGGCGTTAATAGGTCACCAACAACAAATTTCACTAATCAAGTACCTAACCCTTAATCTCCTCCACATATTTAGGATTTAATGGCATACATACATGCACTTATCCTCTCATTCCACTAAATAATAAATTTTTAGAGCATTAAAGGGTAATAAGTATAATTACCTCAATATAATGACAACAAATTTCCCACCAGCTCTACACATTTTACGGTTGTTCATATACATGTAACATAGGTTAGATTTTTACTCAAAATTTTCTTAACTCATTTATAAGGCTCTCTACACTCAAAGAGATAATTACCTTTTATAACTTGATTTTCACCTTGAATGGCCCTCCTTTATTCACGGCAGCACATGGGTACACAAACCCATTTCAGTGGCATTTGTACCATGAAAATAAGTTATATTAGTGACTCTTCTGAGTGGTTATCTTAAGGAGTCATTAATCATGGATTTTTGAACATTACAAAGGTGAGTCTTTACCTTGTATTTTGAAGGGTTCAAGAGTGACTTTCGGTCTGTTAAACCAAGGGGAATAGCCTCAGTTTTTATAGGAGAAAAATGATGCAAAATGAGGTAGAACAGCCATGTATGGTGTCGGTCTTACCTTGTATCTATGGCTTCCTTAAGGTGTAGTCTTGTGGTGTTTTGCTCCAGAAAATGACTGAGGAAGTCCATCGTGTGTGAGCATACAGAAGCAGGAGTTAAGATGGAGTTTTTTTTCTTTGGTTCACTTGTGTTTATCCCCCTTTCATGTGCTTCTTTGGTGCAGTTCTTGCTCGATAGAACAACTTCCTTGTTGTTGTCTTGTTGTTGCAGTCTAGAGATAAGGGAAGAGAGGGAGTAGTAGTATTCTAGCAAGGATGGAGCAAAGCCTGATGAGGAAAACAAGCTGGGACCGTGAAGAAAGTTTCCCTGTTTTCCTACTGTTGGTGACCGACAATGGAGGGGAATTTCAACGATGATATTGTTGTCTTATGGAGGGAAAAGTGAGCTGCATTATACTAGCAAGGATGGAGGGAGATCTGGTAAGATGTTGCTGTTGTAACCGTGAGACAAGGAGAAGAAAAGAGACAGAATGTAACACCCCAACCCGAAACTCCACAACTTGTACGACGATAGCTCCCAAAGATAACTGGAAATGCAGCGGAATATATATACATAACAACGGGTGGTGCTACAACGCCGTTAGTCACCCATGTGACTAACAAGGCTAACTCCAACATAACTTACAAACAATATGGTCTGAGCGTTGAATACAAACCGCTTAAAATAACAAAAGCCAATAGTAAAAGTACAGTACAGTAAAATGACACCGGTAGTAATAATCCCCCGTCTTAATTCTACCCCACCTACACTCGGTCGGGTAATCTCTTCTTTCTTCTGGTACCTGTGAATGGTTGGCCATAAAACGGCTCAACAAAATAAATTGCTGGTATGAAAAGCGTGCAGCCCACAAGCTACTGGGCCACACCAACTACTTTGTCGAATACATGCAGATCATTTTTTTTGTAAAGCTGTAAACAAGCAGCATAACATAATCATAACAAGCATTCATACAAGGACAACAATGTCACACAGAACAAGACTTCAGAAGGTCAAATTAGATGTTTTGTAATTTCTTGATAGTAGTCAGATCCACACAATGGGACTAACATGTATATGAGTGTACATTAACACAGAGGAGGTATAGTGACCTCGTTAAACTCTATCTTTATAGAGTAAATTGGTCGGGTATGATAAACCCTTAGACGAGATGGGACTCTCGTATGAGTAGGTGGGTAATAATTCCCTCAGAAGATAACGTAGTTAACTCCTGTACTAAAAGAGATGGGTATCGTACCCTTGAGAGAAATGAAGCCTTTCTCCCAACTTAAAAATGTTCCGGTACGGTCCCGGTGAGTGGACATAGAGTGCACCCAAAACTTCCGTCGCGACGTATATTCAAATAGGAGTCGCCCTGAGACAGGTACAGCTCCTGTAGCATGCATGGCCAGATCCATCTTGGCTCCTCGCTTCTCGTAGCATAGAATTGTTAGGTGTCACACAAGGATGTTAAACAAGAACACAATGCAATGTGCATTGTCAGTTATCACGATTAGGATAACGACGTTAGTTATAAAGTGAAGTTAGTGAGAAACTTGAGTACAAGTTGTCGGTATAATAATACACAGGTATTTAATCCACTGGTAATGTAGTGTTGTATGCGTGGAACATACACGTTACAGTTAGTATCATCACGCACATAAAGTAACACTACAGTGCACAAGAGTAATACAACATTTTACATACAACTATCTTGGTCGTTAATTCAAACAACAGATAGCACACAAGCCGGTGTAATCCGGTAGCAAGCAGGCTGCAAGAATTCCATACCGTTCACCGTAGACTGTACTTGTTTAGTTCCCGGTCAACGTCTAGTCAAACAATGTCCTAGAATAGGTTTAACTGAACGTGTTAATTTATATAACCCTTGTATAATAATTCTACTGTATCACGAAATGTCCTCGTATTTGTTATTTCATGTGAGGTTTATTTTCAACGCTTAGATAATTTCTTTTTAACCTCCTAACCTTATTTATGTTTAAGGTTTACATACATAATATAAACCATCGTAGTCTTTGCTTATAAGACTTATATTGTATGGTAATTCTCTTTTAATTACCACAATGATCTTATGTACCGCCTCAATTATTTTCTCTTAACTTAAATAATTTCCTTGAATGTATTTTTGTATAAACAAGTATTATTCACAAGACATATTGTATTTGTCCAAACGGCATAACAATTTTTAATTTCATCAATGACATTTATTAGTCACATGTTAATTAATTCTCCTCTTAACTTTATATTTAAATATACTATAACTCCAAGTATTATTTGGCGTTCCCACATTAAATTCCTTATATTCATTTCCTTTTGATTTACTTGAAAATCTTAAATGTATATATTGTATAAACATGTATTATTTATGATACATATTTATAATTGTCTAAATGACATAACAACTTAATAAATTCTCAAATTATATTTACATGACACGCATGGGCGTATTTTTCCCATATCTTTTATTAATTACAAACTAACCCCAAATAATATTATTTCTTTTACAAGTAAATTACTTGTACTTGTATATTATATAGTTTTAATTTCATAAATCCTTAAATCATAATTTTCTTTTCTAAATTTCCTAAATATCCATATAGGACCTACAAATATTTTTAATCCCATAAATACATCATACTTTTCGGTTATTATATTATAACCTCATTTATTTCTTAAACTTTACATCATACTCCAAAATACATTATATTACATAGTTTCATTTCCTTAACTAATTAATTCACTAAACCACCACTATAAATTCGGTAATTATTATTTGAACACCTTAACTTTTATAAATTACCAAATCAACCCATAACCTTTCGGGTTTGACAAATAACTTCTTATAATTACATTTTAACCCCAAAAACTTTATATAAATTATATATTCACTTATAAACTATAGTTTTATTATTTAATTTCCTTAATAACCAAGTGGACACTTATATTTCTACAAATTATGATTTCGCCCCATATAAAATTCGGTTTTGCATTTAAACTTCCTTAAATTACATAATCACCCCAAAACTTTTATAAACTCATTATTTTATGTCATTAATCATTTTAACCCAAAGTTTTCAGTCAACACTTTGACCAAAGTCTAATTTCATACTCAATACATTAATATACCCATAAACTATATGATTATCGGTTTTACACCAATCTTTCCAAAAATTACAAAATAGCCCCAAAACTTTATAAATTGTTATTTTAACTACTAAACACTTATTTAATTCAACTAAAATTCATAATATTAATTCCTACCTTATATTATATCATAATTATGCCAAAAACACATATAACTCTCGGCTATCACTTTATATTCCCATAATTTTCTAAAAATTATATTTTTACCACATAACTTACTTAACTAGTCATTTAAACACTAGTAAATATTTCCAATTCACCAAAACTTTATATTATAAGTTTATAAACATATTTAGGTCATTAAAACCCAATTATTTCTAATTGTATTCGGCTACAACAATAATATACCATATGGTTTTAAAACTTGATTTATATCTTATATTAGGTATATATAAATGTGTATAAGCCATGTAACACTTCTAAAAATTATGTTAATGACTTAGAATGATTATAGGCTCAAAATGAAGCAAATTTATCATAGTTAATTCGGCTTATACATGTATGTAACATTTTTAATTTTTGTGACCCAAAAATTATAACTTAAGGTAATAATCTTACCTTGTATGTTTATAAGTTAAACTCTTGATAATTACCTTATATTTTCGGCTTCAACATTATAAGGGAGATGTACATAAATTTGTACAAAATTTAAGAGCTTGAATAAAGCGTAAACATAGTAGGTTTCATAATAGAAACTTACTCTTTAATCAAGGATAATTAAGTACTTGATTTCTCCTTGAATTCCCAAGCTTCCTCCAATGAAATTTTATGCTCCCATTTTCGGTTTCCATGCATAAAAGGAAGGGGTTTAGGAGTTAGATCTTAACTAAGATCTTAAGTAAATTTATAAGTAGTTTTCAAGGGATTTACCTTAGGTATTTTACCTTGGAATTTTGATACTCCTAGGAGGGATGGAGAACCAACTTTTCCTTCATGAAAATGATGAAGAAAACATGTTTAGAAGTGTGGTAATTTTCGGTTACATGTAGTAGAAGCTTAAGGATTTTTCAAGCATAAAAATACCTTAGGATGATCTTAAGTACTCCTTGATTAAATGTTGATTCAAGACAACTTCTTGGAGTATATTTGGTGCCGAATTGATGTAGTGTTGCTAGGAATATTGTTTTTTCAAGAATTGATGAAGAAAGCTAGGAATTAGACATAGGAATGAAACTAGAATCCAAGACTCCATCAATGGAGCTTGGAGCTTGAAAGGGAGAAGAAGTGAGGGAGAAGGGAGGGGCTTACCATACGGTTGTAGCTAGGGAATGAGAGAATGAAATGCACCGTTCAGCTTAACAAGGAATGAGTGGTATTGATTAGCTAGAAGTGGACATACACATGTGGCATGTTAGGTAATGATTCTTAGTAGATTTGCTTTTGATTTTCAGGCTTCAAAGTCTCCATAATCTTGCCAGCTTTCGGCAATGAGGGGAAGAAAAGGATGGTTGCAATTGTCATCTCAAGACAAGATAATATTGTGTAGATTAGGTGGCCTTATCCCTTGACTTTAAAATGGAGCAAATGGTGGCTTTAGACCATGTAAGCTCACGCGTGATAGCTAGAAAGGAAGCTATTTTATTTGACATTTTATTTTCCTAATATATCATAGTTTAGTCCTAGATCTAGATTTAGTTTTAGTGTCGTTTATTCCATACTTTTCTAAAGCTATTCTAATCTCATTTTTGGTGCAGGTTGTCGGCAATAGCACGGCTGTTTGGATGAAATTCCTTTGTATTATTTTGTTTTATAATAATTAAAGTGTGACTCCTAAGGTTTATATGTTGAATAATGAAGTTTAATTCTTGTCTCATGGCATTCTTAATTACCGGCCATAATGAGTATATACTACAGATTTTCCTTCTTGTTTAATAAGTACATGTATATTAACGGTTTGTATGGTATACACTATAGATAGTTGTTTGATTATATGCCACCGTATTGCGTAAGTTTCCAATGGTGATTAGTATATAATTGTCATCGTTAATATGTATCGAGTGCTACAGGTTTATTAGCATATTATTCTCATCGTTAATATATATTGAATGCTACGGTTTATAACATTATACATGACTACTTCCGTTTGATAACATGTTGTAGTTTTATTTTTTTTGTACGTGGTTATACATATACGTATGCCATGCTCATATTTAGTGTGCTATAGACTTATTTGCTTAAGTATATTACCATATAAATACTGTAGTTCATATTGTTTACTTGCATATATACTAATTACCGAAATGGACAACATGAGTTGTAGGTTGTTTGTTTATAAAACATATATATATATATATGCTACGGTAATTTATGTGGTATATTAGGTAGATTTTAATCTTGTCTTGATATTATGTACATATGTACAAGGTAAGTATATTGGGTAGTTAATTTGTTTAACTAAGTAAAATTGAGTAAAAACATGCCCGAAAGTGGCATGTAAAACCCATTCATATAGTGCAGATTTTTAACTTGTAAACTTTGTGTTATATGTATCATCATAATAATTCCTATGTATTTATGATACATATTAAGTATTAAGATTATGTAACATAAGTTGTTACATTGTTTAAAGGTGTATATCATTTTATTTTATTTTTTTTGCATTTATAAACGTTTAGGCAATCGTAAAATATTTACGTCGCTCGTTAGTATTTTTTTTCACGTTTTTGAATCGAACGTCATTGCGTACCGAGTCGTATAAACGCTCGTATAGATTTTTTTTCCTGGATGACGCTCTCTTAATTGAGCTTGTTTCGTAAGGGGTTTAATGCCCGTTAATGTTCATACTTAAGCGTTTATATGCGTACGTGAAGACGACATTATATTAGTGTTCGTATATTGAACATTGTCGTTTTATAAATTGTATAAATGTTCATGTTGAGTTTCCTGGTTGTCACTCTCTTTATCGAGCTCGTTATGTAAGGATTTTAATCCTTGTTAATAAATGTACATGAGCATTTTGTACGAGGACGTTAAGACGTCGGTAGAATTACGCCCGTTAGCGTTTATGGTAAAACGACTATTTTTTTACGTTACGTTTGCGTGGATGAATTTGCATGCGCACGTGTAATATTTATTTACGTACATGTTTGCATGCTTGAATTAGCATGCGTATGTGATATGATATATTCTTCGTTATTTAATAATAAAAAGGTATTAATTAGATTCGGGTGATTTCAATCTACCCCCCTTAAAAAGGACTTCGCCCCGAAGTCTCATATCTAAGTTCAAATGGTTGTGGGGAATCAAGTTCCACTAAGTATTCACAACTCAATTCTATTTTAGAGATCAAGTCTAAGTTTCACTACTTTTAAGTTCGTAGTATATATTCAACATAGCATACAGTATAATGAACATGAAAGGTCATCACCAAAAATAACTTAAGTGTAGTGCAACGTAGTGCACATAATTCATTCATAGTAATGTAGCATAGTACGAATCATGCAAACACAGAGTAATTCCAATATAGTGTAACGTAGTACACATAATCTCGTAGTACCATAGTAGCTTCAATGTAGTGTAACGTAGTACACATAATCATGCATTACAGCGTAACGTAGTACACATCAATAGGTAAAGTTCATGCAATCACAGAGTCACACATGTAAACATACAGATCACAGTGCAACGAAAGTGTACATAAGGTGTACATCTATGTTAAACGCAGTAGGCTCTCCCCCCTTAAAAGAGAGGTACGCCCACGTACCCTAGACTAGTGTAACTAGTCGGTAAATAGTGAAGGAGTCTTCACTCTAATTTTGAACTCATTAGTAGCTTTTAAAGATAGCCTTTCGGGCTGTAGGACTTAAATAAATGGGGCACATGTTTTGTTTAAGATACGTTAAATACATTGTGCACCCTCCGAGTTCAATAGACAAATCTAATTGATGGGACCACTCGCTTCCGTAGCGCGACTCTGAATAGTCTTAGATGTGCTTCGTAGGTGGTCTGTTCAAATTTATTGATGTACGTATATAGGGTTGATGAGTCGTGTTCATCCTTTTCTTCGTTCGATTGCCATTTTTGGTCTTGTCTGCACTTCTGTCCATTTACGGGGATATGGCCCCCAAGTGACTATGCATTCTCTGACATGTTCTATAGTGCATTCGTATGCTTTTATATCTGAATCTCGTATGTATAGGTGAAAGTGATCTACCATTCTATTTGTTGCCGATATTATCTCATAGCTTGTTTAAGCTGTCGGGTCGACCAAAGGTCTATGGTTTCTGGGTCAGATATGTGTGTAAAACACTTCCAGTTGCTTCCTTGTCCTTTCTGATTGACTCTCCGTCTGTATGTGTCTACGGTTATTAGTGAGTGCATGATGCACTTGTCCCTTACATCACCAGATACTCTGGTTCATGTATTCATTGATATATCGCGTTATGCTACGGCTTCAGATTGCCTTTCTTCGATGTAATTGTTAGTTGCAGCATTGCTTGGTATTCTTCGTTTATGTATTCCATTACTGTGCGTCGGATTTCCATTAATATTGTAAGATTCCCCGAGCTTGTGATGCTCATGTGTATGACATGCATCTTCCAGTATCCTCCATTGGTGTAGGGTGATGAACGTTGTATATATTATGAGATTTTTCTTAATATGGCATATACTGTAATACAGTTTGCCTTTGATTTTGATTCTTCATCCTTGAATTCTTCCCGAGTTTCACTCGTCTGTATATTTATTCCTGCTGGCTGCTTATGGCGGTGTCTCCATTAAGATCTTTCTCGTTAGCATTACTGAGGTAGACGTCTTGCTCTTGACAGAGTTTCCATTATTGTCTTCAGTTACAGTGTTGATTATTTGCTGTGTTCTTCACACTGGTTGCCTTCGCATGTGGGGTACCTTCTTGATATATTACTACTTACCTGTCCAATTTAGGATTATTTTTTGTCAAGCCCATTAGCTCTCGCCCGTTTAGTTGAAGCATTATTCTTTCCATGGGTCCTCACCCGATAGGTTTACTTATATGTTCTCCTTTGGTAGTGGTTTATGACGTAGCGTCCTGATAGTGGGGTTCATCATCTTTGTCGATGTTGCTGGTGCGCACTGTGGTTCAGTTGTTGTAGCTATAAGGCTGCAGTATTCTTCTTGGTCTTGAGTTTGTCTTCACTCGTCACCTCTTGTATTTGTAGTCGTCGGTGTTCGGGTCTTGTATTAATATTGGGGCATACTTAAATTCCTCTCTTTGATCTTCAGGTCGTCATCTTATGACGCTGGTACTTGAGTTTACTGTCACCATATTCGGTTCTCATTTTCAATGTAGAGTATGAGCTACGGTCGAGCTGTGCATCTTGTATATAATATGGAAAGATTTCCTGTTTTTTATTGATTCACCAATTGTCGGTAGTACTTACACGATCTCTATTGTCTGTTCATCAGGTATACCACAGTAGGGCTCCCGCTAAGGTGTCTAACAAGGTACAGGTTTCTCGCAATTCTACATGTCCTTGCGGTATATGAATTAACTCATGTGAGTATTAGTATAGTGTCTCTACTCTTTATATTCTACCATGCTTATAGGTAGTTCCCCATTTAATATTCTGTGTTTAAATTCATAAAGAAAGACTTGAAGTCGATCTTTCCCTTCAGATGGCAATATGGCCATAACTTAGAAGGTAGCTTTGAGAATACTCTTATTATAGATAAATATCTCTTGATCTCATATTTAACTTATTAACATGGCTCATGGCATAATAATAGTTAGTATTTCCCTCACAGTCGACTATTTTTCCGACATACGCGGAGTCGTTTTAGCTATTTAATCTCTTCAGGATAACCTGGACAATTTAACTTTTAACTTACGCCATCTACATCTCATATACTTTATTAGTCAAATTTTATATTAGAATTAAGAATAAGTACCTACTTACAGAAATATTGGTGACCACTTGTAGGGAGTCTCAGGAATCATCCAACCCTGACGGGGTCAGCGTCAGCGTTGAACTATCCTTCTACACCATTTTGTGTTTGGTTTTCCCTTGATCTGACCAGGATCAAGTTCGACCACCCATGTCAAATATCAAACAACCACATAATTATCAATTTCCAAATTTTATCTTTTCAAGACTTGGTGACGTGGTGGTACTACATTTTCCTTTGACTGTTATACAACTAATCCAATATCTGTTATAACCTATACTTGAAACTAGTGCATTCCTTAATCCCCGGAACTAAGTTCCTTTGATCAAATCATCAAGCGGGGAAGCCAGTTTTTCCTCTTGGCATAAAAGATAAATTCCTATTAATACATCCAGAAACTTACTGCCTAATAATTATTTCATCAATCATTTGATTCTTAAACCCCATAATACAAGCAATAATTTCAGTTATGGGCTTGGATACCTCGAATACACTCATCTCTTTAAAAGGCTTTTCTAGTATTTAACTTATCAGGGCTTGTTTATTGTCTACAAATTGGTTATCGCCACTTGGAACAAAGACAGTCATATTTATTACTAAGTTTGGGATAAGACTCCAAGGAAAAGTTTTTATAACTCAATCTACAATTAATATTTCATAATGTATTATTTCCTCCGCCTTAAAGCTAGGCCCCTTTTTTTTACTTCATTTAAACTCCATGAATTAGGTGAATCATATGTTAAACCTAGGTTAAGCCTCTTTTAAGATTAGTACCATTTCAAACTAAGGGTTTCCAGTTTGAATCCTACGGTTTGGTGACAAGACAATCAAAGCTTATTGTTTGTTTCTACCTCTTAGAAATGTGGTTAATCCACAAACTCAATGGCTTCCAAAAATAGGCCGTATAGGTGTATCAAATAGAGGATTTAAAAATCATAGAGATTGGTATATAACGTAAGGAAAGTTCACATGTAAAACACTTGTTACAAGCCAAGGGGTATGTTTCCTACTTGTAAGTTTAACTTCCACTCACTTTTAGTGTATGTGAATTTAAACTCTTAATATAACTTACACTACCTCCATTGCTAGTGTCAAGGAGAGTTATCCGTTACTATGTTCTTATTAAAATTTATATTACATTGGGAGTTAACTTTTAATACCCCAAACCTAAAAATGGTGGTTAAATTATTCTAATATGATTATTTAAGGCCTAATGGTGCCTAAAGAGTATTGGTGAAGAGAATAAAACCAAAAGAAAAGAGAAAATGTGTAAAACGTGAAAAACGCTAAAACGCGCGTTTTACGAGTAAAGGAGGTATATGACCTCGGTTAGGGTCCGAGATGGATTCCTAAGGCTTATTTAGGCCTAATTAGTATATGGGAATGATCCCCGAAGAAAACAGATCTGTAAAACGAGTTAAAAGTCTAAACGAGCTTTAAAACGCGTTTTACGAGGAACCAGGAAAAACGTGATTTTAAACGGGTTTAATAAACTCGTAATAATTATATTTGGTTAAATATCTATAATTAGACCATAGTGAGGGTCTAGAGCTATTAAAATTAATCAAATGAGAAAATTCCAGAAAACGGACCCGGTAAGTGAATAGTGTCGAAATCGGGAGACGAAACACGTTTAATTCGAAAAGATGAAAAACGACCCGGGCTATTAATTTATATGGGCCGGTTTTAATTAGTGTGCACACACACATTAATAAGCTTGTTAGTCATTTAGTAATAAGATGACAAATATATAAGTAAAGTAAAAAGGGGGAATAGTAAAAAGTGGTTTAAGTACTCTCTCACCTTCTTTTCCTTCCTTATTTCACGTTGCCCCGCCCTCTTCCTATCTTCTTCTTCCTCCTCTGCAAGTCTTGACCGATTTGAGAAAGAACATACAACCTCCATCATGTTCCTCCATTTCCTTGCTCATTTCTCCACCAAATCACACAAAAATTGTACAGCTAGAATCCTCTCGGTGAGAGCTTCGTTTTCCACCCAACAAAAGCTTGATATCTCCATCTTCACTTCCATGGATGTTGGGCCTTTTAAATCTTGAAAGGGTGCTTTTGACCCTCCTTCACTTCCTTGATGCCTTAAGGTAATAAAAAGCAAGAGTTTTACTCACTTCTAGCTAGTTCTTGCAATTTGGAAAATTTTCCCAATGTTGGATTTTTCCCCTCATTTCAGCCGTTTGCTTCTCGCCTTGTGGGTGTTGGAATTCCTTCAATTGATTGCCAAGCTATCCTTTTGGAAATTGTGAGGTAATATCCAAGTTAAGCATTAAAAACTAACTCCTTAAAATGTTAGGTTGTGAGGTAAGTTGAACTAAATTGATTTGTTATGTGTGTAAGGAATATGGTTGTAGCTAGCAATCCATATTCCTTTGTGTGGTGTGGAAACAAGAAGAGAAAGAGGGAACAAGAGAAAGAGGAAGAAGAGAAGGAAAAACCGAAAATAAACAAGGTAATGAGCTTACCTTGTGTTGATTTTATTTGACTAGTAAAACATATTTTAGTGTTGTATAAATAACCTTGAACTTGTGTAGTGATGATACTACAATGTTGGTTGTTGAATGGCAATGTTTTAATGGGTTTAAGTGTTCAAATAAACCTAGGAACTAAGCTAGTTTATATGTGTGAACAAGTGGGAATTTAGTGTACTTGTTGATGTCTAAACCAAACAGGGATGAAGGAGTGTTTATGAGCTGATTCATTGAGGTGAATATGCTTAGGAAGTAGGCAAGTGCTGTCAAAAATTGCCTAGGAGAGTATGGACTTGAGTGTTTCATTTAATGGAAGAAACTATGTGTGTTTAAGAGGTTTAAGTGAGTAGTAATGGTTTGGAAAACCAAACTATGGAGAAGAGTGTATTAGGAGTAAGAATAATGCCATTTGAGTGCTTGGAATGAAATTAGTGAGTGAAGTATGATTGGTAAAAGGAGGGAACTAAATCTGTTACAAGAAGTAATATGAGCTAGAAAACTAGTTATGAAAATATAAGTGGAATTTGGGTGAATTAAGCATGAGTTAGTGAGTGGACTTGGTGATTAGTTTAAGGTGGTTTAGGTGGGTAATTAGATGCTAAAACATGTGGATTATAAGGGGGAAAGATTGGAGAATCAAATGGTGAAAGAATAAGGTTGTATCAGATTTGGAAAGTGCCAAATCTGTCAAAACTGCAACAGGGTCCGGGACCTAGGTCCAGGACCATGTCCCGGACCACCCCAGAAAAACCACCCGAGAGTACCCAGTTTGATAGGTCCAGGACTTTAGTCCATGCCCATGTCCCGGACCACCCTGTTTCAGAAATCCGAGAGTTCAACCCATGCTTGGTCCGGGACTTAGGTCCCTGCTAAAGTCCCGGACCACATGTAAAATCATGCCGAGAATTAGCCAAAGGTTGGGTCCGGGACTAAGGACTCGGACAAGGTCCCGGACCAACCCAGAAATTTAAAAATAAGAGCTTTAAGTGGGTTTTAAGCTAAGGAGTTGATTGGTAATGATATTATAAGTTAAGGGGAACTTAATTAATGACATGTGAGGGTCATTAGGGGCTTAAACAAGATTAAGAGAAAATTGGAAGTAAGAACTTGTATGAGTTAAGCTTGAAATGTAATGACTAAGTAAGTATAGTACGGAAAAACCGAGGTAACGGGATAACGGGGTAAGTACGGGAGTAGCATTTTATTATGTACCGTATGAGCTTAGTATTAATAATAATGTTTGAAACATTATCAGAGAATCGTGCGTGACCCGAGCATGGTGAGATGACACGGTAAAAGTAAAAACCCCGGTGAAAGGTATGATTTTCTCATACCCCGCGTACTAACCGTGTTACGTTGATTTATGTGTTTGTGTGCCGGCTTAATCAAGATTAAAGCATGAAAATAATCCGTTGTTTGATTATGTATGCCTTGTCGTATGTTGAATGAGCTAACATACTTTTATGCTGGTGTGGTCTAACGTACTTTATAGTTCGACTCATAGGGAGTAGCGATTGACTAGAAACTCGTAGATCGGGTCGTTTCATAAATAATGAAAACGTGCAAACACACATGATATCGATTAAAGTATAACGATAATGTAACAAATGAACCCACTAGAATGTGAGGAGATGAACGGGTTGAGTAAACACCCGATATCGGTTAGAAAACCAATGTGAAATAATCCACGATACAAATGAGAGTGGAAAGATAAGTGAACCTCCTTCAAGAGGATTAAAGATAGTTCGAAGATGTGAACTAGTAAAGAAGGTAAAAGAGACCTAAGAGATTAGTAACTCCCTTGAGACATGGTCGACCTCCTATATGAGGATTTTACCCGGTATAAGAAAACAACCGAACTTATAAGTATATGAAATGTAAGGGTAACCCTTAAACCTAAGATTACCCGAACTTAA
This sequence comes from Limonium bicolor, assembly GCA_023374045.1. NCBI lineage: Eukaryota > Viridiplantae > Streptophyta > Magnoliopsida > Caryophyllales > Plumbaginaceae > Limonium > Limonium bicolor. The sequence goes on from CM041781.1 coordinate 171,990,845, forward strand.
GTAATGTTCCCAAGATCTTTAGGAACATCGAGAGTGATGCTTCTAACAACTATACATAATTATATTATAACTCCGAGAGAGGAGTGTATGGGAAAGTGAGTAGTCCGAGAGTAGTCAGACCTATGTAAAAAGAGATAGGAACTAAGAGAGAGTTCCGGGAGCTAGTTGAACCTTCCCACCATGCTAGACCCAGAGTAGGGTTGAAATCGGGGAAGTAAGACTATGATCGAGAGCCATGAGTTTTGGCTTAGGTATGTATTAAGAGTAATAAGCGTGACGTAGGAGACCTGTAGTGTCTCGAGAATCTACAAGAGCTTGAGTATAAATAACCCAAGAGTGTGGGTGAGATTATGAGTATAAGTAACCTGAGAGAATGGGTGAGTATAGAATGAATAGCCCAAGAGAATGGGTGTGTATATGAATGAGTAACCCGAGAGAGCGGGTGAGTTACTGAATGAGTAACCAAAGCATAGTGAGGTATAATCCTCAAGGCCTAAGAGTAAAATGATACAACTAACAACCTTGTTATGTTAGTTAAGGATTGTATCCCATGGTTGAATGTGAATCCTTGTGTAGTGTACATATGTAATGTATTGCTATATTGCATGTTGATTGAATTAAAATGAATCTCATGCTCTCGACAAAGGTAGTCGGCGTACCCCGGTTAGCACTCGGGGTATGCGAATTTCATATGCAGCGTTAAGCTGAGCCCCTAGTGGCACCATTTTTATCTTTCAGGTACACCGAAGTCGATACCGTTCGAGAGTAGGACGGGGTCGGTGGTTATCATGGGTAGTTAGATTTAATTCACTTATGCACTTGAACGAGGTGTAAGACCGAATATGTTATCGGCATCCGTATATTGTAGACTCGGTATAGTAAAGTAATGGATTGAGTATTGTATTTGTATTGTGTACTCGGTTGTTCCAGTTCATCAGACCGTTACGGTATGTAAGATAGGCCTGGTTAGCCACATGGATGGCTAACGGCGTTGTTTCACCCCTCGTTGTAATTAGAGTTCCGCTGCGTGAGTAAGAGCAATTAGTGACCGTATAAGAGGTAATGACGAGTTTAACGGTTGGGGTGTTACACAAATGGTATCAGAGCGAAGTATCGCTCTGATGACTGGAATACCGAGCTTAGGAAATACCGAGTTAGGAATCAGGACTTAGGGCTATGGGTTGAGTGGTAGCGTGAGAGATGCGCTAGTTAGGAACTTCCAGTATGATCTGGATACCTACAATACCAGACCGCCCTCCACAACCCCCGTATAAAAAGCTGGGAAAGAATGCCAGAGAGACGGGAACCCGATCTGGCACTTATTAATATTTCAATATGAACCAGAACCTGTCATGCGGCAATTCCAAGAACTGGAAAACCCGGAGACGGATCCCGCTGGAAACGACCATAACCACACTTAATGGCAGGGATCGAGAAATCCTAATTCAGGAGACTGGAATCTGTGGCAGCATGGGGCGACATGCTAGCAGTAGCGAGAAACCGGCTGACCAAGCAGCAACAAGAAAGAAAGCACCAACCGTGCGACAAGGCGGGGAGATGAGAAGCAAAGAAACTGAGACAACATGTCTAGGACCGCATAGTTAAGTGTACCACCACTGGTATACTAGACTGACTAAGAACTAGTCAAGAAATGGGTACACCCACCCTGCCACACCCGAAGAGGTCGCGATACCTAACGGGTATAGCTTAGACAGCTACGAGCATAACTACGTGATATACCCGAATAAGACTACTGAAGCAGTGCCTAATTAAATAAACCTCGGTAACCACAGTTAAGACGTGGGAACGAGCAACGAGGTAGAACAAAGAACTAAGTAAATAAGGGTCCCTGAGAAGGGAGAAGCACCCCAGATGGAAGACATTCATGTCAAGAAAGTAGCCCTGAAGAGTAGTATCCAAGTAAGAGGTCAAGGAAGAGCCGACAAGGCCACCGAAAACAAGTATCAACAATACCGTGCCCGGTATAAGTTAACCCAAAAACCGCATGTACCGCGCACTTGCCACGGCAAGTGCAGTATTAACGGGACTATTAATAAGAGCTTTGACAAGCGACCAGCACTTAACAAGTACCCAAACAGCGAGAGAAGCCAATATGGTAAGACAAACCTTAAGAATTGTGAAACGAAACCTTGAAAAGGCCTAACGGCCTGATCATTGTATAAAGAACATACCAGTCAGCAAGAAGCTGGACTCGGTAAGGAGTAGTCGACATTGAAATGCCATGAAGAATTTACTTTCAAAACTCAAATTTTTTCTTCCAAACATAAAATTTTCCATAGACCCCCAAAGTTTTAAAACCAAACCAGAGAACCACGGTAAGTTATCATAGGACGATATAAGAGGAGTTGGCAATAGAATACTTCACCTAGGTGTATGACCGACACTACAAGTGTACACAAACGAACATGGAACGACCACACCCGAAGGAGCTTGCGGGCCTGACAGACCAGTTATGAGTTAGTCGGGTAAGTGGTAACGTATCAATAAGATACTCCATGTATGTATACAAGTAAAGGGAACACGGGAAGTAGCCACTCCATACTATGGACGGAAGAGCCAATTCAAACCAAGACAGTTGGACAACTCAAATGACCGAAGGACACAGAGAAGCTTACAAGCGAAGAGTCAAGAACCCAGACCAAGAGGATGATTGGGAATCGAAAGTGCGAGAAGCACCGAATGTTAAGTATAGGCATTGGATATGTCTCAGGAAATACATAATAACTGGAATGAGTACCAGCGTAAGTAGTACGACGAATGCCTAAAATGAACATATCAATGTTTGATGAACGGGATAGAATTCCCACAACATGCCTCACTGAATAGATTAAAGACCTGGCCAAGAAGGTCAAGGAGAAAGAATTAATGGTCTACCCAGAACGGGAGACGTTACAACCCAAACGGGATAGTTCAAAATATACATAACCGCAAGGCGGATTAAGGAACTGAACATACCCTAAAGTACCAGCCAAATGTATTGGCATTACTTAGCAACACCCACGTGAAATACGTGAAGGGTACCGAAATCAACAGTAGTTGAACGAGATATCGTGTTGAGAACACAAGTGTTAAAGCAAACACTCGGGTAGAACCCGAAGGGATCCCACGTAACACGGGATACCCTAGATTGCCAGAAGGCATGAATTAATATCAAGATGCTTAAGGGACCTTCCATGTACGGGAGCGTGAGGAAACAACCTTATCAAAACCCAGCAATACCTCCAAACCATTTAATGGTGTACGGAGAAGAAGAAACTTGTATAAACAGCCGCACAGAGCATGGCTCGAGGCAAGATGGCTTGTAAGCCGGAAAACTAACTACAATTTGTAGTTCTAAACGTTGCAAACCTAAGCATAAAGGCATAAAAGGAATAGTGGAGAATGAACCACTATCTTAGAGTGGGGATACCACTTGTTAGTATGGGCCTATGGAGTGGCAATTACGTGAATCCTCCAGAGAAAGGCTACCACCTGAGTATGTAATGTGAAACCGCTAGAGCGGTGTAACGAAACTTGAGCATGTGTATATTGCCAAGGAGAGATTGAACAGTAAAAGAGTGTAAGAGGAACTTCAATAGCAACAATTCGAAACCGAAGAGTAATCGGTTGAGTAGAAAACACAGTACATGTGCGATGTGAATTGCAGAGTAAGCAATGCGCAAGAAACGCAGATAATTTAAAGGTGTAGTGTATTCTATTGAGCCAAGTGAATGGCAAGCCATAGTATAAATGGCGGGAGTATATGAGCGGAAGCTAAAGTAGTAGCGGATGCCATATAAGTGAATGTTGTAATGAGTAAGCATGGTACGCAATAACAGATAATGATATGAAGCGGATGAGAAAAGATGATAAAGGAAACATGTTCATTCCTATCACATAAGAGAGTTACTGCCAAGGGTTTACGCCTCTGCACTCTGTAGGACTGAGTGTTTTGGTATTGCACTTGCACAGTAATGATCTTGTGAGATAGCTAGGAATTTGAGAAATGTCAACGAAGCCTGTTGGGCAAGAATCTAGAGAAATGACCGTGCGGCCGTTGGCCAAAGATGCGCAAAGAATGTGGGCCGTAACCCACAGGTCCCAGGACCGATGCATGGTAAATGCAGAGTAGTATGAATGAAGAATTTAGGTACATAAACAGTTAAACAAACATAATTCAGAAGCAACTATTAAACGAGGAAGCACTACATACTAAGTAGCAGCTTGACCTCAACCGACAACAAGTCGGGAATAGTAAGTGAATAATCACGAAGGTATACAGTGCTATACGAAATAGATTTCCAGAGAACTGGAGAGAAAATCTATAACTCATCGAATTCGCATTCGGCAAGAGATACCAAGCGACGATTGAGAAACCTTTGTTCCCAAGACAAAAAGGGATAAAAAGGGACTTAATAATACATTGAGAATACAAAAAGGGCGAATTAAGCTCTAAGGTATCAGGTCACGCAGCAGAAGCTAGTGGGCCGTAATTTAAAGGTTAAGTATACCTGGAAAATCTGAGTAAATGGCTAACATGAACGCCTTGAAGCCTTAAAAGCTAGAACCGGACTCGGTTATGAGCAAATTAACCGCATTGAAGTTAGAACACTTTATGATGCCAGAGTTAGTGAACCAATGTTTAGTGATAACATATGGTCGATTACGCGGGCGTAACCCCTTTTAAGGGGGGTAGGGCGAGAAACCGCTTAAAGTATGTTTTACGTATAGGTGCGTAAACTACTATGTGCATAGCACAAAGAAAATTGTTTTGATGATTGGAACTCATGTTACATAAACATGTGTACCCATTCATTTGTGTAGTTATGGTTATTGCGCATGAGAGGTGCGAGTAACGTGTAAGTAATATTTATGAAAAGAGGAGTGGAGAAACTCCCGGGGAATGAGAATCCCTTTAGTATATGTCTATTGAGACTAGACATGAGATATGTAGAGTATGAATCGGTATGAAACCGATGTGTAACCTAGTAGGGAGTGAGTTCCCTAAGTGATTTTATTTGAGAATGATTGATGGAGTGAGTTCCATCCTTTGGAGTTGTATGTTGTGTGTTTTAATTGAGTAACAATTTGAGAAAATAAGTCATGAGTTGCTTAGGTAAAGTAAGCAAAGTAAATTGAGAATGACGGATGACCTAAGTTCTAGGAATTAGGGATAAATTAAAAATGAATTGTTTTGTGAATATGACTAGAAAGGGAAAAAGATAGAAAACGAAAATGTTTGACTATCTGATTGTTTGAAACTGACGTGGGAGGTGGAACTTGATCTGCTAGCGATCAAGGGAAACCGGACACAAATTGGGGTGGAAGGATAGTTCAACACTGATGCTGATCACATCAGGGTTGATGATTCTTGAAGCTCCCTATAAGTGGTCACAAGTAATCACGCTAAGAAAAGAGGCAACTACCATAAATTGGATTTGGAGTTGTGTGATGTTTTAAAAAGAATTTTCAAACGGAATTTACAAAAGAATTTTCTTCAAGTATGAAGATGGAAAAGAAAACCGGTTTTGAAACCGCGCTATCACCCGCCGATGGCTGTGGCCTTAAGTCTTGATGACCGGTAGAACGGTGGGCGTGTATTAGGTTTGAAACCATTGCACCGTACGTGCGGCGGTCCTAAGTGACCGGTTGGGACAGTGACAGTGTGTGATTTTTTTTCCAAAGGCAGCGGGACGAGGAGAGTACCCTAAGACTGTCCTGTGTTGAGTGAGTCAACCAGAGTGCCTGAGGATATGTATATGTGTAACGTTTTGATCAGAACCGAAGGGACCGTGGGCCAGAGAGAGTAAGTGCCCATTTGTCATGAAACGGCCGTGGACCAGAGAGCGTAAGTGTCCAACGTGACCGGTACCTGAGGGATCAATAGTGTATTACTCGATATGAATTCGAGGACTGTAGTGCCTTGTTGTCTTCGGACCGATTCCATGGAGAGAGTATAGGAGTATTTTTGATTGCTATACATGCTGTGATATGTGTGTGGTATGTGTAGTATGAAGTGAGACCGACTTGTGGAGTCTGTAAGGTTATACGTGTATTATAACCTTGGTATAGTATACCGTGAGACTAACCATATTAGATTCACCAACTTTGAGGGCAAAGTTCCTTAAGGGGGGTAGATTTTAATACCCCAGACCTAAAAATGGTGGTGAAATTATTCTAATACGATTATTTAAGGCCTAATGGTGCCTAAAGAGTATTGGTGAAGAGAATAAAACCAAAAGAAAAGAGAAAATGTGTAAAACGCGAAAAACGCTAAAACGCGTGTTTTACGAGTAAAGGAGGTATATGACCTCGGTTAGGGTCCGAGATGGATTCCTAAGGCTTATTTAGGCCTAATTAGTATACGGGAATGATTCCAGAAGAAAACGGATCTGTAAAACGAGTTAAAAGTCCAAACGAGCTTTAAAACGCATTTTACGAGGAACCGGGAAAAACGTGATTTTAAACGGGTTTAATAAACTCGTAATAATTATAGTTGGTTAAATATCTATAATTAGACCATAGTGAGGGTCTAGAGCTATTAAAATTAATTAAACGAGAAAATTCCGGAAAACGGACCCGATAAGTGAATAGTGTCAAAACCGGAGACGAAACGTGTTTAATTCGAAAAGACAAAAAATGACCCGGGATATTAATTTATATGGGCCGGTTTTAATTAGTGTGCACACACACATTAATAAGCTTGTTAGTCATTTAGTAATAAGATGACAAATAATAAGTAAAGTAAAAAGGGGGAATAGTAAAAAGTGGTTTAAGTACTCTCTCACCTTCTTTTCCTTCCTTATTTCACGTTGCCCAGCCCTCTTCCTATCTTCTTCTTCCTCCTCTGCAAGTCTTCACCGATTTGAGAAAGAACATACAACCTCCATCTTGTTCCTCCATTTCCTTGCTCATTTCTCCACCAAATCACACAAAAATTGTACCGCTAGAATCCTCTCGGTGAGAGCTTCGTTTTCCACCCAACAAAAGCTTGATATCTCCATCTTCACTTCCATGGATGTTGGGCCTTTTAAAGCTTGAAAGGGTGCTTTTGACCCTCCTTCACTTCCTTGATGCCTTAAGGTAATAAAAAGCAAGAGTTTTACTCATTTCTAGCTAGTTCTTGCAATTTGAAAAATTTTCCCAACGTTAGATTTTTCCCCTCATTTCAGCCGTTTGCTTCTCGCCTTGTGGGTGTTGGAATTCCTTCAATTGATTGCCAAGCTATCCTTTTGGAAATTTTAAGGTAATATCCAAGTTAAGCTTTAAAAACTAGCTCCTTAAAATGTTAGGTTATGAGGTAAGTTGAACTAAATTGATTTATTATGTGTAAGGAATATGGTTGTAGCTAGCAATCCATATCCTTTGTGTGGTGTGGAAACAAGAAGAGAAAGAGGGAACAAGAGAAAGAGGAAGAAGAGAAGGAAAAACCGAAAATAAACAAGGTAATGAGCTTACCTTGTGTTGATTTTATTTGACTTGTAAAACATATTTTAGTGTTGTATAAATAACCTTGAACTTGTGTAGTGATGATACTACAATGTTGGTTGTTGAATGGGAGTGTTTTAATGGGTTTAAGTGTTCAAATAAACCTAGGAACTAAGCTAGTTTATATGTGTGAACAAGTGGGAATTTAGTGTACTTGTTGATGTCTAAACCAAACAGGGATGAAGGAGTGTTTATGAGCTGATTCATTGAGGTGAATATGCTTAGGAAGTAGGAAAGTGCTGTCAAAAATTGCCTAGGAGAGTATGGACTTGAGTGTTTCATTTAATGGAAGAAACTAGGTGTGTTTAAGAGGCTTAAGTGAGTAGTAATGATTTGGAAAACCAAACTATGGAGAAGAGTGTATTAGGAGTAAGAATAATGCCATTTGAGTGCTTGGAATGAAATTAGTGAGTGAAGTATGATTGGTAAAAGGAGGGAACTAAATCTGTTACAAGAAGTAATAAGAGCTAGAAAACTAGTTATGAAAATATAAGTGGAATTTGGGTGAATTAAGCATGAGTTAGTGAGTGGACTTGGTGATTAGTTTAAGGTGGTTTAGGTGGTAATTAGATGCTAAACATGTGGATTATAAGGGGGAAAGATTGGAGAATAAAATGGTGAAAGAATAAGGTTGTAACAGATTTGGAAAGTGCCAAATCTGTCAAAACTGCAACAGGGTCCGGGACCTAGGTCCAGGACCATGTCCCAGACCACCCCTGAAAAACCACCCGAGAGTACCCAGTTTGATAGGTCCAGGACTTAAGTCCATGCCCATGTCCCAGACCACCCTGTTTCAGAAATCCGAGAGTTCAACTCGTGCTTGGTCCGGGACTTAGGTCCCTGCTAAAGTCCCGGACCACATGTAAAATCATGCCGAGAATTAGCCTAAGGTTGGGTCCGGGACTTAGGACTCGGACAAGGTCCCGGACTAACCCAGAAATTTAAAAATAAGAGCTTTAAGTGGGTTTTAAGCTAAGGAGTTGATTGGTAATGATATTATAAGTTAAGGGGAACTTAATTAATGACATGTGAGGGTCATTAGGGGCTTAAACAAGATTAAGAGAAAATGAGAAGTAAGAACTTGTATGAGTTAAGCTTGAAATGTAATGACTATGTAAGTATAGTACGGAAAAACTGAGGTAACGGGATAACGGGGTAAGTACGGGAGTAGCATTTTATTATGTACCGTATGAGCTTAGTATTAATAATAATGTTTGAAACATTATCAGAGAATCGTGCGTGACCCGAGCATGGTGAGATGACACGGTAAAAGTAAAACCCCGGTGAAAGGTATGATTTTCTCATACCCCGTGTACTAACCTTGTTACGTTGATTTATGTGTTTGTGTGCCGGCTTAATCAAGATTAAAACATGAAAATAATCCATTGTTTAATTATGTATGCCTTGTTGTATGTTGAATGAGCTAACATACTTTTATGCCGGTGTGGTCTAACGTAGTTTATAATTCGACTCATAGGGAGTAGCGATTGATTAGAAACTCGTAGATCGGGTCATTTCATAAATAATGAAAACGTGCAAACACATAAGCTATCGATTAAAGTATAACGATAATATAACAAATGAACCCACTAGAATGTGAGGAGATGAACGGTTGAGTAAACACCCGATATCGGTTGGAAAACCAATGTGAAATAATCCACAATACAAATGAGAGTGGAAAGATAAGTGAACCTCCTTCAAGAGGATTAAAGATAGTTCGAAGATGTGAACTGGTAAAGAAGGTAAAAGAAACCTAAGGGATTAGTAACTCCCTTGAGACATGGTCAACCTCCTATATGAGGATTTTACCCGGTATAATAAAACAACCGAACTTATAAGTATATGAAATGTAAGGGTAACCCTTAAACCTAAGATTACCCGAACTTAAGTAACGTTCCCAAGATCTTTAGGAACATCGAGAGTGATGCTTCTAACTACTATACATAATATATTATAACTCCGAGAGAGGAGTGTATGGGAAAGTGAGTAGTCCGAGAGTAGTCGGACCTATGTAAAAAGATAGGAACTAAGAGAGAGTTTCGGGAGCTAGTTGAACCTTCCCACCATGCTAGACCCAGAGTAGGGTCGAAACCGGGGAAGTAAGACTATGCTCGAGAGCCATGAGTTTTGGCTTAGGTATGTATTAAGAGTAACAAGCGTGACGTAGGAGATCTGTAGTGTCTCGAGAATCTACAAGAGCTTGAGTATAAATAACCCAAGAGTGTGGGTGAGATTATGAGTATAAGTAACCCGAGAGAATGGGTGAGTATAGAATGAATAGCCCAAGAGAATGGGTGTGTATATGAATGAGTAACCCGAGAGAGCGGGTGAGTTACTGAATGAGTAACCAAAGCATAGTGAGGTATAATCCTCAAGGCCTAAGAGTAAAATGATACAACTAATAGCCTTGTTATGTTAGTTAAGGATTGTGTCCCATGGTTGAATGTGAATCCTTGTGTAGTGTACATATGTAATGTATTGCTATGTTGCATGTTGATTGAATTAAAATGAATCTCATGCTCTCGACAAAGGTAGTCGGTGTACCCCGGTTAGCACTCGGGGTATGCGAATTTCATATGCAGCGTTAAGCTGAGCCCCTAGTGGCACCATTTTTATCTTTCAGGTACACCGAAGTCGATACCGTTCGAGAGTAGGACGGGGTCGGTGGTTATCATGGGTAGTTAGATTTAATTCACTTATGCACTTGAATGAGGTGTAAGACCGAATATGTTTATCGGCATCCGTATATTATAGACTCGGTATAGTAAAGTAATGGATTGAGTATTGTATTTGTATTGTGTACTCGGTTGTTCCAGTTCATCAGACCGTTACGGTATGTAAGATAGGCCTGGTTAGCCACATGGGTGACTAACGGCGTTGTTTCACCCCTCGTTGTAATTAGAGTTCCGCTGCGTGAGTAAGAGCAATTAGTGACAGTATAAGAGGTAATGACGAGTTTAACGGTTGGTGGTGTACATAACTTCATTTGATTTCATGCGCTCTTTACTCACATTCACAACTTGAGCTGTCATAGAAGACATATGCTCGTATAGATCCATAAGGATAGTGTAGGACATATGCCTCACAATAGGGTAGGTATATTTTCTGATACTTAACCCTCTGAAATATATCAATACTCCTCAAAAGTTTTAGGTTTATAACCTCCCAATTATATGTATATATATATATATATTGGATTTAGTATTGCTAATTTGGTAGTTCTCCTGACTTCAGAATATATGGATTCAAAGTTTGTTCTCTTCTCACTGTTTATTAGGAGTCCAGCATTGTCACTGTAATGATATTAGCTGAGACCCTTGGTGTTTGAGCAGGTATTACATCCCGTGCTTATTTATGCTGAATGTTTAGTTATATATAGTGAGATTATCATTGGTTATTTTTGTAGGACTATACTGATTGTCATATTTCAAGGTTTCGCACGATCTTCTCGTGAAGTTAATAAGGAATTGTAAGATTTTCCAGTCCCGCACTGGGCGGAAAGCTGAGTGCCTGGGTGTCCCATAAAATTGAGTGTTTTCCCTTTCCGAGGAGATCTTCATTCGCCTTTCTGTTGCCTTAACTCGTGCATTCATTCTTCAAGCATTATTAGGGTACACTGTCTTTACTCGACTCTGGATATTATTTCATCGCCGTCTTGGAAGGTACGATCTGACGTCCTTATAGTTAGCCACAACTTGTAGGTCTTTATGGTTTCCACCTTTATTTGGTTTACTAGAGTAGCACTTGTTGTAGCAAGTGCGCCATGCAGGTTGGATCATCATGCAGGGTATGTCCATTGTGACACTCCTTCATCACTGTATACTTGGCGGTACTGTCAGCCTTTCTGGTTATCATTGTATGGTGTCACTGTTATTCGTCGTCAGCTCCCCGTGTGATTGACAGTTGGCGTCGTACGGTCTTCAACAACCTTTTCAACAATTCAGGTAGTCTTCAGTATTTGCGTTAATTAATGTATTCCTTTTTATGACATCTGCTCGTTATTTAGGCAGGTCACAATTTGTAGTTACTGTATGTTTGGACAGTCGTTAACGCCCTTCGGCGGACCAACTAAAAACTAACTTTCTACTCCTCACTGTACTATCACACACCCTGTTTCCCAAGGCTAATTTCGGTTGTATTCAGTTCTCAGAGCGTAACTACGCTCTGATACCACTTTTTGTAACACCCCAACCCGAAACTCCACAACCTGTACGACGATAGCTCCCAAAGATAACTGGAAATGCAGCGGAATATATATACATAACAACGGGTGGTGCTACAACACCCGCTAGTCACCCATGTGACTAACAAGGCTAACTCCAACATTACTTACAAACGATACGGTCTGAGCGCTGCATACAAACCGCTTAAAATAACAAAAGCCAATAGTAAAAGTACAGTACTGTAAAATGACACCGGTAGTAATAATCCCCTGTCTTAATTCTACCCCCCCCTACACTCGGTCGGGTAATCTCTTCTTTCTTCAGGTACCTGTGAATGGTTGGCCATAAAACGGCTCAACAAAATAAATTGCTGGTATGAAAAGCGTGCAACCCACAAGCTACTGGGCCACACCAACTACTTTGTCGAATACATGCAGATCATTTTTTTGTAAAGCTGTAAACAAGCAGCATAACATAATCATAACAAGCATTCATACAAGGACAATAATGTCACACAAAACAAGACTTCAGAAGGTCAAATTAGATGTTCTGTAATTGCTTGATAGTAGTCAGATCCACACAATGGGACTAACATGTATATGAGTGTACATTAACACAAAGGAAGTATAGTGACCTCGTTAAACTCTATCTTCATAGAGTAAATTGGTCGGGTATGATAAACCCTTAGACGAGATGGACTCTCGTATGAGTAGGTGGGTAATAATTCCCTCAGAAGATAACGTAGTTAACTCCTGTACTAAAGAGGTGGGTATCGTACCCTCAAGAGAAATGAAGCCTTTCTCCCAACTTAAAAATGTTCCGGTACGGTCCCGGTGAGTGGACATAGAGTGCACCCACAACTTCTGTCGCGACGTATATTCAAATAGGAATCGACCTGAGACAGGTACAGCTCCTGTAGCATGCATGGCCAGATCCATCTGGGCTCCTCGCTTCTCGTAGCATAGAATTGTAGGTGTCACAAAGGATGTTAAACAAGAACACAATGTAATGTGCATTGTCAGTTATCACGATTAGGACATTCGTTATAAAGTGAAGTTGGTGAGAAACTTGAGTACAAGTTCTCGGTATAATAATACACAGGTATTTAATCCACTGGTAATGTAGTGTTGTATGCGTGGAACATACACGTTACAGTTAGTATCATCACACACATAAAGTAACACTACAGTGCACAAGAGTAATACAACATTTTACATACAATTATCTTGGTCGTTAATTCAAACAACAGATAGCACACAAGCCGGTGTAATCCGGTAGCAAACAGGCTGCAAGAATTCCATACCGTTCACCGTAGACTGTACTTGTTTAGTTCCCAGTCAACGTCCTTCAAACAATGTCCTAGAATAGGTTTAACTGAACATGTTTATATAACCCTTGTATAATAATTCTACTGTATCATGAAATGTCCTCGTATCTTTATTTCATGTGAGATTTATTTTCAACGCTTAGATAATTTCTTTTTAACCTCCTAACCTTATTTATGTTTAAGGTTTACATACATAATTTAAACCATCGTAGTCTTTGCTTGTAAGACTTATATTGTATGGTAATTCTCTATTAACTACCACCATGATTGTAACACCCCATCCAACAACAAATACATGACAACAATCTACAGCGGAATACACACCTCATCAAATAACTTAACTCTTGGTGTTACACGCCGTTAACCACCCACGTGGCTAACAAGGCTAATACACATACATTGTACCGGTCTGATGGGCTAAATTCCCGAGCGACTACACATTACCATCCCTTTTCATTAACAACAACAAAACAACATACACCTTTCAACTATACCGAGTATTTATAAACTGATGCCGACAACAATTTTGGTCTTACTACACCTACTGTATATATACACTTAAATAATTACCCATGTACAAGGTCTACCCCGTCCTACTCTCGAACGGCTTCCAGCTCTCTGTACCTGAAATAGGAAAAAAGAGAAAGGGTGGCCCCAAGGGGCTCAGCACCTTTGCTGGTATGGTAATCCCGCAGCCCACATGCTACCGGGCCACGCACAACTAATTGTCGTCTTAGCATGCGATTGATTATATTTAAATCATGCATGCAACTGTAAACCCACAACACATAACATTTTGCCTCAATGGGCTCAACAAACGGATAATACATCCTTACTTGATAGGTCACTCATGGTATTCATTATCCCTAGAGTGTTCCTCCTCTAATGGAGCTACTTCCTTAATAGACGACACTTACCCTTAAATCGGGTTATCCTTAAACGCCTCTTATCACACACTGGGATTCATTTCCATGATCCACACACTCCATATCTTACGACATATAACACTCCTCACATAACAAAACATAACAACACTTTGCACGTTTCAACGTGTACATCATAACATCAAAATAGATATTGCATCACAAACAAAATACATAACATAACGGGAATGGTTCTCTTAGGAACCGACCCCAACATTGTTTATACACTGGTGAGCCTAGAGAATGTTGCCAGTCTCATGATAAGCTCGTTATACAATAACAACAACACTCATTACCGTCCTAATAGTCGGACGAGTAACTTAAGTTAAGATGGTTCGGGTTTGGAGGCCCGAACACACCACAAAACACATGTTCCCCCTAAACCGATCATAAGTCAGAATAGCTAAGCTTTGGAATAAGCTAATGGGAGATCATAACCCGTGAGGGAAACAACCATAACAAAGAGAAGGGTAAGGCTAAGAAGGATACCCTCTCCCAAACAACGCGCGCCGGCCAAACCGGATTCCTCACTACTGTTAGTACATACTTACTTTAGATATTAGTTAGAACCCCACTATGGAGTCTATCATAACTATACACCATACAGTATTACAAGTGGGTTAAACACACAAGGGAGATCCCTACATTCACATACACCACATCACATAATCAACTCACGCATAGCCGTGGTTAGAACGCCCCATGGTTCGGGTCGTTTAATCCGAATACCGAACTCTCATGTGATCCTAGACTCAGTTAACTAAGGTTAACACTGCCGAGGTTAAATGGTATCGGAGTTGAACACGCCACATATATGAATTACTGTAAACTCGTTACATGTTTTTATCTTACAACGTGGCAAACATACAGAAAAAACACATTGGCATACAAGCCGGTGTAATCCGGTAGGACACAGGTTGCAAGAAAACCATACCTGTCACCGGAGTCCACTTTACCACGTTCACTTATGTTCCTCGAGCAATTCTCGAACAACTGATAACATTACATATACTTTTATTAAAATCGGGGTTGCATGATTATTTAATGTCTAATGCTTATAATTTTTTTCCCGTTAGTTTAGTTACATAACTTCACTTTTTAACTTGTTTTACTTTCACATTTTATTACAACTTTTCGCCCACTTAAATTGTCATTAAAACTCACCTACATGTCCTTAACAACCTCATAACATCATTAACTATCAATCCCTATCATTAAACATCATTTCCATACCTTAAACAATGTTTTTGGTCCATACAGCGCCTTGTCCGAACTTGTGTCCGGACTTCCCAAGTTCGGACACCGTTCGAGACTTTATGGGTGCAAACTGGTGAATGTCCGAACTTGCGTCCGGACTTCCCAAGTTCGGACGCTGTTCGAGGCCAAACCAGAGAAATAAATAGGTGTGTCCGAACTTCCCATGTTCGGACGGTAGTTCGGACGCTGTTCGAAGATCAGAATATTCACGCGCACACAGGCACGTCCGAACGTCCGCATTCGGACGGTAGTTCGGACAGCCAAGAACTTCACTTTCCAAGTTTTGTTTCATCTATTCTCTTCATCCATTGACCACCCAAGCTTCATACATGAACTTAGGCATATTCTAATACTAGAATATCACTTTGATTCACCTTAAAACATTGTCCAACTTGTTACTCAATCTTCTTATCAAATCTCTTAACACTTGTAATTTCCTTTGGTTTTCCAAGTGGTGTTTCACCTTAAAAGACCACTACACTAAAATGCTTCCTCACCTTCATAACATCATCTCCCAAGCATCTCCTCTTACTAACCCAATCCTCTTTTCACAACTTCTTGAATTCCTTTCTCAAAACCTTACCTAAACATCATTCCCTCCTTATTCATCAACATTACCTAAACTTTAAACAAACTTCTCCAAGACTTTATTACATCCTAACACACTCATTGAATTCCTAGAACTCCTAAGACAATACCAAAGTCCTTGTAGCACTTTAGAACACCTTAAAAACATGTTTTCTTTCCTTAGTAAAACATTTATCCTTTCCTAACATATCCTAGTTCACCAAAGTTCATTTAAGCACTTTCAACTCCTTATACTTATACAAATTTTGCCATGGGTTCTCTTAGCACACCCATCATTCCAAAACTCATAGTCTTCACCATTAGACATTCAAGAACACCTAAATCCATCAAGAACACTATCACAAACACACAAAACTTCACCAATTTACACTACATCACAATATAGTGCATAATTAAATTGCTTGGCACTTAGGCCCTTAATAACATAAACCATAAACACTGAATTTCCCACACAAATAATGCCTTGACCCGCAATTACACCCAACAATACATATGCCCTTAATAACTCCTTGAGAGCATTTCACTAGGTCATTCACCTTTGGCTCCTTAGATCATTTTAAAAGCAATATAAGCTCATTTCTCCAAGGCATTAAACCACATTAGGTTAGTATATTTACCTCTTTTCCAAACAACTTCTTTCTTGTTTCCTTACAAAACGGTAAAGTATTTGATTCTTTGTCAACTACTACTACACAACATACAAACATTGAAATGAGTATACAAGCTTTAAGCTTCATCTCATTGTAAACCCTAGGTTTACATTGTTTCAAAAACATTAATGTAGTTGTTTTACCTTGATCTTTGAAGAGAGTTGAATATCTATGAAGAGAGGACTCCACCTAGTCCATGAAAGGTTGGAATGAAGCTAGAACAAAGTCACACAAAGCTCCATCAATGTACATTTTCGGTCAAGGCAAAAACATGAAGGAAACTTGATTTTTCTTTGAGATTCCTTACCTAGAAGCAAAAGAGAGTAATAATATGTAGAAAACAAGCTCAAGCTCCATCAATGGTGATTCTTCATGGCACCAAAATTGAGTTCTTGAAGATTTGAAAGGTAGAAGTGTAGAGCTTGAGCTAGCTAAGACAAATATGGTTTTAGAATTTGATTTGGAGCATGGAGTTGGATTTGGCAAGGAAATGAAGATGGAGAAGAGAGGTTTATATAGAAAATCGTAAATGAAGGGGAGGAAGGGAGCTTGAAAACGTGTGAAATGAGAAGGGAATGAAAGAATGAAGATGAGTTCTACTTTTGGAAGATATTTAAGTTAAAGCAAATAGTACTTTACTTTATAGGCTTTACTTTACTTATTTGATTTCCTTTACATGTTGGTGACTCACACCATGAAAAACCGGCCCCATATACTTAGAAGGGTATAATTGTCTTTGTTGACCAATTTAATTACTTATAACAACATATGTTACAAACTAGCTTATAAAAGTTACTATTCATAAAAACAAGCACATGGAAGTGAAATTTTTGATTTCCCATTGATATAGACTTCCAAATGTGATACTATATAGTACACATGTTAATTAAAGAGTAATGATGGACATCTAGCCATACAAAACTCATTTACAAGACAATTTTTCAAAACGTGCTTTAAGACTCCTTAAAGCACATTTGGTGTTTTAACTTGTTTTCAAGCTTGGTTTTCTTTGGTAATTGATTTAATATGTTAATTAACATATTTATAAGGTATAGATATGACCTTTAGGTCTTATACAAATTTTCCCAAGCTTAGAGCACATTTTCGCTCATATTGCCTTTAAGGTATTTTCTTTTGTTTTTATTTGGTTTAACTGTCTACCAAAGTTTTCTAAGGACTTAATTATCCTTATTAAATCACAATTGAAATATTATTTAGTCTTGGTAGGCTCTTTGGGTCTAACCAAGTTCACTCATAGCTTAGAGCATGTTTTTGCTCAAGCCGTATCTTAGTGCTTTATTGCATTTACTAATAGTTTAAATGTTCACTGATGTCTCTAAGGCACTTTTTAGCCTTACATACCATAGTTTAGTATTTTAAAACTCACATATCAAGGTTTGGGGGGTTTCAATCTTCCTTAAAAGAACTTCGTCCTCGAAGTTTACATTTCCCCCACATCTTGGATTAGAATACGGGGATTACGTATAGAGATACAACTTCCATAACCAAACACACTTTACATCACAACCTCGGACTTAATGGTCCGGGCAACACATTCACATCCACACATAACATAACATATTCACATGATAACCTCGGACTCAATGGTCCGGGTATCTTAACAACATTTACACATACATAACAACCCCTTTGACTCACTGGTCTTGGGTAACATAACAACCTTTAGACACATAGGTCTATGTAACACAACACATTTAGACTCATAGGTCTTAATAGCATACACTTTTAGAACTCGAGGTCAAATAACATTTATTACACATACCACACAACATGTCATAGCATGTATAACAATCAAAAATATCTTTGATATACACTGTGATCCCGCAGGACCCGGTCGCGATGGACACCTTCCGTCCCCGTGCCTTTGGGAGGTCAAAACAATCACTTAAATTTGAAATTTTTCCTTGTGAGGTTAAGTAAGAGAACTTTAATTATGTAAAATACCTATCGACGTTTTATAAATACCAATTCAAAATCCTTTATGAAAACACACACAACTCCAAGTCCAACTTATGCTCTTTGCTTCTTTTCTTAGCGTGGTTATTTGTGACCACTTATAGGGAGCTTCAAGAATCATCCAACCCTGATGTGATCAGCATCAGTGTCGAACTATCCTTCCACTCCAATTTGTGTTCGGCTTCCCTTGATCACATGCAAATCAAGTTCCACCTCCCACTTCATTTTCAAGCATCAAATAAATCACTCATTTCCAATTTTCTATCTTTTAAATCATTCTAGTCATGATCATAACATCTCCAAGGGATAGAACTTCGTCTATCAGTATTCTCCTATTCGCTTTAATCTTGTTACCTAGGGAATCTTATCCTCATTAGGTTTTATATCGATCTCATACCCTTTCATGAATCACTATATAGTATATATATATATGCATATATTTTATCAAAATACAACACACCATTTCACATTTATACACTGTCGGGGTTTTAGTTCCCCAAGAGTTTCTCTACTCCCCACACTTGTACCATCACACACAACTGTTGATAAATCAACACACTTATCACAATGGTATTCGCATCTTCTGTGCGCAATTACCACAATTAAACCATGAATGAATGCGTATGTTTACGTAACACACGCACCAATCATCAAAACAAATTATTCTGTGCTATGCACAACATAAATCACGTACACTTGTACGGTAATATACACTAAGTGGTTTTGCGCTCTACCCCCCTTAAAAGGGATTACGCCCATGTAATCAATCACTAAACATTGGCTTAAAATGTTCTGCCGTCGTGAAGTGTTTTAACTTCCACGCGGTCTATTACACAATGGATTCTGATTAGAGGATCTTAACCATATTGGCGGTTTAGTTCCTAAACCAAGAATTCTCATTGGAGTTTGTTTAAACTCTTAGTTGGTTTCGATTCTGGCCTGTTAGGCTTCTAGGCGTTAATAATTAGCCATTTACTCATACTTACTATGCACATTGTACACTTGACTCACTGGTTCACTAACGTCTGCTGCGCAACTCTGACAACTGTAGGGCTTAGTCTGCCCCATTCATTATTCTCACTGTATTGTGCACCTCCCATATATCACCTTCATCTTGGTAACAATGGTTTCTCAACCGACGCGTGGTATCTCTTACCGTTAGCGAATTCGGTGAGTTATAAACTTTCTATCCACTTCCATAACAATTTACTGTGTATACAGTTATGTATTTCACAATGATTGACTTGTTCCCTTCCGACTTATTGTCGGTTGAGATTGAGCTACTACCTAGTGTGTAGTGCTCTCTCAGCTATTTACAACATTTGGGGTATATTCCGTACCGATATTTGGCAGTTAGTGCTACTGTAGTCACTTACTGTTAATCATGTCTCCACATTTGGTTTTGTACAAGTACTCTTTCATTGGTGTGGCCTTGCATTTCCTATGCATCGGCCATTATTCCTCTACAATTAACATGTTTCCAATTCCTAGCTATCCCACTCGATCATCACTGCGCAAGTGTAATACCAAAACACTCAGTCATACAGAGTGCAGAGGCGTAAACTCTTGACAGTAAATCCCTTATGCGATTCGCCATGGAATTCACACTGAGTTCCTCATCACATAGTACCTACCACTGGCTTATTGCCCAGTCCGTTTAACATCGCTTATCTTGCATCTCCACTGAGTTTAATTCATAACTGGTCTTATCTGCCACATTATTACTCATTAACACTGATACAACGGTCGCCAGCTGCGAACCGTGCTCTTACTCGCTGCATAACAATAACTTACATAGTATTTACTGTCACATTAACTTCCACACATATACTTATATTATTCACATTATGGTGCATCCCTCATTTGGATGACTACTGAATGCTCCTTGAGCATCGATCATTCGAGTCACAAGCCGACGTTATTTAGCTCGGTGCTTCACTTTATACACACATACTACTAAACTAACTGCTCTCAAATAATAATAATATTGTCCATCCTTAACATATTTCTTGAGCTTGGTTCACATAACTACCGCTCCAGCGGTTTCACAGCACGAGAGGTATCCCCACTCTTAGTGCAGTGGTTCGTTCTCCACTCTATTCACTTATATAACATAAACTTCTGCAATCAATCTAATTTAAATAACACATTTTATTTGTGGCTTATAAGCCT
Source organism: Limonium bicolor (assembly GCA_023374045.1). Taxonomy (NCBI): domain Eukaryota; kingdom Viridiplantae; phylum Streptophyta; class Magnoliopsida; order Caryophyllales; family Plumbaginaceae; genus Limonium; species Limonium bicolor. Next base: position 172,011,390 of record CM041781.1, read on the forward strand.
TACTGCCTTGAGCTACGCTCATTGTAGGCTGTCCACACACATGTACTTCTCTGTACAACATTACATGGTTTGGATGTCATATTGAGCTTCAAGACAAGGTTGTTGCACCACGTTTCCTTTTATGGAATGCCCCTTAGGTTTGTCAGTCCGTCTCCTGACAACTTATGTCTAAGCTGGGTGTTAGTTTCAACCTTTGTGCTTCTATCATGTCGTTTCGTGTAACAATTGTTGATGTGAACACCCTTCAAGGATTGCTCCTAGGTGTTACTAAGTTATGCCTTTACATTTAGTTCACACTTATTGGTACATTCAGTTAGCCACGCCTGTTTGCGTTCTTAACCGGTTATTATCTTCTTCTGTGAAGATCAACATTTCTTGATAGTTTCATCCCGTTAGGCATCTGCTCGCCATGTACAGGCTGGGTCACCATTCCAGCTATTATGTTTATCCCTGAGGATCCTTAGGACATATACGATGTCTTTACATTACAGTTAGTGTACTTCACACCTCCTGACTCTTAAACATTTCCTTGAAATGAATTCACTAATCCTTTTAATCTCGTTAACTTGATTAGGTTCTTTTGTTTCAACCATTCCTTGCAATCCTTAGCTCTTGTTTGATTTATACTGCTGACCGTAGACGGAGTCGACTACTTCCCGTGTTTCGGACTCCACTCGTATACATATGTGGGGTACCATACTGATACATTGCTACTTACCCGACTAACCCATAAGTAGGTCTGTCAGGCCCACAAGCCCCTATCGGAGTGCGGTCGTCCCACAATTCAGTTGGTACACTCGTAGTGTCTGTCACACGCCTAGGTGAAGTATTCTGTTGTCAACTCCCTTATATTGTCCCGTGACAATATTCATTCCTTGCTTCCCGAACTTAATCGAGGGAAAGTTCATCCACTGTTGTATCTTTATCAACTGCCCTTGGTTTTACTGGTTTGGTTTAGAAGAAGGTCAGAAAGAAGTATTGGTTTGAAAGAAAATCTGGTTTTGAAAAGAAAAGGGTTTGAAAAAAAAATCTGGGTTTAAAAGAAAATTTTTCATGGTTTCACAACATCTTCTTACCTTTGCCAAGTCTAGCTTCTTGCTGACTGGTGTACTTACAGTTACAGAGTTAGGCTAGCAGGCCCTTCCACTGTTATGACGATCACATTTAACTTTATGGTACTTCACCAAGTACTTTGTAGTGGTTATAAATTTCCCGAACAGCCCTGTTATAGCAGCACTTGCTATGGCAAGTGCGCCATGCTAACTGGCTATCGGTTTAACACATACCGGTTATGGTATTGTTTTTACCCATACTGTCATCAGTGGCCTTGTTGGCCCTCACTGATCTTACTGCCTTGATAATAACTCTTCTAGGTGACTTCTCACTGTCTTCACATGACGATCATCAACTAGGGTGTTTCCCATTCTGGGAGACCCCTTTTTCTTAGTATTGTATTCTCTTTGTAGCCCGTTCCACGTATTTGGGCACTACGTTGTAGTTCCCTTGTCGGTTGGTATACCGTTGGTGTATTATTTATCAACTGTGGTCCCGTAGACACTCGTCTCGGGTTTCACTAATCCACTTCTTGCCTGTTGCACGGTCGGTGCGTTGCAAGCTGGTTATCCTCGACTGCTCGGCATGTCGACCCAGGTTGCCGGAAATTCTATTCTTCTATACACTGATTCTTCACTCTTCGCTATGAAATGCGGTTAACACTGTTTAGATGGGAACCGTCTCCGGGATTCCCAGTTTCGGGATCTACCGTATGACAGGTCCTCCGTACCTTAAAAGGCATTTAATAACAGCCAGATCGGGTATTCCCGAGTAAGAGTGAACTTTCATCTCTCTGGCCCTGTTTCCCAAGTTATATAACAGGGATTGTGGAGGGTGGGATGGAGACTGTAGGTTTCCAGTACACACTGGTAATTCCTATCTAGCGTATCTCTCACGATCACTCAACCCTTAACCCAAAGTACTTAAAATCCTAACTCGGTACTTCCTAAGCTCGGTAATTGTCATCAGAGCGATACTTCGCTCTGATACCACTTTTGTAACACCCCATCCAACAACAAATACATGACAACAATGCAGCGGAATACACACCTCATCAAATAACTTAACTCGTTGGTGTTACACGCCGTTAACCACCCACGTGGCTAACAAGGCTATACACATACATTGTACCGGTCTGATGGGCTAAATTCCCGAGCGACTACACATTACCATCCCTTTTCATTAACAACAACAACAACATACACCTTTCAACTATACCGAGTATTTATAAACTGATGCCGACAACAATTTCGGTCTTACTACACCTACTGTATATATACACTTAAATAATTACCCATGTACAAGGTCTACCCCGTCCTACTCTCGAACGGCTTCCAGCTCTCTGTACCTGAAATAGGAAAAGAAGAGAAAGGGTGGCCCCCAAGGGGCTCAGCACCTTTGCTGGTATGGTAATCCCGCAGCCCACATGCTACGGGCCACGCACAACTAATTGTCGTCTTAGCATGCGATTGATTATATTTAAATCATGCATGCAACTGTAAACACACAACACATAACATTTTGCCTCAATGGGCTCAACAAACGGATAATACATCCTTACTTGATAGGTCACTCATGGTATTCATTATCCCTAGAGTGTTCCTCCTCTAATGGAGCTACTTCCTTAATAGACGACACTTACCCTTAAATCGGGTTATCCTTAAACGCCTCTTATCACACACTGGGATTCATTTCCATGATCCACATACTCCATATCTTACGACATATAACACTCCTCACATAACAAAACATAACAACACTTTGCACGTTTCAACGTGTACATCATAACATCAAAATAGATATTGCATCACAAACAAAATACATAACATAACGGGAATGGTTCTCTTAGGAACCGACCCAAACATTGTTTATACACTGGTGAGCCTAGAGAATGTTGCCAGTCTCATGATAAGCTCGTAATACAATAACAACAACACTCATTACCGTCCTAATAGTCGGACGAGTAACTTAAGTTAAGATGGTTCGGGTTTGGAGGCCCGAACACACCACACAAACACATGTTCCCCCTAAACCGATCATAAGTCAGAATAGCTAAGCTTTGGAATAAGCTAATGGGAGATCATAACCCGTGAGGGAAACAACCATAACAAAGAGAAGGGTAAGGCTAAGAAGGATACCCTCTCCCAAACAATGCGCGACCGGCCAAACCGGATTCCTCACTACTGTTAGTACATACTTACTTTAGATATTAGTTAGAACCCCACTATGGAGTCTATCATAACTACACACCATACAGTATTACAACTGGGTTAAACACACAAGGGAGATCCCTACATTCACATACACACATCACATAATCAACTCACGCATAGCCGTGGTTAGAACGCCCCATGGTTCGGGTCGTTTAATCCGAATACCGAACTCTCATGTGATCCTAGACTCAGTTAACTAAGGTTAACACTGCCGAGGTTAATTGGTATCGGAGTTGAACACGCCACATATATGAATTACTGTAAACTCGTTACATGTTTTATCTTACAACGTGGCAAACATACAGAAAAATACATTGGCATACAAGCCGGTGTAATCCGGTAGGACACAGGTTGCAAGAAAACCTACCTGTCACCGGAGTCCACTTTACCACGTTCACTTATGTTCCTCGAGCAATTCTCGAACAACTGATAACATACATATACTTTTATTAAAATCGGGGTTGCATGATATTTAATGTCTAATGCTTATAATTTTTTTCCCGTTAGTTTAGTTACATAACTTCACTTTTTAACTTGTTTTACTTTCACATTTATTACAACTTTTCGCCCACTTAATTGTCATTAAAAACTCACCTACATGTCCTTAACAACCTCATAACATCATTAACTACATCCCTATCATTACACATCATTTCCATACCTTAAACAATGTTTTTGGTCCATACAGCGCCTTGTCCGAACTTGGTCCGGACTTCCCAAGTTCGGACACGTTCGAGACTCTAGGGTTGCAAACTGGTGAATGTCCGAACTTGCGTCCGGACTTCCCAAGTTCGGACGTGTTCGAGGCCAAACCAGAAAATAAATAGGTGTGTCCGAACTTCCCATGTTCGAACGGTAGTTCGGACGCTGTTCGAAGATCAGAATATTCACGCGCACACAGGCACGTCCGAACGTCCACATCGGACGGTAGTTCGGACAGCCAAGAACTTCATTTCCAAGTTTTGTTTTCATCTATCTCTTCATCCATTGACTACCCAAGCTTCATACATGAACTTAGGCATATTCTAATACTAGAATATCACTTTGATTCACCTTAAAAACATTGTAATTGTACTCAATCTTCTTATCAAATCTCTTAACACTTGTAAATTTATTTGGGTTTTCCAAGTGGTGTTTCACCTTAAATGACACTACACTAAAATGCTTCCTCACCTTCATAACATCATCTCCCAAGCATCTCCTCTTACTAACCAAATCCTCTTTTCACAACTTCTTGAATTCCTTTCTCAAAACCTTACCTAAACATCATTCCCTCCTTATTCATCAACATTACCTAAACTTTAAACAAACTTCTCCAAGACTTTATTACATCCTAACACTCATTGAATTCCTAGAACTCCCAAGACAATACCAAAGTCCTTGTAGCACTTTAGAACACCTTAAAAACATGTTTTCTTCCTTAGTAAAACATTTATCCTTTCCTAACATATCCTAGTTCACCAAAGTTCATTTAAGCACTTACAACTCCTTATACATTATACAAATTTTGCCATGGGTTCTCTTAGCACACCATCATTCCAAAACTCATAGTCTTCACCATTAGACATTCAAGAACACCTAAATCCATCAAGAACACTATCACACACAAAACTTCACCAAATTTACACTACATCACAATATAGTGCATAATTAAATTGCTTGGCACTTAGGCCCTTAAATAACATAAACCATAAACACTGAATTTCCCACACAAATAATGCCTTTGACCTGCAATTACACCCAACAATACATATGCCCTTAATAAACTCCTTGAGAGCATTTCACTAGGTCATTCACCTTTGGCTCCTTAGATCATTTTAACAAGCAATATAAGCTCATTTCTCCAAGGCATTAAACCACATTAGGTTAGTATATTTACCTCTTTTCCAAACAACTTCTTTCTTGTTTCCTTACAAAACCGGTAAAGTATTTGATTCTTTGTCAACTACTACACAACATACAAACATTGAAATGAGTATACAAGCTTTAAGCTTCATCTCATTGTAAACCCTAGGTTTACATTGTTTCAAAAACATTAATGTAGTTGTTTTACCTTGATCTTTGAAGAGAGTTTGAATATCTATGAAGAGAGGACTCCACCTAGTCATGAAGGTTGGAATGAAGCTAGAACAAAGTCACAAAGAGCTCCATCAATGTACATTTTCGGTCAAGGCAAAAACATGAAGGAAACTTGATTTTTCTTTGAGATTCCTTACCTAGAAGCAAAGGAGAGTAATAATATGTAGAAACACAAGCTCAAGCTCCATCAATGGTGATTCTTCATGGCACCACAATTGAGTTCTTGAAGATTTGAAAAGGTAGAAGTGTAGAGCTTGAGCTAACTAAGACAAATATGGTCTTAGAATTTGATTTGGAGCATGGAGTTGGATTTGGCAAGGAAATGAAGATGGAGAAGAGAGGTTGATATAGAAAATCGTAAATGGAGGGGAGGAAGGGAGCTTGAAAACTTGTGAAATGAGAAGGGAATGAAAGAATGAAGATGAGTTCTACTTTTGGAAGATATTTAAGTTAAAGCAAAATAGTACTTTACTTTATAGGCTTTACTTTACTTATTTGATTTCTTTTACATGTTGGTGACTCACACCATGAAAAACCGGCCCCCATATACTTAGAAGGGTATAATAGTCTTTGTTGACCAATTTATTACTTATAACAACATATGTTACAAACTAGCTTATAAAAGTTACTATTCATAAAAACAAGGCACATGGAAGTGAAATTTTTGATTTCCCATTGATATAGACTTCCAAATGTGATACTATATAGTACACATGTTAATTAAAGAGTAATGATGGACATCTAGACATACAAAACTCATTTACAAGACAATTTTTCAAAAACGTGCTTTAAGACTCCTTAAAGCACATTTTGTGTTTTAACTTGTTTTCAAGCTTGGTTTTCTTTGGTAATTGATTTAATATGTTCATTAACATATTTATAAGGTATAGATATGACCTTTAGGTCTTATACAAATTTATCCCAAGCTTAGAGCACATTTTTGCTCATATTGCCTTTAAGGTATTTTCTTGTGTTTTATTTGGTTTAACTGTCTACCAATGTTTCCTAAGGACTTAATTAGCCTTATTAAATCACAATTGAATATTATTTAGTCTTGGTAGGCTCTTTGGGTCCTAACCAAGTTCACTCATAGCTTAGAGCATGTTTTTGCTCAAGCCGTATCTTAGTGCTTTATTGCATTTACTATAGTTTAAATTGTTCACTGATGTCTCTAAGGCACTTTTTAGCCTTTACATACCATAGTTTAGTATTTTAAACCACATATCAAGGTTTGGGGTATTTCAATGATCTTATGTACCGCCTCAATTATTTTCTCTTAACTTAAATAATTTCCTTGAATGTATTTTTGTATAAACAAGTATTATTCACAAGACATATTGTATTTGTCCAAACGACATAACAATTTTTAATTTCATCAATGACATTTATTAGTCACATGTTAATTAATTCTACTCTTAACTTTATATTTAAATATACTATAACTCCAAGTATTATTTGGCGTTCCCACATTAAATTCCTTATATTCATTTTCTTTTGATTTACTTGAAAATCTTAAATGTATATATTTTATACACATGTATTATTTATGATACATATTTATAATTGTCTAAATGACATAACAACTTAATAAATTCTCAAATTATATTTACATGACACGCATGGGCATATTTTTCCCATATCTTTTATTAATTACAAACTAACCCCAAATAATATTATTTCTTTTACAAGTAAATTACTTGTACTTGTATATCATATAGTTTTAATTTCATAAATCATTAAATCATAATTTTCTTTTCTAAATTTCCTAAATATCCATATAAGACCTACAAATATTTTTAATCCCATAAATACATCATACTTTTCGGTTATTATATTATAACCTCATTTATTTCATAAACTTTACATCATACTCCAAAATACATTATATTACATAGTTTCATTTCCTTAACTAATTAATTCACTAAACCACCACTATAAATTCGGTAATTATTATTTGAACACCTTAACTTTTATAAATTACCAGATCAACCCATAACCTTTCGGTTTTGACAAATAACTTCTTATAATTACATTTTACCCCCAAAAACTTTATATAAATTATTATATCACAAACTATAGTTTTAATATTTAATTTCCTTAATAACCAAGTGGACACTTATATTTCTACAAATTATGATTTCGCCCCATATAAAATTTGGTTTTGCATTTTAAACTTCCTTAAATTACATAATCACCCCAAAACTTTTATAAACTCATTATTTTATGTCATTAATCATTTTAACCCAAAGTTTTCAGTCAACACTTTGACCAAAGTCTAATTTCATACTCAATACATTAATATACCCATAAACTTAATGATTCTCGGTTTTTACCCCAATCTTTCCAAAAATTACAAAATAGCCCCAAAACTTTATAAATTGTTATTTTAACTACTAAACACTTATTTAATTCAACTAAAATTCATAATATTAATTCCTACCTTATATTATATCATAATTATGCCAAAAACACATATAACTCTCGGCTATCACTTATATTCCCATAGTTTTCTAAAATTATTTTTTACCCACATAACTTACTTAACTAGTCATTTAAACACTAGTAAATATTTCCAATTCACCCAAAACTTTATATTATAAGTTTATAAATATATTTAGGTCATTAAAACCCAATTATTTCCAATTGTATTCGGCTACACAATATATACCATATGGTTTTAAAACTTGATTTATATCTTATATTAGGTATATATAAATGTGTATAGCCATGTAACACTTCTAAAAATTATGTTAATGACTTAGAATGATTATATGCTCAAAATGAAGCAAATTTATCATAGTTAAATCGGCTTATACATGTATGTAACATTTTTAATTTTTGTGACCCAAAAATTATAACTTAAGGTAATAATCTTACCTTGTATGTTTATAAGTTAAACTCTTGATAATTACCTTATATTTTCGGCTTCAACATTATAAGGGAGATGTACATAAATTTGTACAAAATTTAAGAGCTTGAATAAAGCCTAAACATAGTAGGTTTCATAATAGAAACTTACTCTTTAATCAATGTAACACCCCTGTGAGCCTCGATTTTAAACCCTATCCTATGTTGATTAAAGCTGATTAGGATCTAAACGGGTTTTAGGTCCACTTATAACCTAAGATTAATAACTATGTCATATAACAATAATTATTAAAACCTAAGCTAGCTCACTGGAACCTATTCGCCACCTAATTTTAACCTAGATCAAATTAGGAAAGGAGAGTTCGGGTTCGGGGGCTTGATATTCGACTTAATTAGGGTTCAATTACTTTCATTACCCTTCCTAGGTCGTTTTTCCTCTACTTAGTTTATTTACGGCTTATTACGAGTCGTTTTAACCTAAGTGCGCGAGCTTCTGTTTTTTTTTTGTTTTTAGCATTTTTTGACAGAGAATTAAAGTGAAATAAAAAGCTACCTAAACTAGGGTTTCGGAGGCAGAATTAGGTCAAATTTTGCTTACGTCCGTAGCCACGGACCAAACGTCCGAGACCACGGACCCCAGTTAACCTAAACATACAGAAAAGTCGAAATTAAAAAAACAAAAATTTGCAAAGTCCGGGGCCACGGACAGGATGTCCGTGGGCCCGGACATTATTAGAAAAACCTAAATTTTGAATTTTTAAAATCCCGCCGCCGTCCGTGGGTGTCCGAGCTTACGGACAGGGAGTCCGGGACCCCGGACACGACGTCCGTGGGTGCGGACAGCCCTCGGACGGCGGCTTTGAGGCTGTTCCCGAAGGTGTTTTCGGCTCAAATTTTATGGGTGTGCCCTGAAAGATGTACAAGACGTTAGTGATTGAAAGTTTTCAATTTGAATTCGAATTAAGCACGAAACTTAGCAAACAAGTTATCTGACAGAGGCTTAAATAAACAGCAATACAGAAGCGTACGAAGGTTAGTTTGAGCCCAAATTTTGAGGCGAGACAGATAATACCGTGGTGAATCAGGGAAGTGGAGTTTCTACCTGTTTTACCTTCGGATTCACAACGTTTCTTCACACCGGGATTCGTCGAGTGCTCCGTTGATGGCAGACCCGAGAGGATTTCGACCCAAGCTTCTGGTTGTTGATTGTTGATGATGTTCTTCACGTTTTGGAGGTGGTTTGGTTGATGTTTGATGATTGTTGATGTGTTAGGAGTTGAAAAGTGTGTTCAGGTGGTGATTTCGAGAGATTTTTGATGTGATTTTAGTGCTTGGATGTGTAAAAACGTGAGGGGAATGAGACGGCTAGGTTTTCTGGTTGCTTAGGGTTCTTGAGGTTCTTCTTTGATCATGGGATAAGGTTCCTTATATAGACCTCTTTAAAGATAGAAAAATCCGGTAAAAACCGAGATTTACCGACGTTTTAGCTCAAGGGCTTCCAAAAGGAATTTGATTATGAAATTTCACACATGGGTAAAGGATGATATTTCTGATTTTTCTAAAGTGGAGTCGAATTTTTTGGATATTAGAATATTTTTAAATTCAATTTCTCGTCAGATTCAATCAGAAATTGCTAGAAAATTATTGGAAATTCGAAAAATCAAAATTCCAACGCCATTATGCTTAAAATGTCATCCTCTATCTTGGGTAAAAATTTCAAAGCATTTTGAATTGATTTGACCCTTATTTGGAGGAGAGAGAAAGCCTGTAGGGGGCTTAGGAGCCTTGAAAAATTACGAAAATGGCCCTGGAGATGACTAAGCTGTCCCTAGCACTCTGAAATGTGCCGATCGATCTGGGAACCCTCACTACTAGCCTATTAGAAGAGACTCACCTCCGGGGGGTTGAAATTTTGGGTATAACAGATTGCCCCCCGTCAACTAGACTTTGTAATGGAAATGAAAAGGCTAGTTGATGCTTGAGTGATACCCCAAAATTTTGGATCTTAAAAGACCCCTCGTGCAATTGAAAACCAACAAGTTGTGTCGAGCTGTTCTAAGGCGCTGACTACCTATGAGTAAAGTGGAAGGATGTCGAGCGATTCTAAAGCGTCGGCCACCTAAAGGTAAAAAATGAAATAATGTCAGACTATTCTAAGGCGCCGACTACCTATAATGAATGAGATGATGTCAAGCTATTCTAAGGCGTTGACCACCTATAACGAATGAGATGATGTCAAGCTATTCTAAGGCGTTGACTACCTATAACGAATGAGATGATGTCAAGCTATTCTAAGGCGTTGACTACCTAAAATGAAATGAAGTATGCCGAACATTCTAAGGGGTCGGGAACCTGTAATGCAAATGTAGATGTCATGCAGAAGAAAGATGATATGATGATGATATGCTAACGATGCTGATGATGATGTTGATGCTGATGATGCTCGGATGCTTCTGGGGACCGAAACCCGTTCCAATGCTCCTGGTTGGTATACTATGGGGACTTATTGCCTCTGCCCACCAACTGGGGTGCTGGGATAACTTCTAGATTACCAAGGGGACTTATTGCCACTGCCCACTAGTTGCTTCTCCCAAGAAGTTGACATGAAGATGGGGACTTATTGCCTCTGCCCCGCCAACTTAGATCACGCTCTACCTCGCACTGAAGATGATACTAGGTCTCGCACCGGTCTCGCACTGGATGATGACGCTCGGTCTCGCACTGAAGAAGATGATGGGTCTCGCACGGAAGATGATACTAGGTCTCGTACTGGTTGAAGATGCTGGGTCTCGCACTGAAGAAGATGATGGGTCTCGCACGGAAGATGATACTAGGTCTCGTACTGGTTGAAGATGCTGGGTCTCGCACTGAAGAAGATGATGGGTCTCGCACGGAAGATGATACTAGGTCTCGTACTGGTTGAAGATGCTGGGTCTCGCACTGAGAAGATGGGGTCTCGCACGGAAGATGATACTAGGTCTCGTACTGGTTGAAGATGCTGGGTCTCGCACTGATGAATGGTGGTCTCGCACTGAAGTCTCGTACTGAATGGATGAAGAAAAATGGCTCTCACACTGATTCTAGGTCTCGTACTGAATGAAGATGCTAGGTCTCGTACTGAAAGGGAATCTGCAGGGCCTTGCGCCGATTTTAGGTCTCGAACTAAAAATGAGTTAGGAAGATAATGGTCTCGTGCAAATGATGAAAACTGATTATTGGAGTGCCAAACATGGCAATGATGATAAGATGTATGCAATCAAAATACATGAAAGATACTCGTTCAAAACAGGAAACTGTTGGAAAAGGTGGCAATGTTGAGGTGTTGTGCAAAAGTTGTAAAATGCAACTAAAGTGTTTGTTGGAAGCTAGCCCAAAACAAGGAACTATTGAAAAATGTGCTAAACATGGCAATGCTTAAGAAAAACCTGCTGAAAAAGGAAAGTGAAATAATCATTTCCTGACTAAAAATTTCAAATCTGCAATTTGTTTCTTAGAAAATGAACATGCCGTTGGTGGAAGTGTGTGGTGTTTGTTGTGGTGCTTGTGATAGACCTGGGACTGCGTTGTGATTTTGGATGGTGGTCAGGGTTATGACGGGTTTGATGTTTTTGTGGAGGTAAGGCTAATGACGGGCTTGAGAGTGTGTGTGTGTGGTGGTAGGGGCTTATGTGGCCTGTGTAGTGGAGGTGTGGAGGTAAGGGCTTATGTGGGCCTGTGTAGTGGAGGTGTGGTGGTAAGGGCTTATGCCTGTGGTGGGATGGTGGCTCAAGCTTTAGGTTTCAATTGGTGTTGTCATGGCAATTGTTGGAACCAACAATTGCCCCCAGTATTTTCCTTAGGACAATCTGAGCTAGAGTTCATGGCAATTGATCGGAACGATCGATTGCCCCAGTATTTTCTTTTATTAAACGTGCGAACGAGTCTCGTCCTCACAGGGTCAAGGCTTATGTTTTCACGTGGTGTTCCTAACCTACACTCGGCGTGTTTGGTGTTTGCACTCGTTCCTCCCCTACGGTCACAACTTCTAGACCATTGAATTCGATATTTGATGAATTTACGCATTCGATCTGTTACTTTCACGTGATTAGATACACAACTATCAAGTCGGAAGTCTTTAAAGCTTATAACATGGCCATGGGGTGTGATGAAAGACAACGGGACCATGGAGGGATATTTCAGGTATGTGGAGCTATAAGGGTGACCAAAGCTGCAACTTCCACCTTCTCTCGGACTTGTCTTCTTTGCCTTGAAGTCGTTTGGCTACTTCGTGATGACTTCGCTTATGAGCTTGGAACTTAGAACTTTTGGGTTGTTCCTTGCGCCTTCTCTCTTTCTACTGATTTTGGATTACTTCGAGGCTTTCCAGGTTTGCCTTTCTTTGAACCTCTTTTCCTCCGGGGTTCTTGTGTTTCCCGGTTTTGAACTTTGAGAGCTGTTTTTGATGTTAGCGCATTTGAATCCTGTGCCACTTTGGGGCCATTTGCGGATCACTCCGTCATGCTGGTAGCAGTTCTGCTTCTTTGGACTTGTGAAGTTGCTGTTCGGAAGTCGGGCTCCTTGCATCCTTTGGTCACCGGGTCGGGTATTCACCATTGGCTGGCTTATTCTGTGGAGTTTGTAGTGTTGTAAAAGAGGTCATATATGAAAAGCTCAGCGGGGGTGCCTAGGGTTTAATGTCAGGGTTCACAAGCTTTTGGCTGTGTGGTGCTGTACCTAGGTGCTTCGTCATTCCTGATAGTTGTGTATCCGCTCTTTGTTACTTTTCGCAGGTCTAAGAGTAAATTTACAAATTATCTCCTTCGGTCGGAGTTATGCCATTTACCTTTTCCTTTGTATGTGGTCTCACCGGAGTCGTGTAAAAATGACACGCTCGTTCACTCATGGTTTTTCCGCTCAAGACACTTTCGTGAATTTCACTTAGAGACTAGTTCACACGCTTAAACGAAAGATTAAAGATGACGATCCTGAACTCAGATTGCCCCCAGTATTGACCTGGGGTTTATGACAACACTTAAACAGATGTGAATTTTGGAATGCCTTGTGGATATTTTGGAATGGACTGTGGGACTTAGAAGGGCATGTTCAAAATTCCAGAAACAAAATACAAGTCTTTGCATGCCATTGTCGGGAAATAATTATTTCATGAACCATTTTCTCAAAAGAAACTTGTGTGAAACAAAATCTTTTTTTTTGTTACCCCTTTAGACTCGAAAAAGTCATCCATTTGTGAACATGAGGAAGAAGATGAAAAATCGATACTTCTTATTGGTGGTTTGAAAACGATCATTCTTTGAAAACTTTGAACGATGCACCTGAAAGATAAATGTTTTAACAAGTTATGCAGTAGAATGCATGGGAACCCTAAACTTTCCATTGAATTCGAGCTCTGCTGAACTGTCTGATGTCGGCATGCTGAAGACCCGAGCTCTTGACTGCCAGGATGTCGCTAAGATGACCGTGACTGTCCTCTTCTTGGACTCTGTGTGGGCTCCGTGAAGAGTCTGAACTAGGAACGCCTATAAGTTGCGCACGAGGCACTTGGGCCTGAATGTGAGGTACATGGCTTGAAACGGTTTCACGAATGTGGATTGGCACTCGGGCCTGGATGACTTCATGGATGTGGATAGGCACTCGGGCCTGGATGAATTGAAGGTGAGGCACACAGGCCATGATGATTCATAAGTGGGTTGGCACTTGGGCCGGAATGTGTTGTGAGATTGTGGCACTTTGGCCGGATTGTTGTGAAGATGTGCCGCTTGGGCCGGAATGTTGGGAAGATGTGGCGCTTGGGCCAGAGTGTTTGAAAGTACGGTGCTTGGGCCAAAGAGTGTTTGAGGATGTGGCGCTTGGGCCGGAATGTGTTTGAGAATGTGGCACTTGGGCCGAAATGATTAGGGATTGTGGCGCTTGGGCCGGAAAGTGTTTGGGCTAGAAGTAAGACATATGGGCCTGAGGGACTTCTAGACTAGAATGGATGTGTGGGCCTGAAGGCCCTTAATCTGGAAGTGATACATACAAGCTGAAGGAAGCCATATGAACTATGAATGGGCCACTGGGCTGAGAGAGAAACTTTGAAGTTTAAGACTTGTTTGATGTCCCTGCTGAGCCTTGAGGCCAGAAACTAGAATGAATGAGTTATGAAAAATTATCTTGAATTCGAGTGAGTTGAAACCTAAACAAATGGTTTTGAGTGGGCCTAAGAGGTATGACACCTAGATCTAGGGCTTTGGGCCAGGGCCCAAATAAAAAGTTCACCTAGACTAGAATGGGCCTTGGGCCGAAATGGAAAAACCTGATTGATTTTCATGTCTTATGGACTGCTTTAGGTAGATTGGCTTTTCATAGGCCTAGAACTAAATTGATAATTCAAATTAGGCTGAAAGAGAAATCACCTAAATCTAAACTTTTGGGCTGAAGCCCGAGCAAATAACTCACACATTCTAATCAAGCAAGGCCTTTGGGCCGCAAACAATAAACCCGCGATATCGGGTTGGGCTGAGTTGATGTAGGAAAAGTTCCTATCAATCTCTAGGTTGGGTAGTGGGCTGATCATACAAGCAAACAAGGCCCACACAAATTCAACATGTCCTCACTAGACGTCTAAATCAAACCGGGTATGGATCGATCCGGAGAGGTGCTTGGGGCGTGGGCCCAGGTCACCACAAAGGAATAGGGCTTGCACGCTATTCCCTTTGGGCTTCCCCACTCTTTTCACATCACCTGAAGGTGTGCGTCTACGGTCGGGTCTTTGACTGACCAAACAAAAGGGCTAGGTAAGGGCACTGCCAGGAAAACGCTTGGGGCTAAAGCCCAGGTATTAAGGGGGTGTGGTTAGACGACACCCTCCTCTTTTCCCCCGCTTATTCACATCACCTAAAAGGTGTGAGTCCCTGACAGGGGACCCTCAAATGGGTCCCGGGGTGAAATTGGTTTGTGTGGACCCTCGCTCTCATATGATGCCAAGGTGCAGAAAATTAAAGTGCGCACGAAGGTAAACAAACAGAGTAATAAAGCCATAAATAAACATTTTCGAGTTAAGCCCTCTTTCTTAAAATTAAGAAGTTTGTCCCCAGCAGAGTCGCCAGTCTGTGAGCCTCGATTTTAAACCCTATCCTATGTTGATTAAAGCTGATTAGGATCTAAACGGGTTTTAGGTCCACTTATAACCTAAGATTAATAACTATGTCATATAACAATAATTATTAAAACCTAAGCTAGCTCACTGGAACCTATTATGAGTCGCCACCTAATTTTAACCTAGATCAAATTAGGAAAGGAGAGTTCGGGTTCGGGGGCTTGATATTCGACTTAATTAGGGTTCAATTACTTTCATTACCCTTCCTAGGTCGTTTTTCCTCTACTTAGTTTATTTACGGCTTATTACGAGTCGTTTTAACCTAAGTGCGCGGCTTCTGTTTTTTTTTGTTTTTAGCATTTTTTGACAGAGAATTAAAGTGAAATAAAAAGCTACCTAAACTAGGGTTTCGGAGGCAGAATTAGGTCAAATTTTGCTTACGTCCGTAGCCACGGACCAAACGTCCGAGACCACGGACCCCAGTTAACCTAAACATACAGAAAAGTCGAAATTAAAAGAAAACAAAAATTTGCAAAGTCCGGGGCCACGGACAGGATGTCCGTGGGCCCGGACATTATTAGAAAAACCTAAATTTTGAATTTTTAAAATCCCGCCGCCGTCCGTGGGTGTCCGAGCTTACGGACAGGGAGTCCGGGACCCCGGACACGACGTCCGTGGGTGCGGACAGCCCTCGGACGGCGGCTTTGAGGCTGTTCCCGAAGGTGTTTTCGGCTCAAATTTTATGGGTGTGTAGCCTGAAAGATGTACAAGACGTTAGTGATTGAAAGTTTTCAATTTGAATTCGAATTAAGCACGAAACTTAGCAAACAAGTTATCTGACAGAGGCTTAAATAAACAGCAATACAGAAGCGTACGAAGGTTAGTTTGAGCCCAAATTTTGAGGCGAGACAGATAATACCGTGGTGAATCAGGGAAGTGGAGTTTCTACCTGTTTTACCTTCGGATTCACAACGTTTCTTCACACCGGGATTCGTCGAGTGCTCCGTTGATGGCAGACCCGAGAGGATTTCGACCCAAGCTTCTGGTTGTTGATTGTTGATGATGTTCTTCACGTTTTGGAGGTGGTTTGGTTGATGTTTGATGATTGTTGATGTGTTAGGAGTTGAAAAGTGTGTTCAGGTGGTGATTTCGAGAGATTTTTGATGTGATTTTAGTGCTTGGATGTGTAAAAACGTGAGGGGAATGAGACGGCTAGGTTTTCTGGTTGCTTAGGGTTCTTGAGGTTCTTCTTTGATCATGGGATAAGGTTCCTTATATAGACCTCTTTAAAGATAGAAAAATCCGGTAAAAACCGAGATTTACCGACGTTTTAGCTCAAGGGCTTCCAAAAGGAATTTGATTATGAAATTTCACACATGGGTAAAGGATGATATTTCTGATTTTTCTAAAGTGGAGTCGAATTTTTTGGATATTAGAATATTTTTAAATTCAATTTCTCGTCAGATTCAATCAGAAATTGCTAGAAAATTATTGGAAATTCGAAAAATCAAAATTCCAACGCCATTATGCTTAAAATGTCATCCTCTATCTTGGGTAAAAATTTCAAAGCATTTTGAATTGATTTGACCCTTATTTGGAGGAGAGAGAAAGCCTGTAGGGGGCTTAGGAGCCTTGAAAAATTACGAAAATGGCCCTGGAGATGACTAAGCTGTCCCTAGCACTCTGAAATGTGCCGATCGATCTGGGAACCCACACTACTAGCCTATTAGAAGAGACTCACCTCCGGGGGGGTTGAAATTTTGGGTATAACAACCCCCGATTATCCAAACCGCGGTACGAACAATACGCCAACAGATATCACCATAAGTCTAAGCAGCGGATTCACAATTCAATCTGTGTCACAGACGCCAACCACCCATGTGGTTGACACAACAACATTAACAATACCAAGCTACGGTCTGAATGACTGGAATTAAAACCATAATCAAATCCAAGTACAAACGGGAAATACAAACCAAGTACCAAGTGTCTACATCATAAGTTCTTACAAACCGAAACATACAACAAGGGTTTATTGTTACATAGTCACAACCCATACATTAAAACATACTACTTAAAATCTTGCCCATATGGACTACCCCTATGGTAGTCACCCTGCCTACTCTCCACCTGCTTCCGTTTCATACCTGTAAAAATAAAGGACTCAGCAAAACTATGCTGAGTATGAACATGTGTAGCCGTATGTTGCCGGGCTACACGACTACTTGGTCGAATATGATTAAGTCCAATTTACATGCTATAGTAAAGCAGTAACACACAACATACAACATCAACATAACAACTCACAACATGTTGGGCATAGAGATAACATCAAGCACCTCAAGCATGTAAATCAAGTAGAGCTTACAAAAGAGTTTGAATATGATGATCCTCACAGTGGGATCATTCAATGTTGAGTGTTTTCATTTTTTCTTTGTTTCCACCATGTGTACTTCTCTTTCTCTTTCTTTGCACCAGGTCTAGGGATGTAGGTTAGTTCCCGTGACCATATAGTATAGGTGCCCATCTTTCCTTGCTTCTTTATAGATTAATTGTGAGTTCTTTTGTCACCACCGTTGGAGGACTTCCTCCATAGCTAGTCCCCCATTCCTGACGTCGTGTGTCCGAGAAGCGAGTCGGCCTCTAGACTCCAGGATAAGCTCCACCATTTGTCACTCCCCCATTCCCGACACCCAGGGTCGAGAAAGCGGATCACACTCTAGACTCCGGTGCTCCACATAGAAGGGCGAGGATCTGAATGCAGATACCAACTCCCGAGTATTCCATACCGCGCGGCCGAGATGTTGTCTTCCGGGTTATTCTCATGTTCCACCCATTGAGATTTTGCTCTTCAGTATCATTACTGAATAAAAAACCCATAATGGGTGTCATGGTACGCCCTCCATGGTTAGAAGGAGTTCCCTTTTTATAGAATTTCTTTTTTCATAGTTCACCCCAGTGTTTCATCTCAGTTCCATAAACGAGAAGGAACTAAACTACTGTGTGCGCGCAAATAATATACAACAATGATATAGCAATCATATAACATGATAAGAAAGCAGTCCAATTTCATGATTTAATCTTATAGTCATTTTCACACAAGGCACACAACAAACAAGCTGTGTAACACGGCAACATACGAACCACACATGTCCATACCTTATTCGAAAGTACGAGTTGTTTCACACTCGGAGTCCCGGTCGGAGTTCGCTACGGCCCTAGCATTAATTAAAACAATGTGTCCATTTATCATTTCATGTGATGACACTTTATATCGGGTGTTATTCCCTAGGTCTGTTGTTAAATGCTTAGTTTATATTAACCCTTAGAACTTCCCATGCATTAATTCTAGGCTTATCTTACTCCTAGGACATTCACGTCTTTGTTTCACCCGTTAACTAAGTCCTTTTTCCTTAGTTAATGTTTTAGAGCGTTTTAAGCGCTAATTATGTAACAAGTTTATATAAAATAGATATAACTTGTCTAATATGTATTCCCTCCTTAGATAAATAGGTGAGCAATGTGTTAACCCTTGTATAATGATGATATAGACCATAGAATACCCCTAAAACCCATTTATACAGAAGTCTAAAAGATTCCAAATCAGGACACATTTACCATGTAACACCTTATCTAACTTCACCTTTAATGTTGTAATTGATGTTTAACCTTCGCCACATGTTTCACTAACCTACTTATATTTATTAGCTATTATTTGGGTTCATTATTAAACTGGAATCACACTTATAATACCCTTGTAACACAGTTATACAGAAACTATAATGTCAATGAAAAACTGAAACCACAATCTAAATGTTTCTTCTTGTCTCTTGTTATTCTTTAGTTCCACGAATGTTTCACTCCTTCCCTCAGTATTACCCTCCTAGGTATAGGTGTTAATAATGTTTTAAACTCAAAACCACCCTAGTAAAAGACTCACCCAACTGCTGTACCCAAAATACACAGAACAACAACTACCCAAAAGTCTGAAACCACAATCTGCATTGCCCCTTCCTCATTTCTTCCTTTTGTCATTAGTTATTCGATTCCTATCCTGTCCCAATGGTTTATAACCTCACGTAAGTGTATCAACAAGAATTTAAACTCATTGTCCAACCATTACAACCCCTTCCTACCACTCTGCACAGAGTTATACCGAAACCAGATTTTCAGAAACTTTAAAACTGAAACTTTCACATTCTGATATCCTTGCTCTTATTTCCTTCTGTTTGTTCACTGTCTGTGTTTCAAACCTTTTTTCTGTTTCCTCAACTTGCCCACTCATTTAATTAAGTATTTCAATTAAGCTCCTAAACCCAAAATAACCCAAGGAGCAAGGGCACACCCACGCACAGAAATCTGAAAAACTGAAAAACTAGGACTCAGAGAATCAGAAACTGGTGGCTTTATTCTCTGTTGCTATGAATCTGTCTTCCATTTTACCTGTGAGCATTTATTTGCTTAGTCTAGTGTTTACTTGCTATTTTAACCCTCAATACCTCAGGAGCATATGGACAATGCCTCTGAAACAGAAGTTTCACACCAGTACTGAAAGGGAAAGGGATGAAAATTTTGAAACTGAAATCATGGACTGTTACATTCCTTTTCTGTCTAGCTAACAATTTGTCTCCCCTCCTGAGAGTACTAGGCCGGTCTCCAACTAAAGCCAGCTCCATTTATCCCCATTTAAAAACCTCTGAAGTTTTATTATACAGACACACGAAAACTGAAACCCGAAGTTACTTCATAACTGATAAAAACTGAGGTCTAATTTGGTTATGTTTTGTCTTTCTTTTCTTTCTATTTGTCCAACAATTAATTTCCTGTCTCTCCCACTGTGTTGACACTCCTAGTTGAATCAATAGACATGTTTCCAAGTACACTCTCAAACCTATGTCATACTCACATATCTTATGTACTCCTTTACACAGAAGGAAAATTTTCAGAAAACAGACTCAAAACTAATCACTCACTCTTCTGTTTCTTTTTCTGCTGTTTTTCCCTTTGCTTAATAACCCGACCTCTAGTTCTTTCCTAAGGTGTTTATATCGTACCTGAGTGCACTAGGTAAGTTTCAAACTCATTAACCACACAATGAAACCCTTATAAACTCTCTGCAATGGGGTTATACAGAGAGCTCAAATTTCAGAAAACTGAAAATCAGAAACTTTTTTTCTGTCAACTTCTCTTCTAGCCTTTCTGTTTAGCTAATAATTTGTCTTCCAACCTATCCCATGATGTGCATCTATTTAGTAAGTGTTATAGCCTTATATCAACTCAAAGCAACCTAAGACAGCTCTGTTAAAACCCACTGAAAATCCATCATACAGAATCTGTATTGTTGCAGGAAAACCAAAAATACAAAAACTGATATAATTCATTCCTTCTCTTTTCTTTATCCATGAATCTGACTACAACTTTCCCTCTGAAAGCTTAGCTGCTTAGTTAAAGTCTTGAAAATGTCTCAACTCTCAAACAACTCAAGACACTAAGTTAAAGTTACTGAAAACCATTATACAGAGACTACTTTGCTGTAGAAAAACACAAAATGAAAAGGAAACTGATATTACCACCTGGTATCACTCATTTCTGTTTGTTTGGTTTTTTGTTAACTTGACCACTACTTAATTTTCCCCAACCTGCTTAGTTCCTCTTTTATACGTTTTAATAACTCACTAACTCCAAGACAACCCAGGGTTCTAAGTTACAGTTACAGGAACACAATCTTACTGAAACACTAAAACTGTTACTCTCTTCTTCCTCTGTTGTTTTATTTCATTTACAGATCCGTCTTTACTTTCCTCACGTATAAATACCAAGTTAGTACAGGGTTTAGGCATTGTTTTAAATTCATTATCAAGTCCACTAAACCCTCATGTTACTTCTGGGAGTATAGTATGCAGAGAAACAAGGTTGGAGAATCTGAAAGGGTTATCAGGGTGGAGATTACCTTGAACTAGAATACCGACCAAGGTGCTGTTGTATAAGAAGGGGCTCCTTATCTGATTATTTTTGGGAGGAGGGCAGCCTGCGATGCTGGAGCAGGAAGGCAAGGAACTTGAGTTACAGAGGTTGTGTTTTAAACAGAAATCAGAGATAGAGAGAACTAGTCTACCAGAGTTTTTTTTTTGTTTCATGATCTTACCTCGGTAGTTCCTGGAGAGGTTTTAGCTTCAGGTTTCCCCCATGACTCTAGCAGTAGGCGGCATGCAGTGTTCTTGCATGACAAGAGTGGAAGTTTAGGGGGACTGGTGCATGGGAACTCAGACAAAACCAAACAGAGAAGAGAAAGGGACTTGCTGTAGTCTCTTTACCTCACGAGTCCTCTGAGTTTATTGTTCCAGTTTTCCAAGAACTTGGGCACCAGCTCGATCAGACAGACAGGAAAGAGCTCACGAGTTTCAGAGTTCACTGATTAACAAGAGAAAGTGCAAGAGTACCGTGTCAATTTTTTTCCTCTTCAAATAGAAACCACAAGGCAGGAAGAATTCAAGAGTGCCATGAAGGCTTGGGTTTACCTTCACGCAAGAGAAACAACAGAAGCTTACCTGAGTTGGTGTTGGCACGGCATGCAAGGGAAAGAGGAGGGTAACTAGGCAAGGGTATTAATTAGGGAATATTCGCATTAAAACCTATCCTAGTGGCGGGTATGGGCTCTAAGTTCCTAAGAAATATGGGCATAACTGAAAGGCTAGAGTGGCTGTCTCCTTGTCTATTTTCCTAGCATTAGAAGTCGACATAGGGCATAGTTTGTCCAACTTGGAGTTGCTGTTACAGAGGACAGTTGAGGAAAGTTGTGGAAGTTAAGAAAAAAAAACAAGTACACTGGTGCGTGGGAGCTTGAAGCAGCACAAACTCTGATGTGTATGCTGTGACTTGGGTTACTTTTGCTGAAGTCAAGGATGGAATATGCAGTGCTCGTGGTCTCGGATTACAAGAAAGAAAGGAGGAAGATGCCATTCCCGATCAAGAATCCAGTGTAGCTGCTGATGCTCCTCATTGTCTCCCCTACTTATTCACGGTATCTAGAATCGGACAGCATAAGGCCATCGCGGTCTGAAATTTTTTTTGTTCTCGGACAGAACCAGGGAGTATGGGCATTTGAATAGAAATAGGAGCTGTGCCTGAGAGTTTGGAAATTCTTGATCTCTGTTTTTTTCTTGTTCGATCTGCAGTTACACCGAGGAAGGAGAAGGAACGTGCTACAGATGCGCGTTGATTCTCTTTCTTTTTTTTGTTTGTAGTTAGGTTAGTAGACTTTATACTAATGTTAAGTTGTTGGCATAAGTTATCGAATTCGAGCATAGCTCAACCGGTTAAGACATTCATGAGGTACACGAGAGGTACGGGGTTCGAACCTCAGTGGGAGCGTCTTGGCTCCCTTTTCTTCTTTTTTTTATAAGTTATACATGCTTATTTATATATGTGAGACCATATAATATATCGCGTCATTAGTTAGATACGCGACCACTTAATTTTTCGTTACGTTATATATACGACCTTTTTATTTTGTAGCGTTTTACTTATACATAACTATGCGACGTTATTAATTATTACAACGTTATAGTACCGTAACGTTACGTATGTGTGTTTTCATATTTGTACATATATAAGTACGTGACTACATTAACATGTAACGTTGTCGTGTTTTCGGACAAGTGTAAACTGAACTTAATTGTTCATACATTATTTTATGTCCGGAGTATATAACGCGTTTATGATTTTATGCGATTAATTGATTAGGGGTGTTTCAATCAAGGATAATTAAGTACTTGATTTCTCCTTGAATTCCCAAGCTTCCTCCAACGAAATTTTATGCTCTCATTTTTGGTTTCCATGCATAAAAGGAAGGGGTTTAGGAGTTAGATCTTAACTAAGATCTTAAGTAAATTTATAAGTAGTTTTCATGGGATTTACCTTAGGTATTTTACCTTGGATTTTTGATACTCCTAGGAGGGATGGAGAACCAACTTTTCCTTCATGAAAATGATGAAGAAAACATGTTTAGAAGTGTGGTAATTATCGGTTACATGTAGTAGAAGCTTAAGGATTTTTCAAGCATAAAAATACCTTAGGATGATCTTGAGTACTCCTTGATTAAATGTTGATTCAAGACAACTTCTTGGAGTATATTTGGTGCCGAATTGATGTATTGTTGCTAGGAATAATTTTTTTTCAAGAATTGATGAAGAAAGCTAGGAATTAGACATAGGAATGAAGCTAGAATCCAAGACTCCAT
The DNA here is from genome assembly GCA_023374045.1 of Limonium bicolor. Lineage (NCBI taxonomy): Eukaryota > Viridiplantae > Streptophyta > Magnoliopsida > Caryophyllales > Plumbaginaceae > Limonium > Limonium bicolor. The sequence goes on from CM041781.1 coordinate 172,034,917, forward strand.
CAATGGAGCTTGGAGCTTGAAAGGGAGAAGAAGTGAGGGAGAAGGGAGGGGCTTACCATACGGTTGTAGCTAGGGAATGAGAGAATGAAATGCACCGTTCAGCTTAACAAGGAATGAGTGGTATTGATTAGCTAGAAGTGAACATACACATGTGGCATGTTAGGTAATGATTCTTCTTAGTAGATTTGCTTTTGATTTTCAGGCTTCAAAGTCTCCATAATCTTGCCAGCTTTCGGCAATGAGGGGAAGAAAAGGATGGTTGCAATTGTCATCTCAAGACAAGATAATATTATGTAGATTAGGTGGCCTTATCCCTTGACTTTAAAATGGAGCAAATTGTGGCTTTAGACCATGTAAGCTCACGCGTGATAGCTGGAAAGGAAGCTGTTTTATTTGACATTTTATTGTCCTAATATATCATAGTTTAGTCCTAGCTCTAGATTTAGTTTTAGTGTTGTTTATTCCATACTTTTCTAAAGCTATTCTAATCTCATTTTTGGTGCAGGTTGTCGGCAATAGCACGACTGTTTGGATGGAATTCCTTTGTATTATTTTGTTGTATAATAATTAAAGTGTGACTCCTAAGGTTTATATGTTGAATAATGAAGTTTAATTCTTGTCTCATGGAATTCTTAATTACCGGCCATAATGAGTATATGCTACAGATTTTCCTTCTTGTTTAATAAGTACATGTATATTAACGGTTTGCATGGTATACACTATAGATAGTTGTTTGATTATATGCCACCGTATTGTATAAGTTTCCAATGGTGATTAGTATATAATTGTCATCGTTAATATGTATCGAGTGCTACAGGTTTATTATCATATTATTCTCATCGTTAATATATATTGAATGCTACGGTTTATAACATTATACATGACTACTTCCGTTTGATAACATGTTGTAGTTTTATTTTTTTTTGTACATGGTTATACATATATTTTTTTTTGATAAGTGCTGGGAACCCCATTTACAAAGGCATTACTTCGGCATATAGCCTTTCTCGCCAAAATAAAAAGAAAAGATAGAAAACAAAAAAATTATACTACTTTATAAATAAAAGAGTAAACAAATTTCTAGAAGATAAGATAACATGGTCTGGAGGAAGACTCTCATGGCGGCACCATTCCAAACACCTCCGCTTGACCATCCCAGCTACATCTGACCATGAGAGGAGGGAATCTTCAAAGAGAAGCTTGTTACACTTATTCCAAATAACCCAAGTCCTCCATGCCTCTTGTTCTAAAGGAGTCATTACCACGTTTTCGATCACTACCCCGAAAAACTTCTTTAAAATTGCCTGCCAATGGAACTGGGCTATTGAAATTGTGACTCAATAATTCTGTGTATATCTGTCTTCGAGCCTTGGGCTGGGTTGGTGCGTATACAAATTACACAACCCACAAAGGAATTAGTAGGCCATGATACTTTGATCGCTATCCATCGTTCTTTTTGGCAAGAATTTTGGATGTTTACAACACTTGGATTCCACATGACTACTAGGCCTCCAGATTGACCGGATGCGGGGACTTTTATCGTGTTTGCATTATTTCCTTGTCCCCAAATATAGTGCCACCTATCTAGTGGGTGCAACCGGTGGGTTTCTAGAACCGCCATTATGCTTGACCCAGCCTCCTTTACTTCTCGTCGTAGCATTGCCCACTTCTCTTTTCTGTTGATGCCTCTGATGTTTAGAAATGATATTAGATTTGCCATTTGGTTGACTGCTGATCTTGTCCTCAACCCTCTTGCTTCGTCTCAAAATATGGACAAAAATTTGAATGGATGTTTCTAGACTAGGATAGTGACAATTAAGAGATTTACCAAAGTCCAAACACTTTTTGGCTTCAACTAGGGTTGGGCTTGAAGAGACTGGAAAAGGAGTGGCAGGGTTGGAGGGGTGGTAATGAGTTGTGGAGCTAGAATTAGTGAGATTCGGAGAGAGAAAAACTTCCAAATTTATTGGTGGAGAGGAGACTGAGAGAGAATTATGAGAAGTTTGAGATTGGTTTAGTGTGCTATAGACTTATTTGCTTAAGTATATTACCGTATAAATAATGTAGTTCATATTGTTTACTTGCATATATACTAATTACCGAAATGGACAGCATGAGTTGTAGGTTGTTTGTTTATAAAACATATATATATATGCTACGGTAATTTATGTGGTATATTAGGTATATTTTAATCTTGTCTTGATATTATGTACATATGTACAAGGTAAGTATATTGGGTAGTTAATTGTTTAACTAAGTAAAATTGAGTAAAAACATGACCGAAAGTGGCATGTAAAACCGGTACATATAGTGCAGATTTTTAACTTGTAAACTTTGTGTTATATGTATTGTCATAATAATTCCTATGTATTTATGATACATATTAAGTATTAAGATTATGTTACATAAGTTGTTACATTGTTTAAAGGTGTATATCATTTTATTTTATTTTATTTTTTTGCATTTATAAATGTTTAGGCAATCGTAAAATATTTACGTCGCTCGTTAGTATTTTTTTCACGTTTTTGAATCGAACGTTACCGAGTCGTATAAACGCTCGTATAGTTTTTTTTTTTCCTGGATGACGCTCTCTTAATTAAGCTTGTTTCGTAAGGGGTTTAATGCCCGTTAATGTTCGTACGTAAGCGTTTATATGCGTACGTGAAGACGACATTATATTAGTGTCCGTATATTGAACATTGTCGTTTTATAAATTGTATAAATGTTCATGTTGAGTTTCCTGGTTGTCGCTCTCTTTATCGAGCTCGTTATGCAAGGATTTTAATCCTTGTTAATAAATGTACATGAGCGTTTTGTACGAGGATGATGGGATCGGGGTGCTGACCGAGTAGGTCTGAGGTGTTAGTCTCAGACTAACCCTACTTGGAGAACAAGTATTTGTAGAAGATAATTACGCGGAAGCTTTTGTTTTAAATTGACAAGATAGGATTCTGCTTGTATTGAAATTCAATGAGAATTACAACCTAGCTTCCTATCTTGGGATTCGACAGAGGTACTCTGTCTCATCCAACACTCGCTCTACTCTCGGCTTAGATCAATGCGTAACAAGGAGTAAAGGGGAGTGTTCTATGTGTGCTCTCTAGGTAATAAATACCTAAGCTAATTGACAATATCTCACTAAGATCTCTCGAAAATGTTATCTCTCTCAATATGACTCTCTCTCTCTCTAAATGTGGAAGTGAAAGCTCCAACGATTACAAATGATTCTAGGTGCTTAAATACTGATAATACCCGAAGTAACTGCTCCTATTTAGTAGCCATAACGTTCAGGATGGTGCTCCACGTCCTCTTGGTCAAGCATACTCCGAAATTGTCGCAACTACTCCGCAGAGGGACTCGTTCTGGCGCTCTATACTGTTGACCGCCTTGATTTTCGGGCCTGATCATATGTGAACGTGTGTGACAGTTTTTTCCATGTTTTTCTCCACGTTCTAACAGTGGAAGGTCGCCTTTAAGCTTCTAGAACTTTCCATGAGAATCTTGTGTCGCAGAACGACTCTTTCCGCAGTCAGACTCCTTCGTCGCCCAGACTTGCTCTGATGCTATTATCAGTGATACTTCTTCTGTCACCAGACTTATTCTGTTGCCATTATCAGCAAAACCTTGGGTTCCAACAAATTCCCCCTTTTTGCTGATGATGGCAATGGGAACCGAATCTTTCAAGATGAACTAAAGTTCCCCCTTAAGTTGTGCATCAATGATAAGATGAGATGAATGTGAACCACTTGTTATATCGAGTCTGGTTAACAACCAAACTCCGTCTGTCGTGAATCTTTATCTGTGGGCCGGCTCTGGATGACTTGTTCTCTTCAGTGGGTCCCTCACTTGTTCTCTTTTCTTTGCATTAATTCTCAGGCCTACTCTTGCTGCAGCTAGGCTTTGGCAATCTTCAGCAAAACTTTAACATCTTCACATTCACACATTTTCCCCTTTTTTGCTGATGATGCCAAAAACCACTTGAGTGAATCCCGTAGCAAGAGTTAACCTGCAAAAAAGACATACAAGCAAACAAGCTTGGAAGAACCAGCCTTATTGACTGATTCCCCCTTAGTCCAATATTCCCCCTAAGTTTGAGCACGTCATTTAAGACAAGACCAATGAGAAAAGAGCACAATAGAATTAAACTAAGCTTAAATAGAAACAGTCTACTTGACCATCAAGCAGGGCAAAATCCATAAGTGCAATTCATGTCTTCCGACCACCAAAAACATTAACTCGTCTTACTGAAAATGGGATTCACCGCTTTCCCCCTTTTTGACATCATCTGGCAAAACAGGGAGAGTCTGCCTGATATCCAGAAGCAATCACATGGATAAATAGCCAACCAACAAAGTCTGCTAAAGTTTAATAAAAACACCGCCAAGATAAACAAAGCTTGAGATAGGTTGAAAGTATGGTCAAGGGTGTAGGCTAGGAAATGGGGTGAAGGACTTGGTCTACATCTTGGTATTGACCCATTCATTTTGAATCTCAAGAGAGTGCTAGATGTGGCTAACCATGGTGGTGAAGTGTATTAGCCAAAGAATTCATACCCATATGTGCAAGCTAGCGTTGCTGTGAAGCGCAAACTAGAGTCACGCAAGTTCCACTCTTGGAAGTGGAGGCTGGAGCAAGAGTACTTCTTCTTCAAATTGAATATAAGTTGAAGAAACGATTGTAATTTGCTTTGTTTTAGCCTTCTCATGGGAATTCTGTCTTTCTTTCTTTTCTTTTCCTCTTCCTTTTTTTTGGAAATTCGCTTCAATTACGTGGGTATTTTTGCCAGACCGATTCTGTCTGCGGATTGACTCTAGCAGTATTTCTTGGTCGAATGAAGGGAAGGGGTAGTGATGGATTTAGGTAGTAAGAGGTAGTGGGTTTCGCTTCAGTGGTAGTGGTAGTGGTAGTGGGTTTGGTAGGAGTAGCAAGGGCTTCGGCTGAGATAGTAGTGGAGCTTGGGCAAGGTAGGTCGGGTAATCGACTAGGGCTGTAGGGTGAGTTGGGCATTAGTAATGTTGGACCCAAAGTGGATGGGATTTTTGTATGGTGAGACGGCATGGGAGGCTTAGTGATGATTTCGAGAGTTGGGATAACAATAGTGCCTTGTTTGGAGGGTTTTTCGGCTTTGAGTGGGAGAGTGAGTAGGAGTGGTTTAAGGGTTAGGGTAATTTGTGGGTTGGTTGTGAAGGTAATGTAGCAATGGTTTCAAGGACGATGGAGTTAGGTTTTGGAATAGTGAGATGGTTGATGTGGGTGCTTTGGTCGAATTGGTATGGAAAATCTTGTGGGGTTTCAAACAAAAATTTGCAGACAAAGTTAAGTTGAACTACTTAACCAAGGAGAGTATGGTGCCAGAGAGACTATACCTAAGTTTCTAGACTCTGCCTCCAAGAGGGAGAGGAGATACGACCACCCTTAGTCAGAACGAGTCATGCCATGGTGTGTGCGAAAAAGCTCAAATGCAACCATGTGTGATGCCTTGGTGATGATATAAGCAAGCTAGGGTCTGTGGAAACTTAGTTTAATTAGATTAAGTTCATCTCCACATGATCTCGTAACAAATGAGAACTCAAGTATATAAATTTAGTGCGAGCAAGGAATTTAGGGAATTTGACGACCTTAGCTGGTATTATCATACATAATGGTAACATTTTGATCAAAAATACCGTAGTCTTCAAAGTACTTGAAGCTGGAGCGAGTCAGCTTGCTTTCTGCACAAGATTTGCAGAGATAGTCGGTCTGCTTCGGTACATGATTCACAGACGGAGTCTGCTTGCTTTCTGCACGTGATTCTCATATATATATATATATATATATATATATATCATATCAACACGTGCCATATTGCCTTAAGATCACCATTATTAGAGTCATAAACCATATCCTTACGATCATAAGTGGTAGAGTCATAAATCTTATAACATAAGATTGGAGAAATCACAAATTTGAGAGACACTTGAGAGACTATGTCCAATAACAGCAATTAAGAAAACATTATGAACTTTAAATAAAGAGGGGTTACCAATGGAGCCAATTCTTATGACTTTTATATGCATGTTGTCTCTAAAAGTAACTTTTCCCCCTTGATGGTCAGAGTGAGTCGTAAACTCAACTTGGTTTCCTGTTATATATCTTGAACAACCACTATCCAGAAACTAAGAGTCATTGTTCCGAGCCACCCTGTCTGCAAAAAGCTACTAGATAGTTTTGGGAACCCAGGTATACTTGGGTCCCCTCTTCGACAATGATGAAGAACTATTATAGTAAAGATCACGAGCTTTGATAATTGCAGACACACGAGATATATTAAATGATATATCACGAAGTTTATTACAAGAATGGTCTGTATGACCATCATAACCAAAATATCCGCAAATTTGCATTGTAGAGGGAGTCTCACTTACCTGATCATGAGCAGTTTTCTTACCATTGTGAGCCATCAAGCACGTCATACTGGTGGTGCATGACTCGGGCTCTTCTAAGTCGATAAGATCTTCCATCTTGAGAGATTTGTCAGCCAACACAGGCTCTGATACCACTTGATGGGATCGGGGTGCTGACCGAGTAGGTCTGAGGTGTTAGTCTCAGACCAACCCTACTTGGAGAACAAGTATTTGTAGAAGATAATTACGCGGAAGCTTTTGTTTTAAATTGACAAGATAGGATTCTGCTTGTATTGAAATTCAATGAGAATTACAACCTAGCTTCCTATCTTGGGATTCGACAGAGGTACTCTGTCTCATCCAACACTCGCTCTACTCTCGGCTTAGATCAATGCGTAACAAGGAGTAAAGGGGAGTGTTCTATGTGTGCTCTCTAGGTAATAAATACCTAAGCTAATTGACAATATCTCACTAAGATCTCTCAAAAATGTTATCTCTCTTAATATGACTCTCTCTCTCTAAATGTGGAAGTGAAAGCTCCAACGATTACAAATGATTCTAGGTGCTTAAATACTGATAATACCCGAAGTAACTGCTCCTATTTAGTAGCCATAACATTCAGGATGGTGCTCCACGTCCTCTTGGTCAAGCATACTCCGAAATTGTCGCAACTACTCCGCAGAGGGACTCGTTCTGGCGCTCTATACTGTTGACCGCCTTGATTTTCGGGCCTGATCATATGTGAACGTGTGTGACAGTTTTTTCCATGTTTTTCTCCACGTTCTAACAGTGGAAGGTCGCCTTTAAGCTTCTAGAACTTTCCATGAGAATCTTGTGTCGCAGAACGACTCTTTCCGCAGTCAGACTCCTTCGTCGCCCAGACTTGCTCTGATGCTATTATCAGTGATACTTCTTCTGTCACCAGACTTATTCTGTTGCCATTATCAGCAAAACCTTGGGTTCCAACAGAGGACGTTAAGACGTCGGTAGAATTACGCCCGTTAGCGTTTATGGTAAAACGACTATTTTTTTGCGTTACGTTTGCGTGCATGAATTTGCATGCGCACGTGTAATATTTATTTACGTACATGTTTGCATGCATGAATTAACATGCGTATATGATATGATATATTCTTAGATTAATTCTTTGTTATTTAATAATAAAAAGGTATTAATTAGATTCGGGGTATTTCACAAAATTTTATCGTTTCTTTTTGCTGTCTTCGGTTGTGATGGAGCTGGAACGAGAGAGGGGTGGGATGAGTAGTCGTTGTCTACCGTAGCTGGGGTAGCAGAGCAAACTGAAGAGAAAAGGAGAACAAAAGGTGGAAGAAATCAAAAGAGAAAGGTTCGTTTGTCCCTTATTGCTTCAGCCAAGAGAGAAAGACTGAGGGACAATGGAAAGAAAAGAAAGAAACTAGCGTGGAGTAAGAAGATAAGGAGTAGAGTACTGCTTCTTGTCTTGTCCTTGGTCGATAATGAAAAGGGAAGGGAGTTGATGTCTTAGTATTATAGGAGAAAGGAAAAGAAGCTGCTTAGGTGGTGGAGGTACATGACATCATGGAAAAGAAAATTACATACGTATGGGTAGAAGGGGAAAAGAGGTAAGACTTCTTTTGTACTTGTTGTACTTTATATGTTTATTTATGTAACTAATGGTGTCTCGTGTTTCCCTTTTCTTATGAGATCAGCCGGCTGTAAGGGGGTTTAGAGGGAATTTGAAATTTTCCCTTAGTTAATATTATAACACAACTTGTGCATATGTAACTATAGTCATGTGTTAGGTGGTGACTTGTTATTTTTTTCTTTTTTAAAGGTGTATGTATGAGTATATATTGTATCTATGACTTGTTTAGACTATATAAAATATTTATGTAATTTATAGAGTGATATAGATGATTTTTAATACATGTACTAATATGTTATATGTGGCATTACATTTAGGAGCTGATTTGTCCTTTATAATTTTTCTCTTTGCTTAGAGACTTAGTGTATAATTTAGTGTCCATCTTGGACTATATATATTTTTACAATATATTTGTAGCAATTATTGCACATGATTTAATTTAATCCTTATTAATTAAGGTAGTAATTATTCGGGGTATTTCAGTCTACCCCCTTAAAAAGACTTCGTCCCGAAGTCGTATAAACTGAATATGTACATAACTACCCAATGAAACCTCAAGGTATCAGTCCTATCAATTCTAAATTCTCAACACTTCCTCAAGTGTACTCCATCACAAGACATCCATACATAATCGTTCAAGTGCTCTAGGCACATACATATCACAAGTGCTTAAAGCACATACATATAATCCACATACATCACGAGTGCTTAAAGCACATATACACAACAACCAACATACACCTTAAACAACCAACATACACACCATAACAACACAAGATGGCTAAATATGTCAGGGCTCTACCCCCCTTAATAAGGGTTACGCCCCGTGACCCCCAAAGTATCACAAAGTTGCTATGAGAAGAGCGCTGGATACATGGCTCTCATGGAGTTCTCCAACTCCCATGTGGCCTTTTCGCCTCATGGTTCGACCAACAGACTTTGACCCTTTTAATGGTCTTGAAATACCCCGAACTTAAATATAGTGATTAAGATTATTCTAATCCATATTTAAGAGCCTAATAGTGCCTAAGTAATATTGGTAAGGAAAAATAAAACCAAAAGAAATAAAGAAACGCTTAAAAAGCAAAAAACGCCAAATAAGCGTTAAATAATCATAGGAGGTATGAGACCTCGGTTAGCGTATTATACGGATTCTAAAGGCTTAATAAGGCCTAAATAATATATGGGAACAAATCCTGAAGAAAACGGATCCAAATAATGTATTAAAACGCTAATAAAGCTTTAGCGCACGTTTTTCGAGAAAACCCGAAAACATGGTTTTGAGTGGTCAAACGAACCCGTAACAATTATAATCAATAAATAACTATTATTAAGCGTTAATGGAAGCTTAATAACCAATAAAATTAAGGAAATGAGAAAATTCCGGAAAACGGGCCCGACTAGTGAATAGTACCAAAACCGGGTAAATTAACGAGCGTTTTCAGTAAAAGACGAAAAACGCTCCAACTGGTAATATATGTGGGGGCCGGTTTTTAGGGATTAATTAACCCCTCTCACACACTCACACACTAAAAAATTAAATCAAAAAGCAAAAAGCAAAAGAAAGTACAAAGAGAGGGGGGATTCTCTCACCTCTCATTTCCCTATTCTCTCTCCCATTTCTTTCTTCCCCACCGTACTCTCTCTCTTCCTCCTCCCTTCTTCATGCGATTTTGAGCTCCCCACTACAACAATGGCAGCCCTCTCTTCTTCTACATGCTCTACCTCCATGTGAGGTCCAAATGTAAAAATAATTAAATATTCTTACTCCCCTCATCATTCTCTACACTTCTCTCTTTTCAAAATCCTAAAATGAGGAAGTTCATCTCCATGGGTTTTCCCCATTCAAAGAGAAAATAGCATCAATGGGTAGCTTGGAGTCTCCTCTCTCCATTAAGGTAAAAATCTCCATGAAAACCTCAAGTTTTCTTCATCTTCTTTTGTAGCCGATTTTTGCCCATTGTAATGCCCCATTTTCTCTCTCTTTTGAGCATCAATTCAACCTTGCAATGGTGGTGGAATCACCTTCTTGAACCAAGGGCTAAAACCCCTCCTAAAACACTCCAAAGGTAAACCCTAGAAATTGTGTTTTAAGCACTTAAATGAATTAATATAAATCTAAGGGTTAGTATGTTAATTGCACTTATTTTGGGTGCATTGGGTGATGGGAATGGAGTTTGGAAACTCCATTCCCCATGTGACCGATTTTGTGCAAGAAAGAGAGAAGGAGAAGAAATGGAAAAGAAAGAAGGAAATTAAAAGCTCAAGGTAAGAGCTCTTTCTTAATGCTAAATCTTAAATGCATTAGAGTAATGGGAATGGGTAAAACTAATTAAAGAACCCAAAATATTGTATTAGTGTTGTAGTTGTGGAAGTTTGAGAATTAGTGAGCAAGTATGTGAATTGTAGGCCTTGGAGCCAAATGTAATGTGTATGTGTATTAGTATTGTTGATTAATGGAGTATTGATGTATTGAGAATTGCCTTGAGTGCTGGTAGGACCCTTGCATGGGTGTGGATAGATTAGGAATGAATTTGGTGAGAATGGATATATGTGGAGAAGTTAGAATTGTAGGTAAACTATGGCAAAATTTCAGTAGGAAATGCGCATTTATGGATGACTTGGTGAATGGGAGAACAAAGGTGTGTATTGGATTGGGTAAGGATGTTTAGTAACAATGGAGTAGTAGTTATAGTGTAAGAATGAAAGGGGATAAAATCTGTAGCAAGAGGTGTTGGATTGCATTGGAGAAACTAGGAAAAATTAGAGTACAAGATTTAGTGAAATGAATGTTGGACTTGGGTATGGGTATTGTATTTGCTTGGAAATGTATTTGGGATGCTAGGAGTGGCATTGGTAGAGGAAGTGTTGGATGGTGGAAGTTGGTTTAAAAATCTGTAGCATAAGTGAAACAAAAACTGTTGCATGTGTTGAAAAGAAGTGAGGAAATTATGTAAGTTGGTTGATGAATTTGGTAATGGAGTTGGTAGATGAATTAAGGTATTTTGGGAAGCCTAAATGGTACTAAAACAAGTGGGATTACATGTAGGAAGATTGGGGAAGAAATGGGTAAGGAAAGAAGTGAAAAACAAAATCTGTAGGCAAGTTCTGACTTCGACCGACCCAGAGGTTGGGTTGGTGGGTGGGTCGGTCGGAGCATAGACGATGGGACGTAAACCTTCTGGAATGGACCGACCCAGAGGTGTATGGGTCGGTCGGAACATTCTTGGGTCGGTCGGGAAGAATTTAAGGAACAGGAAACTTACTGGAATGGACTGACCAAAGGGGTTGGGTCGGTCGGTGGGTCGGTCGGCCCTAACTTACAAAATAATAATAATAATAATAATATAATATTCATATGTATGTATATATATATATGTATATAGATATGTACATATATAAGGGACTTTAGTAATACACCATTAATGTAACACTAATGGTAAGAAAGTAAGTATATGAGTAGGAAAACAAGTATGAGAAGTAATTAAGAAAGTTGAGAGTATAAGAACTTTAAGTTAAACCGAAGTAACGGGATAACGGGGTAAGTACGGGAGTAGTAGCTATGTATGTATTGTAATGCCTAGTATTAAAGGAACCATTTGGCATGTAGCCGGAGGTTCAAGAATAAGACTCGAGGAGCGAGAGTGAACCAAAGGAACAAGGGAACACCCGGTAAAGTAATTTCCGGAAAAAAGTATGATTTCTTCATGCTCTGTATCCTAACCTGGTTACCCCGATTTGTGTGCTTATTTGATCGCCTAAATAAGATAAATGCATGAATCGGACTTTATTGCACTTATTTGTGCTTGTTATATATTGTTCTTGATATATTTGTCTTGAACATTAGTTTGTATAATTCATGAAATGAATGGATGAGAATGAAATGCAATTGTATTGTGTAGTGTACTTATGTAAAGTATTATACCTTGGTATGGATGTGTATGTGTGCATTGTATTATTGTGGTCTGAATGTGATGACTTCTACTAATTCCTAACTACCTAACTTCTAACGTAAGTATTGAGTAAATTGGAATGAGTAGAAGTCCGATATAGTTTCGGCCACGCGTGAGCATGAGGAGACACAAGAGGTTGGATCCGATTCCTGGTTCTTAAGCTGGTCCACGGCCCAAACCCCTTAAATGGGTAGCATCCTGGATTAGTGAACCAAGTAAATCCCGGTGGTGGGACAGAGTAGTCCCCGGGCCGGAGGTCCCGACGACTTGACTTGAGTATGTAGTAAGTAAAGGAAAGTATTGTATGAGTAATGGTCTTGGCTGGTGTAAGTCATTGACCCCGAGTAAAAGAGAAATCTCCACCCGATTAACCCGGGTGGACAAATGGAGCTAACAAGTATTGTGTATTGAGTATGTATGGTGTAAGTATTGTGTATGTGTAATTTGGAAGAAGCCAAGAAGGTAAGTATGTATGGGGTGACTTGTATTGTATACCTTGTATGCATTGCAGTGTATGGATGTATTCCTTGTGTAATATTTTGGTAATGAGAATGAAGCATGTATGTATGTATGAGCATGTAAATATGTAATTGTAAAATGAATTGCATGTATTAGACCAAGTGGTCGGCGTACCCTCGCTAGCACGCGGAGTATGCGGAAGTCATATGCAGCGAAAGCTGAGCCCCTAGGGGCAACGTTTTTAGTGTGCAGGTACCCGAAGCAGTTATGGTCACAGAAGAGACCGGTGGACATGCCTCGATTATTAGGAATGAAATGTAGATAGTAGAGAATGGTACAAGGCTTGCAGCCTAGAAGTAGAAGTGTACCAAGGGGTACACCATAAGCATTGGAAGCATATAGTTGTGAGGAATGGGTAGATGTAGACTCTTAATGAGTATGTATGAAACTGAAGGAGGTATTGTATTTGTATAAGGATCTTAGTAACTCGGTGCATTATATTGTATTGAACTTATGGAGCATTGTATGAAACGGAGCAATATAGTATTTTTAGGTAATTGAAGTGTGTATTGTAATTGTGTAGTACTCGGATATTCCGGTCCATCAGACTGATGCTGTATATAGTAGTAGCCTTGTTAGTCACGTGGGTGGCTAACGGCATTGTATCGCCCGCCGTCGTGTAAGAATGTATCCACTGCGTGAGTATGAATGTATAAGGAGATTGGACGGTAATGTAACACCCCTACCGCCAATACTATCATTACCATCCAATCTCTTCGTACTTCCAGATTCACGCAGCACATACATACTTACACAACGGTGGGTGATACATTGCCGTTAGCCACCCACGTGACCAACAAGGCTTACTACTACATACAGCATCGGTCTGATGGACCGGAATATCCGAGTACTACACAATTACAATACATACTTCAATTACCTACAAATACTACAATGCTCCATTTCATACAATGCTCCATAAGTTCAATACATTATACTACACCGAGTTTACTAAGATCCTTATACAAATACAATACCTCCTTCAATTTCATACATACTCATTAAGAGTTTAGCATCTACCCATTCCTCACAACTACATACTTGCACTTACATAAGGTGTACCCCTCGGTACATTTCTACATTCAAGGCTACAAGCCTTATACCAATCTCTACTATCTACATTCTGATTCTAACTATCTAAGTGTAGCCACCGGTCTCTTACCTCGACCACATCCGCTTCGGGTACCTGCACACTAAAAATGGTGCCCCAAGGGGCTCAGCTTACGCTGAATATGATACCCGCATACCCCGCGTACTAGCGAGGGTACGCCGACCACTTGGTCGAATACATGCAATTCATTTTATTCATACATACATGCTTTCATACATAATATTACAATACTTTACGCAAGGAATACATACATACACTTCACTACATACAAGGTAAACCATACAAGCCAACCGATACTTACTTACCTTTCCCGAAATACACAATACACAATACATATACGATACATACGCAATACGTACACAATACACCATACTTGTTAGCTCCATTTGTCCACCCGGGTTAATCGGGTGGAGATTACTCTTTTACTCAGGGTCAATGACTTACACCAGCCAAAACCATTACTCATACAATACTTTACATACTTACTACTTACTCAAGTCAAGTCGTCGGAGCTCCGGCCCGGGGACTACTCTGTCCCACCACCGGGATTTACTTGGTTCACTAATCCAGGATGCTACCCATTTAAGGGGTTTGGGCCGTGGACCAGCTTAAGAACCAAGAATCGGATCCAACCTCTTGTGTCTCCTCATCCTCACACGTGGCCGAAGCTATATCAGACTTCTACTCATTCCAATTTACTCAATACTTACGTTAGGAGTTAGGTAGTTAGGAATTAGTAGAAGTCACTCACATTCAAGCCACATACACAAATACATTGCTCAAATATACATCCATACGAAATACAATACAATACAATACACAAGTACACTACAAGGTACAAATACACTTCATCTTCATCCATATATTTCATGAATTATACAAACTAGTGTTCAAGACAATAAATATCAAGAACAACATAAATCAAGCAAAAGTAAGTGCAATATAGTCCGATTCATGCATTTATCTTATTTAGGTGATCAAATAAGCACACAAATCGGGGTAACCAGGTTAGGATACAGAGCATGAAGAAATCATACCTTTTTCAGGAATTTACTTTACCGGGTGTTCCCTTGTTCCTTTTGTTCACTCTTGTTCCTCGATCCTTATTCTCGAACCAATGACTACATGTCAAATGATTCCATTAACACTAAGCGTTACGATACTTGCATAATTACTACTCCCATACTTACCCCGTTATCCCGTTGTTTCGGTTTAACTTAATGTTCTTAAACTTACAACTTTCTTAATGACTTCTCAAACTTGTTTACACTTCTTAGGGCCTTTAAATATCACCAAACAAGGCCTTAACAACACCTAAACCAATACCATTCACTTCCCCATCATTAGCCACATTTAAAACACATTCTGTTGCAAATTTAGCATGGTCCGGGTTTGTGTCCGGGTCTATAAACCCGGACCAGACACTGAAATCGAGTTCTGGCCATTTCTACATGTGGTCCGGGTTTGTGTCCGGGTTTACAAACCTGGACCACCCCCTGGGAAGTCTTTCTGCCGTATTTTTGCTACGGTCCGGGTTTGCGTACCGATTTGCAAACCCGGACCACCTCTGGAACTGTCAAAATTTATAGTTTTCCACCAGTTTTCAACCCCTAATTGACCTCTAATCATTTCCTAATCTTTCCACATGTTTTCTACATGTTTAAGCACCCTAAAACATGCCTTAATCCTGTTCCAAACCTCCTCAAAACATTAGTCAAATCCATACTCAATACTTGCTCGATTTCTACAGGTTTTTCTTCCTCTCTGTTACAGTTAGCACACTTGTGCATTTCCTACACTTCTCTTTGCATTTGCATCTTGTCCTAACTTCATTTTACCATTCCAATTCATTTACAATCAACTACACTACCTATACCCAAGTCCAACACTCATTTAACTAAGTCTTGTACACTAATATTTTTCCTAGTTTCTCCAATGCATTCAAACACCTCTTGCTACAGATTTTATATCATTTCATTCTTATACTACAAATATTACTCCATGATTACTAAACATCTCTACTAACTCCAATACACACCTTGGTTCTCCCATTCACCAAGTCATCCATGAATGCACAATTCCTACCAAAATTTTGTCATAGTTCACCTACTTTTCTTACTTAGCCACATACATCCTTTCTTGCCAAAATCATTCCTAATCTAGCCACACCCATATAAGGGTCCTACCAGCACACAAGGCAATACCAATACACCAATACTTCCATTAAACAACAATGCCAATACAAATACACAATTATTTGGCTCTAAGGTCTACAATCCCAAATACAAACTCACAAATACTCAAACTTACACAACTACAATACTAGTACAATATTTTGGGTTCTTTAAATTGGTTTACCCATTCCCATTACTCTAATACATTAAAATTTAGCATTAAGAAGGAGCTCTTACCTTGAGCTTATATTTCCTTCATTTCTTTTCCAATTCTCCTCCTTCTCTCTTCTTGCACAAAATCGGTCATGTGGGGAATGGAGTTGCCAAACTCCATTCCCATCACCCATAGAACACAAAATAAGTGTAATTAACATACTAACCCTTAGATTAATACTAATTCATTGAAATGCTTAAAACACAATTTCTAGGGTTTACCTTTTGAAGCTTTTAAGAGGGGTTTTAGCCCTTGGTTCAAGAAGGTGATTCCACCACCATTGCAAGGTTGGGATGATGCTCAAAAGAGATAGAAAAATAGAGCATTACATAGGGGGTAATGGAGAGAGGAGACTCCAAGCTACCCATTGATGCTATTTTCTCTTTAAATGGGGAAAACCCATGGAGATGAACTTCCTCATTTTTGGATTTTGAAAAGAGAGAAGTGTAGAGGATGATGAGGAGAGTAAGATTATGTACATATTTTAGCATTTGGAGTTCAAATGAAGTTGGAGCATGGAGGTAAAGTGGAGAAGCCATTGTTGTTCTCTTGGAGAGCTCCAAAATCGCCCAACAGATGAGGGAGAAGAGAGAGAATCGGCTGGGAGGAGGGAACTCACGAGAGAGAGGAGAAATGAGAGGATGGGAGGTGAGAGAAAAGGTAAGTACCCTTTTTCACTTTATTTACTTTTTGCTTTTTGACTCATTGTTTATTTATCTAGTATGTGTGTGTGGGGGGGTTAATTAGCTTATTAAAACCGGCTCCCTATATTACTACTAGTTGGAGCGTTTTTCGTCTTTTACAGAAAACGCTCGTTTATTTTACCCGGTTTCGGTACTATTCACTAACCGGGCCCGTTTTCTGGAATTTTCTCGTTTCTTTAATTTTATTGGTTATCAAGCTTCCATTAATGCTTAATAATAGTTATTTAATGATCTATAATTTTTACGGGTTCATTTGACCACTCAAAGTCACGTTTTCGGGTTTTCTCGAAAAACGTGCGCTAAAGCTCTATTAGCGTTTTAATTCATTATTTGGATCCGTTTTCTTTGGGAGTTGTTCCCATATATTATTTATGCCTTATTAAGCCTTTAGAATCAATATAATACGCTAACCGAGGTCTCATACCTCCTATGGTTATTTAACGCTTATTTAGCGTTTTTCACTTTTTAAGCGTTTCTTTATTTCTTTTGGATTTATTTTTCCTTACCAAAATTACTTAAGCATTATTAGGCTCTTAAATACGGATTAGAATAATCTTAATCACTATATTTAAGTTCGGGGTATTTCAATCTACCCCCCTTTAGAAACTTTGTCTTCAAAGTTGTTCAAGGTTATTGAATTACTATACTTACTCATTCATCCATATCCAATGCCAAAGTCATACATTCCTCCTCCTTACAATTCCCGAATCCGTTACTCAAGGTCTCTACATACCATTCCATACCAATGTGCCATGATTACTCCAATCCACATTACATCCCACCAACTGGTTTTTCTCCACAAAATTTATACATACACACAGTGCAAAGCTATCCCCAAAAAGCAATGCAATACACATTACAATCCCGCAAGTACTCCGGTCATCTAGACACAGGACTCCTCTAAGTCCTGTTGCCCTTGGAATAATACAACATGCTACCTACTGTCATTCTCCGGTATAAGCTTCCAACAAATACTTACTCTCCAGTCTAAGGAAAATTCTTTTACAACTACTCATTAGAAATCCTTCTAAAACATACAACTCTAAATTCCAATTTATATTCATGACTTCTATCCTATGTGTGATTCTTGTGACCACTTGAGGGGAGCTTCAAGAATCATTCGACCCTGATGTGATCAGCATCAGTGTTGAACTATCTTTCCACTCCAATTTGTGTTCGGTTTCCCTTGATCTGATCAGGATCAAGTTCGACTTCCCACATCAGCTTCAAACAAACAAATAATTCAATTATTTGCATTTTATATCTTTTTACTCTTCCTAGTCATAATTTCAAATTCATACAACTCCAAAGGATGGGATTTAGTCCATCAATCATCCTCACTCGACTTCCCAAATACTTTACTCAAAGATTCAATACCTAAGTGCTCATTTCATCAACCTTCGCTACTTTCATCCATTACTCTCCAACATCTCAAATAATCTAACTAAGAATTGCAATACTTATGAAATTCAGTCATCCTCAATTTACTTCCAATACTCCAATAACTTACCTACGAATACACTACTCATGGGCTACATTCCTCTACTACTCTTAATCGATTCGTACTATTTCTTTAAGGCTACTATACTTGTGGAGCTCCATCCACTACTCATTTTCAATTGTCTCACAACAGTCGCCTAGGGAACTCACTTTCCTCTAGGTTCTATATCGGTTTTATACCGACTCATGTTATGGTATTTGCATCTCTCGTGACTAATTACCACAATTACAATATGAATGAATACGTATGTTTATTTAACATAAGTACCAATCATCAATTCGATTCTCATTTGTGCTATGCACATTATAGTTTATGTGTTTTATTCATGAAACTTACATTAGGCGATTTTCGCTCTACCCCCCTTAAAAGGGATTACGCCCACGTAATCTACCATATGCTATTATTGAACATTGGTTCATTCGATTCGGGCACTCTGAAGCATTTTAGCTTCTCTACGGTTTATTATATGATATACTCTGGTCAAAGGGTCTTAACCATACTAATGGTTTAGTCCTTGTACTCAGAATTCTTATATGAGTTTATTTAACTCGTAATTAATTCGGTTCTAGCCTATTAGGCTTCAAGGCATTGATAGCCATTCTTTCATACTTACTGGGTATATTAAACCTCTAAGCTAGGGCCCACTAGCTTCTGCTGCGCGGCCCTGATAACTTGGGTTATTCACCCTTCTTGTTATCCCTAATGTGCTACACATCACCTTTTTATCCCTCTATTATGGGAATAAGGTTTACTAACAAGTGTGGTATTCTTTTATCGTGTTTGAACTCAATGAGTTTTAGATTGTAACCAGCTCTCTGGTAATCTATTATACATACTATTCGTACTCCCACGATTTTTCACTAAATTCCCCTGACTTATTGTCGGGCGAGGTTAAGTCACCACTTAGTTGTAGTGCTTCCTCTACTGTCAATAGTTCTGAATCATACCAGTTCTTCTGGTTCGGCACAAGTGTTCTTCACTTGTATGACCTTGCATTTTCTATGCATCGGTCCTAGTGACTTTCTTAAGTCTCTTTTCACTTTTTATTCCAATGGAATTCACATCTTGTGATTGTTAGTGTGTTTTACACTCTTCGTGCTTCTTTGGCCTTAGGCCGCACGGTTTGCAGCTAAGCTTGCTTAACTGGCTTATGCCATGTTGTTGGTGAAAGAAAGGTTTACTACGATTTACATTTTCCATATTCCTAGCTACCCACTAGATCATTAGCTGCACAAGTGCAATACCAAAACACTCAGTCATACAGAGTGCAGAGGCGTAAACGCTTGACAGTAAATCACTTATGTGATAAGAATGAATATTTATGCCCGTCATCTTACTACTCCGTATCATTGTCTAACTACTTCTTCATAGCGGTCGCTTGTTGCGCACCGTATTCTTACTCATTATACAACATCGTTTTTACGGTCCCCATTACTGTGGTAGCTTAACTTTACTCATTGCCATTGTCGTTGGCACCATTCCTTATGGTGTGATTATACCGAGGGTTTCCTATGTGCATGTGTATAACGGTTGTTGTAGCATACCATAATGTTATTATCTTCTCATGTGGAGATGTTTTATTCAACTCAGGTTTCATGTGTAGGTTAGCTTACCTCACATTAATTCATAATTTATGATACAATTTACCAAGTGTCTTGGTTGACAATGGATGAAGAAATTTATCGGGTTGCAAGCTCTCTTGAGCGTTGGTCATTCATGGTGTGCAAGGTGCATTCACATTGATTGTTTTTGACAATTATTGTCTCCTCAGTGCTGAGCCTTGGTTAGAGGCTCTAGCTGTGCGGTTTTACTTTGTATGTACATCACTGGGACATCCCAAGAAACTTCAAGGGCTTTTGGGTCCCGTTCTCTAATTGAAGAGTATTATATCACTGATAAATGAAAGTTCTTGTTGACAAGGTTTACTCTGTTAGTATTCGTACAATGGTTTGCCATATGCTTGGTTGCGTATGGAGTATACTTGCTCCTTCGAGTCTCTATGCTCTTTAAGCGTTGTGCTTGTACAGTCCAAAGCCTCTTATAGGCGTAGTGGTTTGGAAATCTCATTTTCTTGTTTATTGTTTCTCGGCAATAACTACATGCACAAGCTTGTTGTTATGGTAGATGGAAGCCTTTTCTAGGGGTTCACATCTTCACCACATTGGTGGTCTTCGGTTATCGAGAGGTGTCTTTCCTCGGGTTTCTCGTAGTGTCCAAGTGTGGACTAGGCCATTGTTGGCATTATTACCATTCTTATGCCTCTGCGCTACCATTGCTACAGGAGGCATGAAAAGCAATTTTAAGCTTCGTCAACTGTATACTAGAGTGATGCTCTAGTGACAGTAACATTGAGATAGCCATCACTCAACGCCACTCAGGATGTTGAGCTCAAATTGGGTGGTTCAGTTGTTGATTTATTTGTCGTATGAAGCAATATCTCTTGCGAGTCTTGTTATTAAATGGTGTGGGTTTTGCAACGGTTTAAGTTTACATAACGTAGTTGGTTTATGGCTTCTGAGCCTTATTGCTGCAAGCTATGCTCTTTGCATGCTGCTTACACATGTTTCCACTCCTTGCATACCCCATGGTTGGAGGTATTACTGGGCTCCATGGCAAGTCGTGACATCACGCTTCCGTTCATAGGAGGCCCTTTAGGCAATCTGGTGCTAATCAGTGCCTTTTTGTAATTTAGGGTATTTCCTGTTAAGTGAAATCCCTTCGGTGTCCTAACCGAGCGTTCGTTCTAGCTCTCGTGCTCTTATCATGATGCTTTGTTCGATTGTTGTTAACTCAGACACCCTTTAAGGATTGCTCCTGGGTGTTGTTGGTTACGCCGTTACATTCGACTAATGTTTATGTTATGTTGTGTCTACCATACCGCCTTGTGGTATTGTATTTGAGCTATCCCCTTTTTGGGTTATAACGTCTCCCGTTCTTGGGTAGACTATTTATATTTTCTCCTAGTGTTCTTGACTAGGTTTAAAATCCTCTCCAATGATGGATTATACTTCATGGTAATCTTGTGATTGCCCTTGGGAGCTCCGTCCCGTTTGTTGAGCATTGTGGTGTTCACGTTAGGCTTTTGCCTTACTGTGTTCAGGCTGGGTATACCTTCCGGCTGTCATGTATTTGTTTGATGTCTTTGAGACATATCCAATGTCTATACTTACTAGTCCGTGCTCTTTGCACTTCCTACTCCTCATTCCTTGTCTTCAGATGGATTCTCTGAGTTCTCTTATACTCATTACTTAGATGAGTTCCTTCTTCTTGATCATCTGAGGTGTCCAGCTGTTCTGGTTTGAACTTACTTATGGTCCGTAGAACAGAGCTGACTACTTCCCGTGTTTCGTACACTACATGTATACATACGTGGGGTACCATATTGATATGTTACCACTTACTCGACTAGCTGTCAGGCCCACAAGCTCCTTCAGAGTGCGGTTGTCCCATATCCCATATTTGGGTACACTCGTAGTGCTCGTCACACGCCTAGGTGAAGTATTCTATTGTCAACTCCTCTTGTATCATTCTATGACACTCACCGTAATTCTGTTGTTTTGGTTTTAAAAATCCAAGGTCTAGAAGAACGGTTGTGGTTTTGAAAGAAAAGGTTTGGGTTTTGAAACAAGGGTTCGGTGTTGAAAGAAGTTCTTCATGGCATAGTCATGATCGAGGTCTTGACCAAGTCCAGCTTCTTGCTGACTGGTATGTCCTTTGTACAATGGTCAGGCCGTCAGGCCTTTCCAAGGTTCCATTCTTCCAGTCCTTAGGATGTGTGATCCTGTAGTTGTTCCATTACGGCCACAGTACATTACTATGTACTTGTGGTGTGTTAGGGTTCCTCTACATGTTCCTGTTCTTACTGCACTTGTCGTGGCAAGTGCGTGGTACTGGTGGTTTTTGGGTAAACCTATACCGGTCACGGTATGGCTTCCCCTGGTATTTGATAGTCTTGTCGACTTCTCCATTGATCCAATGATCATTTACTTAGGTTAGTTAATCTTCTGAGTAACTTCTCAGTAAGTTTGACATGGCTGTCATTGATCAGGGTACTTCTCCAATCCTTGGAGGTCCTTATTTATTTGCCTTGTGTTTTTCTCTGTTGCTCGTTCCCACATGTGTACCGTGGTTATTGAGCCTTAGCTGGTTTAGGCACTACTTCTGTGGTTATGTCGGATTATATCCCGTGAATGTTCTCGTAGCTATCTGAGCTATGTCGACCAGGTATTGTAACCTTTTTGGTGTTGTAGTTTTGGAGTTAACCACTCCCGACTATATCCTTAGTCAGTTAGCATACCGTTGGTGGCATTATTTAGCCATTACTGTCCCGTTGACTTGTGTCTCGGGTTCCGTTACCGTTCCTTTTCCATTTCGTTGCACGGTTAGTGCTTCCTTTCCTGCTGTTGGTTGACTAGCCAGGTTTAGCGACTGCTGAGCATGTCGCCCTATGCTGTTGTAAGTTGTAACCTCCTTGTGGTTGAGGTACTCATTCCACCGCTATTAAGTGCGGGTATTGTTGTTCAACCGGGAACCATCACCGGGACTTCCAATTTCTGGAATCTACCATATGTCGGTTCTTGTTTACTGTGTGATTGTTTCACAACTGCCAGATCGGGTTTTCCCGAGTATGAGAGGACTTCCCTTCTCTCTGGCGTTCTTTCCCAAGTTATACAATAGGGTTTGCGGTGGGCGGGACTGGTATTGTAGGTATCCGGTACACACCGGGAGTTCCTAACTAGCATCTCTCTAATGCTATCACTCAGCCCTTAGCTCTAAGCTTCTAATTCCTAACTCGGTATTTCCTAAACTTGGTATTTCCAGTCATCAGAGCGATACTTCGCTCTGATACCACTTTTTGTAACACCCCTACCGCTAATACTGTCATTACCGTCCAATCTCCTCGTACTTCCAGATTCACGCAGCGCATACATACTTACACAACGGTGGGTGATACATTGCCGTTAGCCACCCACGTGACCAACAAGGCTTACTACTACATACAACATCGGTCTGATGGACCGGAATATCCGAGTACTACACAATTACAATACATACTTCAATTACCTACAAATACTACAATGCTCCATTTCATACAATGCTCCATAAGTTCAATACATTATACTACACCGAGTTTACTAAGATCCTTATACAAATACAATACCTCCTTCAATTTCATACATACTCATTAAGAGTTTAGCATCTACCCATTCCTCACAACTACATACTTGCACTTACATAAGGTGTACCCCTTGGTACATTTCTACATTCAAGGCTATAAGCCTTATACCAATCTCTACTATCTACATTCTGATTCTAACTATCTAAGTGTAGCCACCGGTCTCTTACCTCGACCACATCCCCTTCAGGTACCTGCACACTAAAAATGGTGCCCCAAGGGGCTCAGCTTACGCTGAATATGATAACCGCATACCCCGCGTACTAGCGATGGTACGCCGACCACTTGGTCGAATACATGCAATTCATTTTATTCATACATACATGCTTTCATACATAATATTACAATACTTTACGCAAGGAATACATACATACACTTCACTACATACAAGGTAAACCATACAAGCCAACCGATACTTACTTACCTTTCCCGAAATACACAATACATATACGATACATACGCAATACGTACACAATACACCATACTTGTTAGCTCCATTTGTCCACCCGGGTTAATCGGGTGGAGATTACTCTTTTACTCGGGGTCAATGACTTACACCAGCCAAGACCATTACTCATACAATACTTTACATACTTACTACTTACTCAAGTCAAGTCGTCGGGAGCTCCGGCCCGGGGACTACTCTGTCCCACCACCGGGATTTACTTGGTTCACTAATCCAGGATGCTACCCATTTAAGGGGTTTGGGCTGTGGACCAGCTTAAGAACCAGGAATCGGATCCAACCTCTTGTGTCTCCTCATCCTCACGCGTGGCCGAAGCTATATCGGACTTCTACTCATTCCAATTTACTCAATACTTACGTTAGGAGTTAGGTAGTTAGGAATTAGTAGAAGTCACTCACATTCAAGCCACATACACAAATACATTGCTCAAATATACATCCATACGAAATACAATACAATACACAAGTACACTACAAGGTACAAATACACTTCATCTTCATCCATATATTTCATGAATTATACAAACTAGTGTTCAAGACAATAAATATCAAGAACAACATAAATCAAGCACAAGTAAGTGCAATATAGTCCGATTCATGCATTTATCTTATTTAGGTGATCAAATAAGCACACAAATCGGGGTAACCAGGTTAGGATACAGAGCATGAAGAAATCATACCTTTTTCCGGAATTTACTTTACCGGGTGTTCCCTTGTTCCTTTTGTTCACTCTTGTTCCTCGATCCTTATTCTCGAACCAATGACTACATGTCAAATGATTCCATTAACACTAAGCGTTACGATACTTACATAATTACTACTCCCATACTTACCCCGTTATCCCGTTGTTTCGGTTTAACTTAATGTTCTTATACTTACAACTTTCTTAATGACTTCTCAAACTTGTTTACACTTCTTAGGGCCTTTAAATATCACCAAACAAGGCCTTAACAACACCTAAAACCAATACCATTCACTTCCCCATCATTAGCCACCTTTAAAACACATTTTGTTGCAAATTTAGCATGGTCCGGGTTTGTGTCCGGGTCTACAAACCCGGACCAGACACTGAAATCGAGTTCTGGCCATTTTTACATGTGGTCCGGGTTTACAAACCCGGACCACCCCTTGGGAAGTCTTTCTGCCGTGTTTTTGCTACGGTCCGGGTTTGCGTACCGATTTGCAAACCCGGACCACCTCTGGAACTGTCAAAATTTACAGTTTTCCACCAGTTTTCAACCCCTAATTGACCTCTAATCATTTCCTAATCTTTCCACATGTTTTCTACATGTCTAAGCACCCTAAAACATGCCTTAATCATGTTCCAAACCTCCTAAAAACATTAGTCAAATCCATACTCAATACTTGCTCGATTTCTACAGGTTTTTCTTCATCTCTGTTACAATTAGCACACTTGTGCATTTCCTACACTTCTCTTTGCATTTGCATCTTGTCCTAACTTCATTTTACCATTCCAATTCATTTACAATCAACTACACTACCTATACCCAAGTCCAACACTCATTTAACTAAGTCTTGTACACTAATTTTTTTCCTAGTTTCTCCAATGCATTCAAACACCTCTTGCTACAGATTTTATATCATTTCATTCTTATACTACAAATATTACTCCATGATTACTAAACATCTCTACTAACTCCAATACACACCTTGGTTCTCCCATTCACCAAGTCATCCATGAATGCACAATTCCTACCAAAATTTTGCCATAGTTCACCTACTTTCTTACTTAGCCACATACGTCCTATCTTGCCAAAATCATTCCTAATCTAGCCACACCCATACAAGGGTCCTACCAGCACACAAGGCAATACCAATACACCAATACTTCCATTAAACAACAATGCCAATACAAATACACAATTATTTGGCTCTAAGGTCTACAATCCCAAATACAAACTCACGAATACTCAAACTTACACAACTACAATACTAGTACAATATTTTGGGTTCTTTAAATTGGTTTACCCATTCCCATTACTCTAATGCATTAAAATTTAGCATTAAGAAGGAGCTCTTACCTTGACCTTATATTTCCTTCATTTCTTTTCCAATTCTCCTCATACTCTCTTCTTGCATAAAATCGGTCATGTGGGGAATGGAGTTTCCAAACTCCATTCCCATCACCCATAAAACACAAAATAAGTGTAATTAACATACTAACCCTTAGATTAATACTAATTCATTGAAATGCTTAAAACACAATTTCTAGGGTTTACCTTTTGAAGCTTTTAAGAGGGGTTTTAGCCCTTGGTTCAAGAAGGTGATTCCACCACCATTGCAAGGTTGGGATGATGCTCAAAAGAGAGAGAAAAATAGAGCATTACAAAGGGGGTAAAAATTGGTTACAAAGGAAGGTGGAGAAAACATGGGGTTTTCATGGATATTTTTACCTTAATGGAGAGAGGAGACTCCAAGCTACCCATTGATGCTATTTTCTCTTTGAATGGGGAAAACCCATGGAGATGAACTTCCTCATTTTTGGATTTTGAAAAGAGAGAAGTGTAGAGGATGATGAGGAGAGTAAGATTATGTACTTATTTTAGCATTTGGAGTTCAAATGAAGATGGAGCATGGAGGTAAAGTGGAGAAGCCATTGTTGTTCTCTTGGAGAGCTCCAAAATCGCCACCCAACAGAGGAGGGAGAAGAGAGAGAATCGGGTGGGAGGAGGGAACTCACGAAGAGAGGAGAAATGAGAGGATGGGAGGTGAGAGAAAAGGTAAGTACCCTTTTTCACTTTATTTACTTTTTGCTTTTTGACTCATTGTTTATTTAGCTAGTATGTGTGTGTGTGGGGGTTAATTAGCTTATTAAAACCGCCCCCTATATTACTACTTGTTGGAGCGTTTTTCGTCTTTTACAGAAAACACTCGTTTATTTTACCCGGTTTCGTTACTATTCACTAACCGGGCCCATTTTCCAGAATTTTCTCGTTTCTTTAATTTTATTGGTTATCAATCTTCCATTAATGCTTAATAATAGTTATTTAATGATCTATAATTTTTACGGGTTCGTTTGACCACTCAAAGTCACGTTTTCGGGTTTTCTCGAAAAACGTGCGCTAAAGCTCTATTAGCGTTTTAATTCATTATTTGGATCCGTTTTCTTCGGGAGTTTTTCCCATATATTATTTAGGCCTTATTAAGCCTTTAGAATCCATATAATATGCTAACCGAGGTCTCATACCTCCTATGGTTATTTAACGCTTATTTAGCATTTTTCGCTTTTTAAGCGTTTCTTTATTTCTTTTGGATTTATTTTTCCTTACCAAAATTACTTAAGCATTATTAGGCTCTTAAATACGGATTAGAATAATCTTAATCACTATATTTAAGTTTGGGGTATTTCAGGTAATGACGGTATTAGCGGTAGGGGTGCTACAAAAAGTGGTATCAGAGCGATACTTCGCTCTGATGACTGGAAATACTGAGTTTAGGAAATACCGAGTTAGGAATTAGAAGCTTAGGGCTAAGGGCTGAGTGATAGCGTTAGAGATACGCTAGTTAGGAACCACCGGTGTGTATCGTATACCTACAATACCAGACCCGCCCTCCGCATCCCTATTGTATAACCTTGGAAAGAACGCCAGAGAGAAGGAAAGTCCTCTCATACTCGGGAAAACCCGATCTGGCAGTAGTGAGATATCTTTATAAGAGGAAAGAACCTGACAAATAGCAGATTCCAAGAATTGGAAGTCCTGGTGATGGTTCCCGGTTGAACAACAATACCCGCACTTAATAGCGGTGGAATGAGTACCTCAACCACAAGGAGGCTACAACTTACAACAACATGGGGCGACATGCCTAGCAGTCGCGAAACCTGGCTAGACAACCAGCAGCAGGGAAAGAAGCACTAAGCGTTCAACGGAGCGGAAAAAGGAGCAGTAAAGAAGCCCGAGACACAAGTCTACGGGACAGTAAAAGCTAAATAACACCACAATGGTATACCAACTGACTAAGGACATAGTCAGGAGTGATTAACTCCAAACTACAACGCCAAAAAGGTTGCAACACCTGGCTGACATAGCTCAGACAGATACAAGTACATTCACAAAATATAATCCGATAGGACTACAGCAGTAGTGCCTAAACAAGCTCAGGCTCAGTAACCACACCAAATGTGTGGGAACGAGCAACAAGGGAAAACACATAACAAATAATTAGGGATCTCCAAGGAATGGAGAAGTACCCCGATCAATGACAGCCACGTCAAACTTACTGAGAAGTTACTCAGAGGATTAATTAACCGAAGTAAATGATCATTAAGACCAATGGAGAAGTCGACAAGACTATCAAATACCAGTGGAAACCATACCGTGACCGGTATAGGTTTACCCAAAAACCACCAGTACCACACACTTGCCACGACAAGTGCAGTAAGAACAGGAATATGCAGAGGAACATTAACACACCACAGGTGCATAGTAATGTACCGTGACTTGATGAAGAAACTACAGGATCGCACATCCTAAAACTGAAAGAATGAAAACTTGGAAGGGCCTGATGGCCCGACCATTGTACAAAGGATATACCAGTCAGCGGGAAGCTGGACTTGGTCAAGATCTCGAACATGGCCATGCCATGAAGAACTTCTTTTAACACCGTACCATGATTTTAAACACAATTTTTCCTTAAAAACCACAACCTTTCTTTTAACCTTGGATTTTTAAAACCAAACCAACAGAATTACGGTGAGTATCATACCATGATACAAGAGGAGTTGACAATAGAATACTTCACCTAGGCGTGTGACGAGCACTACTAGTGTACCCAATTACGGGATGTGGGATGACCGCACTCCGAAGGAGCTTGCGGGCCTGACAGATAGTCAGGTAAGTGGTAACGTATCAAGAAGGTACCCCACGTATGTATACATGTAGCGTATGAAGCACAGGAAGTAGTCAACTCCGTTCGACGGACCATGAGTAAGTTCAAATCAGAACAGCTGGACACCTCAGACAATGAAGGAGAAGGAACTCAGCTAAGTAATAAGTATAAAGGAACTTAGAGAATCCATCTGAAGATAAGGAATGAGGACTAAGAAGCACAAAGAGCGCAGACTAGTAAGTATAGACATTGGATATGTCCCAAGGACTTCAAGCAATTACATGACAGCTGGAAGGTATACCCAGCATGAACACAGTAAGGCAAATGCCTAATGTGAACACAACGATGCACAACAAACGGGACGGAGTCCCCAAGAACAATTACAAAGACTACCAGGGAACATAATCCATCATTGGAGAGAATTTTAAACCTAGTCAAGAACACTAGGAGAAGGTATAAACAGTCTACCCAAGAACGGGAGACATTATAACCCTAAAGGGGATAGCTCAAATACTATACCACAAGGCGGTATAGTGGACACAACATATCATAAACATTAGCTGGATGTAACGACGTAACCAACAACACCCAGGAGCAATCCTTGAAGGGTGTTTGAGTTAACAACAGCCGAACAAAGCATCATGATAAGAGCACGGGAGCTAGAATGAACACTCGGTTAGGACACCGAAGGGATTTCACTTAACAGGAAATACCCTCAACCACTAAAAGGCACTGATTAGCACCAGCTTGCCAAAAGGGCCTCCTATGAACGGAAGCGTGATGTCACGACTTGCCATGGAGCCCAGTGATACCTACAACCTATGGGGTATACAAGGAGTGGAAACTTGTATAAACAGCCTGCGAGGAGCACAGCTCGCAGCAAAAGGCTCAAAAGCTATAAACCAACTACGTTATGTAAATTTAAACGGTTGAGAAACCCACACTATTTACTAACAAGACTTGCAAGAGATATTGCTTCATATGACATATAGATCGACAACTAAACCACCAAATTGAGATCAATATAATGAGTGGCTTGGAGTAATGGCTATCTCAGTGTCACTGTCACTAGAGCATCAGCCTAGTATACAGTTGACAAACTTTTAATTACCCTTCATGCCTTCTGTAGCAATGGTAGCACAGAGGCACAAGAATCGCAATAATGCCAACATTGGCCTAGTCCACACTTGGACACTACGAGAAACCCAAGGGAAGGTACCCCTCGTTAGCCGAAGACCACCAATGTGGTGAAGATGTGAACCCTTAGAAAAGGCTTCCATCAACAATAACGACAAAGCATGCGTATGTAGATATTGACAAGAGGCGACTGAACAAGCAATTACGGTCTAAAAGAGTAAGCATACTCCATATGCAGTACATAAACAGATACTAACATAGTAACCTTGCCATGAGACTTATGAGTGGAGATAAACCCCTCAACAAGAACTTTCATTTACCAATGACAGGGTACTCTCCAATTGGAGAACAGGACCAGGAAACCCTTGAAGTTCTTGAGGATGTCCCGGTGGTGTACATACAAAGTAAAACTACACAGCTAGAGCTTAACCAATGCTCAGCATTGGGAGACAGTAATTGTTAAAAACAATCAATGTGAGTACACATTGGACACCACGAATGACCAACGCTCAAGGGAGTTTGTAACCTGATAAATTACTGCATCCATTGTCAACCAAGACACCTGGTAAATCGTATCATAAATTATGAAATAATGTGAGGTAAGCCAACCTACACATGAAACCTAAATCAAAATAAAACATCCCCACATTGGGAAGATAGTAATATTGCGGTATGCTACGACAACCGTCATGCACACGTACATTGGAAACCCTCAGTGTGTTCACACCATAAGGAAATGGTGTCAACGACAATGGCAATGAGTAAAGAGAAGCTACCACAGTAACAAAGACCGTAAGAATGATGTTTTATAATGAGTAAGAATATGGTACGCAATAAGCGACCGCTATGAGGAAGTAGTTAGACATTGACACGGAGTATAAGTATGAGAAGACAGGCAGAAATATTCACTCCTATCACATAAGTGACTTACTGCCAAACGTTTACGCCTCTGCACTCTGTATTACTGAGTGTTTTGGTATTGCACTTGTGCAGCTAATGATATAATGGGATAGCTAGGAATATGGAAAATGTAAACCGTAGTAAACTCTTCTTTTCACCAACGAACACGGCATAAGCCAGTTAAACAAGCTTAGCAACAAACCGTGCGGCCTAAGGCCAAAGAAGCACGAAGAGTGTAAACACACTAACAATCACAAGATGTGAATTCCATTGGAATAAGAGGGTGAAAGGAGACTTAAGAAAGTCACTAGGAGAACACTTGTACTGAACCAGAGGAACTGGTATAATCTAGAAGCTACTGACAATAGAAGAAGCACTACAACTAAGTAGTGACTTAACCTCACCCGACAATAAGTCGGAGGAACTTAGTGAATAATCGTAAGAGTACGAATCGTATGTATAATAAATTGCCAGAGAGCTGGTTATCAATCTAAAACTCATTGAGTTCAAGCACGGTAAAAGAATACCACACTTAATAAACCTTATTCCCACAATATAGGGATAAAAAGGTGATGTATAGCACATTAAATATAACATGAAGGGTGAGTAACCCAAGTTATCAGGGTCGCGCAGCAGAAGCTAGTGGGCCCTAGATAAGAGGCTAATGTACATAGTAAATATTAGAATGGCTATCAATGCCTTGAAGCCTGATAGGCTAGAATCCAATTGATTATGAGTTAAATAAACTCTAATAGGATATCTTGGTACAAGGACTAAACCATTAGTATGGTTAAGACCCCTTTGATCAGCGTATATTATATAATAAACCGTAGAGAAGCTAAAATGCTTCAGAGTGCCCGAATCGAATGAACCAATGTTCAATAATAACATATGGTAGATTACGTGGGCGTAATCCCATTTAAGGGGGGTAGAGCGAAAACCGCTTAATGTAAGTTTCATGAACAAAACACATAAACTATAATGTGCATAGCACAAACGAGAATCGAATTGATGATTGGTACTTATGTTAAATAAACATACGTATCCATTCATATTGTAATTGTGGTAATTAGGCACGAGAGATGCAAATACCATAACATGAGTTTGTATAAAACCGATGTAGAACCTAGAGGGAATTGAGTTCCCTAGGCGATTGTTTTGAGAATTGAGTATGAGTAGTGGACGGAGCTCCACAAGTATTGTATCCCTTAAAGAAATAGTACGGAATGATTGAGAGTAGTTGACGAATGAAGTCCATGAGTAGTATATCCCTAGGTAACCTGCTGGAAGCAAATTGAGGATGATTGGATTCCGTAGGTATCGTATTCCTTAGTTAGAATACTTCAGATGATGGAGAGTAACGGATGAAAGTAGCGAAGGTTGATGAAATGAGCCCTTAGGCATTGAATCTCGAAGTGAAGTATTTGAGAAGTAGATTGAGGATGATTGATGGACTGAATTCCATCCTTTGGAGATGTGTGCAAATGTAATCATGACTAGGAAGAGTAAAAAAATAGAAAATGGAAATAATCGAGTTATCTGTTGTTTGAAACTGATGTGGGAAGTCGAACTTGATCCTGATCAGATCAAGGGAAACCGAACACAAATTGGGGTGGAAAGATAGTTCAACACTGATGCTGATCACATCAGGGTCGAATGATTCTTGAAGCTCCCCTCAAGTGGTCATAAGAATCACACATAGGATAGAAGTAATGAATATAAATTGGGAATTTGGAGTTGTATGTTTTAGAAGATTTCAAATTAGTAGTTGTAAAAGAATTTTCCTTAGACTAGAGAGTGAGTATTTGTTGGAAGCTTACACCGGAGAATAACAGTAGGTATTAACTTGTAGTATACCAAGGGCAGCAGGACATAGAGGAGTCCTATGTCTAGATGACCGGAGTGCCTGCGGGATTGTAATGTGTGTTGCATTGCTTTGGGGATAGCTTTGCACTGTTTGTATGTATAAACCTTGTAATGTGGAACCATATGGTTGGTAGTAATGCGGATTGGAGTGATTGTAGTATACTTGTATGGTATGGAATGAAGAAACCTGGAGTAATGGATTTGGGAATTGTAAGGAGGAGGAATGTATGACTTTTGGCATAGACGTGTATGAATGAGTAAGTATAGTAAACCTCTAACCTTGAACAACTTTGAGGACAAAGTAATATTGGTAAGAGCCTAATAGTGCCTAAGTAATATTGGTAAGGAAAAATAAAACCAAAAGAAATAAAGAAACGCTTAAAAAGCGAAAAACGCCAAATAAGCGTTACATAACCATAGGAGGTATGAGACCTCGGTTAGCGTATTATACGGATTCTAAAGGCTTAATAAGGCCTAAATAATATATGGGAACAACTCCCGAAGAAAACGGATCCAAATAATGTATTAAAACACTAAAAAGCTTTAGCGCACGTTTTTCAAGAAAACCCGAAAACGTGGTTTTGAGTGGTCAAATGAACCCGTAAAAATTATAAATCAATAAATAACTATTATTAAGCATTAATGGAAGCTTAATAACCAATAAAATTAAGGAAACGAGAAAATTCCAGAAAACGGGCCAGGTTAGTGAATAGTACCAAAACCGGGTAAATTAACGAGCGTTTTCTGTAAAAGACGAAAAACGCTCCAACAGGTAATATATGTGGGGGCCGGTTTTTAGGGATTAATTAACCCCTCTCACACACTCACACACTAACAAATTAAATCAAAAAGTAAAAAGCAAAAGAAAGTACAAAAGAGAGGGGGGATTCTCTCACCTCTCATTTCCCTCTTCTCTCTCCCATTTCTTTTTTCCCCACCGTACTCTCTCTCTTCCTCCTCCCTTCTTCATGTGATTTTGAGCTCCCAACTACAACAATGGCAGCCCTCTCTTCTTCTCCATGCTCTACCTCCATGTGAGGTCCAAATGTAAAAATAATTACATATTCTTACTCCCCTCATCATTCTCTACACTTCTCTCTTTTCAAAATCCTAAAATGAGGAAGTTCATCTCCATGGGGTTTCCCCATTCAAAGAGAAAATAGCATCAATGGGTAGCTTGGAGTCTCCTCTCTCCATTAAGGTAAAAATCTCCATGAAAACCTCAAGTTTTCTTCATCTTCTTTTGTAGCCGATTTTTGCCCATTGTAATGCCCCATTTTTCTCTCTATTTTGAGCATCAATTCAACCTTGCAGTGGTGGTGGATTCACCTTCTTGAACCAAGGGCTAAAACCCCTCCTAAAACACTCCAAAGGTAAACCCTAGAAATTATGTTTTAAGCACTTAAATGAATTAATATAAATCTAAGGGTTAGTATGTTAATTGCACTTGTTTTGTGTGCATTGGGTGATGGGAATGGAGTTTAGCAACTTCATTCCCCATGTGACCGATTTTGTGCAAGAAAGAGAGAAGGAGAAGAAATGGAAAAGAAAGAAGGAAATTAAAAGCTCAAGGTAAGAGCTCTTTCTTAATGCTAAATCATAAATGCATTAGAGTAATGAGAATGGGTAAAACTAATTAAAGAACCCAAAATATTGTATTAGTGTTGTAGTTGAGGAAGTTTGAGAATTTGTGAGCAAGTATGTGAATTATAGGCCTTGGAGCCAAATGTAATGTGTATGTGTATTTGTATTGTTGATTAATGGAGTATTGATGTATTGAGAATTGCCTTGAGTGCTGGTAGGACCCTTGTATGGGTGTGGCTAGATTAGGAATGAATTTGGTGAGAATGGATATATGTGGAGAAGTTGGAATTGTAGGTAAACTATGGCAAAATTTCAGTAGGAAATGCGCATTTATGGATGACTTGGTGAATGGGAGAACCAAAGTGAGTATTGGATTGAGTAAGGATGTTTAGTAACAATGGAGTAGTAGTTATAGTGTAAGAATGAAAGGGGATAAAATCTGTAGCAAGAGGTGTTGGATTGCATTGGAGAAACTAGGAAAAATTAGAGTACAAGATTTAGTGAAATGAATGTTGGACTTGGGTATGGGTATTGTATTTGCTTGAAAATGTATTTGGGATGCTAGGAGTGGCATTGGTAGAGGAAGTGTTGGATGGTGGAAGTTGGTTTAAAAATCTGTAGCATAAGTGAAACAAAAACTGTTGCATGTGTTGAAAAAGAAGTGAGGAAATTGTGTAAGTTGGTTGATGAATTTGGTAATGGAGTGGGTAGATGAATTAAGGTATTTTGGGAAGCCTAAATGGTACTAAAACATGTGGGATTACATGTAGGAAGATTAGGGAAGAAATGGGTTAGGAAAGAAGTGAAAAACAAAATCGGTAGGAAAGTTCTGACTTCGACCGACCCAGAGGTTGGGTCGGTCGGTGGGTCGGTCGGAGCATAGACGATGGGACGTAAACCTTCTGGAATGGACCGACCCAGAGGTGTATGGGTCGGTCGAAACAGTCCTGGGTCGGTCGGGAAGAATTTAAGGAACGGGAAACTTACTGGAATGGACCGACCCAAGGGGTTGGGTCGGTCGGTGGGTCGACCGGCCCTAACTTACAAAATATATATATATATATATAATAATATAGAAATCTTATGTATGTATATATATATATATATAGATAGATATAGATATGTACATATATAAGGGACTTTAGTAATACACCAAAAATGTAACACTAATGGTAAGAAAGTAAGTATATGAGTAGGAAAACAAGTATGGGAAGTAATTAAGAAAGTTGAGAGTATAAGAACTTTAAGTTAAACCGAAGTAACGGGATAACGGGGTGGTAAGTACGGGAGTAGTAGTAGCTATGTATGTATTGTAATGCCTAGTATTAAAGGAACCATTTGGCATGTCGCCGGAGGTTCAAGAATAAGACTCGAGGAGCGAGAGTGAACCAAAGGAACAAGGGAACACCCAGTAAAGTAATTTCCGGAAAAAAGTATGATTTCTTCATGCTCTGTATCCTAACCTGGTTACCCGATTTGGTGCTTATTTGATCGCTAAATAAGATAAATGCATGAAAGGAATTTATTGCACTTATTGGTGCTTGATATATAGTGTTCTTGATATATTTGTCTTGAACATTAGTTTGTATAATTCATGAAATGAATGGATGAGAATGAAATGCAATTGTATTGTGTAGTGTACTTTGTAAAGTATTATACCTTGGTATGGATGTGTATGTGTGCATTGTATTATTGTGGTCTGAATGTGATGACTTCTACTAATTCCTAACTACCTAACTTCTAACGTAAGTATTGAGTAAATTGGAATGAGTAGAAGTCCGGTAAAGTTTCGGCCACGCGTGAGGATGAGGAGACACAAGAGGTTGGATCCGATTCCTGGTTCTTAAGCTGGTCCACGGCCCAAACCCCTTAAATGGATAGCATCCTGGATTAGTGAACCAAGTAAATCCCGGTGGTGGGACAGAGTAGTCCCCGGGCCGGAGGTCCTGACGACTTGACTTGAGTATGTAGTAAGTAAAGTAAAGTATTGTATGAGTAATGGTCTTGGCTGGTGTAAGTCATTGACCCCGAGTAAAAGAGAAATCTCCACCCGATTAACCCGGGTGGACAAATGGAGCTAACAAGTATTGTGTATTGAGTATGTATGGTGTAAGTATTGTGTATGAGTAATTTGGAAGAAGGTAAGTATGTATGGGGTGACTTGTATTGTATACCTTGTATGTATTGCAGTGTATGGATGTATTCCTTGTGTAATATTTTGGTATTGAGAATGAAGCATGTATGTATGTATGAGCATGTATGCATGTAATTGTAAAATGAATTGCATGTATTCGACCAAGTGGTCGGCGTACCCTCGCTAGCACGCGGGGTATGCGGAAGTCATATGCAGCGAAAGCTGAGCCCCTAGGGGCAACGTTTTTAGTGTGCATGTACCCGAAGCAGTTATGGTCACAGAAGAGACCGGTGGACATGCCTCGATTATTAGGAATGAAATGTAGATAGTAGAGAATGGTACAAGGCTTGCAGCCTAGAAGTAGAAGTGTACCAAGGGGTACACCATAAGCATTGGAATCATGTAGTTGTGAGGAATGGGTAGATGTAGACTCTTAATGAGTATGTATGAAACTGAAGGAGGTATTGTATTTGTATAAGGATCTTAGTAACTCGGTGCATTATATTGTATTGAACTTATGGAGCATTGTATGAAACGGAGCATTATAGTATTTGTAGGTAATTGAAGTGTGTATTGTAATTGTGTAGTACTCGGATATTCCGGTCCATCAGACCGATGCTGTATGTAGTAGTAGCCTTGTAAGTCACGTGGGTGGCTAACGTCATTGTATCACCCGCCGTCGTGTAAGAATGTATCCGCTGCGTGAGTATGAATGTATAAGGAGATTGGACTGTAATGACGGTATTAGCGGTAGGGGTGTTACAGGTCTTGTTCCTGGTCTCCCTCGTTTCCGTATTGAAACTTTGGAGTGGAGTCTTCTCATATCTGAGAGACGGGTTGATCTCTCATCACTCGGCTCTAAAGGAAGTCTATGCAAAGGGTGAGGAGCGTACTTTTCAGCCAAAGGTGTAGAATACTTGTGCGCTCTCCCAAATACATTCTATTGGGCCCACTAGCTCCGTAATGAGGTGCAGACCCACGTGCATAGGGCTTGGTTTGCCATTTTGTGTTCCTAAGGACATATTATAGATGGTTTATTAGCAGGAAATTATTGTTGACTTTGTTGCAATATGACAGTGCCATCCGCGGTCTCTACTTAATTGGAAGCGAAGGTATCTTAATCGGTGCGGTATCA
Organism: Limonium bicolor; assembly: GCA_023374045.1. Taxonomy (NCBI): domain Eukaryota; kingdom Viridiplantae; phylum Streptophyta; class Magnoliopsida; order Caryophyllales; family Plumbaginaceae; genus Limonium; species Limonium bicolor. The sequence continues at coordinate 172,072,348 of CM041781.1, forward strand.
TTAATTGTACATGCACACGATTGTTCTAAATCGTATCCAAATGTTCTGGATTACTAGTGTGGAATACATTTTGGATTGTTATTATTTTCACTCATTGGTTCCTAGTTGAGGTGAAGCATGACATTGACCATCGTTTGTCATTAGTGCTCTTGCACTAGTCTCTGAAGTTTGAGATGCATCAGTCCATAATCCACGAAAATATTTCTTGTCATCCCGTGCTTCTAGGATGTTTAGTTCCGGAGTAACACTTTAATTGTAATATTTGTTATGTACTTAGTGATGTTATATATTGCATTTTCAGCCTATTGTTCTCACGTCAATACTTGTATGGTTAGCCTCACTTTTGCAAGGGGATCCATTATTGTGTTTACATTGAGCCATGCCTTATTTGACATCCCATATGGGTACGTTCCTTGGCAATTAGGGCATTTTTCCTCTGGTATATTTTATATCCTTTCTATCTTTCCATGTTATTTAATAAGAGTATGATTGTGCATGACCTCTTGTGTGGATTATAACGTTGAACGTCACATTTATTTGGAGTGTGTCCTCTGACGGTCTAGGCTGTTTATATAGCTTGCTTACAATTTATTTCTCATTGTTTGGGTTCCAAGCGAGTTCCACTCGTCTGGTCTTTGCCAATGTATTTATTCTAATGGTTGTTTACAATGGTTGCTTCTGTGCGCACCATATTTCAGTCAATTCGACGGTTAAGTTATTGAAACATTTGCCTTATAGCTTAGGGCATCTGCTAGTGTGCTAGCTTTGCCTGTCTTTTATTGTATATTGATGTACTTATGTTCAGCCCCTTTGTGGGTGAAGACGTATTGTTGCTCTTAATTCGACACATAGGATTGTTACCTCATTCAGTAATGTTTGTGTTCTTTGTTGGGGAGTAACTCTCTTTATGCCCCTCTTATGGGTGGCGATTTTTACCGTTGCATAAGTTCTTTTGGATGCTAAAATTTGTGTTGGTGTGAGCAATTATTGAACTTTATGAGGGTGTTAGTTATGATTATTCGCCCATTTAATGGGTTTTCATAGCTGTCATTAGGTTGACTATCAACTCTCTCCTCTTTCGAGAGGTTTCCTTTTATGTTATTATGTGTTAACCATTCCTTTGCGGAGTTATGACTTAGTCGTGTTCTATTCAAGGTTTTTGGTACTTCTAATCTCGTTGGTTCAATTGAAACTCCTCTCGTTAATTTACTTTAGATAGTTATTTGTACTGATCTGGATTTGTGTCACTAACCTTGTTATGGAGTTGACTACTTCTTGCATTTCTTACACTACGTGTCTACATGTATGGGGTACCCTACTGATACATTGCTACTTACTTGACTACCTTATAAATAAGTCCGTCAAGCCCACAAGCTCCTATGGAGTGCGGTCGTCCCATATCTCATTTTGTATGCTTGTAGTGTACGTCACGCATTCGTGAAGTATTCTGTTGTCAATCTCCCTTTTTAATTCGTGTTGGGGTTTCCTAAGGAAATTTCTTTTCGGTTCCCTGGGTTCCCAACCCAATGGTGTGATTATGTACCTTTCATTCGACAGGTGTTGTGATATCTCGCCCCTAACGGTAAAGTTTGCTTCTGAGTGGTACGAGGTGGTCTTTCTCCTCTGTCATTGGTTTCGTTGTTGACATGAGTCCACTGATGCTTTCAAGGTATTTACTACCTTTCGTATTGATAAGTCATTGTTGTTCTATTGTTTAGTAAGTCCTTTGTTGGAGTTACTTATGTGTTGACTCAAACTATTGTTAGCTGGTTACCACATGCGTGGTTTGGCGCTTGTTCGTTGTTTCTTGCTCTTATTCATAAGTTAGTAGGTTATGCACGTTATTTACGGTACATATTATAGTTCTTATCACTTTACCCTATCACTTGGGTTATATCATTAGGTGTATTTTCTGATTTCATGGCGGAGATTCGTATTCTCTCCTTTTATGGAAGTCCTTATTGCGGTCCGGTTTTAACTAGTTCCCATTACTTGTCATATTATTTTAGGTGTTATTATTCAATTGGTATACATATTGGAAGGTAGTCGGAGGCGGTATTTTTGCCCTCCCAAACTTGTGTTCTTCTCATGTACATTGGGTACTTCTACTTTAAACTTGTGTTTTATAACATTTAGACTTGTTGTCTTGTATTATTGATTAGGCTGCATGCCATTGTTTAACTCACATGGTCATTTCCCTGACAGTCGTCATATTAGTAGACGACATGTCTTAAACACACATTTCCTCTTGTCACCCATTGTTTGGCGGGATGCCAATGGTGGTAGCCGTTCCTCTTTTATTTGGAAATTTCATCCAATGATCGGTGTGATCAAAAGAATCAACACTGTGTACTTGCAATTTGACAATTGTTCATCCCTTGTTGGTTATGGCATTCTTTGGTATGGCTAGTGCCTTGGGTGGTAATGATTCAAGTGTTCAACTCTGATTTGCACTTAAAGTTGCGATCAGTTTAAGTATTAATTGTGTTGTAATGTAACATTTTCAATGTTGGTCCTACTAAGGACTAGTATGTTCTTTTCTTCTTCCAATATTTATTATGTGTTGGTATGCCATTATGGGCGTAGCATCAACCCTGATTGTTACGTGGTTATGTTCCACCATCATTCTTTATAAAAATATGTTCAGGAGTGAACTGTGATTCACGAGTATTCATATTTGACACCTTATTCATTAGATTGCGTGTATTTTAGCTGTCTGCAGCTGTTACACTTCAGTTCCTTGTTTACTCCTAATATAATTAATTACGACCACTTGTAGAGAGTTTAAGGAATCATCTGACCCTGATGTTATCAGTATCAGTGTTGGACTATCCATTCACCCCAATTTGTGTTCAGCTTCCCTTGACCTATACCGGATCAAGTTCCACTTCCCACGTCAATTTCAAACCATTAAATGATTTTGACAAGTTTGGTTATGACGCTTGGCCAATAAGCCGATGTTATTGATTAATTATTGTAAAATGGGGGTAGTTTGTTATGGGCTGGAGTATGTCCTTTAGTAGTAATGTTCCGACTCATCGGGTCCTCCCGTGGTTGCAGTTTTTGTATTCTAAGGGTTTTGTGACCCTATGGTGACAAGTTGTAGTTACATAAATTGTACTATAATTGTATGAGTATTTAGTGATTTCCGGTAGTCATGACCTACACGGTCTTGTAGAATCCAATCCTAACTGGCGTTATTCTTGCAGTTACAGTTGTAATCATAGTTGTAGTTACAGTTATAATTGCAGTTGTAGTTGTAGCAGTGGTTGCAGTTGTAGGATTCATATTGAAGTTGTGTGAATGTTTGGCGATTACCAGTGGACATGGCGTTGCACCTATCGCCTACATGGTCTGTAAAATTCAGTTGTATTTGTTGTTATAGTTATGGTTGTGATCGTAGTCATGATTATAGCCATAATTGTAACCATAATCGTAGCCATCATTTTAGCACTTGCTGTATCAAGTGCGCGAGGTAGACGGAATTGTGAGTATAGTATTGGCTATAGTGCTTGCTGTAGAAAGCGCGCCAGGCAAGTTGAGTCATCGGTTCCCGGTATTGTTTGTTTCACTGACGCTTCGGTCGTTTGAGTATGGTTTAGATGATTTGTTTTGAAAAGGGTAGTATTGGAGTTATTTCGGTTCGTTAAGGTATGGTAAGTTTTCTAAGGTAGTTCTATTTCTAGGTTTTCTAAGTTAGGCTCTTTCTGAGTTTTGCTTTAAACTCCTTCATGGTAGGAAGAGGTTCTGACACATGTTCCTGCAGTAAATTCATTAAGTTAAGGATGTGCGGTTACCTAGATCACGCTGCGTACTAGTACCAGCGCCTAAGGTTCCCACAAAAATTCAGGGTATTCTGCCCCTGGTGACTCCTTTCCCCTTCTAGAAGCTCATATCGACTGGGGTCTACTCCGCGTGGCTACCTCGTGGTGCTTTGGGTCCAGCAGATGGAGCACTCTAGTTGTCCTTGGTACGACATTCCTCTTCTTGAGCGTTGGGTTGTAGTAATTTTAGGAGTTTAGCTTGTAAGCTCATATAGTTATTGTGATTGTAGGTCAGATTTTACTGAGCCTTCTAGGTTGTACCCGGTTGAAGCTATTCCCTTTCCGGGAGAGACTTCCATGCAACCCTTGGTTCCGCATGTTATGCATTTTGATAGTCGTCTAGAGTTCGTCCTTTTATCTTTCTATTTTCAGGTGCAACCGTGCGTGCTTTCCTCGGATTAATTGGACAGGGTTTCAGTGTCTAATTGTAAGCCGACTCGATTTTCCTATGGATTCCTATCCTCTCCAAAGTAAGGTTTAATGTATATTCTTCACTAAGTATAAAGTACGCTTCTGGATAGTAGCTATCAGGACCCCCGGTCCTTAATGACTCATCGTATCTCAAGCTCTTCTGTTTGTCTTGATGTCACAGTGACTATAGCAACCGCATCAGTCTTCCGAATAGGAGGAATTCTTCTATCTCCTTGGCGCCATCCGTTACATTGTTTCCTTGGGTGTTACTCGAGATGGGGGCAGCGGCGGGTGGGGTACCACTGTTGTTCCCTGGGATGTTCTTCCATTAAGCTAGTGCGGTGACTGCCGTCTCAACGCTATTCGGGGTTACAGGACCTCCATCACCCCCGACATGCTTCTTCTTGACACCTGCAATACGCTATGTCGTATCATTACTCGGTAGTTTACCGTATAAAAATCAATAACACATAAATTCCATTAAGGCTAATATTGTTACGCATTTAGGGTTGCTAAGACACTAGTTCGTTTAAGACCATACGTCTCGTACCTTACAAACGTTTTCCATATTCCCATAATCATAAGCTCACTGTCTTAGTCCTAATATCGCGTCATCAGAACAGCACTCCGCTCTAATACCACATTTGTAACACCCCACTCGATAAACTTGTAATAATCACTCTCGTACATAATTAGAGATCTCACAGCGGAAGTTAAACTACATTAATCCTCACTTGGGTGTCACATGCCATTACTCGCCTATGCGAGTAAAGAAGTATAACCGAAATACAACAATTCAACAACAACTAACCGTAGTTGAAATACCCCAAACCTTAATATATTAATGAGCTATCTAATTAGGATATACTAAGGCTAGAACGTGCCTTAGAAACATTAGAAGAAGTGTTAAACAACAATTTACACCAAAACATGCTTTAGGAACAATTAGAGCAAAAGGTGTTTTAAAGAGCACAAATAAATTAGGGAACTACCAATAAGTTCCCAAGAGATTTCAAATGTGAAATACCTCCAAGATTAGTAGTACGCATTAAGCGGAATTAGCGTTTAAACCGAAAATGCACCTTAGAGCACAAAAATGTGCTTTAAAGGAAAATGTGTTTTAAGAAACCATAGAGATTTCATAACCTCAATTATGATCCAAAGTGAATTCATAAGTCTTATAATCAAGCTAAGAACATTATGAAACTATTACCAAAGAAAACCAAGCTCAGAAACAACTCAAGACAAAAATATGCCATAAAAACCCCTTAAAGCATATTTTGGATATATTGTCTTATGAATGAGTCTTGGATGGTTTTAAAGGCTTTATTATATGTGAATGTACTAAAATAAAATAATAAAATTATTTTCAAAGCAAACCAAACTCTAAAAAGATTTAAGACACAAAAAGGAGCCCGAAAACTCCTTAAAACGTGTTTTTGCGAATTGTCTTCGAAATTGGTTTTGAGTGGCTAGTTGGCCTTGTATACAAACTAAAATACATGTATACTACCTAATATCATATTAGGAATTTAATCTAAAGATTTTACCAAAAATTTTACAAATATAATATTTAATGTGAATAGTAACCTCAAATAGTGTCCATTTAGTCAAATATTGACCAAGAATGGTCAATGGTCAAAAATTGACCATCCTTGGATATTGATGTCGGAAAGGACAAAAAAGAAGGCCAGCTTCTCAATCAAGTTACGTAAAGCACATTGATGATATGTTAAATTACTATTCAAATTATTACTTTATATTAATTTAACATATCTTAATTAAACTACTTTTCTCTTCTTCTTCTTTGCTTTCCACGAATCCCTTTCATTAGCTGCTGTCCCAAACCGTGAGTCTTCAACATTAGAAGCTCCCTCCCTTCTCCTACATTGGTTTTCCTTCATTGTTGCCATTTAGGAGCTTAAAGAACACCTTATCTTGTAGAAATCATAACTTTCTCATCTTAAGTCCAAATAACAAGCTTGATAGCTCGTTGGATTACTCTTTCGAAGAGATTTACAACAATAGCTCATGAGCCCCCAGATTCTCAGGAAAACCCACAAAGAAGTGTCTTTTATTCTTGAGGTAAAACATTGCCTTTTTGGAAACTCTTTGTTCTTTGATTTTTCATCAAGGCCGAGTGCCTAGGGTTACTAACCCTTCTTATTCTTCATCTTATTCTATAATTTTGGAGCCAATTTATCTGGCAAATTGCTGTCAAAATTTCTAAGGAAATCAAGCTTAATATTAAGCTAAAGGTTAATATACAAGGTAAATCCTACAACTACCTATTTCAAGGTTCTAATTGTTGATCTATATATGATATAACCTATTGTTTACCTTGTTTATTATTGCCGAATTTATTAGGTGTTAGATTTAATTTTTGACACCTTAAATGTTATTACCTTATAAATCTAAAGTTAGATTTATAACCCTTAAGATATAAGCTTCAATATAAGCTATCATAATATGTAAGAAAAATTCATATACTATAATTTATATGGTGGCCGAAAATTAGGAGGTTATATATGAGTTAGAAAAATTATCTAACTTAGTTAAATTAAAGAAATTAGAGTAATTAAGAGTAATATGTAAAATTTAGGAAGTTTTGGTACCTAAAGGTGAATACCGAAAATTAATGGGGTCAATATGGAATTTTTGAGAGTTTAGATGATGAGAAAATAATTGTATAAATAAGTTTACAATTTATAAAGAGTTTATTAGAATTATAAGGAATTTATAAGGTTTTTGGTATATTTAAGGTTAATAAAAGATGGTATTTATATACTATAACATTAGATAATTAAATCTGGTGATTTAGAGATGTTTAAAATGATTTTTGATGTTCAAAAATCTGTAGGAAAATTAGTTACAAAAATTAGAAATTAATTAGAGTTAAATTGGTTAATAAATGAGTTAGGATAAAAGAAAAGACCACAAGGGTAAAATGGTAATTTCCCTGGTCAAACATGGTCAAACTTGGTCAATGTAAGTTTGTGAAATTTTTAGAGGAGCTAGAATAAAAATTTTAGCAAAAGATTAGATATTAAAAGGATAAAGGAATAAAAAGTTAAGTTAAATTAACTTTACGGGTAATATTGTAAATAATGGAAAGTTAGGGGGTTTGACCATAAAAGGCTGGTCAAACTTGGGTATATTTTGGTATTTGACCAAAAGTATAAAAGAAATTAATTAAGAAAGACTATGGAAGAAATTAGAAATAAAAATAACAAGTTTAGAACTTATTATGAGTAAAATAGAGATTAAGAGAAAACTATGGATAAGTAATGTAAATAAAACATTTTTTATGTGTTTAGAAGGTTAAGGAAATTAAATAAAAAATTTAGAAATAAGTTGTAAAAGAAACAGAGTTAAGACAGGGTTAAACGAGACCCGTATATAAATTAAGGTATACGAGGGGTATACTCGTAATTTAACAAGTAAAGGTGAAATCAATACTTAATGTATTTTAAAGAAAATACAAGTTATATTGGAAAAAGAAATAAATACGTATTGATACGGAGTATCATACGGACGTATACGTAAATTTTGGTATACATGGAAAATACCCGTATACGTGAATAGTAAATACATATACATGAATAGTAAATACGTATACATGAATAGTAAATACATATACGTGAACAGTACAATACGAGTCGTATACGTGAACAGTAAAATACAAGACGTATACATGAATACGGTGAACAGTAGAATATGAGACCGTATAAATGAATAGTGAAATACGGATGAATAGTGAAAAATACTAAAACCAAATACAAGGTCCGTATAAGTCTAAAGTTGCTAACTGTGCAACTAAATAACTGCTAACTATGTTAGTATGTTAATGAATTAGAATTGAGTTTAAAACCGCTCCTAAATGAACAAACCCGTTTAACGGTATACTATTATACCCGGGTTAACCTAGGAGGAGGTTTAAGTTGAAAAGAGAACCCAAATTAGTTTTAAGACACAGGATACTAATACTAGTTCTGGCTACAGATCTAGATAGTCGGAGGCGTTCGGCGGATTAGGCGAACGTGGTGTTAAGAGCTAGCCAATCTCCCATTGACATTTAAGGGCCTAAGTGCCAAGCATTTAAGTTTATACACTATATGATGATGTGGTGTAGTTTTAGTGTAAATTGTGTGTTAAGATGATGTAATGAGAATTTGAGTGATCTTGGTTGTTTGATGGTGAAAACCAAGTGTTTAGGTGTAGCAATATACTAGAGAACCCATGTCAAAATTTGAAGGAGAAACATGATGTCTAAGATAATCTAAGGAGATTGTATGGCTAAGGAAGTACTAGGAATTTTAGGTGTTGTGTTGGTTAAAAAGGAATGAATCTAAGATGTTCTAGAGAACTAGGATGACTTAGGTATGCCCATGAGTAACTAAGGGTTACAATGGTGAATTTTAGGTACCAAGACCTTGATAAAAGAAGTTAGGAAACTTTAGTAAGTTTGGTGTGAATGAGTGTAAAACTTTGAGATGGTTTAGGTAGAAACTAGAGTTTAGAATTTAAGGAAGGCTTGGAAAATGTAATAGGGGTGGAAAATGGTGTATATGGTGTGGTCAAGTTCTTAAGGAGGGAACATTTGGTTAGTAGAAGTTCTAGGTGAAAGGTATTTTGAAAATGTAGGAAAGAAATAAGTGTTAAGTGTTGGTAGTTGTTCTAAGGATTGAGTAAAGGATTGGAATGATCTTTGGAGGTTATTTTAATGAGTTTGGAGGATGATTAAAGGTGGGTTTAAGGGTCTAAATGATGTTAGAACACATTAGGAGGCTTGAGGAAAAGTTTGGAGAAGATTAGACAATTTTTGGGCTTGTTCTGGACTGGTCCGACCCAGTTGGTTGGATCAGACATGGGTCGGACGTCCTCTGTTAAGTCACCCGTAATGTTTCTGGAAAGGTCCGACCCAGGGGACTTGGGTCGGACATGGGTCGGACGGGTGAGTCTTAGAAGACGGAAAGTTTCTGGAAGGGTCCGACCCAGGGGACTTGGGTCGGATTTGGGTCGGACGGAGTAGAATTTTACAATCCGAGAGTTGCTGGAATGGCCGACCCAGTTAATTGGGTCGGACGGTGGGTCGGACGACCCTTAACATTTAAAAAAAAGAAAATTTTTAGGATGCTTAATGGTGTCAATGGTACACCATTAAGAGGGCAAAGATGATTAGAAAACCTAAAGACCTAGAGGATTAAGTTAAGTATAAGTGTACATGTTTAAAGTTAAGTTACAAGATTAAGCTGTAATCTTAAGAGGTATTAGATGGGGGATCATTAAGGGTTAAGTAATTTAAATAAGTTAAGTAATGCGCAAATAATTAACAATCTAAGTTGGGTGAATTTTAGGACATTAAAGTTTGGAACCCGGAAGAGAATTAAACTACGTGACAATCGACGGTGAACGGTACAGTCTTTCTTGTGACCTGCTTGCGAACGAGGTGTCCCTCGGCTTGTGTGCTATTAGTTTATGTGTGCCGACTAAACAAGATAAAGCATGCAACCGGTTTATTATGCTTATTGTGTGTGTGTTGTTTTACACTAACACATGAGACTTGAGAAAGTTACTAACAAGGTTTAGTACGAATGAGATTAAGATGAGGTGCTATATTGTTTAGTAGTTGGTTAATACCCGAGAAGGTTTAACTAACACTTGGTTTGTAAGATTTTCACTAACTGGAACTTAAGGGGGGAGTGAGGAATCCGGGACTGACTCCGGTCATGCATGTTAAGGAAAAAGGGGGTCGGTATCTGAATCAGATCCGACTTCCGCTTGAGGACTTGTTGCCTAGAGTCGGATGCCGGCTCAGCCACCTTGAGCCCCACAGTTCAAGGTGGGTGGCAGTTAAGATGGTGTGGTAGGATCACCTAAATCCTAAGATTAAAATAAAATACAACCACTTCTATTTTAAAGAACGGTTTGTATACTGAGAATAAGATTGAGGTTAAGATAAGGACTGAGGTTGAGTTAAGTTAAACTGGACTAAGGTTAAATGGCATTGAGGTTTGAGGAGTTTATTGATTAACTCGTTTACTAGGGGAACGCAGTTGAGCCGTTCATTGTGTGTGAACTATTTTGTTTTTTGTGGATTGTTGTTTATTGCACTTCATATTATGATTGTGTATCTAATCAATTTCCATGCTATCGATAATTAGTCGTCGTAGCCCCGTTAGCTTGGGGGCCATGAGAGGGCGTACCAGCATTCGTGCTGACCCCCTTTGGGGGCTGTTTTTATTTTGCAGGTAAGCGTCCGCTGAGGAGTCACCCTGAGAGTGGGGGTGGTTAGACTTAGGACGGGTTGTTTATTTTGAACACGGGCTGCGCCTGTGCACCCGCCTGTCTATAATTAAACTAATACAGTTTATGATTATGACTTAGAAACTTAAACTCGGTTGGTTGGTTGGTTGGTGGTATTTTGAGCGGTTGTATATTTTGGATAAGCATTGTAAATCGGTAAGGTCGGTATTTTCTATGATCAGACCGTGGCAAGGTCCCGGTAGTTGTTATATCCGCTGCGACGTTTTTGATTAAGTGTTAAGTTTTGCGATAACCACGATTGGCTTTGGACGGGGTGTTACAACCACCTACATGGAGTTTAGGAGAATGTACCATTGCCGACGTACACAATACCGATAGCCCATCTTGCATGGCGCACTTGCCTTGGCAAGTGCCACCGCAATGAAGCTTTACAGGAAGCCGTGAAGACCAAATGGTAAAAACCACGGATATAATACATATTAACACCGGATTACAAATCCTTAAGACTGAAGAGGGAAACATCGGGAGGGCCTGACGGCTTGACCATGACAACTAAATCAATACACCAGTCAGCCGGGAGCTGGACTTGGTCAGCAAACTAAACGACGTGAGCTTCAGCAACAGACAACCGCCACTACAGGTAAGAAAACATCAACCCAAAACCAAGCCTAACCTTGAATGGGAGAACCGAAGAGATTACTCAACAATGTGAGAAGACCAGATGTAAGTAATAACCTACAAGGAAGTATTACGACATACAATGAAGATGGATGACATAAAAAAACTTTCAATAAAAACGGGATGAACTCCCAGAATAATACCATCAACAACACTCTTCATTGAGGATGTTGATAAACCCCAGAAACAGAATCAGATAAAACAAATTTAAGCAATGACCTACCTAGGATCAATGACGTGCAATCCTGAAAGAGAGAACCTCAAAAGGACTACACCATAGAGTTGGTATAGTCGGGCTGGAAAAGGCCCATAAACGATGGTTAGTATTGCTTGCCTAACTCATTAACACCCGAGTATGATTAGTCATTAACGGGTGGCGTAGTCAACGAATGTTGAACAAAGTATTGACATGGCAGCACATGATAGCCAGGGTAAATATCCGACTTAGACACCTGAAGGCAGAGGCCTAATGAAAACTAATCCTTAATTGCTAAAAGACGCAAGTCTATGAGAGTGAAGGTATTGTCACAGACACTGATTAACATCGGATTACCTAAGTGAACTTCCACAACAGGAAGCGAGTTACAGCAACTTATTGTGAAACCCAATATTACATCCAATGGTGTGACCCAACATTGACAGAGCTCAGAGAACAAGAGAATTACGTGGATAACCTACAGATGATTAAGAATACAGCAGTAAACCGAACACCGGCTATCACTTGAGACTAATCAAGCATTAAGGGCCTACGAGCCAAGGATGTTAAATACATCAGAGCTCGAGGCACAGGAAAGCATAAAAGGCTTATCTAGGCCAGGAATGAACTACAACTCGTACATACGAGTGGTTATGAAAACCTATACTAAATTGAGGAAGAATTGCCAGGAAAGGGCACCAATGAGAATGTTGAGATAGTGCTATTGATAGGGGTGGAGAACGAACCATTCCTTTTAGGGTGGGGATACCTCTCCTTGTTGTGAGGCCATGAGTGGGAATAAACCCCTCAAAAAGGGCTTTCACTTCTTATAGATTGAATACTCTCTATTGGAGAATGGGAACCGTAGACCTTGAAATTACCTTAGAACATTCCAGTTACACATGAATAATATGGAAGGCTGCAGAGACAGACCTCATATCCAACACCCAGGATTTAAGAATCAGCAATCGTCAGAGATAAACATTGTGAGTGCGTAGTATGGCACGTCAAGTGACCAACACTCAAAAGAGCTTGTGATTCAACGGATGACTTCTTCAGTAACCAGTTAAATTACATGGTAAATAACGTCATAAAGGATGAAAGAATGTGAGAGAAATTAGCCTACTTACGAACCGGAGATTGAAGCAGAACACCTTCATATTAGGAGATAACCATTTTACAACACGATACGGCAACCGCCAAACATCGAAATTAGAGAACTCCCAGTGTGTTTACAACATGAAAGGGATTGAAAATAAGACAAAACGTTAAAGTCAACAATTGAAGAATTGCGCCATCAATGGGTAATATGAGAAAGCTAAAGCTACTTCGGTAGTGGAGGCCATGAGAATAATACCTGTCAGGTAGATTAAGTTACGGTGCACAGCAAAGCAACCACTATATATAAGCCATCAAATATTGATACGAAAGCAATCAGATTTATGAATTAAAACCCGATGTAAGTAAGGTGATGAAATGGGAGATAGAATGTGCAGTAACGCCAGTAGCCTGGACCATGTGATGAAAGGTTTCACAGGAAGCACACTGTCCATTCCGTAAGGAGCTGGAAGTGCATTCCTAGTATATCGACATGAGAAATAAGATAAGAGGCTCTAAGGAAAGAGACCTCAATTTACTAAGGGATTGAGTCCGTACTAAATACAGAAGGTATAATGTAGTTATGAATCCAGTAGATGGATATTCCTTGATTAAGTTCAAGAAGAACGACATGTGCGTTATAATGGATTGATGAAAGAGGAGATCGACAACAGATACTTCACAAATTAGCTGTAACTAAGCGTGTGACGAACAATACAAGGATACTTAAACGAGATGTCGGACGACCGCACTCCAAAGGAGCTTGTGGGCCTGATGGACTTATTTATAAGTTAGTCGGGTAAGTAGCCATGTACCAGTAAGGTACCCCATATATGTAAACCAGTAGTGTGAGAAACGCGAGAAGTAGTCGACTTCGTACGACAGTCAGCGATGCAACTCACACCAGAACAGCAATTGGCCGCAGACAATGAAGAGGAAGAACTCAGTTTAAACTAGAAGATTAAAAGAGTCAGAGAACTCATTCCATGAGGAAACAATTAAAAGTTACAAAGTAGGAGAAGCACTGATTAGTAAGTATGAACAATTAATATGTCTCAAGATTTATGAGGAAATTGTGAAGAGCAATAAGCACTAAACAGTAAGTCCAGATGACACAGGAATCTCAGACTGAGGGTCAGTTAGCTAGTAGGAAATAATTCAGCGCTGGGAACAGCACTGAGAACATCAGTACTCCAGAGAACTGGAATAGACAAGCTATAAACTGATAGAGACCGTGTATAGATAAAGATACCACACGTCCATTAAGAGAACTTTATTCCTAAGTTATAAGGATACAAAGGAGCTGAAAACATATTGAAGAGGATAGGAAGGGCAAACTAAGCCCCAAGACTATCAGAGTTGCGCAGCAGAAGCTAGTGGACCATATCTTAAAGGTTTGATATACCTGACAAAAGAGAAGAAGGAAGGATGTGTCTCACATCTTCCAATCGAATAAAATATACGACTTATCTATCAAATACTTTGGAGCCTTAGAGACTACACTTGAACCAGTTGTAAGATTGGTATAAAGACCAATAAGAATCCTTGATACAGAGACTAAGCCATTACAATGGTGAGGACCCTCTGACCCAATCATAATGTGAGATAGACTACATGGAAGCTAGACTGCTCCATGACACCTAAACATCTTGAACCGCAGTTCAAGAACAATATAATGTTGATTACGTGGGCGTAATCCATTTTAAGGGGGGTAGAGCGTACAATCGCTTAGCCTATATTTCACGTATTGAGTACGTAACCTACAGTGTGCGTAGCACAATACAATTAGTTGTGATGTTTGATACGTATGTTATATAAACACATGTATTCATTTTTATGTGGTTGTGGTTATTACGCACAATTAGATGCGAATACCAGATGTATTAGAGGACTACCTCGTTAACTTTGGTGCGAGAATTCAGGAAAAGAGGAGTAGAAACTCCAGGAGAATTAAAATCCCTACGATATGTATTTATATGAGACCAAATATGGTAATGTTATGAGGTAAGAATCGGTATGAGACCGATGTAGAACCTGGTAGGAATTAAATTCTCTAAGTAATTGTTGAGAGGTGAATTAAGAATGACTGATGGACTGAGTTCCATAATTTGGAGATGTATTGGTTTATGATTATGACTAGAAGGATTAAAAGATATAAAATGCTACATGAATAATTATTTGGTTGTTTGAAGTTGACGTGGGAGGTAGAACTTGATCTTGGCCAGATCAAGGAAAACTGAACACAAATTGGGGTGAAAGGATAGTTCAACACTGATGCTGATCACATCAGGGTTGGATGATTCCTGAAACTCCCTACAAGTGGTCACAATTAACCACGTTAAGAGGAGATGCAGTAGCATAAAGTGGAATTGGAGTTGACATGTATTTTCTGTATTACTCGCTCATGAACTCGAGGACATGAAAACCTTTGTCTTCCAACTGGTTACATGAGGAGTATACAGCAAAGAATATACAAAGAGTATTTTGATTACTAAAACATGCAAAAGACATGTTGTGTGACAATTGTGGTATATATATATGGCAGACCTTATGAGTCAGAATGCCTATACAGATATTGAGTGATCTATATGATCTTTTAGTGTGAAGTTACCTTTGTGTTCTGAGAGATATAGATACATAGGAACTTTGGGGACAAAGTTCTTTTAAGGGGGGTAGATTGAAATACCCCAAACCTTAATATATTAATGAGCTATCTAATTAGGATATACTAAGGCTAGAACGTGCCTTAGAAACATTAGAAGAAGTGTTAAACAACAATTTACACCAAAACATGCTTTAGGAACAATTAGAGCAAAAGGTGTTTTAAAGAGCACAAATAAATTAGGGAACTACCAATAAGTTCCCAAGAGATTTCAAATGTGAAATACCTCCAAGATTAGTAGTACGCATTAAGCAGAATTAGCGTTTAAACCGAAAATGCACCTTAGAGCACAAAAATGTGCTTTAAAGGCAAATGTGTTTTAAGAAACCATAGAGATTTCATGACCTCAATAAGGATCCAAAGTGAATTCATAAGTCTTATAATCAAGCTAAGAACATTATGAAACCATTACCAAAGAAAACCACGCTCAGAAACAACTCAAGACAAAAATATTCCATAAAAACCCCTTAAAGCATATTTTGGATATATTGTCTTATGAATGTGAAATACCCCGTAATTAAAAACAGTAATTAGGATAATTATATTTTTAAAGGCTTAATTACACTTAAATAAATACGAGGGAACAAATCCCGAAGAAAACGGACCTTTAAAATGGGCTAAAAGCATAAACGAACCTTAAAGCGCGTTTTTCGAGGAAACCGGGAAAACGTGACTTTAAGCGGGTCAAACAGACTCGTAAACACTTTTGGTCAACTAAATAATCATTAATAAATATTAGTGAATGTTTAGAACCAATAAAATTAATTAAACGAGAAAATTCTGGAAAACGGGTTCCGGTTAGTAAGAACTGTAACAACCGGGAAGTTGTGGGGTGAGAATGCAAATAAAGAAACTTAGTGTGTCCACTTTTGTAAATAAAAGTCAAAAATCTGTAGGATGGGTGTGTGTGGGCCGATTAAACTAGCCCTCTCCCTCTCTTTATTGTTCCTAATTCACTAAAGGACAAAAGAAATAAGTAAAGAAAAGCAAAATTTGACACTCTCTCTCCTCACAACCCATCCCCCCTTGCTCTCTCTCACGTAGCTCCCTCTCTCTCTTTTCTCTTCTTCTTCCTTGAGCTCCTCCATGGCGATTTGTTGAAGCCGCTACAGCCCTCTCCTTCTCTCCTCTCTTTGAGCACTCAAATCTTCTCCAAACTCAACAAAAAGTATACCATTGTAATCCCCTTGCAAAGGAGAACACTTTCCTCCTTTCAAAAATCCAAAAGCTTCATTTTCGTTTTTGTGGGTGTTCCCCATTTGAAGATTCAAGTCCACTATTAGAAGCACCTTCACCTCCTTATCATCTTGAGGTAAAAAGAAGTTCGAAAATCCATCATTTTTAGCTCTCATTAGCATTATAAGGATTTTCAGTTTTTGAACTCTTGGTCCTTCTTGTTCCAGCCGATTTTGGCTTCTTCCTTGGGCTAGGAATCTTGTTCTTTTGCTAACCAAGGACCTCACTCATTGGTTGGAAGGTAATAGCTTTTCTTAAACCCTAAAACTATGCTTTAAGCTTTAGGTTAATTAAGGGTAGTATTGAAATGGTATTGTGCATTGATATGGGTTGTAGAATTGGGTTGTGAACTCCATTCAAAACCGAGAACAAAGGAGAAGAAAGGAAGAAGAAGGCAAGAAGAAAAGAAAAACTAGAAACACAAGGTAATTACCTTTACCTTGAGCTAGTTTTGTATGTAGTATTGTAACAGATTTTGAGTAGTAAAATGAGTAATGTATTTGAGTAAGAGTAGTAGTAATGTAGTAGTGTAATGGAGAAGAGAATCAATCAGTTTTTGAAGTTTTTAAATGAGTTTTAAAAGCTTGGGAAAACATGGGGTATTGAATGTGTATGTGCAAGAATTTATTGTGGTAGTAGAGTTGAAATGTGAGTATGATGTATTGAATAAACAGGTTGTGTGAATGAGCATATATGAGCTGAAATAGAGTGTGGGCAATGTGAGAATTATAGGGGAGACTATGTCAAAATTTGTCTAAAAATTGAGGACTTAGTGTGTGTAAGGGGAGGTAATGATCTAGACAATAACTAGGTGTATTTGGAGAGGTTAAAGAGAGTGTTCAACCACTTTGAAAACAGATTTGAAAAGGGTTTGGGTAATGTGAAGAAATAGGATGTAAAGTAATGTATTTTGGATGCTAGGAGTAGCATTAGTTGAGGAAGTAATGGAGGTTAGAAGTTGAGAGAAAAATCTGTAGCATAATAGAGGAAACAAAAATCTGTAGCATAAGTAAGATGGAAACTAGTACAAGTGTTGGGAAGAGGTGAGGAAAAATGTGTAAGTGAATGTAAGAATTGAGTAGCAAGTTTGGTGAGTGAATTAAGGTGATTTAGAACACCTAAATGAGTGGTAAACATGTAGGGAAGTATTGGTAAAGATTGGGGAAACAATGGGTAAAGAAATTAACTGAAAACAGATTTTAAAACTGAAGTACTGGGCCGGACCGACCTTGGGACCGAACTTGCAAGGTCGGTCGAGCCCAGAATTACAAAGACGGGAAACCTTCAGGAATGGACCGAACATGCGACCGGACTAGCAAGTTCGGTCGGACCAGAAAATTCTCCCGTCAGAAACCTTCTGGAATGGACCGAACTTGCGACTGGACTTGCAAGTTCGGTCGGCCAGAAAAAATTCCCGTAATGCAAGCTACTGGAATGGACCGACCTTGCGACCGGACTTGCAAGGTCGGTCGGGCTAAAATTCTTACGAAAGAAACTTACTGGAATGGACCGACCTTGGGACCGGACTTGCGAGGTTGGTCGGCCCTGAAATTTTCACGCGATGTAGCTTACTGACTTGGACCGACCTTGGGCAAGGTCGGTCGAGTAAAAAAAAAATGTTTTATTATATGATTATGGTAATCATATGTATATATATGCCTATACACATATATGCATATGTATGTAGTAATACACCATTAATGAAGTAATAATGGTAAGAAAGTAAGTAAATGAGTGTGAGCCTCGATTTTAAACCCTATCCTATGTGGATTAACTTGATTGGGATCTAAACGGGTTTTAGGTCCACTTATAGCCTAAGATTAATAACTATGTCATATAACAATAATTATTAAAACCTAAGCTAGCTCACTGGAACCTATTATGAGTCGCCACCTAATTTTAACCTAGATTAAATTAGGAAAGGAGAGTTCGGGTTCGGGGGCTTGATATTCGACTTAATTAGGGTTCAATTACTTTCATTACCCTTCCTAGGTCGTTTTTCCTCTACTTAGTTTATTTACGGCTTATTACGAGTCGTTTTAACCTAAGTGCGCGAGCTTCTGTTTTTTTGTGTTTTTTAACATTTTTTGACAGAAAATTAAAGTGGAAATTAAAATTACCTAAACTAGGGTTTCGGAGGCAGAATTAGGTCAAATTTTGTTTCCGTCCGTAGCCACGGACCTAATGTCCGAAACCACGGACCCCAGTTAACCTATATGAAGATAAAAGTCGAATTAAACAGAAAACAGAAAATTGTAAAGTCCGGGGCCACGGACAGGCTGTCCGTGGGCCCGGACATTATTAAAAAAAACCTAATTTTTAAAAATTAAAAATCCCGCCGCCGTCCGTGGGTGTCCGAGCTTACGGACAGGGAGTCCGGGACCCCGGACATGACGTCCGTGGGTGCGGACCACCCTCAGACGGCGGCGTTGAGGCTGTTCCCGAAGGTGTTTTTGGCTCAAATTTTATGGGTGTGTAGCCTGAAAGATGTACAAGACGTTAGTGATTTAAAGTTTTCAATTTGAATTCGAATTAAGCACGAAACTTGGTAAACAAGTTATTGGACAGAAGCTTAAACAAACATCAATACAGAAGTGTGGAGGGGTTAGTTTGAGCCCAAATTTTGAGGCAAGACAGATAATACCGTTGAGAATTAGGGAAGTGGAGTTTCTACCTGTTTTACCTTCGGATTCACAACGTTTCTTCACACCGGGATTCGTCGAGCGCTTCGTTGATGGCAGACCCAAAAGGATTTCGAACCGGGCTTCTGGTGGTTGGTTGTTCTTGCTGTTCTTCACGCTTTGGTGGTGTTTTTGTGGGGTTTTGATGATTATTGGTGCTTTGGGAATTGGAAAACGTGTTTAGATGGTGATTTCGGGGGATTTTCGGTATGATTTGGGGGCGGGTGTTGGAAAACGTGAGAGAGAGAGAGGAGGCTGCCTTTTCTGACTCTCTAGGGTTCTTGAGCATGTGAGGTTCTTCCTTTATCCAAAAATCTATCCCCTTATATAGACTTTCTTAAAGTAAAGAAAATCTAGTAAAAGTAAGATTTTTTTGATATTTTTAGTTAAGTGCCTTCCAAAGGAATTTTGTTATGAAATTTTAACCACGTGTCAAGGATGGAAATTATGAATTTTCTGAAGTGGAATCGGATTTTTTAAATGTTGGAATTTTTTAAATTGAATTTCTCATCAGATTCAGTCAGAAATTGCTAGAAAATTATTGGAAATTCAAAAAATCAAAATTCACAACGCCATTATGCTTAGATGTCATCCTCTATCATGGGTTAAAATATCAAAACATTTCGAGCTGATTTGGGCATCCTTTGGAGGATAGAGAAAGCTTATAGGAGGTCTTAGGAGCCTTAAAAAATTACGAAAACGCCCCTGAAAATGACGAAGCTGCCCTTCATGCCACGGGATGCGCCGTTCGAGCCGGAATCCCTCACTACTTGATTAAAATGCCCCTCACGACACCAGGACCTCGTAGACCCCAACCAGGGGTGTCAAAATTTTGGGTATAACAGATTGCCCCCCGTCAACTAGACTTTGTAATGGATGTGAAAAGTCGGGTTGATGCTTGAGTGATGCCCCAAAATTTCAAATGTTTCCAAGACCCTGCATGTTATCGAAAACCGATAAATTGTGTCGAGCTATTCTAAGGCGCTGACTACCTATAAGTAAAATGAAGTAATGTCAAGCAATTCTAAGGCGTTGACAACCTAAGATGTGGATATGAGATAATGTCAAGCGATTCTAAGGCGTTGACAACCTAAAATGTGGAAATGAGATAATGTCAAGCGATTCTAAGGCGTTGACAACCTAAAATGTGGAAATGAGATAATGTCAAGCGATTCTAAGGCGTTGACAGCCTAAAATGTGGAAATGAGATAATGTCAAGCGATTCTAAGGCGTTGACAACCTAAAATGTGGAAATGAGATAATGTCAAGCGATTCTAAGGCGTTGACAACCTAAAATGTGATAACGGGTGGTATGCAAATGCAAGAATGCTGAAATGTTGATGATGCTAATGATGCTGATGATGTTGATGATGCTGATGATAATGCTGATGATGCTGATGATAATGCTGATGATGCTGATGATAATACTGATGATGCTGATGATAATGCTGATGATGCTGATGATGCTCGGATGCTTCTGGGGACCGAAACCCGTGCCAATGCTCCTGGCTGGACCCAATGTGGACTTATTGCCATCGCCCCCCAAGCCGGTGTGCAGGGATAACTCCTGGTAAAAACCTTGGGGACTTATTGCCTTCGCCCACCATTCGTTGATCCCGAAAATAAGTTGACATCCGCAAAAGGAGGATTTATTGCCATCACCTCGCCAACTTTTCTGTCGCCAGGTCTTGTGACGCGCCTGGATAATGCAACTAGGTCTTATGACAAGCCTATATGAATGAGATGAATGCAATGTGTTTGATAAGAGCGGGTAAGCTAAAGGGTAACGCTAGGTCTTACTACGAGCCTAAGGGAATGCAACTAGGTCTTACGACGAGCCTAAAGAAAGGATCTAGGTCTTATGGCGAGCCTAAAAATGGTTCTAGGTCTTATGGCGAGCCTAAAGGACGGATCTAGGTCTTATGACGAGCCTAAAGGATGGATCTAGGTCTTATGACAAGCCTAAGGGTTGGATCTAGGTCTTATGACGATCCTAAGGGTATGCAACTAGGTCTTACTACGAGCCTAAGGGAATGCGACTAGGTCTTACTACGAGCCTAAAGGATGGATCTAAGTGAAAGTGAGTAAAATGTATGATGGGTCTAAATGGATGTAGAAGGATTAGGGTTTATGTCAAATCTGGAGACAGTAGGG
Organism: Limonium bicolor; assembly: GCA_023374045.1. Taxonomy (NCBI): domain Eukaryota; kingdom Viridiplantae; phylum Streptophyta; class Magnoliopsida; order Caryophyllales; family Plumbaginaceae; genus Limonium; species Limonium bicolor. The sequence continues at coordinate 172,093,555 of CM041781.1, forward strand.
CTCAAGATGGGCCTACGGATGTTTGAGCATGAAGGTAAGGCTTAGGACGGGCCAGTGGATATTTGAATGTGGAGGAAGGGCTCAGGACGGGCCTGTGGGAGTTTGATGTGGAGGAAGGGCTTAGGACGGGCCTGTGGGAGTTTGATGTGGAGGAGGGGCTTAGAACGGGCCTGTGGGAGTTTGATGTGGAGGAAGGGCTTAGGGCGTGCCTGTGGGAGTTTGATGTGGAGGAAGGGCTTAGAACGGGCCTGTGGGAGTTTGATGTGGAGGAAGGGCTTAGGACGGGCCTGTGAATGTTCGGATGGTTTGAACCTTCGGGTTTTGGACTTTTAGGCCTCAACCGGTGTTGTTGTTGCAATTGTTGGAACCAACAATTGCCCCCAGTATTTTTCCTTAAGGCAATCTGAGTTTTTTAGGGTTTCATGGCAATCGATCGGAACGATCGATTGCCCCCAGTATTTTCTTTGATAAATTGCGCAAAAACAAGCCTCACTCTCACAAGGTCAGGGTTTATCTTGATGTGGTGCTTTCTATCCTACACTCAAAGTGTTTGATGCTTGCACTCGTACTCTCCTTTTAGGTCACGACGTCTCAACCATTGAATTTGACATTTGTTAGATTTACGTGTTCAACCTGTTACTTTCACTTGATTGGATACACAACTACTAAGTCGGAAGTCTTTTGAGCTTATAACGTGGCCATGGGGTGTGATGGACAATAGGATAATGGAGGAATGTTTAGGATATGTGGAGCTTAAGGGTGACCAAAGCTGCAACTTGCTCCGGCTCTCGGACTTGTCCTCTTCGCCTTGAAGTCGTTTGGCTACTCCGTGATGACTTCGCTTATGAACTTGGGACCTAGAACTTTTGGACTGTTCCTTGCATTTCTTTCTTTTTTTTCCGATTCTGGGTTTCTTTGAGGCTTTTCAGGTTTGCCTTTCTTTGAATCTCCTTTCCTTCGGGGTTCTTGTGTTTCCCGGTTTTGAACTTTGAGAGCTGTTTTTGATTCATTTGGATCCTGTGCCACCTTGGGACCATTTGCGGATCATTTCGTCATGCTGGTAGCAGTTCTGCTTCTTTGGACTTGTGAAGTTGTTGTTCAAAAGTCGGGCTCCTTGTTCCCTTTGGTCACCGGGTCGGTTATTCATAATTGGCTGGCTTGTTTGTGGAGTTTGTAGTGTTGTAAAAGAGGTCATACATGAAAAGCTCAGCGGGGGTGCCTAGGGTGTAATGTCAGGGTTCATAAGCTTTTGGTTGTGTGGTGCTGTGCCTAGGTGCTTCGTCATCCCTAATAGTTGTGTATCCGTTCTTTGTTACTTTTCATAGGTTTAAGCGTAAATTTACAAATTATCTTCTTCGGTTGGAGTCATGCCGTTTACCTTACCTTTGAATGTGATCTCTCCGGAGTCGTGTAAAAATGACACGCTCGTTCGCTCTTGGTTTTACCACTCAAGGCTCCCTCGTGAAGTGTACACTCAGAGACTTGTTTGCACATTTAAACAAAATAAATAAACATTATCGTTCCTTAACTCAGATTGCCCCCAGTATTATTGTGGGGTTTTTTTACAAGCCTTTTGAATACCCAGGTTATTTGTGGAAGGTGGTTGTGTGGAATAACGATGGTGAGTGGTGATGGGGTGATTTTGTGGAGTAAATTTTTTGGCTTTATGAATTTGGTGAAATGTTGAGAAAGTGGAGTGGTGAGGCACACGGGGTGTATATGATGAAGGTGGTATTTGTACGAGGAGCTGTAGTGAGTATGGACGGAGCGATGAGGTTGCTCGTTTTTTTATTTTTTTTTTTGAAATGAACGGAAAATGATTTGCATGGAAATTGTGAAATGGAACATGTATTATTCAACTGTAACTAACGTTAGACCTACAAACTCAGGAGAGCTACCAAAAATAGCAAAGGGGACTAACTACTATGAAAGCCAAAAGGTGACTAATAAAAAGAAATCTACCTAATTGAAAAGCAAAATAGTACTTAAAGACTACAAACTCTAATAAGACTCGGGCATGGATGCCCTGCCTACACTCCCATGTCCTTGAAATTGATGCCCTTGATCGATGAATCCTGGATTGCGTGTCTCAAAGCCTTGCAATCATTGGTATCATGGCCGGGTAATTGGTGGTACCAACAGAACTGACTTAGATTCCTTCCTTTTTGAGGGTCCCCAGGTCGGGGAGTGAGGGGCTGTAGCATGTTTCGTTCCTGGAGCATTGCAAATGTCTGGCTTAATGGTTGGCCAACGTCTGAAAATTCTCTCCGACGGGAGCTCTGTCGGGGTGGTTCTACTGCTCCAATGATCCAACCTGGTTCCCTCTGACCGGCATTCGCCTCATGCTGCCTAGACCTTTTCCGGGTGCAACTTTGGATGCAAGATGTCTCATTGTTCGGTTCTGTCTTCCCAATTGCTGTTCTGAGTTCTGCGGCAATCTCCTCGACATTCCCTTGCAATCCTTGGGCTCCAAAGGAGCCGACTTTAATATGGTCGTGAAGAGAGCTAAGAAGCCTACCCACTAGTGCATCCTGAGCTTGACGTCTGGCCTCCAGGTTAAGGGCCTTTGCCTTCATTTCTTCGATTGCTGTGACGTAGTTCGACTCCATGGCATCCCTGACAGCACCATGTCTCCGTTCCATAGCAGCCATCATGGCTTCTAGTTCAGCTTGGCCATTCTCTCTTGTATTAGCGGCCCCATGAAAGTCCGCATCCCGAGAGTTGATCCTGTTTCTCAACTCTTCTACGGCTTCCTCCATGGCTTTTAGCCTAAGCTCTATATCTGCCATTCTACCCTCCATTGTAACTGGCCCTCTTTTTCCCTCCATGCTTGTGATGACAGTTTACCTGTTTTCAAAATACCGTCTGTCAGAAAATAAAAGAGGACCGACTGAAGTTCTGGGCCGGGAAGGAGTACTTGGTAAGACGGCGTTCTAATTTAAAACTTGCTTGGGTCGAGTAACTCTGATTAGGCCTAAAAGATGACACCTTAATCTAGAATTTTGGGCCAAAGCCCGAGTGAAAGTTTTTTCCTAAACCGGAATGGGCCTTGAAATGAAGTGGCCCAATGGATTTTCACGGATTGCTTTAGGTGGATTTGTTTTTCACGGGCCTAGAACTAAGTTGATAATTTAAATTGGGCCGAAAGTGTAATCACCTAAGTCTAGACTTTTGGGCCAAAACCCAAACCACTCACATATTAAACCAGACAGGGCCTCTGGGCCGCAAACAAATAGTGCTGCCGATTCGGGTTGGGCCAGGATGACGTAGGAGAAGTTCCTATCAATCTCTAGGCTAGGTAGTGGGCCAATCATACAAGCAGACAAGGCCCACACAAATTCAACATGCCCTCACCTGACGCTTATCCAATTCGGGTAAGGATCGATCTGGAGAGGTGCTTGGGGCATGGGCCCAGGTCACCACAAAGGAATAGGGCTTGCACGCTATTCTCTTTGGGTTTCCCCACTTTTTTTCACATCACCTGAAGGTGTGCGTCTACGGTCGGGTCTTTGACTGACCAAACAATGGGCTAGGTAAGGACACTGCCAGGAAAACGCTTGGGGCTAAAGCCGAGGTATTAAGGGGATGTGGTTAGACGACATCCTCCTCTTTTCCCCCGCTTATTCACATCACCTAAAAGGTGTGAGTCCCAGACAGGGGACCCCCAAACGGGTCCCGGGGTGAAACCGGTTTGCGTGGACCCTCGCTCTCATATGATGCAAAGGTGCAGGAATTAAAGTGCGCACAAAGATAAACAAACAAAGTAATAAAAGCCATAAATAAACATTTTCAAGTTAAGCCCTCTTTCTTAAAATTAAACAAGTTAATATTAAGAAGTTGTCCCCAGCAAGTCGCCAGTCTGTGAGCCTCGATTTTAAACCCTATCCTATGTGGATTAACTTGATTGGGATGTAAACGGGTTTTAGGTCCACTTATAGCCTAAGATTAATAACTATGTCATATAACAATAATTATTAAAACCTAAGCTAGCTCACTGGAACCTATTATGAGTCGCCACCTAATTTTAACCTAGATTAAATTAGGAAAGGAGAGTTCGGGTTCGGGGGCTTGATATTCGACTTAATTAGGGTTCAATTACTTTCATTACCCTTCCTAGGTCGTTTTTCCTCTACTTAGTTTATTTACGGCTTATTACGAGTCGTTTTAACCTAAGTGCGCGAGCTTCTGTTTTTTTGTGTTTTTTAACATTTTTTGACAGAAAATTAAAGTGGAAATTAAAATTACCTAAACTAGGGTTTCGGAGGCAGAATTAGGTCAAATTTTGTTTCCGTCCGTAGCCACGGACCTAATGTCCGAAACCACGGACCCCAGTTAACCTATATGAAGATAAAAGTCGAATTAAACAGAAAACAGAAAATTGTAAAGTCCGGGGCCACGGACAGGCTGTCCGTGGGCCCGGACATTATTAAAAAAACCTAATTTTTAAAAATTAAAAATCCCGCCGCCGTCCGTGGGTGTCCGAGCTTACGGACAGGGAGTCCGGGACCCCGGACATGACGTCCGTGGGTGCGGACCACCCTCGGACGGCGGCGTTGAGGCTGTTCCCGAAGGTGTTTTTGGCTCAAATTTTATGGGTGTGTAGCCTGAAAGATGTACAAGACGTTAGTGATTTAAAGTTTTCAATTTGAATTCGAATTAAGCACGAAACTTGGTAAACAAGTTATTGGACAGAAGCTTAAACAAACATCAATACAGAAGTGTAGAGGGGTTAGTTTGAGCCCAAATTTTGAGGCAAGACAGATAATACCGTAGAGAATTAGGGAAGTGGAGTTTCTACCTGTTTTACCTTCGGATTCACAACGTTTCTTCACACCGGGATTCGTCGAGCGCTTCGTTGATGGCAGACCCAAAAGGATTTCGAACCGGGCTTCTGGTGGTTGGTTGTTCTTGCTGTTCTTCACGCTTTGGTGGTGTTTTTGTGGGGTTTTGATGATTATTGGTGCTTTGGGAATTGGAAAACGTGTTTAGATGGTGATTTCGGGGGATTTTCGGTATGATTTGGGTGGCCGGGTGTTGGAAAACGTGAGAGAGAGAGAGGAGGCTGCCTTTTCTGACTCTCTAGGGTTCTTGAGCATGTGAGGTTCTTCCTTTATCCAAAAACCTATCCCCTTATATAGACTTTCTTAAAGATAAAGAAAATCTAGTAAAAGTAAGATTTTTTTGATATTTTAGTTAAGTGCCTTCCCAAAGGAATTTTGTTATGAAATTTTAACCACGTGTCAGGATGGAAATTATGAATTTTCTGAAGTGGAATCGGATTTTTTTAAATGTTGGAATATTTTTAAATTGAATTTCTCATCAGATTCAGTCAGAAATTGCTAGAAAATTATTGGAAATTCGAAAAATCAAAATTCCAACGCCATTATGCTTAGAATGTCATCCTCTATCATGGGTTAAAATATCAAAACATTTGAGCTGATTTGGGCATCCTTTGGAGGAGAGAGAAAGCTTATAGGAGGTCTTAGGAGCCTTAAAAAATTACGAAAACGCCCCTGAAAATGACGAAGCTGCCCTTCATGCCACGGGATGCGCCGTTCGAGCCGGAATCCCTCACTACTTGATTAAAATGCCCCTCACGACACCAGGACCTCGTAGACCCCAACCAGGGGGGTCAAAATTTTGGGTATAACAATGAGTAAGGAAACAAGTTTAAGAAGTAATAAGGAAAAGAATGGTTTTATAATCAAGTATGATTGTAAAGGAGTAGTGAGTATACATTAGGAGTTTTAATGGAAGAGTAAGTTGGATCATTGATCATACAACTTAATGTATGTATAGGATCAAATAGTGAACATCGAAGGAACCGGTAGTACGAGTACGACGGTGAACGGTATGATTTCTTCATGCCCTGTATCCTAACTTGGTTACCCCGATTTGTGTGCTTATGTGATCACCAATAAGATAAATGCACGAATCGGACTTATATTGCACTTAATTGTGTTTGAACTATTTGTTTCTTGTTGAATCTTCTTGAACATTTGGTTTGTATAATTCATGAAATGAATGAATGAGAATGAAGTGTATGTGTACATGATGAGTACTTGTGTATTGTATTGTGGTATGGAAAGAAAGTATGGACTTCTACTAATTCCTAACGTTCTAACTCCTAACATGAGTAATGAGTAAAATGGAATGAGTAGAAGCCCGATATAGTTTCGGCCACGCGTGAGGATAAGGAAACACAAGAGATTGGATCTGAATCCTGGCTATAATCTTTTCCATGGACCAATCCCCTTGAATGGGTAGCATCCTGGATTAGTGGGCCACCCTAAAGCCCGGTGGTGGGATGTAGTAATCCCTGCCCGGAGGTCATACCGACTTAACTGGAGTAAAGTATGTAAGAAGTAAGTATTGTATGTGTATTGGTCTTGGCTATTGTAAGTCATTGACCGGGAGTAAAAGAGTATTGAACACCCGATTAAACCGGGTGTGTAATGAAGCTAACTTGACTTCTGTATAAAATGGAGAATTGTATCTCCGTAATGCGGTGAGTATGGGTAAGTATGAATGGTTGACCTGAATTGTCTTCCTTGCATGTATTGTATGTATGTATGCCTTGTGAAATGAATGTATTGAATTGTATTGTATAAAGCATGTATGTATGTATGAATGAAACGAACCGCATGTACTCGACCAATTAGTTGGCGTACCCTCGCTAGCACGCGGGGTATGCGGTTATCATATGCAGCGTAAGCTGACCCCCTAGGGGGAATGTTTTTACTCCACAGGTACCCGCGAGGCATGAAGGTAGAGTAAGGACCGGATGTAATTCTTTTTGGTAGTTAGTAGGATTGGAACGGTGTACCGAGTTGTACACGGCTAAGGCCTTTTTGTGTAGCCGGTGTACCATGTGGTACACCTTTTTGGATAATGAATTTGATCGGATAGAAAGGAGCAGTTGTATAAACTCCTAATTCTTGGGAAGTAACATTGGAATGTAATTCGTATAACTTGGGTACTCGGTAATCAAATGTAAGTAAGTATTTGCTATTGTACAGTAAGTAGTATGTATGCAGTTTATTCTAATCGTCAGACCGAAACGGTAAGTAGTAGTAGCCTTGTTAGTCTTGGATGGCTAACGGCGTTGTATCACCCGCCTGGAGTAAGTAAGTATTCCGCTGCGAGTAAGGTATTAAGGGAATGATTATAGGATAATGGAAGGATTAGCGGTAGGGGTGTTACAAAAAGTGGTATCAGAGCGAAGTCTCGCTCTGATGATTAGAATCCTAAGTGTAGTGATTACCGAGTTAGGATTTCAACCGTTTAAGACGGATATTTAGAAACCTAACTAGGAACTACTGTTGTTAACAACGGATACCCTTAACGTCTGCAAGACGATACCATTGTTTGAATCAAGACCATGAGGTCATAGTATCACGACATCTAATGTAAGGCACACTTGTTCAGATGTCAGGACGAGGTCCAGGCCGACCCAGAGGAGGGGGCAACGAAGGACCAGGCCTGCAGACGATAGCTGAAATTGTCGCCGCCACGGTAGCACAGATGCTACCACAAGTAATCACCGCTGTACAACAAACACAGCAAAACCAGCAGCAGCAAAACAGCAGCAACAGCCCGACCCGCCTCATCCCCGTGAGACTAATTGGGTAAAGGCAGTCGCCGACCTTCGACCTCCATGCTTTAGAGGCGAGAGCGACCCCGCCAAGCTCGAGGCCTACCTCTCCGAGATGGAGACGGCCTTCGAGACACTTGAGACTCCCGCTGGAGTTCGAGTGAGGATAGCTGCGTATTACCTCAAAGACGCGGCTATGGACTGGTGGAAGCTCATTAAGGCCGAGCACGTAGCTGACCCTGCATTCGGATGGGAAGCATTCACCTCTCTCCTCCGATCTAAGTACTACCCCAAGTGTAACACCCCAACTCAATCCAGATGTGGTCTCGCAACTTAACAATATATATATATACATGTCACAGCGGAATTCCTTACAATCCAGGACCTTGCCACGGTCTGACTACAGAATATACCGAACATTAGTCAAACAACCATAACCATTTACATAACCTTCTTACAATCCACTCACAACCTATACATCTTACTAACTTAAATTGCCATACGAGTGTACATGCACAACTCGTAGGCCACACTGATCCCTTAACAGCTGTATCCTCTTCTTACTCTTGCGACAGCCGCCTCCTGATGTTCACCTGTGTAGTAAAAAGAAGCCCCCGAGGGGGTCAGCACGAATGCTGGTACGATCCTCTCATGGCCCCCAAGCTAACGTGGCTACGACGACTAATTGTCGATAGCATGGAGGTTGATTAGATGCACAACATAATAGAAAGTGCAGTAAACAACAACTCAGATATGAACAATCAAAGTTCACACACAATGAACGACTTAAATGCGTTCCCTTATTAGAGAGTTAGATATTTAACTCCTTAAGTAATGTTCTCTCTTAATCTTAGTCCATCCTTATCTTACCTCAATCTGATCCTTATCTTAATCTTAGAAACAACCATCCTTTAATCAGGAGTGGATGTAGCTTATCTTAATCTTAATATTACAAACCATCCTTTAAAAAGGAATGGTTGCAACTTATCTTAACCTTACCTTAATCTTAATCTTAATAATACAAATCATCCTTTAAAAAGGAATGATTGTAACTTAACTTAATCTTACCTTAGTCTTAATCTTAATAATACAAATCATCCTTTAAAAAGGAATGATTGTAACTTAACTTAATCTTACCTTAGTCTTAATCTTAATAATACAAATCATCCTTTAAAAAGGAATGATTGTAACTTAACTTCATCGTACCTTAATCTTAATCTTAATCTCAGTATACAAACCTTTCCTGGAAGGGATTGGCCGTATCTAATTCGAACCTGGGATTTAGGTGATCCCACCGCACCATCTTAATGCCACCTACTCTGGACGGGAGTCCAGCGTAGCTGAGCCGGCAACCGGCCCTAGGCAACAAGTCCGAAGACAAGTCCTTAATCGGAGGTCGAATCTACTATAGATAACGACCCCCTTTCCTTAGCATGCATGACCGGAGATCGGTCCCGGGTTTCCTCACTCAGTTCCAGTTAGTAGTCATCTCAAGACCCTGTTTGTTGGTTAACCTCTTTCGGTTCATATCGTCCCTCTTTAGGGGGCGTTCCTTAGTCTCACTCAATTCCTTACTAAGCATTGGTTAGTAAGTTCTCACGGTATGTTGTGTTAGTTTTCAAACACCACACAACAATACAATATATATATATTAATATGTTCCGGTTGCATGCTTTATCTTGTTTAGTGAGCACACAAAACAAATAGCACACAAGCCGAGGGACACCTCGTTAGCAAGCAGGTCACAAGAAGAAACAACTGTACCGTTCACCGTTGGCCGTTTGGTTGCTTACTCTCTTCCGGAGTCCAAATTCCAAGTCCTAAAAATTCATTCAGTTTTAGGTTGTTAATCACTTAACTTAATTCAACTTACTTAATTCCTTAATGATCTCCCCCCTAACACCTCTTAAGTCTTACCACTTAATCTTACAACTTAACCTTACTCTTTTAAGTTTTATTAACTTAACTTAATCTCTTAAGTTCTTAGGGTTCAATCATTACTACCCTACCAAAGGCATACCTTATTACCATTGCCATTCTTAGAATTCAAAATTTCTTTTTTTTTCTAAGTGTTAAGGGTCGACCGACCCACCGACCGACCCAACCCCTGGGTCGGTCCATTACAGAAACTCTTCCGTCTTTTGAAACCCATCCGACCGACCCAAACCCTCTGGGTCGGTCCCTTACCGAACCCATTTTCCTACATTAAACCTTTGTCGACCGACCCAAAGCTAAGCCGACCGACCCAAACCCTCTGGGTCGGTCCAGTCCAGAGACATTCTGGCTGGCTCAACATGGCCCGACCGACCAAAACTGGGTCGGACCCTGGGTCGGTCCACTACAGATTTTCCTCTTAAATTGCTCTTCCAATTCCAAAACTCTTCCACAAGTGTCCTAATAGGTCCAACACCATCTTGGCACCTTAAACCCACCTTATAACCTCCTTTAAATACCTTAAATCATCCACCAAAATCCACCTTAGTCATTATGCATTTTCTTGTAATAACGCTACTCTTGTAATGCTTTCCTCTAGGTTTCTAGGTGGTGGTTCATACTTAATGTAACCACTATGCCAATGTTTTCCTCACCACTATAACATCATCTCCCAAGCATCTCTCACTATCTAAAACTCTTTCAAGCATTTACTAAAGTTCCTTCACAAGCTTAAGCTTCCATACACCAACACCTTATTCCTTCCTAGTTGTTACCAACATTTGCCTAAGTTCTAAATACTCAATTACATTCTCTTGATTCCTAAATCCCCAAGGTAATGCCTAAGTCATTACACTCATTCCAAACACTTATATTACCCCTCTTCATCAAGACAATCTCTAAAACTTCCTAGTACTTCCTTAGTCATTATATTCCCTTGGAACATATCTTAATCACCCTAAGCATCATACCTTCTCCTTAAACTTATGCTCAAGTCTTATATCCCTCATCTCATGATTTTGGTGTGCTCAAAACACTCACCATTCCCCCAATTCCTCCTAGACATCTCTAGGTCATTCTAAACCTCAAGAATTTCTTAGTTAACTCATTTCCACTCAAATTCTTCATAATGACTCCTAGTAAATCCTAGGTCATATTAATTCACCACCATCACCTAAACACTTATTTTCTACACAAATTTTGCCATAGCTCCTCTAGTATATTCTCATGCCCAAATGCATTGTTTTTCTCACACAATGATCTCACACACACACCAAGTCCTTCTCATCTTATTTTCTCACCCAAATCAACTTATTCACATCATACTCAATATATTGCAATAATCTTAAATTGCATAGCACTAAGGCTCTTAAATGACATGGCTCTTAGGCCCTTAAATGACTTAAACTTAAACACTGAATTTCCCACATATAAAAGCTTTCAACCTGCAAATACACCCATCAATCTCATAGTAATTATAATGCTCTTAAAATCCACCTTAAACTTATATTGCTAACTCATTCTCATTAGCTCCTTAACCACAAGTTCATAAACTTGTTTAAGTTCTTTTTCTTAGGTCTTATAACCCAATACACAATGTAAGCTTTAAGCCACATTGGTATTCATCTAAAACTCATTCCTTAATCTTAAACCACAATTAGGTAAGCATTTTACCTTGTTTTCTCAAGCTTATCTCAATCTCCTCCTTAGACCTTCTTCTTGCATAGATCTCGGCCACCACTTAAATTCCTCTTGCCAATGTTCTAATCAATATTTAAGGACTCACATGAGTGCTAAAACAATACACTAACCTTAAGGAATGAAAACCTAGGTTAAAATGTGTTTTAAGGTCTTATAATGAATATTTTACCTTGAAGTCTTAAGGTAGGCTTGGATATGAATCAAGAAGGACCTCCTCTAGCCCTTGGAGAATAGAAAACAAGCTAGAACAAGGCATGAAAATGAATCCCCATGAGTAGTAATTTTCGGTAATGTGTAGAAATGGTGGAAACATGGTTTTTCTTACATTTTCTTTACCTTAAGAGAATGGAGAAGCCAATGAGCTCTTCAAACTTGATTTTCCTCCATCAATGGAGTTTTCCCATGGCTCCAAAATAGAGCTTTGAAGGATTTGAAAAGATAGAAAGGTAGGTCTTGGTCTAACTAAGAATAATCTATGCTCACTTTTTGATTTGGAGCTAAATGAACCTTTGGTGAGCATTTGAAGATGGAGCATAAATGGAGACTTCACTCACGGTTTGGAGCAGGGAAGGAGAAAGAAAAATCGTGGAAGGAAGGAGAAATGAAGAGAGAGAGGAAGAAAGGTGGCTAATATGTGATATTTGCTTTAATAAAGCAAATAGTAACTTTCTTACTTACTCTTCTTTTCCTTTCTTATTTGACTACTTATGGTGACTCATCCCCCCTTAGAAAAACCGGCCCCCTCATTATACAAGATATTTATGGTCTTGTTTGACCAACTAATTGACTTAAGTTGATTAAAACTTAAACTAGTCACTATTTGGCACTATTCACTAATCAGTGCACATATTTCTGAAATTTTTGGTTTCCCATTGATTTAGGCTTCCTAATGTGATACTAATTAGTACACATGTTGATTAAAGAGTAATGATGGACATTTAGCCACTCAAAACTCAATTCCAAGACAATTTCTCAAAAATGTGCTTTAAGACTTCTTAAAGCACATTTTGTGTTTTAACTTGTTTTCAAGCTTGGTTTTCTTTGCTAATTGATTTAAAATGACCATTAGGATATTACTAAGGTCTTATCATGATATTTGGGTACTCACCCAATTCTCTCCAAGCTTAGAGCACGTTTTTGCCCTGATTGCCTTTAAGGCACTTTTTGTGTTTTCCTTGGTTTAAATTGACTACCAATCATTCTAAGGCATATTTTAGCCTTACTACATCATAATTTGATGTTTACTTAGCATACTTAGGTTTGGGGTATTTCAATCTACCCCCCTTAAAAGGACTTTGTCCCCAAAGTTCCCATGCATCTTATCTCATTAGAATACATGTATTTACCTCATTCCTTAGGTCATATAGATCATACTTATGTATACTTAATCTCATTGAATCCTTAAGTCCACCATATGCTCATTCTTAAATATCACACAACATGCTTAAGCATGTGTAGCACTCAAAATTCCTTTTGTTCCTTTTGATGATTAAAACATTCACATAACTTCCAACGTATTCTCCCATGTCACCGGTCCGTAGACAATGGCTCATTCGTCCTCGTCACCATGGACTAGAATACAAAACACGCTGCTCTCCCCATGTCACCGGTCCGAAGACAAAGGCTCGTGCGTCCTCGACTTCATGGGCGAGACTCAGTAAAAAGGTAATCCTTTTTACGAGGTCATGTGAGGAATAATTCCTCTAATTAAAAATACAAGCAACTCTAATTTCATTTCATTTTTTTTTTTTATCCTAAGGCCTCTATCCTTAGTGTGATTTACTTGTGACCACTGGTAGGGAGTTTCAGGAATAATCCTACCCTGATGTGATCAGCATCAGTGTAGAACCATCCTTCCACTCCAATTTGTGTTCGGTTTCCCTTGATCCCTAGAAATCAAGTTCCACCTCCCACGTCATTTTCAAACATCAGTTAATTCACTAATGTCCAATTTTCTATCTTTTTAGTTCTTCTAATCATAATCAATACATCTCCAAAGTGTGGACTCCGTCCATCAAACATTCCCGATTCATCTCTTAGTAATTACCTCAAGATCTAAATTCCTACTGAATTCCATATCAGTCTCAAACCAACTCTCACCATCTTATATCTCATAGAATTACAATTTCCTTTCTCATACTCATATCAAATAATATCTCATAGTGTTATCTTATTCTTATCTCACACATAGTCTCATATCGACTCATACCTCATATATTCTTATTTCTTAAGTCTCCTTAATCCTCTTCCTTAATTCTCTTAACTTGTACTCACATCGGAGTTAACAAGATAGGTACTTAATATGTATGGTATTCACATCTTCTGTGTGCAATAACCATGATTTACCTCAAAATGTTTATGTAAAACATATTCTCAAATTATTTTGTGCTATGCACACCGTAGTTTATGTACTCAGTACACAAACATACGCTAAGCGGTTTTCGCTCTACCCCCCTTAAAATGGATTACGCCCACGTAATCGGCGTCACATCATCTTTGAACATAAGTTCAAGATATCTAATTCTTACCAAGCATTCTAGCTTCCACGTCATCTATCTTACTTATAACTCGATCAGAAATGACTTAGTCTCTGTATCGAGGATTCTTAACGGTACTTATACTGTTTCCTTAACTTAGTTTGGTCTAATCTCAAAGGTAGTGGTCTGCTAGCTTCCGCTGCGCGACTCTGATAATCTTAGGCTTAATTGTCTCAATGGACACGTGTTATCTTTATATATACACGGCCTTAATGAGTTGTAACTCGTCTATCCATTCTCCTTAAAGATCTTGCGCTCATACTCTTAGTGTTTTCTCGAATGTCTAAATTGTTTCCCCTCGACTGATCTTTGGTCTCGGGATGATTCTTAATCTCAAACTACTGTTTAGTGCTTATTGCGCTTTACAGTCTAATCTTACTCATCTTAAGACATGTCCTATGTCTATACTTAACAATCCGTGCTTCTCGCACTTCATAGTCCTTAATTATCTGTTCTCTGATTCCCTTGCGTTACTGGGTCAACTGAATTCTTCTCTTCAACTGTTTGTAGTAGTAGCTGCTCTTGTCTGATCTTGCGTCGTTATCGGTGGTACGGAGTCGACTACTTCCCGTGTTCCTTACACCACTTGTTCACATGCATGGGGTACCTTACTGGTACATTACTACTTACCCAACTAACTCATAAATGAGCGTGTCAGGCCTGCAAGCCCCTGTGGGTGCAGTCGTCCCACGTCTCGTTTTAGTAAACTCATAGTGTCCGTCACACGTTTAGCTATTGCTAATTATGAAGTATTCTGTTGTCGATCTCCTCTTTCATCGTTCCATAATAACATTTATTGTTCTTCTTGAAGTTAATCAAGGGAAGTCCATTTACTGTGTTCTTGGTTATGGTATATTCCAGCTCCTTTCTGTATTCCGTCGTGACTCGGTCTCTTAATAATTGAGGTCTCTTCGTAGAGCCTCTTATCTTGTTCCTCATATTTATGTTACTAGGAATGCACTTCCAGTTCCTTAAGGAATGGGTAGTGTGCTTCCTGTAAAATCTTACCTAACTAGGTCCAGACTACTGGCATCAATGCTCAGTTTGTCTTTCATCTTATTTTACTTATGCTGGTCTTAACTCATAAATCTAATTGCCTCAGTGTTAATACTTGACGGCTCATACATAATGGTCGCCTTACCGCGCACCATGACTTAATTCACTTATCTAACTATTGTACTCACGACCACTACTACCGTGGTAGTTGGCCTTTACCTTGTTGCCCATTAATGGTGCAACCTCTTACTCACTTTATTCTAATGTCTTACCTTACTCAATCCCTTCTTGGTGTAAACACACTGGGAGTTCTCTCATTCCGGTATTGGCGGTTGTCGTACCGTGTTGTAAAATAGTTAACTCTTGATATGAAGATGTTATGCTCCAATCTCAGATTCGTAAGTATGCTAGTTTCTTTCGCTTTCTTTCATTCTTAGTGATGTTATCTACCATGTAGTTTAACTGATTACTGAAGAAGTCATCCACTGAATCACAAGCTCTTCTGAGCATTGATTAATTGACGTGCCATAATGTGCAGTCACAATGTTTATCTCTGCCCATACTAATTCTTACATCCTGGGTGTTGGATATGGGGTCTATCTGTGCCACCTCCATTATTACTCAAGTGTATCTGGTATGTTCTAAGGTAATCTCAAGGTTCATGGTTCCCATTTCCTAAATAAAGTGTATTTCACCTCTAATAAGTGAAAGCCCTTTTGAGGGGTTCATTCCCACTCATGGCCTCACAACAAGGAGAGGTATCCCCACCCTAAAAGGCATGGTTCATTCTCCGCTCCTGTCCTTAGTATTATCTCAATATTCTCATTGGTACCTTTTCTTGGTATTGTAATATCGGGTTTCATGGTAAGTTGCTGCATCCTGCTTCCGGCTATGGAAGTTGTTCAGGTGTTCTGAGGTTACTTAATGTCTTTGACAATGCTGTCATTTCATTAGACTTATGTCTTTTAATAGTCAAAGTTAGGTTCGCATTAGGCGTTTGCCTTAAGGTGTTCAAGTTGGATATCATCCAGTCATCTTATACCTTCATCTCAACGCTTCGTTCAACTTCTGTTGACTACGCCACCCGTTGATGAACAATCATACTTGGGTGTTAATGAGTTAAACTAAACAAACAGTATTAACTGTCATTCATCAGTTTGCTCGGCTCGACTACGCCCGCTATGTGGGGGTAGTCCTCCGGCTTTCCTTTTCCAGGGTGGTACGACTTTAATTCTTAGTAGGTTATAGCTTATGTTTATCTCTTTTATCCTTGATTTCCGGGTTTTTCCCAACATCTTCATTGAAGAATGTTGTTATTGGTGTCCTTAATGGTCACTCTGAGAGTCTTATCCCGTTTTCGTTGTAAGTCGATGCTTCAGCAGTTTCAATAGTATCTTACAATACATCCCTTGTATATCATTGCTTATATAGCGTTTTTGCTCGCGGCACCGAGCAATCTCTTAGGTTTTCCCCCTGGAGTTTGAGATTGGTGTTCTTACCGTACTGTCGGTTGTTGTTGTTGCAGTAGGTTGTACCATTGCTCATATTTATACGGTTTAATACTTTGTCCAAGTTCTGCTCCCAACAGACTGGTGTGTCATCTCATCTCATCATGGTCAGGCTGTTGGGCCTTCCAAGGTCTTATTTTTCTATTCTTATGGATTTACAATCCGGTATTAATATATGCTGCAACTGTAGCGTTCTCCTATTTCGCCTTGATGGCTTTTCGTGTGGTTTAACCGTGGTAGCACTTGCTATGGCAAGTGCGCCATGCAGGATGGGTTATTGGTACAAGGTACATCGGTAGTGACACCTCCTTCTAATTTCCATGTAATTGGTAGTCCTCGGGACTCCTTCGATAATCTCTTATTTTGGATAACTATCCATCCGGCAGTTTCCTTGTCGTTTGACAGTACTGTCATTTACCAGGGCGTTCCTCTTTCTGAGGGAACCCCTTAATATTTCCTTATGTCTTATTCCTCGCTCCTGTCCTCCACACATTTTGTTGTGGCTATTAAATAATAATTCTCTTTTATCCCTGCCTTTCGGGTTTGGTGTTTTTATCACACTGTTATGCTCACTCGGACCGCTGTCCGGTACTCATGCCTCTTATCATTTCCTTAACTATTGCACGCGTAGTGCTTGCCTTATCATTGGTATGGCGGGTTATTTCGACTGCGTAGCATGTCGACCCATGTTGCCGGTAATTTCCGTTCTTTTACTGATAGTATCCCATAGGTAGCGCTTGTCTCTCTGTTGCGCTCCATTGAAAATCTCCCAATTCTCCATAACTGTTGTACAACAAATTGTTTCTCGTATTGCTTATTGTTAGCTAACTGCCAGATCGGGTTTCCCCGAGTAAGAGAAGGCTTTCTTCTCTCTGGCGTTTGTTCCACACATTTAGGGTTAGGGATGTGGAGGGCGGGCCTAGGTACTATGGATATCCGGTAAACACCGGGGAGTCCTGGCTAACGCACCTCACACACTATCTCTCAACCCTTAACCCGTAACTCAATCTCAACCTCAATATCTTCCTAAGTTCGGTAATTCCTTGTCTTCAGAGCGTAACTACGCTCTGATACCACTTTTTGTAACACCCCAACTCAATCCAGATGTGGTCTCGCAACTTAACAATATATATATATACATGTCACAGCGGAATTCCTTACAATCCAGGACCTTGCCACGGTCTGACTACAGAATATACCGAACATTAGTCAAACAACCATAACCATTTACATAACCTTCTTACAATCCACTCACAACCTATACATCTTACTAACTTAAATTGCCATACGAGTGTACATGCACAACTCGTAGGCCACACTGATCCCTTAACAGCTGTATCCTCTTCTTACTCTTGCGACAGCCGCCTCCTGATGTTCACCTGTGTAGTAAAAAGAAGCCCCCGAGGGGGTCAGCACGAATGCTGGTACGATCCTCTCATGGCCCCCAAGCTAACGTGGCTACGACGACTAATTGTCGATAGCATGGAGGTTGATTAGATGCACAACAACATAATAGAAAGTGCAGTAAACAACAACTCAGATATGAACAATCAAAGTTCACACACAATGAACGACTTAAATGCGTTCCCTTATTAGAGAGTTAGATATTTAACTCCTTAAGTAATGTTCTCTCTTAATCTTAGTCCATCCTTATCTTACCTCAATCTGATCCTTATCTTAATCTTAGAAACAACCATCCTTTAATCAGGAGTGGATGTAGCTTATCTTAATCTTAATATTACAAACCATCCTTTAAAAGGAATGGTTGCAACTTATCTTAACCTTACCTTAATCTTAATCTTAATAATACAAATCATCCTTTAAAAAGGAATGATTGTAACTTAACTTAATCTTACCTTAGTCTTAATCTTAATAATACAAATCATCCTTTAAAAAGGAATGATTGTAACTTAACTTAATCTTACCTTAGTCTTAATCTTAATAATACAAATCATCCTTTAAAAAGGAATGATTGTAACTTAACTTCATCGTACCTTAATCTTAATCTTAATCTCAGTATACAAACCTTTCCTGGAAGGGATTGGCCGTATCTAATTCGAACCTGGGATTTAGGTGATCCCACCGCACCATCTTAATGTCACCTACTCTGGACGGGAGTCCAGCGTAGCTGAGCCGGCAACCGGCCCTAGGCAACAAGTCCGAAGACAAGTCCTTAATCGGAGGTCGAATCTACTATAGATAACGACCCCTTTCCTTAGCATGCATGACCGGAGATCGGTCCCGGGTTTCCTCACTCAGTTCCAGTTAGTAGTCATCTCAAGACCCTGTTTGTTGGTTAACCTCTTTCGGTTCATATCGTCCCTCTTAGGGGGCGTTCCTTAGTCTCACTCAATTCCTTACTAAGCATTGGTTAGTAAGTTCTCACGGTATGTTGTGTTAGTTTTCAAACACACACAACAATACAATAATATATATATATATATTGTTCCGGTTGCATGCTTTATCTTGTTTAGTGAGCACACAAAACAAATAGCACACAAGCCGAGGGACACCTCGTTAGCAAGCAGGTCACAAGAAGAAACAACTGTACCGTTCACCGTTGGCCGTTTGGTTGCTTACTCTCTTCTCTTCCGGAGTCCAAATTCCAAGTCCTAAAACATTCATTCAGTTTTAGGTTGTTAATCACTTAACTTAATTCAACTTACTTAATTCCTTAATGATCCCCACCTAACACCTCTTAAGTCTTACCACTTAATCTTACAACTTAACCTTACTCTTTTAAGTTTATATTTAACTTAACTTAATCTCTTAAGTTCTTAGGGTCTCAATCATTACTACCCTACCAAAGGCATACCTTATTACCCATTGCCATTCTTAGAATTCAAAATTTCTTTTTTTTTTCTAAGTGTTAAGGGTCGACCGACCCACCGACCGACCCAACCCCTGGGTCGGTCCATTACAGAAACTCTTCCGTCTTTTGAAACCCATCCGACCGACCCAAACCCTCTGGGTCGGTCCCTTACCGAACCCATTTTCCTACATTAAACCTTTGTCCGACCGACCCAAAGCTAAGCCGACCGACCCAAACCCTCTGGGTCGGTCCAGTCCAGAGACATTCTGGCTGGCTCAACATGGCCCCGACCCAAAACTGGGTCGGACCCTGGGTCGGTCCACTACAGATTTTCCTCTTAAATTGCTCTTCCAATTCCAAACTCTTCCACAAGTGTCCTAATAGGTCCAACACCATCTTGGCACCTTAAACCCACCTTATAACCTCCTTTAAATACCTTAAATCATCCACCAAAATCCACCTTAGTCATTATGCATTTTCCTTGTAATAATGCTACTCTTGTAATGCTTTCCTCTAGGTTTCTAGGTGGTGGTTCATACTTAATGTAACCACTATGCCAATGTTTTCCTCACCACTATAACATCATCTCCCAAGCATCTCTCACTATCTAAAACTCTTTCAAGCATTTACTAAAAGTTCCTTCACAAGCTTAAGCTTCCATACACCAACACCTTATTTCCTTCCTAGTTGTTTACCAACATTTGCCTAAGTTCTAAATACTCAATTACATTCTCTTGATTCCTAAATCCCCCAAGGTAATGCCTAAGTCATTACCACTCATTCCAACACTTTATCTTACCCCTCTTCATCAAGACAATCTCTAAAACTTCCTAGTACTTCCTTAGTCATTATATTCCCTTGAACATATCTTAATCACCCTAAGCATCATACCTTCTCCTTAAACTTATGCTCAAGTCTTATATCCCTCATCTCATGATTTTGGTGTGCTCAAAACACTCACCATTCCCCCAATTCCTCCTAGACATCTCTAGGTCATTCTAAACCTCAAGAATCCTTAGTTAACTCATTTCCACTCAAATTCTTCATAATGACTCCTAGTAAATCCTAGGTCATATTATTCACCACCATCACCTAAACACTTATTTTCTACTCAAATTTTGCCATAGCTCCTCTAGTATATTCTCATGCCCAAATGCATTGTTTTTCTCACACAATATCTCACACACACAAGTCCTTTCTCTCATCATTCTCACCCAAATCAACTTATTCACATCATACTCAATATATTGCAATAATCTTAAATTGCATAGCACTAAGGCTCTTAAATGACATGGCTCTTAGGCCCTTAAATGACTTAAACTTAAACACTGAATTTCCCACATATAAAGCTTTCAACCTGCAAATACACCCATCAATCTCATAGTAATTATAATGCTCTTAAAATCCACCTTAAACTTATATTACTAACTCATTCTCATTAGCTCCTTAACACAAGTTCATAAGCTTGTTTAAGTTCTTTTTCTTAGGTTTATAACCCAATACACAATGTAAGCTAAGCCACATTGGTATTTATCTAAAACTCATTCCTTAATCTTAAACCACCATTAGGTAAGCATTTTACCTTGTTTTCTCAAGCTTATCTCAATCTCCTCCTTAGACCTTCTTCTTGATGATCTCGGCCACCACTTAAATTCCTTGCCAATGTTCTAATCAATATTAAGACTCATGATGCTAAAACAATACACTAACCTTAAGGAATGAAAACCTAGGTTAAAATGTGTTTAAGGTCTTATAATGATTTTTACCTTGAAGTCTTAAGGCTTGGATATGAATCAAGAAGGACCTCCTCTAGCCCTTGGAGAATAGAAACAAGCTAGAACAAGGCATAAAATGAATCCCCATGAGTAGTAATTTTCGGTAATGTGTAGAAATGGTGGAAACATGGTTTTTCTTACATTTTCTTTACCTTAAGAGAATGGAGAAGCCAATGAGCTCTTCAAACTTGATTTTCCTCCATCAATGGAGTTTTCCCATGGCTCCAAAATAGCTTTGAAGATTTGAAAAGATAGAAAGGTAGGTCTTGGTCTAACTAAGAATAATCTATGCTCACTTTTTGATTTGGAGCTAAAATGAACCTTTGGTGAGCATTTGAAGATGGAGCATAAATGGAGACTTCACTCACGGTTTGGAGCAGGGAAGAGAAAGAAAAATCGTGGAAGGAAGGAGAAATGAAGAGAGAGAGGAAGAAAGGTGGCTAATATGTGATATTTGCTTTAATAAAGCAAATAGTAACTTTCTTACTTACTCTTCTTTTCCTTTCTTATTTGACTACTTATGGTGACTCATCCCCCTTAGAAAAACCGGCCCCCTCATTATAACAAGATATTTATGGTCTTGTTTGACCAACTAATTGACTTAATTGATTAAAACTTAAACTAGTCACTATTTACTATTCACTAATCAGTGCACATATCGAAATTTTTGATTTCCCATTGATTTAGGCCCTAATGTGATACTAATTAGTACACATGTTGATTAAAGAGTAATGATGGACATTTAGCCACTCAAAACTCAATTCTAAGACAATTTCTCAAAAATGTGCTTTAAGACTTCTTAAAGCACATTTTGTGTTTTAACTTGTTTTCAAGCTTGGTTTTCTTTGCTAATTGATTTAAAATGACCATTAGGATATTACTAAGGTCTTATCATGATATTTGGGTACTCACCCAATCTCTCCAAGCTTAGAGCACGTTTTTGCCCTGATTGCCTTTAAGGCACTTTTTGTGTTTTCCTTGGTTTAAATTGACTACCAATCATTCTAAGGCATATTTTAGCCTTACTACATCATAATTTGATGTTTACTTAGCATACTTAGGTTTGGGGTATTTCACCAAGCATGTCAAGACCAAGAAACGGCTTGAGCTCGATGCCCTAAAGATGACTGAGAAGATGACGGTTGATGAATATTACCGCACCTTCACCTCTCTTCTCAGACTTCTACCCGACCTTGGGTATACCGACCAAGTCTTGGTCGACCGCTTCTACGGCGGATTGAGCCATCGACTCCGGTATGGCATGGGCTTCACACGGTTTACCTCCCTTCTGGTAAACAACGTGAACCCTTAAAAGCCATGAGTAAAATGAATCAGTATTCCCGTATGTAAATGTGTAACCTAATGCCAAGTAATTCAGGAGTGTTACCACGCTGCATCTCGAGTTGAGATCACCTGCCAGCTAAGAGATGAGGAGCAAGCGCTGAAGCGCAAGGTGAGCGGCAAGGGTAACACCTCCAACGACCAAAACCAAGCCATACCTTGGAAGAAGAAGAAGGGAAAGCATTCCCACCAGAAGAACACCTCTGGAGACGGTAGTGCCCATGAGAAGGGCAAGGCGGCTGAGCCATTGCAGCTTGGTTATACTGCACCAGTGGCAGCAAAGCCACTGAGATCTCAGCCCTACAGGGGTAAGAACCCGAAACCGAATTAGTACACTTGTGAACTAGTATGTATATGGAGTATTGTAAGTATACCGAACCTTGCTAACTTGGAAGCTATAGGTTCTGGATTTGGCCAAGGCAAGAACCAATCTGATGGCCGCAGCTACATATGCCGTAACTGCAACAAGGATCATCCCGGCACAGATTGCCAAGGAAGGGAGATCCGCTGCTACACTTGCCAGAAGTCGGGGCACCGTGCTAATGCATGCCCAGAGAACTCTAAGCCCAAGGGCAACTATCAGGGCTACAAGCAGCGTGAAGGCAAGGAGACTGCATCTGGCGATGCTCATGCCCAGCACACCTCACAGGGACAGGGATCCCGAGGTCCGTAGAAGGGCGCACCGCAGAGGCAGCCGGCCTTACACATCATTGACCGTGACGGGACCGGGACTAAGTCCGGCCCAGGTAACTACCGTAACCTTTAATCCTTGAAGAGCATGACTAAGTATTAAAGTAGTTGTATGAATGGAAGTATGAATGCGTAAGTACTTGAAGTATGAAATTGAGTATGAGTAAGTAACATGGAAGTATGTATTGAGCATGAAATGAATTAGTTAACCTAGAACTCACTCTAGATGAAATTTACCACCTTAGGGAAATTCCTTATCTGTTACCCAATACCTTCGAACTCACCACATGAAGAGACCGACACCGCCAATCACCACTTCAACAATGAACAGTGTCAGGTCATCCGCCCATGTATGATTTTATTAAAAGGATACCTGACACCCGAAGCACAAGTTTCAATCATCCGACGATGCAACGAGTTAGGAATGGGTCCAGGAGGATTTTATACACCCGAATTCCCCGGTGGAGCAACAATGAAGCTGAAGATGATATGCTTGGGAAAGGATTGGAACCCTTATACCAAGACATACCAAACAACGCGAATAGGAGACGGAGCCACACCTCCATCAATACCCCCGGAGTTCCAAACGCTTGTCACACAAGCTGTAGAAATCGCACAACAGTACGAAGATGAACCAATCCCTGCACTTGAAGCAGATCTGTGTATCGTTAACTTCTATGAGAAAGAAGGACGGCTTGGCTTACACCAAGACAAGGACGAGACAACGGAATCTCTTGAACTAGGAGTGCCCGTAGTGTCTTGGTCCATTGGTGATGACGCCGTATTCTTGTATAGCGAGCAGAAGCGTGTGGACCTCGCAGAGAAACTGGTATTGAGATCAGGAGATGTTCTAATCATGGGTGGAAAATCAAGGTTGCTGTATCACGGGATCCAGAAGATCAAGTTGAATACGGCACCACCGGCAATAATCAATGCCACACACATGAAACCAGGACGCCTAAACCTCACCTTTAGAAAGTATTAATCTTGTAGTAGCATGTAATCCAGTAGTAACGTGTATTAGAGACACGTTATGTATGATGGATGGTTATTCAATAAAAGCAGTGTTGGTTATTAAATTCCACTTGCGTCCCACCATCTTTACTTATAATCTCATAAATCAATAGGTTGTGGACTCGGTACCGAAGGTAACCTAAGTATCCTCACCGAAGAGCAAGCCGGCAGAAGCGGCACCATTCTAACGGGAACATTCCCAGTAAACGGCATCGAAGCCTCAGTATTATTCGACTCCGGCGCCTCTCACACCTTTGTATCGCCATCATTCGCTACGAGGTTGGGGCTAGACGCAGATGAGCTACCAAATTTCTTGGTTACTCTCCCGTCGAAGGAGCGGGTAAAGTGTACCAAGTATTACCACACCGCCACCATTCAAATCAAAGGCGAAGCGTTTCCCATCTCCTTCATTGAATTCAACGGATTGGGATTCGACTTGATAATTGGAATGAACTGGTTGGAGCGGCACAAGGGACGGATCCTATGCGCCGAGCACCGATTGCTGCTCAAGAGTCCATCTGGGGTCACTGTATCATACCGCCAGAGGCCAAGAGAGCCTTCAACTACAGTCATCTCCGCTATGGCAATGTACCGGGAGCTCAGAAAAGGACATGAAGTGTATTTATGCCATGTGCAAGATCTGGAGAGAGATCCAGAATTCAGTGATGATGTAGCAGTAGTCTTAGAATTCCCTGATGTATTCCCGAAAGAGCTACCTGGTATGCCACCACAGAGAGCAGTAGAGTTCGAAATCGACCTCATACCTGGTACTGGTCCCATTGCTAGGGCACCATACCGTATGGCACCTGCAGAAATGACAGAGCTTAAAGAGCAACTACGTGATCTTCTCGACAAAGGGTTTATACGCCCGAGCGTATCACCCTGGGGAACACCGGTCCTCTTCGTGAAGAAGAAGGACGGCAGTCTCCGCCTCTGCATCGACTACCGCGAATTGAATGCGGTCACTGTAAAGAACAAGTATCCATTGCCACGCATCGACGACCTGTTCGATCAGTTGAAGGGAGCTTCGGTCTTTTCTAAGATTGATCTCCGATCCGGATATCACCAGATTGCTATCAAAGAGCAAGACATTGAGAAAACAGCTTTCCGAACAAGATATGGCCACTACGAATTCACGGTGATGCCATTCGGTTTGTCTAACGCACCAGCCAAATTCATGGACTTAATGAATCGGTTATTCAGTGATCAGCTGGACACTTCAGTAGTAGTATTCATCGACGACATCCTTGTGTATTCGAAGTCAGCAGAAGAGCATGAAAACCACTTAAGAAGAGTACTTGAGACACTGCGCGAGAATCAGCTGTATGCGAAATTCTCCAAATGCGAGTTTTGGCTAGATCAGGTATCATTCCTTGGTCATGTCATCTTGAGCGCGGGCATTTCCGTAGATCCATCCAAAATCGAAGCAGTGCGATCATGGCCTAGACCTAAGACTGTTACCATCATCCGGAGCTTTCTTGGTTTAGCCGGTTATTACCGGAGGTTTGTAAAGGACTTCTCAAAAGTCGCTAAGCCCATGACGTCATTGATGAAGAAAGATGCACCGTTTGTATGGACAAGCGAGTGCGAGGTATCCTTCCAGAGACTAAAAGACTCATTAACCTCAGCGCCAATTCTCACACTTCCAGAGGGCACAGAGGGATTTGAGGTGTATTGTGATGCATCGGGCAAGGGAATGGGATGCGTACTCATGCAGCATGGCAAGGTAGTAGCCTATGCTTCTCGCCAGCTGAAAAAGCATGAGGAGAATTACCCGACACATGATCTAGAGTTAGGAGCCATTGTCTTCGCCTTGAAGATATGGTGACACTATCTCTATGGGGTAAGCATCACCATCTACTCCGACCATAAAAGTTTGCAGTATGTATTCACACAGAAGGAGTTGAACTTAAGACAAAGGAGGTGGATGGAGTTCCTATCAGACTACGACATCAACCTCCAGTATAAAGAAGGGATGGCAAACGTTGTAGCCGACGCCCTGAGTCGTCGAGCACACTCGCTCCATTCGCTACTCGTTTCTTCTAGCTTGGTTGACGAGGTGCGAGACGCTCAGTTGAGCGACCCTTACTTCACAGAGATCAGACAGAGAATCACCGATGGTACCTTCGAGAGCCGAAAGTACGACTTCAAATTGCATGAAGATGGTCTGATCCGATTGAATGGCAGATTATGCGTCCCCCGAAGCAATGCTGAGCTAAGGGATCGCATTCTGCGAGAGTCACATTGTTCGACATTGCATGTCCATCCGGGAGCCTCTAAGATGTACAAAGACATGAAGAGGTACTTCTGGTGGTCAGGGATGAAATCCGACGTGACTGAGTATGTTCTGAGGTGTCTCACTTGCCAGAAAGTGAAGTTCGAGCACCGAAGACCGGGAGGAATGGTGCAATCCATGCCCATTCCGGAGTGGAAATTCCATGATATCTCTATGGATTTTGTTATTGGACTCCCACCTGCTAGGGGAGGACTCAACATGATCTGGGTAGTAGTCGATCGTCTCACCAAGGTTGCCCGATTCATACCGATGAAGGACACCTGGAAGGTGGCGAAGCTCGCGGAGCTATTCGACAAGGAGATCATTCGACACCACGGAGTCCCGAAAACCATTGTATCTGACCGCGACACCAGATTTCTTTCGAGATACTGGAGAGCAACACGGGAAGCGCTGGGTACTGAATTGAAACTTAGCACCGCCTTCCATCCACAGACCGACGGTCAGACAGAAAGGACCATCCAAACACTAGAGGATATGCTTAGGGCATGTGCCTTAAACTTCCAGGGAAGCTGTATTGACAAGCTTCATCTTATCGAGTTTTCGTATAACAATAGTTATCATGCTTCGATTAAGATGTCGCCATTCCAAGCTTTGTATGGTAGACCTTGCCGTACCCCGTTGTGTTGGGATGAGTCAAGCGAAGCGGTCATCATAGGACCGGAGTATCTGGAACAAGTACAAGCAGAAGTTCAGCAAATACGAGCAAACATGAAAGCAGCCTAAGATAGACAGAAATCCTATGCGGATGTGCGACGACGCGACCTTGAGTTCGCCGTGGGCGACCAAGTGTTCTTGCGTGTCTCACCTATGAAGGGTGTCTTTCGATTTGGCCAAAAGGGCAAGCTGAGCCCAAAATTTGTAGGCCCGTATACCATTACCGAGAGGATTGGAGCCGTAGTTTATAGGCTAGCATTGCCTGAAGAATTGGGACGTGTTCATGATGTCTTTCATGTATCACAACTCAAGAAATACATAGCCGATCCCTCTCATGTATTAGAACCCGAACACTTATCCCTAGAGCCGACGATGAGATATGTCGAGACTCCATTGCGAATCCTTGATACGAAGACAAGAGACACTCTCCATAAATCTGTACGAATGGTGAAGGTCTTGTGGTCTAACCACGATGTCGAGGAAGCGACTTGGGAATTAGAAGACGCCATGAAGGCGAAGTACCCGAATCTATTTGTAGACTAGATGTCTAGTATCCGTATAGTACGGAGGGTACGGGGCGTACCCCTTTTAAGGGGGGTAGAGCCTTTTTGCTTTTGCATTGCTTCGGGTTAGCATTGCATAGTATGTATGTATTGTAATTGTATTTTGGTTGGCACATGTAGTGCTAATTGTATTTCATTGGCACAAGGTAGTGCTAGTAGTATTCAGTATGTAGTACAATGAGTATGGTATGCGTATGGTATGTGTGTAATGAGTAATGCATTTGTGTTGTACGGTATATGACACGAATGACAATGTGAAGTGTATTGTGAATGTATCGTGGAATGTGTGAATTGAATTGTGTATGGTATTTGAACTGAGTATGGTGCATGGTATCTGAATTATGTGCTGGTAGTGTAAGAATTGTGAACACCTTGTAAGGTGATAGTAGAATGCATTGTGGCAATTGGCTTGCCAAAGGAGTAGAACAGTAAACCGTAAACCTTGAGCAACTTTGAGGGCAAAGTTCCTTAAGGGGGGTAGATTGAAATACCCCGTAATTAAAAACAGTGATTAATTAGGCTAATTATATTTTTAAAGGCTTAATTACACTTAAATAAATACGAGGGAACAAATCCCGAAGAAAACGGACCTTTAAAATGGGCTAAAAGCATAAACGAACCTTAAAGCGCGTTTTTCGAGGAAACCGGGAAATCGCGACTTTAAGCGGGTCAAACAGACTCGTAAACAATTTTGGTCAACTAAATAATCATTAATAAATATTAGTGAAGCTTTAGAACCAATAAAATTAATTAAACGAGAAAATTCCGGAAAACGGGTTCCGGTTAGTAAGAACTGTAACAACCGGAAAGTTGTGGGGTGAGAATGCAAATAAAGAAACTTAGTGTGTCCACTTTTGTAAATAAAAGTCAAAAATCTGTAGGATGGGTGTGTGTGGGCCGATTAAACTAGCCCTCTCCCTCTCTTTATTGTTCCTAATTCACTAAAGGACAAAAGAAATAAGTAAAGAAAAGCAAAATTTGACACTTTCTCTCCTCACAACCCATCCCCCCTTGCTCTCTCTCACGTAGCTCCCTCTCTCTCTTTTCTCTTCTTCTTCCTTGAGCTCCTCCATGGCGATTTGTTGAAGCCGCTACAGCCCTCTCCTTCTCTCCTCTCTTTGAGCACTCAAATCTTCTCCAAACTCAACAAAAAGTATATCATTGTAATCCCCTTGCAAAGGAGAACACTTTCCTCCTTTCAAAAATCCAAAAGCTTCATTTTCATTTTTGTGGGTGTTCCCCATTTGAAGATTCAAGTCCACCATTAGAAGCACCTTCACCTCCTTATCATCTTGAGGTAAAAAGAAGTTCGAAAATCCATCATTTTTAGCTCTCATTAGCATTATAAGGATTTTCAGTTTTTGAACTCTTGGTCCGTCTTGTTCCAGCCGATTTTGGCTTCTTCCTTGGGCTAGGAATCTTGTTCTTTTGCTAACCAAGGACCTCACTCATTGGTTGGAAGGTAATAGCTTTTCTTAAACCCTAAAACTATGCTTTAAGCTTTAGGTTAATTAAGGGTAGTATTGAAATGGTATTGTGCATTGATATGGGTTGTAGAATTGGGTTGTGAACTCCATTCAAAACCGAGAATAAAGGAGAAGAAAGGAAGAAGAAGGCAAGAAGAAAAGAAAAACTAGAAACACAAGGTAATTACCTTTACCTTGAGCTAGTTTTGTATGTAGTATTGTAACAGATTTTGAGTAGTAAAATGAGTAATGTATTTGAGTATGAGTAGTAGTAATGTAGTAGTGTAATGGAGAAGAGAATCAAACAGTTTTTGAAGTTTTTAAATGAGTTTTAAAATCTTGGGAAAACATGGGGTATTGAATGTGTATGTGCAAGAATTTATTATGGTAGTAGAGTTGAAATGTGAGTATGATGTATTGAATAAACAGGTTGTGTGAATGAGCATATATGAGCTGAAATAGAGTGTGGGCAATGTGAGAATTATAGGGGAGACTATGTCAAAATTTGTCTAGAAATTGAGGACTTAGTGTGTGTAAGGGGAGGTAATGATCTAGACAATAACTAGGTGTATTTGGAGAGGTTAAAGAGAGTGTTCAACCACTTTGAAAACAGATTCGAAAAGGGTTTGGGTAATGTGAAGAAATAGGATGTAAAGTAATGTATTTTGGATGCTAGGAGTAGCATTAGTTGAGGAAGTAATGGAGGTTAGAAGTTGAGAGAAAAATCTGTAGCATAATAGAGGAAACAAAAATCTGTAGCATAAGTGAGATGGAAACTAGTATAAGTGTTGGGAAGAGGTGAGGAAAAATGTGTAAGTGAATGTAAGAATTGAGTAGCAAGTTTGGTGAGTGAATTAAGGTGATTTAGAACACCTAAATGAGTGGTAAACATGTAGGGAAGTATTGGTAAAGATTGGGGAAACAATGGGTAAAGAAATCAACTGAAAACAGATTTTAAAACTGAAGTACTGGGCCGGACCGACCTTGGGACCGAACTTGCAAGGTCGGTCGAGCCCAGAATTACAAAGACGGGAAACCTTCTGGAATGGACCGAACTTGTGACCGGACTTGCAAGTTCGGTCGGACCAGAAAATTCTCCCGTCAGAAACCTTCTGGAATGGACCGAACTTGCGACCAGACTTGCAAGTTCGGTCGGCCAGAAAAAATTCCTGTAATGCAAGCTACTGGAATGGACCGACCTTGCGACCGGACTTGCAAGGTCGGTCGGGCTAAAATTCTCACGAAAGAAACTTACTGGAATGGACCGGCCTTGGGACCGGACTTGCAAGGTCGGTCGGCCCTGAAATTTTCACGCGATGTAGCTTACTGACTTGGACCGACCTTAGGACCGACCTTGGGCAAGGTCGGTCGAGTCAAAACAAAAAAAATGTTTTATTATATGATTATGGTAATCATATGTATATATATATATATGCCTATACACATATATGCATATGTATGTAGTAATACACCATTAATAAAGTAATAATGGTAAGAAAGTAAGTAAATGAGTAAGGAAACAAGTTTAAGAAGTAATAAGGAAAAGAATGGTTTTATAATCAAGTATGATTGTAAAGGAGTAGTGAGTATACATTAGGAGTTTTAATGGAAGAGTAAGTTGGATCATTGATCATACAACTTCATGTATGTATAGGATCAAATAGTGAACATCGAAGGAACCGGTAGTACGAGTACGACGGTGAACGGTATGATTTCTTCATGCCCTGTATCCTAACTTGGTTACCCCGATTTGTGTGCTTATGTGATCACCAATAAGATAAATGCACGAATCGGACTTATATTGCACTTAATTGTGTTTGAACTATTTGTTTCTTGTTGAATCTTCTTGAACATTTGGTTTGTATAATTCATGAAATGAATGAATGAGAATGAAGTGTATGTGTACATGATGAGTACTTGTGTATTGTATTGAGGTATGGAAAGAAAGTATGGACTTCTACTAATTCCTAACGTTCTAACTCCTAACATGAGTAATGAGTAAAATGGAATGAGTAGAAGCCCGATATAGTTTCGGCCACGCGTGAGGATAAGGAAACACAAGAGGTTGGATCTGAATCCTGGCTGTAATCTTTTCCATGGACCAATCCCCTTGAATGGGTAGCATCCTGGATTAGTGGGCCACCCTAAAGCCCGGTGGTGGGATGTAGTATTCCCTGCCCGGAGGTCATACCGACTTAACTGGAGTAAAGTATGTAAGAAGTAAGTATTGTATGTGTATTGGTCTTGGCTATTGTAAGTCATTGACCGGGAGTAAAAGAGTATTGAACACCCGATTAAACCGGGTGTGTAATGAAGCTAACTTGACTTCTGTATTAAATGGAGAATTGTATCTCCGTAATGCGGTGAGTATGGGTAAGTATGAATGGTTGACCTGAATTGTCTTCCTTGCATGTATTGTATGTATGTATGCCTTGTGAAATGAATGTATTGAATTGTATTGTATAAAGCATGTATATATGTATGAATGAAACGAACCGCATGTACTCGACCAATTAGTTGGCGTACCCTCGCTAGCACGCGGGGTATGCGGTTATCATATGCAGCGTAAGCTGACCCCCTAGGGGGAATGTTTTTACTCCACAGGTACCCGCGAGGCATGAAGGTAGAGTAAGGACCGGATGTAATTCTTTTTGGTAGTTAGTAGGATTGGAACGGTGTACTGAGTTGTACACGGCTAAGGCCTTTTTGTATAGCCGGTGTACCATGTGGTACACCTTTTTGGATAATGAATTTGATCGGATAGAAAGGAGCAGTTGTATAAACTCCTAATTCTTGGGAAGTAACATTGGAATGTAATTCGTATAACTTGGGTACTCGGTAATCAAATGTAAGTAAGTATTTGGTATTGTACAGTAAGTAGTATGTATGCAGTTTATTCTAATCGTCAGACCGAAACGGTAAGTAGTAGTAGCCTTGTTAGTCTTGGATGGCTAACGGCGTTGTATCACCCGTCGGGAGTAAGTAAGTATTCCGCTGCGAGTAAGGTATTAAGGGAATGATTATAGGATAATGGAAGGATTAGCAGTAGGGGTGTTACAGAATGAGTCATGGATGGTTTTAAAGGCTTGATTATATGTGAATGTACTAAAATAAAATAATAAAATTATTTTCAAAGCAAACCAAACTCTAAAAAGAGTTAAGACACAAAAAGGAGCCCGAAAACTCCTTAAAACGTGTTTTTGCGAATTGTCTTCGAAATTGGTTTTGAGTGGCTAGTTGGCCTTGTATACATACTAAAATACATGTATACTACCTAATATCATATTAGGAATTTAATTTGAAGATTTTACCAAAAATGTTACAAATATAATATTTAAAGTGAATAGTAACCTCAAATAGTGTCCATTTAGTCAAATATTGACCAAGAATGGTCAATGGTCAAAAATTGACCATCCTTTGATATTGATGTCGGCAAGGACAAAGGAGAAGGCCAGCTGCTCAATCAAGTTACGTAAAGCACATTGATGATATGTTAAATTACTATTCAAATTATTACTTTATATTACTTTAACATATCTTAATTAAACTACTTTTCTCTTCTTCTTCTTTGCTTTCCACGAATCCCTTTCATTAGCTGCTGTCCCAAACCGTGAGTCTTCAACATTAGAAGCTCCCTCCCTTCTCCTACATTGGTTTTCCTTCATTGTTGCCATTTAGGAGCTTAAAGAACACCTTATCTTGTAGAAATCATAACTTTCTCATCTTAAGTCCAAATAATAAGCTTGATAGCTCGTTGGAATCCTCTTTTGAAGAGATTTCCAATAATAGCTCATGAGCCCCCAGATGCTCAGGAAAAACCACGAAGAAGTGCCTTTGATTCTCGAGGTAAAACATTGCCTTCTTGGAAACTCTTTGTTCTTTGATTTTCATCAAGGCCGAGTGCCTAGGGTTACTAACCCTTCTTATTCTTCATCTTATTCTATAATTTTGGAGCCAGTTTCTCTAGCAAATTGCTGTCAAAATTTCTAAGGAAATCAAGCTTAATATTAAGCTAAAGGTTAATATACAAGGTAAATCCTACAACTACCTATTTCAAGGTTCTAATTGTTGATCTATATATGATCTAACCTATTGTTTACCTTATTTATTATTGCCGAATTTATTAGGGGTTAGATTTAATTTTTGACACCTTAAATGTTATTATCTTATAAATCTAAAGTTAAATTTATAACCCTTAAGATATAAGCTTCAATATAAGCTATCATAATATGTAAAAAAAATTCATATACTATAATTTATATGGTGGCCGAAAATTAGGAGGTTATATATGAGTTAGAAAAATTATCTAACTTAGTTAAATTAAAGAAATTAGAGTATTAAGAGTAATATGTAAAATTTAGGAAGTTTTGGTGCCTAAAGGTGAATACCAAAAATTAATGGGGTCAATATGGAATTTTTGAGAGTTTAGATGATGAGAAAATAATTATAGAATTAAGTTTACAATTTATAAAGAGTTTATAAGTGTTATAAGGAATTTATAAGGTTTTTGGTATATTTAAGGTTAATAAAAGATGGTATTTATATACTATAACATTAGATAATTAAATCTGGTGATTTAGAGATGTTTAAAATGATTTTTGATGTTCAAAAATCTGTAGGAAAATTAGTTACGAAAATTCGAAATTAATTAGAGTTAAATTGGTTAATAAATGAGTTAGGATAAAAGAAAAGACCACAAGGGTAAAATGGTAATTTCCCTGGTCAAACGTGGTCAAACTTGGTCAATGATAGTTTGTGAAATGTTTAGAGGAGCTAGAATAAAAATTTTAGCAAAATATTAGATATTAAAAGGATAAAGGAATAAAAAGTTAAATTAAATTAACTTTAGGGGTAATATTGTAAATAATGGAAAGTTAGGGGGTTTGACCATAAAAGACTGGTCAAACTTGGGTATATTTTGGTATTTGACCAAAATTATAAAAGAAATTAGTTAAGAAAGACTTTGGAAGAAATTAGAAATAAAAATAACAAGTTTAGAACTTATTATGAGTAAAATAGAGATTAAGAGAAAACTATGGGTAAGTAATGTAAATAACACATTTTTTATGTGTTTAGAAGGTTAAGGAAATTAAATAAAGAATTTAGAAATAAGTTGTAAAAGAAACAGAGTTAAGACGGGGTTAAACGAGACCCGTATATAAATTAAGGTATACGAGGGGTATACTCGTAATTTAACAAGTAAAGGTGAAATCAATACTTAATGTATTTTAAAGAAAATACAAGTTATATTGGAAAAAGAAATAAATACGTATTGATACGGAGTATCATACGGACGTATACGTAAATTTTGGTATACATGGAAAATACCCGTATACGTGAATAGTAAATACGTATACATGAATAGTAAATACGTATACATGAATAGTAAATACGTATACATGAACAGTACAATACTAGACGTATACGTGAACAGTAAAATACGAGACGTATACGTGAATACAGTGAATAGTAGAATACGAGACCGTATAAATGAATAGTGAAATATGGATGAATAGTGAAAAATACTAAAACCTAATACAAGGTCCGTATAAGTCTAAAGTTGCTAACTGTACAACTAAATAACTGCTAACGGCGTTAGTATGTTAATGAATTAGAATTGAGTTTAAAACCGCTCCTAAATGAACAAACCCGTTTAACGGTATACTATTATACCCGGGTTAACCTAGGAGGAGGTTTAAGTTGAAAAGAGAACCCAAATTAGTTCTAAGACACAGGATACTAATACTAGTTCTGGTTACAGATCTAGATAGTCGGAGGCGTTCGGCGGATTAGGCGAACATGGTGTTAAGAGCTAGCCAATCTCCGATGTACGGTATGGGATTCTTGTAGCTTGTTTGCTAACGGGGTCTACCTCGGTTTGTGTGCTATGTGTTATTGTGATACGACCAAACAAGATTAAGCATGAAACCGATCTACTGTATTGTTATTGTGTGTCCATTGCACACTAACACGACTTGATTCAGAGCTTGTTCATTAATTATGTTGGGTAACAATTGTATAAGGTTATAAATACTCCCTGTTGTTAGTTGGTTAATACCGAGAGAGGTTTAACTAACAAATTGTCAATGAGACTTCAACTAACTGGAACTTGGGAGGAGAGGAATCCGGGACTGACTCCGGTCATGCATGTTTAGGTTAGGAGGTCGGCATCTGTATCAGATCTGTCTTCCGCATATGGCTCGTCTACGACTTGTCGCCTAGGGTCGACAAACAGATCCGACCAGCTCGAGTGAACAGTTCGAGGTGGGAGGCAAATTCAGGAGGCGCAGGAGGGTCAAGCGTACACCCCTCATAACTTAAGAATAATGTTTTTTAACCCAATGGAGCTAATAACTCATTGGCTAGGGTTACCTTGACCCGACAAAAATAAACAATTCAGTTAGAGAACAACCAGTTCTATTAAGAGAACGGTTGACACTTATAAGGTATGGTCAAACACGAGAACTAAACAATTCTCAGGCCTCAGGATTTAGGAATCTAACTTACTCATTAATGGGCGTCCATTACGACGTTCGATTTATTTGAGCTGTGAATGTTTCACATAAATGTGTTGTTGTTATTGTGCTTCTTATTATTGTTGTATGAATAATCAACTGCATGTATACGACAAGTAGTCGTGTGTAGCCTTGTTAGCTTGTGGGCTGCACGTTTTCTGTACCAGCAATATGCTGAGCCCCTTGGGGCCTGTGATTTAAACTTTGCAGGTAGGTACCAGACGAGGACTCAACCTGAGAGTAGGAGCGGGTAGAGTACTTCGGGTTGCTTTTACATTTGTTACACGAGTTGTGCATGCACACTCGTTTAGTAATTGAATGAGATGTTAGTATGATGTATTAGGATATAAGATACGCGGTATAAGTTGTGGTTTGTGGATTGTAATGAAATACCCCTAAATTAATTTAAATTAATTTAGGGGATTTCTTTTATTAAACCTTTAATAAAACTATTAAGTATTAAATTATTTTATGGAATTATGAATATTAAATTATTATATGGAGTTATTAATATTAAATTATTATATGGAATTATGAATAAATTAGTATATGGAATTGTGAAATTTATTTAGGGGTTTTCTCCTATTTAACCCTAATTATTATATTATTATAGTATTATGAATTTAATAATAAGATTTATAAGTCAATAAATCTTGGGAAAATTTCTAAACACTCCAATTATATTATAAAGATTTTAGAAATATTGGGAGCATTGATTTGGAACATAAAAGTCAATATAAAATTCTAGAAACCTTAAAGCTTATTAAGCCTAGCTAGAGTTGACTTTTTGAGAATGGTCAAACCAGGTCATGAAACCTATACCAATAAATAGGTTATGAAAAACCATGAAGATCGATAAAAAGAACGTCAAAAACGGATCGTCCTAGCCAAAGTTATGCTAGTTTGAAGTTTAGAGCCAAAATTTTATAACTGCCACGTGTCAGCCTCTCGTGCGCCCCAACACTTAGTTAATTCTATCTCCTTGTTTTTCTCCAACAACCATCCGATTTTGACCTAACTTGTGACGGCTATATCTCACTCGTTACTACGAATTTTCCAGTGCCGTCTTCACCACTCTCTTCTCCTTAATTCCCTCTTTACAATCATAACTCATACAAGCCCTAACTCCTTCTACATCGACGGGAAAGTTGATCCAAAGTTGTCAACTTTCGAGTTCGTAACCCAGTTTCCAGTTTCATCCGATTTCAGGTAATGTTCGTCTTGCCATAACTTCCTCGTCTTTCAACCAAATTTCGATTTCTTTAGCTCGTTGTGTAGATCACTAATCCATCTACAACTTTCATGTTTATTCCCAAGCCTGATTCGTAACCGGTTGGAAGTTATAGTCGCCTAAAGTTTCGATCTTGCCAGCACATAAAATAATACCGAAACAGAGAGGTAAACTCGTGTTTTGTGACTTCAATTTCTTTCTGTGTAATGCGAGTTAGGATTAGTGCTTGCTATCATTGTGTAGATCTAAGTTTTATCTTTCCAATGAGCCCTTACACATAGCCTAACTCAATCTGTGCTGAAACTTATAGTGCTTCGAAGTTGACTACTCGAACATGCAAGGTTCGAATGTGTTTCCAGAAAACCGAAAACTTTTGCCCCGTTCTTGCAATTTCCGGTGAGTTTCTTTCAAATTATTCTGATGATGCTAACCGATTACGCATTTTCGACCAAACCCACTTACCAATTTCATCTATTATGCTTTATACTGAGAGAATTTGACAGATTAAAACTCGAAACCCTCTGAAACCCTAAGTCGACTTACCAGAATCGAAAACGGATGAATCTCGCATGTTAGCTATCGAATTTGGTATCAATGGAACCGGAATTGAATTTCGAATCTAATAGAACAAGAATCATTGAATTTGGATCTGTAGATTGTGAGGAATTGACAGATTAGTACTCGAGTTCGGTTCTATAGTCGCTGATGAACTCGAAGATCTCGGGCCGTCCGATCGTAGTTAAGAGAAACGGACGGCCGAGATTAAAACGTTCCAGAATTTAGTTATAAGGGTTTTAATAAATTCCAGTAAAAAGTCCTAACTTGTTGGGTTAATTTAAATATCTTCCCGAATGTATTTTGACTTGAAATTTTAACCATAGATTCCTTATTTTATGTATTTATGTTGATGTAAATTATTATGGTTTTGGAGTTTTTAAACATAAGTTATGATTTTTACAATTTACGGGTTTTCTGGAATTATTTGGCTAAATTAAAAAGATATTTTTATGAAATAAAAATTTTATAATATGTCTAAAATGTTATAGTTACTGTATATTAAATTTGGGAATTTTTGGGCAAAGGTAAAAGGTTTTAAAAATTGTGTTTGTGAGTTTTTCATAAGAATAACCTATAATATAAAGTTTTTAATGTAATCAAAAATTAAAGTAAGGGTTGTTAATTAACTTTTAAGCTGGGAAAAATAAAGGGAACTAAATTAACATTTTATAACAGTAAGTGTATAAATGTTTTTGTATTAGTTTTTAAGAGAAATGAAATTATTTACATATATGTATATTTACTTACT
Source organism: Limonium bicolor (assembly GCA_023374045.1). NCBI lineage: Eukaryota > Viridiplantae > Streptophyta > Magnoliopsida > Caryophyllales > Plumbaginaceae > Limonium > Limonium bicolor. Next base: position 172,131,486 of record CM041781.1, read on the forward strand.
TAAGTAGGAACTTATATAAATTAAGGAATTTAATTATCCTGCATTTTATTTACTATATTATATGGGAGTTAACATTTTAAATAAACTAAGGAACAAATATACATTTATATTATTTTTACGCATTTATAAAAGGGAATTAAGAAGTAACTTATAGTGAATCAAGGAATTTAACTAAACTACATTTTATTTGTTATATATAATATGGAAGCTAATATGTTTAACTAAAACTAAGGGAAATACTTTATTTTATAAACCATAAATAAGTTTTGGATATGTCTACAAGATATTAGGTATAATTAATACAATAGAATTTCTTAAAGAGTGTTCTGGATAAATCTTAATATATGTAGGTATATGTATATATATATATATATATATATAAATACAATAAAAATAGATAAAGGAAATAACATTCCTTGTGAGAAATATAATAGGAAGGATATATATATATATACGATAAATAAATAAATAAAAGAAATAAAATACCTTATAGAAAATATAATCTGCAGGAATTAATGAGTTAAAATAAAACCTCTACATAATACTAATAATAGAATACTATATGAGGTGGTATTAATCTATGGTTATGAATTGAGTTTTTAGTTACCCTTGAATTTCTAAGATTTATATAAACAGTATTAAAATACATGTATATATTTAGTCAATGTCCACAATGTAAATCTATAATTGGGTTAAGAAATTAATAAGTTGAAATTTAGGAATATTTGTAATTAGTTTACATAAAGTGTTACACAAATAGATCGTATTATATAATTGATAATAAAACGAATGAAATACTTTTACATTTAAATGTTCATATTATATAAACAATAATAAAGTAAATGAGTTACTTTTACGTCTAAATGTGAAGAGGATAAATAAGTCTAGATTTAATCATTTCTTAATATTTATAGTATTGAGTAATAACTTAATATTTTAAGATAAAATCATTAAAAGGGATTATGATATAAAACTACATTAAACTATGATTAGGAATTTAATCTAAATAATAATCCTTAAGTTTCTTACTACTAGTTAAGCCATATAAATACATTTAACACCAATGTTCAGGATGTGAGTAAATAGTTAAGTGATGTATTTAGTAGTTAGAATTTATAAGAAGGTTTGTAAATAGGAATTTGATACTTAAAATCTTTAAACCTTTAATTAGATGGAATTATGTTACATAAGAGACTATATTGATTTACCTTTTGACACTGGAAATATTAATGTGTCATTTGAATATAAGGTATGGAGATTTTTCAGAATATATTATCTTATTAAGTAATTGACAATTTCACTTACGAACCAGAATTTAATTCTTTGATAAATTCTACCTCATGCTAAGATATAATATCCATCCTAAATACAATAAAGGGAATTGATTTATTAAGTTATTCTTTTGAAACTTTAGGTTTTGTAAACAATATAAAATGTATTTAAGACTTGAGTTTAACGAAGTTTAATACAAAAGGATTATACATACTCTATGGAGAGAATGTGTGTAAAAATTAAATACTTGGGAAATTAAAATGTAAGTAAGGATACATAAAAAGGGTTATCTTAAAACACCTTATTATATAGGTAATAATTAAGCGAATAATAAACCTTGTGGGTACTAAATGTGAGAGTTCGATAAGTTTGAGTTATCTATAATATGGTTATTTCAAGATGAAAAGTAATTTAACAACTTATGACAAGATTAATGGATGGTTGTAATTAAAGGCCATTCTGAACTAAAGATAAGATAATTGAGTTTAGTAGCTCAAATAAGTTATACTAAAATGCGTCTACAACACTACGATTTCAATATACAAGATGTAGGTCTTAATTAAGTTAAGGGAAAGACTTAATCGTAATGGGTTGTCTAGTAGAAATTGTTTAATTATATAATCTTTATATTGTGAGATAATAGTATAGTATTCTAAGATAAACCCATCATTGGTCATAACACGATGTATATCCTAAAGTAAGAGTAAAAGTATTGTGCTTAAGAATTGTTATTGAGATTCTAGGACTTGATTGAATAACGTATAATGCCCTTATGTTATTAGGGTCTTTAATGCGGGAATTAAGGTTAAGTATGGGTAAAGTGGGTAAAGGTGGAACAATTAACTAGTGTTGATAAAATACATTCCTTGGTCTTACAACCTTGAGTAATACATCGTTCTCAGACAAGTCAAAGATTATACATAACATTTAAGTGAGGGCTTAAAAGATAATTGAGACTTTGAAATAAGAGTAAGGAGTTTATTTAAGCGTAACATAGGCTACAAGTGATTGATGGTAGATTATCTTTAATATTCTTCATAGTAGTGTTGATTGTTTGCGCAAGTTGATTAGAACTGCTACAGCGTTACCCAGGTACGATTTCTCGTACTCAGCTTGCTATGTGTTGGACTTTCTGAAATGTTTTGTATGATTTCTCGTACTCAGCTTGACGTGTTTTGGACTTTATGGAATGTTTTGTACGATTTCTCGTACTCCGAACTTTTTGCTGATTGACTTGTGGAATGTTTGGAAAACGCTAACTGACTTAAAGAGGAATTTTTAAAAAGGAATTGGTTGTGTGACTAACTCAGCTTGTGTGACTAACTGAGCCTTGGATGTGGAACTCACTTGGGTATTGGTTTCTTCTACTTGGTTGCCCGTTAGACATTGGCTGCTTAGGGTTTACGCTTCTGCACTCTGTAGGACTGAGTGTTTTGGTATTGCTCTGGGTAGTTGGTGATCTAGCGGGATTTTTGGAAGGTCAATCTTGGAAATCTTTCTTTCGACGTGCGCGCGTCTTTAATGTGGACAGTAGGGGGCTGTATATCCCTCGCCCATAGGGGCATTGATATTTAACAGTAAAGGGCTGTATATCCCTTGTCCTGAGAGGACGTAGTTAACAGTAAGGGGCTGTATATCCCCTGTCCTTAATGGACGTTCTTGGCGGTGGGGGCCATCTCTCCCAGTTGGTTTCATTCCATTCTTGAGTTGCTGGTTTTGGTTTTCTCTCATTCATTCCTAGTCCTTTGTGGCTATCTGGGTTTTTCTACTCCTAATGGGAATTGGTTCTAACATCAACAATGGATGCTTACTAACTATGTGGTGTGACTACTTAAGTGGATGACTTGTTTTGGAAGTTCTCTATCTCTATCTTTGTCTTGTTTTCTTTTCTCTTTAACTTGATTGTTTGAAGTGCTTTATCTCTGTTTTACTTTTAAGAGTTTGTTTTCATGTTACTATTTATTTTGAAGAGTTATGTTTTATAAGTTTGCTTTTGGAGAATTGTACCAGTTCCATTCCAGGGAACTGACCCGCCCCTTTTGGGGTGGGCTGCTTGGTTTCATCTTGCAGGTACGAATTGATTTACAGGTGGCCACGAAGAGAATGAGCGTTTGGGATGGGACTAGGTTTTGTGGAGAGTTAATGTGTTTAATTTCTGTTATGTTTGTGTTAAGTTTTTCTCGAGTTCAGACCGTAGCTTTTGTAAGTTATAAGTTGTAATTGGTGAGGGTTGGTGCCGGGTGTTTGGAACCCGATGGTCTGTACGCCCTTCGTATTTTTATTTCCGCTTTAAATACGCTAAATAGGGGTGTTACATGTAATGTATAGAAGCTCGGGTAATTATCCGGTTAGTCAGACCGTGACTTGTAAAGAGAATAGGCCTAGTTAGTCACGTGGGTGACTAACGGCGGTAACACCAATTTAGTAGAACTTTTCCGCTGCGTTGTTAATGAACGAGATGGACTTAGGGCAACGATCACTGTATTTGGAGATGGGGTGTTACAGCAGTGATGAATGAGATATTTACGATAACATCCTAAACACAACTTAATAACTATGATAAGTGAGCACTTAGAGAATTCCCGGATTATAACGTACTAACACGAATTAATCCTAGAAGCATGATAAAAGCCGAGGTCATCTACGATCCCGCACTCCAGCGTCAATCACTAATCACCTGAAAAATAAAATATAGGTGCCCATAGAGGGCTCAGCACTTGGCCGAGTATGTTAAACTAAGTTGTCCTAGGCCCTTTAGGTCACTTAGGTCAATTAGCCGTCTGAACATGAGGTTGATTACATGCTGGTTCATTTTACAGTTTTGAAATACCCCGAATAATTACTACCATAATTAATAAGGATCAAAATAAATCATGAGCAATAATTACTATAAATATTTTTGTATAAATATATAGTACAAAATGGACATTAAATTATACACTAAAATCTCTAATCGAAGACAAAATATTATTAAGGAGAAATCAACTCCTAAATTTAATATCACATGTAACATATTAGTACATGTATTAAATACTACTAATATCACTCAATAAATTATATAAATATTTTATATAGTCTAAACAAATCATAGATACAATATATATACTCATGTATATGCATTTAAAATCAAAAATACTATAAGTCACTATGTAACACATAAATATAGTCATATATATATATATATACAATTGGTGCCACAATATTAGGAGATGAAAAAATTTAAACTCCCTCCAAAATATTTCCCTTGCTGGTTGCTTACATGGGAAAAAGAAAACACTAGCATCATTATACAAATAAATAACAAAAAAAAGTACAACCAAGGACATCCTATGCTTACTTTTCCTTACACCTTTCTCTCTTCCTCCATCCCTTCCATGCTGTATCACGAAAGCCAACTCCTTACATCACCCCAACACTTTCCTTTTCTTTCCTCCCCACTCAGACAACAAACCATTCCCTAACCAAAAGAGAGAACAGCAAGGTAACTTTATTCTCCTTCTCCTCCTTTCTTGCGTTTCCCAGCACTTTTCTTTATCTGATGTTTTCCTCCATTCTTGCCATAGTATCGCAGCTCATCGTCCCCTCCATAAGACAACAACATCTCCATTTATACCCCCCTCATTTTTGATTTTGTAACAGCAAGAACAAGACAAGGAAACAAAGGGAAACTTCATCCCTTCTCCTTCCTTGTATTCACGTTTTTTTAGTCTCACTTCCACCAGTTTTTCCTCCACCTTCCCAAGGTATAGAACCACATTTTGAAGTCTCCAAATCAGCTAGAAGAACTAAGGAACAAGAGGAGATTATTTAAACCCCTAAAGGTAAGAAAACATGCTCTAGAAATACAGGTGTTTATGTAATTACCAAAAAATATAGGTGTAGGAAAATAAATATTAAGACCCTAGGGGTCTCTTTGGGAACTTAAAGAATTTTCGGGATTGGTTTAAGGAATTAATTAATTAAGGGTTATATTATATGGTTAAGTGCTAATGTGTAACAATTTAAAAATCCATGGGTCTATAATGTAATTTCTGAAAGATTAGGTGCTGGAAAGGAATTTAAATAAAATTTATGAGTCTGTATGTAAATTTGGGTAAATTATGAGTTGGTTTGGTAATTTATTTAATTATGGAGTATAACGTATAGTTTAATTATTAAAATGTAACATTTTATAAAACTTATGGGCTACTTGGTAAATAACCGAAAATTTGGGTGGAAATGGGAATTAGAACAACCTTTGAGGTTGTTTGGGAATTTGGATGTAACACCCCCGGATAACCACCAAAAGTACGAACATCACGCCCAGCCACATTACGAGTTAACTATGCAGCGGATTCTCAACTCCATCCGGGTGCTACAGATGCCAACCACCCACGTAGTTGACAGACCACATTACAACACCAAGTTACGGTCTGCATGACTAGAAACAGCCCTCAACCAAAACTTATATACAACATAGAATACAATTCCAAATACCAACTGTATACAACATAGCTACTAGGTTAAACATCCCAACTGAAACATTACATCCTGAGTTTAGTTCTACAGAGTACATCTCATAAATTAAACATAACAGCTCATAAGCCTTGCCCAGGTGGACTACCCCCATGATAGTCCTTCCACCTACACTTTGTCACGTTCCTGATGATCACCTGTAAAAATAAAAGACTCAGCAAAACTATGCTGAGTATGAATATGTGTAGCCCGTATGTTGCCGGGCTACATGACTACTTGGTCGAATATTATTAAGTCCAATTTACATGCTATAATAAAGCAGTAAAGCACACCACAACACATCATGATATCACACACTTAAAGGTAGCAAAGCATTAGCAACAAGCAACCAAGCATAACATGCTGGCATCGTAGCAACATCAAACACGCAACCAAGCACAACAAGTTGCTAGCATAGCAACAGCAATCATGTAAATAATCAAACGTGTGCATAGGTATGTTATACCAATGATCCTCACTATGGGATCATTCGAGCGTTGTGTGTTTTCATTTCTTTTCCCTTGTTCCCATAATGTGTATTTTCTTTTTCTTTCCTTGCACCAGGTCTGGGCATATAGTTTAGATCTCGTGACCATATCATGTAGGTGCCAATCTTTCCTTGTTTCTTTAAGGGTTATTTGTGAATTCTCTTATCACCACAAGTTGGAGAACGTCTTCTCCATAGCTAATCCTCCATTCCCGGCGACATGCGTCGAGAAAGCGGGGTCATCTCTAGACCCCAGGATGTGTTCCACCAATAGACAATCCTTCAGTCTGGCGTCATGCGTCGAGAAAGCGGGGTCATCTCTAGACCCCAGGATGTGTTCCACCAATAGCCAATACTCTAGTCTCGGCGTCGTGCGTCGAGAAAGCGGGGTCATCTCTAGACCCCAGGATGTGTTCCACCAATAGCCAATCCTCCAGTCTCGGCGTCGTGCGTCGAGAAAGCGGGGTCATCTCTAGACCCCAGGATGTGTTCCACCAATAGCCATTCCTCCAGTCTCGGCGTCGTGCATCGAGAAAGCGGGGTCATCTCTAGACCCTAGGATGTGTTCCTGATAAGTGAGAAATACATAAACATTTAAGGGTTTAATTTACCTTGTACTTACTTACTTTCAGGATAATATTACTCATTTATCATATGTTTTTCCTCTAGTTATGTTTTATTGATTATCTCATAAATTTATTGGTTAAACATGAGGAAAACCAAGCTAGGAGCAAAGTACACGAAGAGACGAACGCGTAGGCGAAAACGGGGATCAAATCGGAGCTAAAACGAACATTTTAGAGGCAAAAGACCCTTGGTCCGGACCAGTGTCCGGATCACCTAGTCCAGACCAACACACGCCAGCACACCCAATAAGAAAATCGACATGGTCCGGACCAGCTGGTCCGGACAATGGTCCAGACATGTCGATTTGCCAGCGTAAAAGGAGCAGTGTGAAGAGATTATTACCTTATCTCTTCACACGGAAATGCCACCGCCTTACCTCCCTCTTTTACCTATATTTCTCTATAAATACACCTACAAAACCCCCATTAAATCATATATCATTCCACCCCAAACTTATGCCATTTTTCCTCCATAAAAATACCATAAAACTCTCCAAAAAATCATACATCTCATCCACATATTATCCACATAAATTCCATACAACACCTCATTTCATAAAAACATTCCATTTCCATACCGTTGTTCTGTCCAACATCTGCCCAAATATTAGCAGTCAAGATAGTGGAGCTGAATTAATTGTCTTTCCCAGATGATTTCTTTTACTTCTTATTATGTCTTTTTAATTATGTTGGGCTAAGAGGATTTACTCCGGGCGAAGGTTTAGCCGTAATTTGTTTAATTATGTAATTTATATTTCTACCGGTTAAAATAAATACAGTTTGTTACGATTAAAGTTTATCTCTCACCTTTTTAATAAATGCTTTACTAAGTCTATTTTGATCAGACCAGTGATAAATAGACAGGTTAATTAAGCCGTAAATCTGGAGAAAGCTTATTATGATTTAATAAGTTAGTATTTTCAGATGCAAATATAATTTCTCGCACTTAATGTCCGTTTACATATGTTTTGCTCGAACCTGGATTAGACCGAGCATTTCCTGGTAAACGAGTTCTTATGAGTCTATGATTTAGTCCTTAAGATAATAACAGTAATTTTGCCAAACTATTATAATAAACCGGTAGAGATAGCATAATTAATCAGATTATATAAACCTGAACCCGGAGTTCCGTTTAATTTATCTTCAACTCAGTTAATTTTATCTGTTGTTTTACTCACAAAAACAAGTCAATTAATTCCCCCCTTTTTGTGACAAGCTTAGGTACTATATTATTTCGCTATAAGTCCCACGGTTTGACCCCGGCCGCTTCTGTCTTACTATACTACTGCGACTGGGTTTTATTTGCAGCCCAACGGATATTTTGAGTATTAATTTCTTTCTCAATTTTTTTAATTACACCAGTTCCAACCACTCACAATATATAGTCTGCAGTTCCACCAATTGGTATTTTACTTTTCATTATCATTATAAGTTCGACACCATAGTGGGTGTCATTAGAAGTCCTCTATAGTTTAAGAGGAGTGTTCCCTTTATATAGTTCCTTTGTTTTGTTTACGTAGTTCGTTGTGTTTCATCTCAAGGTTTCATCAACGAGAAGGGACTATACTACTGTGTGCGCGCAAGTAATATACAACAATGATATAACAAGCATATAAGCAAGCCACAACAAGCAATCCAATTTCATGCTTTAATCTTATGGTCGTTGTCAAGCAAGGCACACATCACACAAGCCGTGTAACACGACAACATACGGACCACATATATCCATACCTTATTCAGAAGCAAGTGTCGTCTCACACACGGGGTCCCGGTTGGCGTTCGTTACAGCCCTAACGTTGATTAAAAATAACGTGTCAGTTCATGATTTCATGTGACGACACTTTCCTAGTTTATCTCGTTTATATCGGGTGTTATTCCCTAGGTGAGTTGTTGAATGTACAATTATTCTAGCCCTTAGAACTTCCCAAGTGCTCACCTTAGAGGTTTATTTAACCCCTAGGATGTTTACATCTTCGTTTTACAAGTTAACTAAGTACTTCCCTCTGGCTAATGTTTTAGAGTATTCTAGGCACTAATATGTAACAAGTTTATCTAAGATGGATTTAACTTGTCTAAAGTGTATTCTTTCCTTAGCTAAATAGATATGTTTTAAGCTCATTATTTACACGATAACACTCCTCAATTACTTCTAGAACTCCCTTATACTGGAGCTTGAATGCTTCAAAACTGAAATAAAGTTCTTGTATATAACCTTATCTTATCACACTTTTAATGTATCTAACGGTGTCCAAACTTCCTAAGATGTTCCATAAGTTCAGCTAGATACATTAGGAGGGCTTTGGGTTCATTATCAATCTAACATCACCCTCATAACACCCATGTACATCAGTTATACAGAAGCAAGGGTTACAGAAACCGAAAATATAAAATCTGCTTACAACTTCATTTAACTCCATGTTTAAGTCTCCTAAACTGGTTTTTAGTCTTCCCCAAGTGTATTCCTCTCTACCTAAGTGTGTTAGCTAGCTCTGAAGTTTATTAGCAAGCCATTACAATACTCTTATTCCACCTGAATTAAAGTTATACAGAGACAATGTTTACATGCAAATTTGAAACTGAATCTCCATTGTTTCTTCCTCATTCTTTCCTTTAGTTGGTAGTTAATTGACTCCTAGACTCTCAAACGAATATACCCACTTAATTCACCTCTTTAGCAATGCTTTGAGTTCATTCTAAAGCCACTACCTCCCTCTTCTTACTTCTGTAAGTTGAACATACTGAACACAAGTTTCAGGAAAAGAAACTGGAACATTAATCTGTGCACTCTTATTCCTCTCAGTTTCTATAGATTAACTGACTTCTAAATCATCCCCAAAGTGCTTATAACTTTAGTCATGTGTATTAGATGTGTTTAGGTTCATTACCTACCCAATACCACCCCTTATGGCCCCCTGTAACAGAGTTATACAGGAACATAGGTTTCAGAAATCAAAACTGAAAACTGAAGCATAAATCTGTTATCTTCTCTTCCACCTCATTGCTCTTTGGTTCACGAATTGACTTCCCATTTTTTCCCAAAATGTTAACACATTTAGTTAGATGATATAGCAAGGCTTCAAGCTCATAAACGCACAGTATACCCCCTTACACATCCTCTGTCATAAGGTTATACAGAACTGAAACAAACTACGAAGACTAAGGTATGAAACTGATGCAGTTCTTTTCTGTTGTTCATTAATCTGACTTACGATTCTTCCCCAAAACGCTGACTCGGTAAGTTAAGTGTTTTATCTCGGTTTTAGATTTAAAACAGATCCATAACAACAGGAGCAACCCTCTAAAAACTCCCCACACAGAACTTGAAAATTGCAGAAACTAAAATTACGAAACTGCTAACCTCACTTGATTTAGATTACCAATCTGTCTTCAAATCTCTCCCAAAGTGTTTACAGCTTAAGTTATGTGTTTCAGTTAGGTTTCAAGTTCTTTATTAAACCACCCCAACACTCTTGACCTATCTACAATTTCAGTTATACTGAAACTGATGAAACCGAAAATAAAACAACAACATAGAACTAGTATCTTCACTTCTATCTTTCTTTTCTGTTCCTCACTCTGGTTTCCAGTTCCCCCAAGTTGTTTACATCTTTAGTTATGTGGTTTACCGCGATTTTGAATTCAAGAACAGACCCAACCTCACCTATACAACATCTCTAAAACTCCTCATACTGAACCAGTAAATGTTGCAGAACCAGAAAACATGAACTGATATAAACTCTCTATCTCCTTTCTGTGCTCACAACTTGACTTCCAATTTCTCCCACCTTATTTACTCTTGTAGTCAAGTGTTTTATTAGGACTTTAAACTCCAAGAAGATCCCAAACAACGTTGTTATTACTACTGAACATTGCTTATACTGAAACAGGAAAAATCTGAAAACTAAAATCAAGTTTAGCATTCTCCTACTCCTATCACCTTTCTAATGAGTTAATGGTTTCTCTAGCATTTCCCCAAATTATCTGCATGTAGACTAATATGTTAGCAAGGTCTCAAGTTGATTATCCAGCCAATACAAACTTTATATAACTTCTGAAAAGTTGATATACAGAAAACCCACAACTGTAGAAACTGAAATCTATTCCTGCACACTTTTACTTCTTACTTCTATCTTAATATGCTAATTGTTTCCCCTAACCCTGCAAGCTGTTTACTAGTAAGATCTTAGGTTCGTCATTAGCTCAATACCTTATTCACATTACTTCTGAAACAGACTGCGCAGAGGTGTAATTTGCAGAATTAAACTCACTTCTACACTAGCTTATTAGTTGATTCATACAGAATTTTCCTACCATCTTAACTTGTTATTAAACTCATAGGCAGCTGGCACATTGGTCACTTAATGCTTCAGAATCTATTAGCTACTATCCTAGATTAATTGCCATACTCTTTCGGTGCTAGGACACAAGATTTACAACTCAGAAATTAGATCTTATTACATCAACTTTGCTAACTTAACAACCAGCGCATAACCAGATTTCTTTGTGGTAATTACTAGCTTCAAACCAATGGATCTTTCCCACTTGTTTTCGGTAATATTTAAGCACGTTTTTAGCTTATTAAAAACCTGGTGTTTAGACTACCGTTTAGCCAGTTCATTATCCTTATAATACATAGCGTTTCCCAGCCCATTGTTACAGATTTATCAGAACAACTTCAAACAGAATTTTAATACAAGATCAAATTTAGTTTTAGAGTAGGAGTTTAAATTACAACCTTAAGGTTTTCAACTTAGTTTTTCCCTGGTTAATTCTTGATACTCTTTGGTCTATTTCCGCACCTAGACAGAAACAAGTGCCAAGGTCAGTTTGGTTGTTCATTTCCGTTTTAAACAGCAAGTGTTAGTCGACAAGGTTTTTGGTAGTTTTTACCTTTCTTGGAGATGATTACTCTTGAATTTTAGTTGAGCCTTTGCTGGTGAAACCACTCCAAACAGAGTCCTCCATAACCGGACATGGACAGAAGGAATTTCTCAGGTCAGCAGGTGTATTTAGAGGCACTTAAAAAAAATGAGACAGAAAGCGAGAAAGACTTGACAGTTTGTGGCCTCACCTTGGAACTATTTTCAGGACAGTTTTAGAATAGGTTTCTTGATGGTTTTTGGCGAAATCTTGAGGATGTTCTCCAGATCGATTCACACATGCAAAAGGTTAGATAAAAAGAGGAAGTCAATACTCACTTTTCCGGACCTCCAAAACAGAGAACAAAGAGGGAGTTATGCAGTCAAAATTTACAGTTTCCTGCCCTCACCTTTAAGAGATCAAGCAGAGGATTTTGTTACAAATTTCCAGAGATCCAACCAGCCGGCTGCATGCGAGGTCCTTGCGTGGAAAAATACAGAAGATTAGAAGGATTGAGCAAAGGTGTTACGGACAGAACGGAGCAGAGTAAGGAAACAGAAGAAAAAGGCAAACAGAAGCGTTCACCTTGCGCTAGCATCTCAAGAGGAGTGGCATGGGTTTTTCCTTGGGGATTTTCAGTACACCTCATGGGAACATTTCCAGAAGATGTTGAGCAGGAAAAATGGGGGAACATGGAGTTAGCCGGTGGAGATCTTCGGACAGAAAAACAAGGAAAATACGAAGAAGGGTTGATCATTCATTACCTTGCTAGTTGGGTGGTGCTGTTTCCAGATTCTCAGGACCGGCAAAAACTCAAAGATTCGGGCATGCACGAGGAGAAATGAAAGGGCTTCACTTTCAGATAAACAAGTAAGAGGTTGATGAACAACAAAGGTGCATCCATTACCGAGATTGCGAGGAGAAAATCAAAGAGCAACATTGGGACATCGGGGAATTACCTTGTGCCAATGGACAGAGGAAATTTAGGATTTTCGGGACATGCAAGCATCGAGCATGCTCAGAAGTAATGAACGTGGAAGTTTGTTCTCTGTACTTGCACCAGGCGTGAGGCAATGGGAGGATGTGAAAGAATTGAGTGGAATTTTACTAGTTGCAGGCGCACATACTGGCGAGAAGGAAGGGGCACTGATTTCAATCAGGGGGAATAATTCGCATAGGGAGAATGGAAAGAGTTGAGTGGGATTTAATCTCGACAGACATACACGCGAGAGAGGGGAATGATCGGTTTACAGGTAGCAATGAAGGGCTGAGTGATTAATTAAATTAGAGTTAGTGAAGCTTGCAAAATTATCGAACATGGTATGAAAGGGTGGGTTTTGATTTTATTATTGTCCTTTATAGAGTTAAGTAGTGCATAGGTAAGCAGTTTAACATTTAAGTCAGGGAATATAAAGCGGTGAGCACAAATACATTATGTTATAATGTTACTAGTACATGTTTGTATCCGATAACGTAGCTCGTATATTATCCCTCGTAACATATGTTACTTAGTACAGTCGTTATATGTCGACGAGTACTTCATATATTTCAGTTTGCATAATGCATTACACCTGTTTCATGTACAAAGGTTCTAATATGGACTAATTTAATTTACTCAGTTGTATTTATTAATGCCGAAACCCAAGAGCACCAATGCTTATATTACAATGTGACTTGCTATCACATTCACGGACATATGTATGTCCCTTAGTATCTTAGGGTATAAGTTGTAGTACAATTATACCTTAATGTGACTGGTTAATTAAACATACCACACATATTCATGATTTCATGTGCTTTAATTATTAGGGGTGATTCATTGGAGGAAATATTGGTTGGTTTTTGGAATTAAATAAATCAATGTGTATGATATAAGGTTTTGATATTAAATTGTAAGTTTATAAAATAAAGGTGGGCCAAAGTGTTAATAATGAAAGTTAAGGGTTAAGGTGCATTAAAACGAATAGTAGGGGCTGTTGAGAATTAAGAAAAATATTGGGTTAGTTTTGGTATCTAAAATAATTAAAGTGTATATTATAAAGTTTTAAGTATTAGAATTAAAGGTTATAAAACAAAATGGGTTATAATGTAATTTAAAGAAATATATGTGTGGACAAATAAAATTGAGGTAAGATGGTGGTACTGTCCGATAGTATATATTTATATATGCACAAGTGTATTATAAGATTTAAATACCTTAGGTTATAAGTTAATAAGGTTAATAATGTAACGAGTATAATATATGAGATAGTTTTTGTAAATGATCAAACATGTGGGAATGATATAGGGATTTCCGAAAACAGTAGGTGCTGTTCGGAATTATATACATAACACATGTATAAGATAATGTTTGTAAACCTTAGATTATAAATTAATAAGGTTATAAATATAGTGGTTATAATATATGGGCTGATTTGGAAATGGTTAATATGTGGACAAAATATATATATATATATAATAAGGTTGGGATAGTATAATTTGACTAATGTTGAAGTATAAGAGGATATATATTATAAGGAAGTTATTAAGGAATAAATATGCATTATGAACATTACATAACATGATGGGGTACGTTAGAAAATTTGTGGAAGTATATTGTAAGGTTGGAAACTTTGTTATAAGAGGAACTCTATAATTCATATGATAGGAGTTTACAATGCGTTTAACAAATCACATAAAAGGGGTTATACCATTACATGTAGAACGTTAATATAACGACAACTGCGTTATACACACATACAAGTATATAGCATTTTTATATGCGCGTGAAAAGTGCGTAAGCAATAAAGTATAACAACAACTATAAAATATACGTACCTAGGTGTATATATAAATGTCAGCACATGTTCGTAAGTATAACTACGTAAATTATCTTGTATAACGAAATGGTTAGGCAACATGCATGCGCGCACGTAAACGTTATTTCTGCATGCATGCATCTCGACAATTACATGAAAATTCGAGAATGTAACTTCCATGTAATAAATATTATTACTGTAGCAATTATTACCTACCCGTAGGCTATAACGAGTAGTTGGAATCTAAATCCTTAAGATTAACAAATATCAAGTTGAACAAGAGATCAACTAAGGGTTAGCTACGGGATGGATGTAAGGGTTAGATCTAGGATGATTAAGTGAGTTTGAATTGTATATACTAATATTAGAACATGTAACACCCCCGAATAACCAACCAGTAGTCTGAACAGTGCTCCAAACAATATTACAATAAGTCCAAGCAGCGGATTCACATCCATCCGGGTGTCACAGACGCCAACCACCCACGTGGTTGACACAACCACACCATCAACAACAAGCTACGGTCTGAATGACTGGAATTTAAACCTTAACCAAATCCAAGTACCAACAGGAAATACAAACCAAGTACCGAGTGTCTACATCATAAGTTCTTAATTAAAACAACACAATCCGAAATTCACATCCAGGGTTTTGTGTTACATAGTCACAACCCATGCATAAGAAAACATACTACTTAAAAGGTCTTGCCCAGATGGACTACCCCCATGGTAGTCACCCTGCCTACTCTCCGCCATCGTCCAGATCCATACCTGTAAAAATAAAGGACTCAGCAAAACTATACTGAGTATGAATATGTGTAGCCCGTATGTTGCCGGGCTACACGACTACTTGGTCGAATATTATTAATTCCAAGATACATGCTATAATAAGCAGTAAAGCACACCACAATACAACGTGATATCATACACACTTAAAGGTAGCAACCATTAACAACAACGACCAAGCATAACATACTAGCATCATAGCAACATCAAACACGCAACCAAGTACAAGCTGCTAGTATAGCAACAACAATCACGTAGATAATAAAGCATGTGCACAGGTATGTTATACCCATGACCCTCACTATAGGATCATTCGAACGTTGTGTGGTTTCATTTCTTTTCTTTGCTCTCATAATGGGTATTTTCTTTCTTTCCTCTTGCACCAGGTCTGGGAATATAGTTTAGATCCCGTGACCATACTCTGTAGGTGCCAATCTTTCCTTGGTTTCATAAATGATTACTTGTGAGTTCTCTTATCACCACAATTTGGAGAATGTCTTGTCCATAGCCAATCCTCCATTCCCAGATAGTTCTCTCTCTCTATTGTTTCTAAATGTTATTAGCCACTGCCTCGGATACCAAGGGTCCGTCTCCCTATTCCTTTTCCATGTTACTAGCCTCTGCCCCGGATACAAAGGGTCCGTCTCCCTATGCCTTTTAATGTTCTGGTCTCTACCCCGGATACAAAGGGTCCGTCTCCCTATTTCTTTTAAAATTATTGGTCTTTACCCCGGATACAAAGGGTCCGGCTCCCTATTCCTTCTAATGTTACGGGTCTCCACCCCGGATACAAAGGGTCCGTCTCCCTATTCCTTTTTACACTATTGGTCTCTACCCCGGATACAAAGGGTCCGTCTCCCTATTCCTTTTTATACTATTGGTCTCTACCCCGGATACAAAGGGTCTGTCTCCCTATTCATTTTCAACGGGTATTGGCTTATCATCATCGTTGATAGTTCGACACCATAGTGGGTGTATTTAGAGGTCCTCTATAGTTAAGAGGAGTTTTCCCTTTATGTAGCTCCTTTGTTTTGTTTACGAAGTTCGTTGTGTTTCATCTCAAGGTTTCATCAACGAGAAGGGACTACACTACTGTGTGCGCGCAAGCAATATGCACAATAATAGCAAGCGGGTAAGCAAGGAAAATAAGTCATCCATTCACATGCTTTACACAAGATCACAACAGACAAATAAGCACGGTAAAACAAGCATCCGTTTTCATGCATTAGTCTTGTGGTCATAGACAAACAAGGCACATAGCACACAAGCCGTGTAACACGGCAACATACGAACCACACATGTCCATACCTTATTCGAAAGTACGAGTTGTCTCACACTCGGAGTCCCGGTCGGAGTTTGCTACGGCCCTAGCGTTAATTAAAACAATGTGTCAGTTTATCATTTCATGTGATGACACTTTATATCGGGTGTTATTCCCTAGGTGTGTTGTTAAATGCTTAGTTTATATTAACCCTTAGAACTTCCCATGTATTAATTATAGGCTTATCCTACTCCTAGGACATTCACACCTCGTTTTATACGTTAACTAAGTCCTTTCTCCCTAGTTAATGTTTTAGAGCATTTTAAGCGTTATTTATGTAGCAAGTTTATATAAGGTAGGTATAACTTGTCTAATGTGTATTCCCTCTTAGATAAATAGGTGAGTAATGTTTTAACCCTTGTTTAATGGTAATATAGACCATAGAATACCCCTAAAACCCTTTTATACAGAAGTCCCAAAGTTTATGAAACTGAAACATAGTTTCGGTATTGAATCACACTTAACCTCTCATTTAATGTATCCATGGTGGCTTACTTTATCCCAAAATGTTTCATCAACTAATTAGGTATATCAGCACTAGTTTGGGTTCGTTATAAGGCTAACATCACCTCTCCAGTACCTCTGGAATCTAGTTATATAGAAACTATAACATTAGTGAAATCTGAAACAACATTCTGCACTAACCCCTCCTTATTCCTTTCGTTTGTCATCAGTTACTGGATTCCTAAATTCTCATATGATTTTCCCACTTAATTTACCTCTTTAACCACGTTTCTAGTTCACACCTAAGACATCAGAACACTACTAATACTTCAGTAAATCTGTTACACAGAAAACAATTTTCAGAAACCAAAACACCAACCTGCAGTATCGATTTCTGTTATCATTCCTTTAGTTACCTCTACTGTTACAGGTCAGGGTTTCCTTTCTTCTTTTCTCTTTGTTTTCCTTTTCACACGATAATCTAACTACCTAGTTGAATGTCTTAATATAGCTTTAATCCCCTAAGCAGGTCCCAAATGACAGAAATTCTGAGACTAAACTCGACAAACTGAAACCGAAAGTAAGTTCTGCTGTGACTTGTCTTTGTTTATTTTCTGTAAATTTTACAATCATGTCTTTCAAACTTCTCCCCTATGTATTTATTACCCAGTCAAATGTCTCATCTCTATTTTAAACCCACAGTTTCACCAATAAACACTCACTCAGTCTTCTATACAGAACAGAAACTAATTCACCACCTGAAACTGAAACTTGACACCTCTGTTGTTTTTATCTTCTTGGTTTTACAGACTGACTTCCATTTCTCCCAAACTCGTTTTAGCCACTCAGTTAAACATCTCAGTATGTTTGTTTTTCTTTCAAACTTCAGACAACTCAAGACAACAAGTAAAACTACTGAAAATGCTCCTCACCAGTAATGAAAAGAAATTGAAACATAAACTAGAAGAAAAGACTAGAAGAAAACCAACTTGTGATGTGGCTGTTTTTGCATTTTACTTAATGTTGTTCTCTTCCCTGATTATTAACATGGCTTCCAATCTCTTCCTAAATTACTAGTTCTCGTGGTTGGTGGAGTGCTAAGTTACTGCTCAAGGTTTAGGTCCTCAAAAGTAACCCCCAAGGTAACACAGACCACATCACTGATATAATCCCCTTTTTTTGTCACAGAACAGAAACTGATATCTTCTGTTTTCCTTCTGTTATTTGCTTCGGCGTGTTTACCTAGTCTATACTTAGTTTTCCTAACTTTTTAGTTACCTAATTGAGTATTTTTATATTTATACAGTTCTAGTTCTAAGAAACCCAAGACACCCAAGTCAGGTTACCACAAAACCATCCCTACTGAATAAGTAAGAGTTCAAAAAACTAACCCATCTGAAACAGAAAACTGGTATTGGTCTTTCCGTCCTCTCTTTTTTTTCATTGTTCTTTAACCAGGCTTTCACTTCTACCTAAACATTTCCCCGCCTACTAAAAGTTTCATCAGGAGTTTAGGTCCAAAGCTAACCCACAACAACAAAACTGTACCCAGAGAAGTTAATATGCAGAAAGCACAGATTTTCAGAAACTGAAGTTAATGTATCTTTTCTGTTATCGATCTCTTCGGTTTCTTTTAATTTGATTTCTGGTTTTCTCACTTAGTTTCGGGTTCTATTAACATTTTAACCCCAACAATAGCAGTCACACCCCTGAGAAGCTCATATACAGAAAACATATATTTCTTTCAGAAATTGAAACTGATGTGTTTCTTCTGTTACTGCTTCTTCTGCTCTTTTATTGTAATGTCTGTTTCTGTTTTCTTTTCTTTTCTGTTTTCTTTTCTTCTTTCACATTCTCACGCATAAGTCCTCAGTCAGGAGCATTTATAAGTTTGCATTTGTACTAGCCACTCAAAACAGGCCAAACACGACCTGCCACAATACTGAAACTCTCCTTTACTGAAATGGGGAATTTTAGAAGCTAATCCTATTGATATACTTTCTTTGCTTGCTTACAGATTGGTTTCACTCTTTTTCCTAATGTGGCTAGGACTTAACTAGGTGCATTAGTTAAGTCAATAGGATTCTGATAACAGTGCTGGAGCTTAATTACACAGAAACAAAGTCTTAGAGAGTTATATAACCGAAGCAACAGAACTCAATATGTTGATGTTGTGTTTTTTCTTTTTACCGAAGCATTAGTTTAGTAGAGCTCACCAGTGACAGCTCAGTGGCTTTTCCCCTTGTGGGTCTAGGCACGCTACCAGGCTCCTTCACTGGTGGAAAAAACACTTTATACCACGGCTAAAAAAGGGTCTTATAACACGGCTAAAGGCCGTGTTATATGCTGCCGTCATATATAAACAAGTTATATAACACGGCTATGACCGTGTTATAAAGTCGATTATATGACACGGCTGCACCCGAGCCGTGTTATATAATTCGGTTTTATAACACGGTTATAGTCAAAGCCGTGGTATATATTTGGTTGAATCCTTCAAAATCATGACCTTTTATAACACGACTTCCTTTTAGCCGTGGCATAAAAGCATGTTATATAACACGGCTCTTGATGTAGCCGTGTTATATAACTTGCTTTTATGCCACGACCAATAATAAGCCGTGTTATAAAAGGCCACCGAATGCTGGACTTTATAACACGCCTACTGCATAGCCGTGTTATAAAGTTGCAGTTTTTTTAAAAAAAAATCGTTTTCGCTTCTTTCCCACACATTTGAAAGATCACAACCTGTATAATATTCACATAAGACGTACCAAAGTCATATCACAACAACTGGACCATCCACATAGGTCAAATACCTTGTAATTCTCAAACAAAATGCACATTTACATGCATTTACAAAAAGTCTAACCAAAACCCAATATCAACATCTCATTCCAATATCCACACTATCAACACTCGTTCACATATCATAAGTAGCCATAAGTCTCAACAAAGGTTTACCTAACTACTATTCCAAAGATTTTATACAATTCCTACAAGTGCTTAAGTAAAAATAATCCGAAGTCTTCTCTTACAAAATCTAGTTGTTTCTTGGTGTAAGTAGATGGTTGGTTGTCAAAATATTGATACACCTACACAAAGGAAACAAAATTTATGAGTCAATTAAATGCTAACAACTTGAGCTTCACAATGTTTAACGGAAAAAATCATCCAGAACCAAAGAGAAAAAGATAAATTCAAGTATATTACCGGTTTCAGAAGAAGAGGGTGAATTATAGCAGCACTAAATCCATAGATTTATCTTTGCAAGAGGGATTCTGTAGATTTATCTCTGCAGAAGAGCAAACAGATGAAGAGAATGAAGACAAGCGCGTAATATGTACTTTCCTTGTCGCAAGTTTGCAAAAAGTCTTAATCATAAAAAATAGTCCACGCACTCCCCATGTCTATGGACATTTGAATAGTACAGAAAATGCATACCAAAAACATCATAAAAAATAGTCCACGTACTCCCATGTACAGAAACCAATCACGTAGTATGTATGTTCCTTGCTGCAAGAGAGAAGAAGATAAGTTCAAGTATATTACCAGTTCTGGAAGAAGAACATCGATGTTCACAGATTTATCTCTGCAGTAAAAGCTCCACAGATTTATCTCCGTCGCAGAGGCAGCAGTAGTACCACATATTTTAATATCTACAAAGGTGAAAAAAGTAGAGAATGAAGTGCATTACATATTACATATGTTCCTTGTTGCCAGCAATAGTATGAATAAGAAAATGAAGAGCAGCACAAAAAAAAAAGAGAATGAAGTGTAGCATTACATATTACATACTGCTGCTGTTATGTGGATTTGGTAATGAATTGTCATTCAGTGGAGACAATGTAGCTCCTAATAGGATGTGTTTTGAAGATATAACCCTGATGCTATGTTCTACTAATGCTTTATCTGCTTGTTGTCATGTTGGTTGGGTTGAAAAAGGATAGCACTATTTAAACTCAAAGACTGAGGTACATGAGATCAAACCAGAGTTGGAGCACTATGCTAGTGTGGTTGACATGCTTGGTTGTTCTGGTTGTTGGATGATGCGGGTGTCACATTGCTTCTGCGACAATTAAACCTGGTGGAATTTATGGGGTGTTGTCCTTGCTGCCTGTTGTGTTCATGGAGATGTTAGGATAGGTCAAATGGTTAGAGATATATTAACATAATGTGCTTAAAAGAATAATCGCTTTACTCTGCACTTTGAAATTAACAGATGAACTTGTAAGAAGATGCTAATACGATTAGAGATTTTATCTTGAGAAATGAACTGAAGTCAGTCCCTCATTGTAGTATGATTGAAGGCCTTTGGAGACAATAGATGCTATTGAAGAGTAAAGTAAGATGATACTGTCTAATGTAAGGCTGGGGACAAGAGGGGCTTCCTTGCGTGCATGTAAGAAACCAAGTAATCTATCTTTGATATCCCTGTTTAAACTGGCATTTTAATCTATCCTCCAAAACATCCAGAACAATTATTCAGATGGAAAATAAAATCCAGAATGGCGCGTGATGCAAACATGTGACCTGGATTAATGTAACAAGAAACCAGATATTTACATGGAGAAAACGATCGTTTGCCAGTTTCATGAAGGTTCACTTGTTTTCTTCTCCTTAGCGGTTTAAAGGATGACCAGACACTGAACATCTAATTACAACAAAACAAGATGCAATTGTGCAGATAATGAACACAGAACGGTATAAAGATGTCTCGCCATCACTTTCCTCTTCCTCTTGGCGCTACCATTACTATTCAACACTACTCGCCCTCCACCCATTTTGGCAGCAGCCACCTACGTTCCTATCTAAAGAGAACCCAATATACAAAATCCCCCAAAATTACTCACCAACAACAAGCTATACACACAAAGAAACTAACCGGCTGTTATAGTGCGACAGTGGATAGATTAGGGAATTCAGGCGTGGGGATGGAGGAGCAAAACCAGGGGCGCCGTGACGGGTAGATTTTATTTAGCTACTCGACGTCATTTGCATAAGAAACTCTAAAGTTATACTGAATTACTCAATCACAACCCCGTCAAACAGATTCAACAATGGAAGAAACCGCACAAACCAAAATTATAAATTATATGATGGTAGGAAGATGACTACAGATTTGATATAATTTTCACAAGAAGAGAGCATATTCTTGAAATCACTCACAAAACCAGATTAAGCGATAGAAGATTTAACGGTAATTAAATCTAGGGTTTTGGCTACTTACCTTCAAACGTGAGAAGCTGCAGGTATGTAGTCGCGAAGAGCTCCAGAGGAGGTGGCGACCGAAGCACTGGAGGCGAGAGGAGAATGAAAATCGGTCGCAGGGTTTTTTTGAGAGAGGGAACGAATCAGCGAACATGACGAGGAAGAGGTCGAGGGCTACATTATTAGACAGACCTTATAACACGGCTTACTGTAGGCGTGTTATAAAACTCCTGGAACGCAGTCGTTTCAACACTTTATAACACGGCTCAAATTAGCCGTGGTATAAAGTCTCGTT
Source organism: Limonium bicolor (assembly GCA_023374045.1). Taxonomy (NCBI): domain Eukaryota; kingdom Viridiplantae; phylum Streptophyta; class Magnoliopsida; order Caryophyllales; family Plumbaginaceae; genus Limonium; species Limonium bicolor. Next base: position 172,154,079 of record CM041781.1, read on the forward strand.
TCCTATTATCTTATAACACTGTTATATGTAGCCGTGTTATAAGATATAAAAATTTGTATTTTTTAAGAGGGATTTTTCAGCGCCGAAAATATTTAATTTTTTGATCTTATAACACGGCTACCTATATAACCGTGTTATAAAATATAAAAAATTGTATTTTTTAAGCGGGACTTTTCAGCGCCATAAATTATGGACTTTATAACACGGCTGAATGCTTAGCCGTGTTATAAGACTCAAAAAATTTTGTTTTTTTTCTTTAAGCGCGATTTTTCAGCGCCGCAAATATTTAATTTTTGATCTATAACACGGCTACCTATATAGCCGTGGTATAAAATCGGGTTTTATAACACGGCTGATGCCTAGCCGTGGTATAAAATCGGGTTTTATAACACGGCTGATGTCTAGCCGTGGTATAAAATAGGGCTTTATAACACGGCTGATGCATAGCCGTGTTATAAGATATAATTATTTTTTGTTTTTTGTTTGGCGGGATTTTGTAGCGCCAAATTCTCTAATCTTATAACACGGCTTACAGTAGCCGTGTTATAAGACAAAGCAAAACGATGACGTTTTATTGTTTATTTTTCGCGGGATTGTGGACGGATGATCTTATAACACGGCTATTTCTTAGCCGTGTTATATGAGCACGATAGCCGTGTTATATAATATTATATAACACGCTTACGTCGTAGCCGTGGTATAAAGCCTTGTGTTATAAGACTTTTTTTCCACTAGTGCTTGCACTTGGGTTATTTAGCACGGCTGGGGAAAGATCTCCTAGATGTTAGGTGTGATTAATCAGAGAAGGTAATGACAGAAGCAAGGGGAGAACTTGTGCAGAAACTTCACCTTTTAGTTAAGTTTCAAGAATAAGTTTTCGCAGCTCCACTTAGGGGTCTTTTTAACACAGCTTATGAGGACTGCATGGGGGGAGTCGAGCATGAAAAAAAAACAAAAGTGTTATTTGTAGATCTTCCAGACAGCATAGACACTACAGGGCAATGGACTTGTAGAAAGCAGTTCTGAGATGCTACCTGAATTGGGTCTCGAATGGGGAATACAGCAGGTGACAATAGTTGCTTGTCCTTGTTTTGCTCTCTGGTTACTCCTCTAACCAGGCATGAACAACCGAGAAAATGAAGAAGTTAGGCGGCAGTGGATCTCAGACATGGGGAAACAGGAGAGGAAATGAACTTCGGTTGCACTTACCTTGCGCATCAGGATCCAGAGAGAATGAAGGTTGTTCCTGCCCATGCAGAACAATGCAATGCAGGAGAGTGAAAGAATGGTCTATAGGTTTTATGAAATAGATGGCACAAAGCACGGGGGACAATTGCAGGAGTTGTGAGAGTTTGAATCAAACAGCTGATGCGTGGGAGTTTGTAAGGTATGGCTCTGGTGCATAGGATTTTGACACAGAAACAGGCTCTGTCTATTGACTGGGAACAAGATGGTGCTTGTGGTCTGTTGTACAATCTTCCTTGTTCCAGATGCCACCGAGAAGATAGAGTATGGAGATAAATGCTAGATAGTGGAGTTTGGTCTCGGGTTACAAGGATCTGTCACTGAGGAAGTGCTTGTAGTCATTATTTTTTTTGTTCTTGATTCAAGCGCGTAACAGAGAGGCTGAGAGGGCATGATATTGAGCGATGGCTACTGTATGTCCGGAAGAGAATTTGGGAGTCACTAGGATGCGCAAGTTACAAGAGCAGTCATGGGCATTTGATTAAATAAGACACTTATGTCGCCTGAAAGTTGGATTCTCTGGCTTCTGTTTTATTTGCTCGATCTGGTGCTTCATCAAGGAAGAAGAAGGAATTGGTGTTACAGGGAGTGCGTGTCTGATTCGATTTGTTTTTCATTTACCTTAGTCGATTCGATACTAGTTTTAATTTGTTGTTTCTAGTTACCGAATCCGAGCATAGCTCAACCGGTTAAAGCGTTCGGGGAAGGTACAGGAGGTCTCGGGTTCGAACCTCAACGGGAGCGTCTTTGCTCCTTTTTCTTCTTCTTTTTTTGTATAAGTTATACATGTTTATTTATATACGTAAGACCATATAATATATCGCGCTATATTTATTTATTTTTTTTACGAAGTTATGCGACGTTATTGTTACTTATTTACAACGTTACAATATCGTAACGTTACGTACATGTATTTTTGTACAAGTACGTGACTATTAATTTATATAACGTCGTCGCGCGTTCGGACGTGTATATATACTAAATTTAATTGTTCGTACATTATTTTATGTCCGAATTATAAAACGCGCTATGATTTTATGCGTTTAAATGTTCAGGGGTGTTTCAACTTACCCCCCTTAAAAGAGACTTCGTCCCAAAGTCTTACTTCCTTAACTTATATTTTCCACTCCTGGTAATCTTAGGGATCCAGTCCTGCATTCATTAACGATACCCAAAGGATTAAGTCCATAATTATAATGCTCGGTGCTTCTAAGCACCGTGCCACGTTAGTGACTTCGCACAAGTTCTCATAGTAGACCAAGAAACTAGCAATGTGTATAACATGCTAAAGTGTAAGCCAAGGCACACAACATTCATTCATACAGAGCATATAACATGCTAAAGTGCAAACCATGGCATACAACATTCATTCATACAGAGCATATAATATGCTAAAGTGCAAACCATGGCACACAACATTCATTCATATAGAGCATACATATACATACATAACATTCTCACACACAAGTCCACTAACCATCAACATGTGGTTGTGGGATTACAACACAGTGACACACGCAAAAACATCCAAAACGAAACGCGCTTACCCCCCTTAAAAGAGGGGTACGCCCTCGTACCCTACACTAAACCGAAGCGTCGCTGAAAAGATGGGGGTACATATCTCTCATTTTATCTTCCAGCTCCCATGTGGCTTCCTTTATATCTTGGTTTGACCATAACACCTTCACTAGTCTAATTGACTTGTTCCGGGTCTCCCGGGTCTTAGTGTCTAGAATTCATTGAGGGGTCTCCACTTATCTCAATGTGGGCTCTAGGACTAGCCTCTAGGGTTGTAGTACATGTGAGGGGTTAGGCATGTATTTCTTTAGTTGAGAGACGTGGAATATATCATGAACTCGTCCCAACTCTGAGGGTAGATCAAGTCGATAAGCAACTGGGCCCACACGCTCTCTAATACTGGAGGTTTTCGGTGTTCAACTTCTATTTTCTGATAGGTGAGGCATCTCATAACGAAGTCCAAGACGTCGCTCCTCATGCCGATCCACTAATAATATCACTTCACGTCTTTGTATATTTTTGAGCTCCAGGATGAATAGATGTAGTACAAGAATGAGGCTCTTTCATTACACAACTTAACACAAGAGGTACATGGCTTAGTATTTTCTAAAGGTTAGGTTCAGGCGTCCAGGCTTCATATGGGTAGCGTTTATCACTGTTGAGGGTGCTGTGTTCGGCTTGGTTCTCTTAATCCCGTGATATAGCATTCTCGATGGTCCGCCCATGGTCAACATGTCACCGGGTCTTAGCCAGATCTTCATAGCTCGGTCCAGCACCGGTTGTACCTCGCGTTGTTGTGCAACGCGTGGGGTTGCCGTAATTAGTCTTCGAGAATTGGTGGTGCAGGTGCTCCGTCGGTGTGATAGCTCTTCGTATGTGGGTTCCAAATTTTACCGAGGCACATCATTCTTAGTTTCATCATCTTCCCTCCGGGGTGTGTTAGTGTGTAGAACCCGCCTGGTCCCACTCCGAACTTACAACATCTTCAAATAATGGCTACTTGAGCTTCAGGTGTTAGGTATCCTGGTAGTAGAATCATCCCGGGCTGGATAACTTGGCACTTTTCGCCTGGGTAGTGGGGGTTCTCAAGGCTGTACTCATCGGGTTCGAGGTTTAGATTTATTGGGAAGCACATATCAAAGGTTCCTACTGCATTTACAGGTAATCTAGTTCTTTAGTGGTACTAGTAATCTAGCAAATTTCATGCATGGTCGCACAGCTTGGCATACAAGGATTTAGGCATGCTTTTCAAACATTTAGGGTTTCAAGGTTTACCTACAGCTGTAGGGGTGTCCGGTCCCTCGGTGAGGTCCATGGTGTGCAAGGCCGCCTTCCCTGGCCTCGAGGTAGATGCTTCACGCTGGCCTCCGGGTCCCGATCTCTGGTCGCCTCTCGCACTATAGTTGGGCCTGTAGTCCTTGCTCTCAGGGTTCGTGAAGCACTCAAAGGCCCTGTGCCCGCGCTTCTGGCAGTAAAAGCACTTTACCGGTTCGCCCTGGCAATCAACTCCGGGGTGGTTCCTTGAGCATCTCCCACAGATGAATTGGCGCTCAGCCCTTTCGCTTGGGCCGGCTCTAGTCCCAGTTCATATGATTTAGGTTAGTCAATGACTGATCGTGACATCTATAAAGGTATTTAAGCATTAGCGTTTGGTTCGATTTACCCTTAGGTGGGTAGGAGTGTAGCGGCTTAGCCGCGTTCGCCGGGTGGCTCCGTGGAAATGCCTTCGTAGGCTTGCTCCCTGGGTGTGTCGCCCGCTTCCTATTCCGGTAGTGTTCGTTATTGCCCACACCCTTCCGCTTACGGTCCTCTGGTCATCGCCTTTAGCCTTCCTTTTCTCAGTGTATTCCTCGTCCCGCATCTGAACGGTGATCTCGACCTGGGACGCTGCATGATAGCAGTCCTGTGCAAACTAGGGTTTAGTGAAACTCTTCACAATATAGTATTCAATTCAAATTCATAGTTCAAGTTCAACCTGGATCGTGGCATAACGACTGGGCCCCATGCCGTATCTGATGCGGTGGTTCAGCCCACCGTAGAAATGCTCCACAAGGATCTCATCTGATTATCCCAAGCCTAGAAGTACACGTAGGAGAGCAGTGAATGCTGAGTAGTAATCGTCTACAGTCATCCTCTGGGTCTGCCTCAAGGTGTCTAGCTCAACCCGCTTCTTCGTCCTGAGATGGCCGGTGAAATACCCCTAACATTTAAATAATTAAATAATGGTAAATATATATTATTTAGGGGATTATTAAATCCTAAGAAAGAATATAAACACTCAGGCGTTAGAAAACGCACCTAAACTCCTTAAGGTCAAAAAACGTGTGTTAAAGCCCGACCTTAAGTAAACAAGTTATATAAGCTGTAAACTTCACATGAAGATAATCAAGAGTCATTATATGACCCTTAGAACACAGGACCTCATCTAAAAATGTAATTAAAATACAAATGGCTCGGGAGTTCCCTTAAAGGCCCCTTAAGGCCCAAAAGTCCCGGAAATATCTTATTAAATAAAGTAAAGCATTAAAACTCAATCTAAATGCATAATAGTACCTTAATGAACATTTAAGATGAATTTCTCAAGAAAAATTCTCAGTTAAAGACAAAGTACTCGGGAGGATTACTTAACGCTCATTTTTGCCCGGGTAGCCCAAGAATTGTGTTCTGAGTTGGTATAACCCCATATAACTCAATGTAACACATTAACATATCATTATTGATCATAAACAATGTTTATAAACACTTGTAACTCGTTGGAACAACTCATTTTCCAAAAAAAGTCCTTAGAGCACAAAAACGCACTTTCGGGTGCTGTAAAAACGCGCTTTACACTCTTACCTTGTAGTTTTTCATGAGCCACGAATTTATGTCATCAAATGGACATGTTTTGAATATATTAATAAGGCAAAGACAAGGTGGGAACACCTCATCCAAGGCTGCCGATTTTGGCTATTAAAAAGTCTCATTTTTATCACTTTACCTAACTTAAAACACTCATTAGGCAACTTTGTCCACTCCCATCTGTCTCCTTGAGTGCTTCCGCCCATAACCCACCATGAGGCCTGATTGCACCGTTAATATCCCATTGAGATCCCACTTGGAGCAAGTGCTCCACTTTGACAAAATAAAATGCCTTAACTTTACCTTTAGATTAGTTTATTCAACCATTACAAGTTGTCTTGGTGGGGTGCTGCCGCCTCCAGCCCCTAATGGAGCACTAAACCTGCATTATTTTCCCACTCAAATGCCACTATCCTAATGCCCCACCTAATTAATTAAGAAATTAGCTACTTTACCATTTTTAATACATAATGAGCATCTTCATTCATTTTCTTCCAAGGCTGTCGAACTCCAGCCTTCTCCCTCCCTTTCTTCACATCTTTGAAGAAGTATTCAGAGGTAAGAAGTCAATTGTTAAGGAAACCTCATTACTTAGTCAAATTAGTCTTGTTTTACCTCTTTTCTCAAGGTAAATCACAAGTTAATTACCTTGGAGTTCAAATTTAACTTCTCCATCACTTAGGTTCGAAATCAAACAGCATTTGGTCTGGGAAGGTCGTGCCTAAGTCAAAGATTTACCAAAGGTAACCTCTAAGGAGTTTAAGGTAAAGAAATTTCACAAAAACCATTATTCTTCCCTAGTTGTTGTCATGGCCGAATTCCAGTGATTTTTCTCCATCAAATCCTTCATTTTTCTCCAAGGTTTGACAAAGGAATCATCTACCTCAAGGTGCCGTAAGTATCTACATCTTTAACCTAAGGTAAATCTTAGTTTATAAGGTTTTTAGGAGCTTTTATCAAGTTCTACCTTAAGAACAATTCAAGAGCTAACATGAAGCTCTTCTCCTAGGTAAGGCCGTGTTCTTAGTCCTTCACAACTCAATTTTGGGTGATCAAGGTAATACATAAACTTTAGCACATGTTTTGTGCATTAAACTTAAGTAACTCTTTAGATCTTGGTTAGGTTTTTAAGACTTTGAATCTTTGTGGTATCCTATACCTCTTGATAGGGCCGAATTGGTGAGTGAACTAACCAAGCCTAAGCAACCAAGATCCAAGAGAAATCAAGAAGGTAAAGTACTAATCCTTGGGCAATTACCTAGATCTAGTGTTTAAGTTAAGTTTCAATACTTCAAATCATTATTTACCTAGCTAATGAATTAAAACCGTGAGTATTAGGTTCTAAATACTTGGTTTGGGTAACTAAGGTTAATAACAAAACTTAAAGGTTGATTTTAGGAATTTTAAGTAAATTATTTGGTAGTTAATACTATGGCTGAAAAGAAAAGAGTTCAATTGGTATATTATAAGCCTAATATGAGTATTAAGAGTGTTAGAAACATTTAGGTAGTTTAATAAAATATTTAAGTACATAATATAATGAGTTTATAAGGTTTAAGGGGGCGAAAATGCAATTTATAAAACTATATGGTAAATATTAATCATTACCGAAAGTTATAAGTGATATTAGGAGAATTTTGGTATATTATAAGTGTATAAATAATTTAAGAATTTATCTAGGTGATTCAGATAATTTTATGAGTATTTTGGTATATTAAAAACCTTTTAAAAGTTAAGGTTATAATATTAGATGCTTAATTTTGAGCTTATGATCGCCCTAAGTCACTAGCATAATTTTTAGAAGTGTTATATGGCTTATATACATTTATATGTATTTATTATAAGGTATAAACCAAGTTTTAAAAACTATATAGTAAGGTATTATCAAAGCCGAATACAAATAGGGTTATTTGGTGATTTTTAAAGTATATAAGTATACTAGCTTATTTTATAAATTTTGGGAGTATTAAAAAATAGCTACAAGTATTTATATGGCTAGTTTATGAAATTATGTGGCTAAAATGTAAACTTTGAAAAGGTTGGAGTATTAAACTTAATTACCGAGAGCTTAAGGAGTGGTTTGGTATATTTATGATATAATATAAGGTAGGAATTAATATTATGAATTTTGGTGAATTTAAATAAGTGATTAAGTGTTAAAATAACATTTTATAAAGTTTTGGGGCTATTTTGTAATTTATGGAAAGTTTGGTATAAAACCGAATCATATATGATTTTATGGGTATATTGAAGTATTAATTATGAAATTAAGTCTTGGTCAAAGTTTTGACCAAAAACTTTGGGTTAAAATGATTTATGACATAAAATGTTAAGTTTATAAAAGTTTTGGGGTGAATATGTAATTTATGAAAATATAAATGGAAAACTGAATTTAATTTGGGGCGAATACATAATTTGCAAAAGTATAAGGGTCTTTTCGGTATTTAAGAAAAATTAAATATTAAAACTATAGTTTATAAGTTAATATGTAACTTATATAAAGTTTTGGGGTTAAAATTGTAATAAAGGAATTATATATGTTGAAACCGAAAGTATTTGGGTCCATTTGGTAATTTATAAAAATAAGAATAATCATTTTGTAATTACCGAATTGTTAAGTGGTTAATTGGTGAATTATGAAAGAGTTATGTGTACAAAATATCATTACCAAAAATATAAGGTTTGTTTTGTAATTAAATAAAGAAAGGGATTAAAACTAGGTAATATGGTATATTATGGAGTATAATATAAAGTTCATAAGATAATGGTGGTTATAATAAAAATAACCAAATGGTATAAGATAAAAATGAGTGGAAACAATTATGAGTATATAATTAAAGAAATAGAAATATACTACAAGGTAGAAATTCATTATCACATGTAGGATCACATAAAATAATGAACTGATGGACTACCTAGAACCACTATAAATAACAAGGGGAAATAAAGAACATACAGAGTTATTATACAACGAGTATAAACTCTACAGTGACAGTACTGTAATATTTAATGAATAGTTATATTAATATAACCCGGTATTGCATGTTTATACAATAGCGTACGGGAAGGAACTACTGAACAGGAATTTGTCAAGCTAGCAGTTCTTGGTGAACGGTATGTTAATTGTGTGGTCTGAATGTCCTAAGGATTATCCTAAGGTCCAGACATTATATGTTTAATTATCAAGAGCGATATCTATGATTTTATGTATATGACATGGTGTACTGTGCTGCTTGAACTGTTGCGTTGTATTTTATACGCGAACGTCTTATGACTGGAAGTTTATACATTTAAACTGGAAAAGACTAACTGACCTTTAGGTATTATGGAGCCTAACTGATGGTCAATTGTTATAGTCTTAATTCAAGTATCGATTATTGTACCACTAACAAAAGAGCTAATGTATAAAGAGAGGAATCCAGACTGTTTCGATTTTCTGGTTGCGCATCGTGATCACTACGAGAGACTTCAATGGGGAGTCACTCAAGGGAATCCATCAGTCACATTAGATGATGGCGGAAGGCACTACCGTTGGTGCACAGGTTCGACCGGATCGGTCAATTGTCCAGGGCCATAAGGTCAGCTGGTAACGGTTCCTTTGGAACCCAGGGGACATACTGTCCATTATTAAAGGTTATTAAGGGTTGTCTTGACATGACGCCTGAGGTGAGAATAATTGGAAAGATTAAGTGGTTGGTCTAAAAGGATAAGGGTCATGTGACCTACTAACAAGTACAGTTGTTTAATACGTGTATCTTGTTTGGTGTTCGATTATTGGTTGTGGAGTATTACTATGCACTAATGTTTACAGGTGTGCTGTTATGTGATTGTTTAATGCTTACAGTATTGTTGCTATCGTTGTAAACCGGATTATCTTGTAATGAATCTAATATCAAGATGGCTAAAACGACTTAAGGAATCTAGATGACTTAGGACTTCATTTAGCATACCAGCATTTCGATTGCTGAGCCCTTCATTGGGCAAAACACTTCAGGTTACTGAAGAAGATACAAGCCGGAGTGCGGGGAACAGGGTAGCTGCTGTGTTTTAATAAACACTTTGTAGTTTTATTATGTACTATATTTTGGAGATTGTTGTATTTCATTTAGTTGCTCATCTAGTTTGGATTTGGTCTGTAATAATTGGAGTGCTCAGTATCTGTTCATCACAGCGTTGAGTAGATGATGTGGATGGATAGAGTAAGGTTGCCTTGTTGCTCACAAGGGTGGGTAACGGCGTGTAACACCAAGGATAGTTAGTTTTATTTCCCGCTGCGAACTTATATTATTTATGCTACGACTTGCGACGCTAGTACAGGTTTAGGATTAGGGGTATTATAAAAAGTGGTATCAGAGCTGAGTACCGCTCTGATGAAAGATACTGAGTCAAAAACAATAAGCATAGGAATATTTGGATAACGGGAAACGCCGGTGAGGATTCGTGACTTAGAAAGAAAAACCCTAGGGATATATTTTACTGCTAACAGCTAACTTTATTACATGTTTATGATTGTGTGTGTGATACAGTGTAGCACCGAGTAGTAATAATAGAATATTATACTATAGATGTCAGGCGTTGGAAGACCACGTGTAGGTGACAGAGGACGAGGTGGAGGAGCACCAACGAATGTCCCAGAAATACCAGGCCGAGCAGAGGCCATGGCAGCTTTCGCCACACAGCTAGGAGCACAAGTTGCGGGAGCCATACCCCACCCGCCACAGCCCAGGGAGACCAATTGGTTGAAGAGTGTTGTAGACGCACGGGTTCCAACATACTCGGGGGAACCAGACCCCGCCGCACTGGAGAAGTTCATCGTCGAGCACCAGAAAGCTTTCAGGGCTGTTCAAGTCCTAGAGGACCAGATGGTCGATATCGCCGCATACAACTTGAAGGATGCAGCTGATACTTGGTGGCGGTCTGTGGAGGGCCACCATAGAGCCACACCGGACTTTGGATGGACAACATTCGTGAATGTGTTACGGGAGAAATACTACCCCGAACACTTGAAGCAGAGGAAGCGACAAGAGTTCGAAACCTTAATCTAGGGGAGCCAAACAGTTGACCAGTACTATGCGCGATTTACCAGCCTGCTTGACTACATTCCAGGAGTTGACTACTCCGACGTTGTGAAGATCCAAAAATTCAGGGGAGGTTTACAGTTTCGTATCCAGAGTGCTATGGGAGCAATTCGTTTCACTACAATACAAGAGTGCTATGACGCAGCGTCAGCAACAGAATTAATGCTACAGTCCAGGGTGGAAGCCCAGGGAAAGAAGAGGAAGAACACTGAGGGTGAAGATGGAGTAGCCACATCTGGCAGATTCTACAAGAAGGGGAAGTAAGAAACCTTACTTGAGGAGAAGTACCTATATATTGCCTACACTTAGTTTGGTCACTAACCTAAACCTGCAACAGGAGATTCTTTGACAGGAAGAAGGGACGTAAGGATTTCCATGGTCAGAAGACAAAGGAGCAGGTCCCTCGTCTGACCGGCCCAGCTATTGATGCACAACCACTTAGGTCTGCACCACCTAGGGGTAAGGATACCCACCTCCTACTTAACCAAGATATTTATTAGCTATATCTGTATTAAACCATGTTGTATAAACAGCAGGCAGTAAGCCAACCCAACGCCACTACTACTGTAAGCGCTGTGGTAATGACCACCCAGGAGAAGACTGCACAGGAAGAAAGGTGGAGTGCCGTTACTGCAAGAAGGAAGGCCACCGAGAGTATGAATGCTTCTCCAACCCAGCAAGCAGAACATACAAGGGGTCGAGAGGTCCGTAGAGGGCACCAGCTACGGAGATTGGAGGACCCAGAGGAGGCCAAGCGCCACAGACTAACACCTATACTAGAGGGCCGGGAGGACAGCCATCCTCATCCGGAAGCTAGAAAGGGAAGGAGATAGTTCTGAGTAAAACCACCTTGTACTCGGTGGGAACTTCGGGCGCTGAGACTAGCGCTCAGCGCGAAAGCGGTAAGCCTAGAACTTAGAACAAGAGCATGTTGCTATGAATGTGTGTTTACTGTTGTTCAGTTGATAAGACTTGTATGTGTTTTGTGTGAAATAAAATTTAGAGAGACCTAATTTAGGAAATCTCTCACCTAATAGGATGTTTCGACATTTGCTTTCCCATACCTATGAGACCGAGATCACCTGATCCTATGAGCGAAGGTCGGGAATATCCGGAGAAAGAATGCCAAGTACTTCGACCTGGCATGATCCTACTCAAGCAATACTTAAATTTAGATGAACAAATGGCCATTGTAAATGAATGTAGAACTTTGGGAATAGGCCTAGGAGGATTTTATAATCCAGGATATAGTAGTGGGTCGAAACTTAAATTATATATGATGTGTATGGGTAAGAATTGGGATCCACAAACTAAACTGTATAGTGAAGTAAGAAAAGTAGATGGGGCACGAGTTCCTAAGATACCCGATAGTTTTCAAACTTTGGTGACAGAAGCGGTCAAGATTGCACAACAATTAGAAACCAACCCCATTCCAGACATGAGGGCCGACATTTGTATAGCAAACTTCTATGAAAAAGGGGGAAAACTTGGGTTACACCAGGACCGAGATGAGACATCAGAGTCAATTACCAATGGGATACCAGTTGTGTCATTCTCCATAGGAGACGATGCTGAATTTTTATACGGTGATCAGAGGAGGATGGACAAGGCGGGAAAGATTATCTTAAAGTCAGGAGATGTATTGATATTTGGTGGAGAATCAAGATTAGTTTACCATGGGATCAAGAGCATTAAGTTGAACACAGCCCCGTCAACCTTAGTAAATACTACCCATTTAAAACCTGGACGGTTAAACTTGACATTTAGACAATACTGATGTAATCGTGGTGCTTGTATATGGGGATCATTGAATTAATGAATGGCATTTTACTATTTTGAGTCATGCACTATCTTACAAATTGTTGACCCCAGGCCTCGAGTCCAATGGAGGAGCGGTGCTGAATGTAGTGGACAAGACCGAGGCCAAGGATAAGGGGAATGTTATCATGGGAACCTCTACATCAGCAAGGAAATTGGAGACAACCCCTGAACCTCTCTCAGATTTCCTAGTCACCCTACCGACGAAGGAGAGAGTGAGGTGCACGAAACTGCACAAGGGAGTTCAGATTGACATCATGGATGAAGAGTTCCACGCGGACTTAATTGAGCTGGATAATTTAGGATTCGACATCATCATGGGCATGGATTGGCTACAGAAATACAAGGGACGACTGCATTGCGCAGAGCATAGATTACTATTGAAGAGCCCGAAGGGCAAGACGGTTTCATATCGCAGTATTCCGAAAGAGCCTACTTTCAAACTAGTATCTGCTATCACATTGATGAAAAAGGTGAAGAAGGGACAGCCAGTATATTTGTGCTATGTTCAGGACTTGAGGCAAGAAGAGAAAACACAGACAGACATACCAGTCGTTTCAGACTTTCCTGATCTATTTCCTGAGGAGCTACCAGGGATGCCACCCAAGAGAGAAGTGGAGTTCTCCATCGACTTATTACCAGGCACAGGACCTATTGCTAAAGCACCTTACAGGATGGCACCAGCAGAAATGAAAGATCTGAAGATTCAGTTAGAAGATCTGCATGACAAAGGCTATATCAGACCGAGTGCATCACCATGGGGAGCACCAGTTTTGTTTGTGAAAAAGAATGATGGTAGCATGCGACTATGCATCGACTACAGGGAGCTTAATGCAGTCACAGTGAAAAACAAGTACCCGTTACCACGGATTGACGACCTATTTGACCAGTTAAGAGGCGCTACAGTTTTCTCGAAGATTGATCTGAGATCAGGATACCACCAGATACGAATAGCTGACGAGGACATTGAGAAGACAACTTTTTGAACGCGTTACGGACACTACGAGTTCACAGTTATGCCATTTGGATTGTCGAACGCCCCAGCTATATTCATGGATCTTATGAACCGGTTGTTCAGGGAACAGTTAGACTCATCAGTGGTTGTATTTATCAATGACATTCTAGTTTACTCTAAGACTAAGGACGAGCACAAGGTGCATCTGAGGCAAGTTTTGCAGACCATGAGAGAGAATCAATTGTACGCCAAGCTTTCAAAATGTGATTTCTGGTTGGACAGTGTATCTTTTCTAGGGCATGTAGTATCAGCCAGCGGAATATCTGTAGACCCTGTGAAGATTGAGGCAGTTAAGACCTGGCTGAGACCAAAGACAGTGGCAGATATCCGTAGTTTCTTGGGGTTAGCTGGTTACTATCGCAGATTTGTGCAAGACTTCTCTAAACTGGCAAAACCAATGACGAACCTGATGAAAAAAGATTCTCCATTTGTGTGGACTGAAGATTGTGAGCATTCCTTTCAGACATTGAAGGACCTATTGACGTCGGCACCAATACTCACCATTCCAGAGGGGACCGGCGGATTTGAAGTTTATTGTGATGCCTCAGGCACAGGGATTGGGTGTGTACTTATGCAGAATGGGAAGGTTGTTGCTTATGCATCACGGCAGTTGAAGAAACATGAAGAGAACTACCCGACTCATGACCTAGAATTGGGAGCAGTTGTTTTTGCACTGAAGATCTGGCGACACTACCTATATGGAGTCACAGTAATAGTTTACTCAGATCACAAGAGCCTTCAACACTTATTCACTTAGAAGGAGCTTAATATGAGACAGAGGCGATGGGTCGAGTTTCTAAAAGACTCCGACATCGACCTCAGGTACAAGGAGGGTAAGGCAAATGTAGTTGCTGACGCCCTGAGCCGTAGAGCCCATTCTTTATTTGCCATGACAGGATACAACGACCTCATCGAGGAGGTACGTTGTGCTCAGGCTAATGACCAGTACATGAAGACTATCAGACAGCAGTTGAATGATGGTATCTTTGAGAGGCAGAAGTATGATTTTGTGCTTAGTGAAGACGGGCTAATCAGACTGAATGGTTGTTTGTGCATTCTAGAGTCCAGCCCAGACTTGAAGGAAAAGATACTACAAGAAGCTCATTGCTCATCACTATCAGTATACCCAGGGTCTTCAAAGATGTACAAGGATTTAAAATTACATTTCTGGTGGAGTGGTATGAAGAAAGATGTTACAGAATTTGTGGCTAGATGTATGACATGTCAGAAGGTGAAGTTCGAGCACCGGAGACCGGGCGGATTAGTACAGCCGATGCCCATTCCATATTGGAAGTTTGAGGATATATCCATGGATTTCGTAGTAGGTCTTCCACCTACTAGAGGAGGTGCTAACATGATATGGGTCATCGTCGACAGACTGACAAAGGTAGCTAAGTTCATTCCTATCAAGGACACTTGGAAAGTCCCCAAGCTGACGGACCTCTTCTAGAGGGAGATTATTAGACATCATGGCGTACCGAAGTCTATTGTGTCAGATAGAGATTCCAGGTTTGTTTCCAGATTTTGGCAGCAGGTTCAGGAGGTATTGGGTACAAAGCTGAAGCTAAGTACAGCCTTTCATCCACAGACGGATGGCCAGAGTGAAAGAACGATTCAAACATTGGAGGACATGCTTAGAGCTTATGCCTTAGACTTCTAGGAAAGCTGGATAGATTGACTACATCTGATTGAGTTTGCCTACAACAACAGCTATCATGCATCCGTTCAGATGCCACTATTTCAGGCACTGTACGGCAGACCATGCAGAACACCACTATGTTGGGACGAACCCAGTGAGAACATCATCTTAGGCCCAGAGTACCTAGACCAGATGAAAGAAGACATTGTACAGATACGCAAAAACATGAAGATAGCCCAGGACAGATAGAAATCATATGCTGATGTCCGTAGGAGAGACCTCGAGTTCGCAGTAGGCGATCGAGTCTTCCTTAGAATTTCTCCTATGAAGGGAGTTTTTAGGTTTGGGCAGAAGGGCAAGCTTAGCCCGAAGTATGTAGGACCGTACCTTATCACGGAGCGAGTGGGCCCATTAGCTTACAGATTAGATTTGCTTGTCGAGCTTGGGAGAGTGCACAATGTATTTCACATTTCACAGCTTAAGTAGTATGTGCCTCATCCATCGCATATTTTAGAGCCCAAGACACTCGAGCTAGATCCTACACTTAGATACGAGGAGACCCCAGTTCGCATCTTAGACTCCAAGACTAGGGAGACCAGGAACAAGACTATTAGGATGGTCAAGGTTCAGTGGTCAAACCATGACGTTGAGGAGGCGACATGGGAGTTAGAAGACTCCATGCGAGACAAGTATCCAGCACTATTCTCTTAGTTTTGTGTATACTTGTGGGGGTACGTGGGCGTAACCCTTTTTAAGGGGGGTAGAGCACCACATGCGACTTGCATATCTACAGTCTTTTGTACTTGGTTGTTTGGTTGTTGCGCATGTGTGCAATTGTTTGTATGGATATTGGTTGCATTCTATATAACAATTGGTATGTCTTATGTGACACTTGGTTGAATGGTACTGATGTGTTCTATGTAACACTTGGATGTTTATGGAATTACTTATTTACTTTACAATATGTTCACATTCCTATTGCAATCACACAAGAGAATTACTGCCAAGGGTTTACGCCTCTGCACTCTGTAGGACTGAGGATTTGGTATTGCACTTGTGCAGTGAGGACCTTGTGGGATAGCTAGGAAGTGTGGACACTTGTTGCTTTACAATTTATCAAACTATTTATGTTGTGATACATTGGTTATCACGAACAAGGATATATGTATATTCGAGTTGCATACCCTCAGATTAATGATGGAATTTAGTGATGTCAATATAGTATTGACACCCAGGAATAATGACTATGCAAGGGGTAGATATAAGGAACTTGATTCCATAAGATGTATAAGTTATGACTTCGGGACGAAGTCCTTTTAAGGGGGGTAGACTGAAATACCCCTAACATTTAAATAATTAAATAATGGTAAATATATATTATTTAGGGGATTATTAAATCCTAAGAAAGAATATAAACACTCAGGAGTTAGAAAATACACCTAAACTCCTTAAGGTCAAAAAACGTGTGTTAAAGCCCGACCTTAAGTAAACAAGTTATATAAGCTGTAAACTTCACATGAAGATAATCAAGAGTCATTATATGACCCTTAGAACACAGGACCTCATCTAAAAATGTAATTAAAATACAAATGGCTCGGGAGTTCCCTCAAAGGCCCCTTAAGGCCCGAAAGTCCCAGAAATATCTTATTAAATAAAGTAAAGCATTAAACCTCAATCTAAATGCATAATAGTACCTTAATGAAAATTTAATATGAAGTTCTCAAGATAAATTCTCAGTTAAAGACAAAGTACTCGGGAGGATTTCTTAACGCTCCTTTTTGCCCGGGTAGCCCAGGAATTGTGTTCAGAGTTGGTATAACCCCATATAACTCAATGTAACACATTAACATATCATTATTGATCATAAAAAATGTTTATAAACACTTGGAACTCGTTGGAACAACTTATTTTCCAAAAAAGTCCTTAGAGCACAAAAACACACTTTCGGGTACTGTAAAAACGCGTTTTACACTCTTACCTTGTAGTTTTTCATGAGCCACGAATTTATGTCATCAAATGAACATGTGTTGAATATATTAATAAGGCAAAGACAAGGTGGGAACACCTCATCCAAGGCTGCCGATTTTGGCTATTAAAAAGTCTCATTTTTAGCACTTTACCTAACTTAAAACACTCATTAGGCAACTTTGTCCACTCCTATCTGTCTCCTTGAGTGCTTCCGCCCATAACCCACCATGAGGCCTGATTGCACCGTTCATATCCCATTGAGATCCCACTTGGAGCAAGTGCTCCACTTTGACAAAATAAAATGCCTTAACTTTACCTTTAGATTAGTTTATTCAACCATTACAAGTTGTCTTGGTGGGGTGCTGCCGCCACCAGCCCCTAATGGAGAACTAAACCTGCATTATTTTCCCACTCAAATGCCACTATCCTAATGCCCCACCTAATTAATTAAGAAATTATCTACTTTACAATTTTTAATACATAATGAGCATCTTCATTCATTTTCTTCCAAGGCTGTCGAACTCCAGCCTTCTCCCTCCCTTTATTCACATCTTTGAAGAAGTATTCAGAGGTAAGAAGTCAATTGTTAAGGAAACCTCATTACTTAGTCAAATTAGTCTTGTTTTACCTCTTTTCTCAAGGTAAATCACAAGTTAATTACCTTGGAGTTCAAATTTAACTTCTCCATCACTTAGGTTCTAAATCAAACAGAATTTGGTCTTGGAAGGTCGTGCCTAAGTCAAATATTTACCAAAGGTAACCTCTAAGGAGTTTAAGGTAAAGAAATTTCACAAAAACCATTATTCTTCCCTAGTTGTTGTCATGGCCGAATTCCATTGATTTTTCTCCATCAAATCCTTCATTTTTCTCCAAGGTTTGAGAAAGGAATCATCTACCTCATGGTGCCGTAAGTATCTACATCTTTAACCTAAGGTAAATCTTAGTTTATAAGGTTTTTAGGAGCTTTTATCAAGTTCTACCTTAAGAACAATTCAAGAGCTAACATGAAGCTCTTCTCCTAGGTAAGGCCGTGTTCTTAGTCCTTCACAACTCAATTTTGGGTGATCAAGGTAATACATAAACTTTAGCACATGTTTTGTGCATTAAACTTAAGTAACTCTTTAGATCTTGGTTAGGTTTTTAAGACTTTGAATCTTTGTGGTATCCTATACCTCTTGATAGGGCCGAATTGGTGAGTGAACTAACCAAGCCTAAGCAACCAAGATCCAAGAGAAATCAAGAAGGTAAAGTACTAATCCTTGGGCAATTACCTAGATCTAGTGTTTAAGTTAAGTTTCAATACTTCAAATCATTATTTACCTAGCTAATGAATTAAAACCGTGAGTATTAGGTTCTAAATACTTGGTTTGGGTAACTAAGGTTAATAACAAAACTTAAAGGTTGATTTTAGGAATTTTAAGTAAATTATTTGGTAGTTAATACTATGGCTGAAAAGAAAAGAGTTCAATTGGTATATTATAAGCCTAATATGAGTATTAAGAGTGTTAGAAACATTTAGGTAGTTTAATAAAATATTTAAGTACATAATATAATGAGTTTATAAGGTTTAAGGGGGCGAAAATGCAATTTATAAAACTATATGGTAAATATTAATCATTACCGAAAGTTATAAGTGATATTAGGAGAATTTTGGTATATTATAAGTGTATAAATAATTTAAGAATTTATCTAGGTGATTTAGATAATTTTATGAGTATTTTGGTATATTAAAAACCTTTTAAAAGTTAAGGTTATAATATTAGATGCTTAATTTTGAGCTTATGATCGTCCTAAGTCACTAGCATAATTTTTAGAAGTGTTATATGGCTTATATACATTTATATGTATTTATTATAAGGTATTATCAAAGCCGAATACAAATAGGGTTATTTGGTGATTTTTAAAGTATATAAGTATACTAGCTTATTTTATAAATTTTGGGAGTATTAAAAAATAGCTACAAGTATTTATATGGCTAGTTTATGAAATTATGTGGCTAAAATGTAAACTTTGAAAAGGTTGGAGTATTAAACTTAATTACCGAGAGCTTAAGGAGTGGTTTGGTATATTTATGATATAATATAAGGTAGGAATTAATATTATGAATTTTGGTGAATTTAAATAAGTGATTAAGTGTTAAAATAACATTTTATAAAGTTTTGGGGCTATTTTGTAATTTATGGAAAGTTTGGTATAAAACCGAATCATATATGATTTTATGGGTATATTGAAGTATTAATTATGAAATTAAGTCTTGGTCAAAGTTTTGACCAAAAACTTTGGGTTAAAATGATTTATGACATAAAATATAAATGGAAAACTAAATTTAATTTGGGGCGAATACATAATTTGCAAAAGTATAAGGGTCTTTTCGGTATTTAAGAAAAATTAAATATTAAAACTATAGTTTATAAGTTAATATGTAACTTATATAAAGTTTTGGGGTTAAAATTGTAATAAAGGAATTATATATGTTGAAACCGAAAGTATTTGGGTCCATTTGGTAATTTATAAAAATTAGAATAATCATTTTGTAATTACCGAATTGTTAAGTGGTTAATTGGTGAATTATGAAAGAGTTATGTGTACAAAATATCATTACCAAAAATATAAGGTTTGTTTTGTAATTAAATAAAGAAAGGGAATAAAACTAGGTAATATGGTATATTATGGAGTATAATATAAAGTTCATAAGATAATGGTGGTTATAATAAAAATAACCAAATGGTATAAGATAAAAAATGAGTGGAAACAATTATGAGTATATAATTAAAGAAATAGAAATATACTACAAGGTAGAAATTCATTATCACATGTAGGATCACATAAAATAATGAACTGATGGACTACCTAGAACCACTGTAAATAACAAGGGGAAATAAAGAACATACAGAGTTATTATACAACGAGTATAAACTCTACAGTGACAGTACTGTAATATTTAATGAATAGTTATATTAATATAACCCGGTATTGCATGTTTATACAATAGCGTACGGGAAGGAACTACTGAACAGGAATTTGTCAAGCTAGCAGTTCTTGGTGAACGGTATGTTAATTGTGTGGTCTGAATGTCCTAAGGATTATCCTAAGGTCCAGACATTATATGTTTAATTATCAAGAGCGATATCTATGATTTTATGTATATGACATGGTGTACTGTGTTGCTTGAACTGTTGCGTTGTATTTTATACGCGAACGTCTTATGACTGGAAGTTTATACATTTAAACTGGAAAAGACTAACTGACCTTTAGGTATTATGGAGCCTAACTGATGGTCAATTGTTATAGTCTTAATTCAAGTATCGATTATTGTACCACTAACAAAAGAGCTAATGTATAAAGAGAGGAATCCAGACTGTTTCGACTTTCTGGTTGCGCATCGTGATCACTACGAGAGACTTCAATGGGGAGTCACTCAAGGGAATCCATCAGTCACATTAGATGATGGCGGAGGGCACTGCCGTTGGTGCACAGGTTCGACCGGATCGGTCAATTGTCCAGGGCCATAAGGTCAGCTGGTAACGGTTCCGTTGGAACCCAGGGGACATACTGTCCATTATTAAAGGTTATTAAGGGTTGTCTTGACATGACGCCTGAGGTGAGAATAATTGGAAAGGTTAAGTGGTTGGTCTAAAAGGATAAGGGTCATGTGACCTACTAACAAGTACAGTTGTTTATTACGTGTATCTTGTTTGGTGTTCGATTATTGGTTGTGGAGTATTACTATGCACTAATGTTTACAGGTGTGCTGTTATGTGATTGTTTAATGCTTACAGTATTGCTGCTATCGTTGTAAACCGGATTATCTTGTAATGAATCTAATATCAAGATGGCTAAAACGACTTAAGGAATCTAGATGACTTAGGACTTCATTTAGCATACCAGCATTTCGATTGCTGAGCCCTTCATTGGGCAAAACATTTCAGGTTACTGAAGAAGATACAAGCCGGAGTGCGGGGAACAGGGTAGCTGCTGTGTTTTAATAAACACTTTGTAGTTTTATTATGTACTATATTTTGGAGATTGTTGTATTTCATTTAGTTGCTCATCTAGTTTGGATTTGGTCTGTAATAATTGGAGTGCTCAATATCTGTTCATCACAGCGTTGAGTAGATGATGTGGATGGATAGAGTAAGGTTGCCTTGTTGCTCACAAGGGTGGGTAACGGCGTGTAACACCAAGGATAGTTAGTTTTATTTCCCGCTGCGAACTTATATTATTTATGCTACGACTTGCGACGCTAGTACAGGTTTAGGATTAGGGGTGTTACAGGCGGGGTAATACTTGGCCCTCAGCAATGCAGTGTAAGCATCCCACCCGAACGTGGGGTCGGCCAGATGGGCATCCTTCACCAGCTTCCATCAATCGCTCGCTGACTCTCGTAGGTAGTAGGCTGCCAGTCTGACTTTAGCCTCTACCGGAACATTCAACGTCTCAATGGCGGTCTCAAGGAGGCTGATGTAGTTGTCTAAGCAGGTGGGGTCTGACTCTCCTCGAAACTCAGCTGGTCGAAGGTCTGCTAAGCTCTTCACCCAGTTCGTCTCCCTAGGCAGGTGAGGCTGTGGTGCCGGTGGTGCCTGCTAGGCTCCTGGCTGGAAACCCATGTGAACTAGGGCTGCTGCTACTATCTCAGCTATGGTCTGCCCTTCAGGGATATCATTCTGCTCCATGTGGCCACGGCCTCGTCCTCGACCTCGCTGCCTAGACATCTGAGAAGGTCGCTTGTTAGTCTAGAACATACACAGGATCCTACTGCAAGTTATTATCGCCCTAGCTAGCGACTTAAAATGGTACAGTCGTGCCTCACATTACTAACCCCTTAACCCCATTTTTCCAAATTTAGATTTTCCTGTACTCGGTACTTTTCTATCCAGTCATCAGAGCGTAACTACGCTCTGATACCACTTTCTGTAACACCCCCGAATAACCAACCAGTAGTCTGAACAGTGCTCCAAACAATATTACAATAAGTCCAAGCAGCGGATTCACATCCATCCGGGTGTCACAGACGCCAACCACCCACTTGGTTGACACAACTACACCATCAACAACAAGCTACGGTCTGAATGACTGGAATTTAAACCTTAACCAAATCCAATTACCAACAGGAAATACAAACCAAGTACCGAGTGTCTACATCATAAGTTCTTAATTAAAACAACACAATCCGGAATGCACATCCAGGGTTTTGTGTTACATAGTCACAACCCATACATAAGAAAACATACTACTTTAAAGGTCTTGCCCAGATGGACTACCCCCATGGTAGTCACCCTGCCTACTCTCCGCCATCGTCCAGATCCATACCTGTAAAAATAAAGGACTCAGCAAAACTATGCTGAGTATGAATATGTGTAGCCCGTATGTTGCCGGGCTACACGACTACTTGGTCGAATATTATTAATTCCAAGTTACATGCTATAATAAGCAGTAAAGCACACCACAATACAACGTGATATCATACACACTTAAAGGTAGCAACCATTAACAACAACGACCAAGCATAACATACTAGCATCATAGCAACATCAAACACGCAACCAAGCACAACAAGCTGCTAGTATAGCAACAACAATCACGTAGATAATAAAGCATGTGCACAGGTATGTTATACCCATGACCCTCACTATAGGATCATTCGAACGTTGTGTGGTTTCATTTCTTTTCTTTGCTCTCATAATGTGTTATAACCCGCATAATTCATACCTTATGTTATATCAGTTGCAATATTGTTCTAAGTTGGATTATCTATTCTTTGCTATCAGTTGGACTCCGGCGGTATTGTTTTAATTGTCAAGGACGAGGAGGTCATTCGGTTAATTAATTAAGGTAATTAATTATCTGATTTATAAGGAGAAGGGTTCCTTATTTTTCCCTTACATTTTCTAATTATTCTTACATCACGATCAGTTTCCTCCATCGAGCCGATCGTGCGTTCAGAGCATCGACAGTTTCTCTGCCCTCTCTCCTCCTCCCAACTTCTTCCTCTGTGGGTTTGCAAGATCCGCTGTTGCGATCAGATTGTGTCGCTACTGTGTTTCTCTGATCGGTTCAGGTTTGTGTTCAGAAATTCGGGTCTGCGTTGATGGTTTTCTTCTCTCTCTGTTTTCTGATTTTGAGCCGTTGTTCTTGATTAAATCAGAAGGCTTCGTCGCTGTTGAATTGTGATTGTGCGGGCTGTGGAACTGCTGCAGATTGTGGAGATCTTTCACTTTGAATCAGGTTGGTGTTGCAGATTTTGGGGTTTGGATAATCTAGGGTTCTTCTTTTCAGTTTCTGATTTTGTGTCAATTGGTTTGGTTATATCAGTGGCTGTTGATCTGTCCGGATTGTTGCTCTGCGTGGATTGTGCCTGCTGCCTCAGTTCGTTGTGGTTTCGCTAATTGAGGTAGGTGGTTACTCGATCGTTTGGAAGTTCAGCCATGGGGTGTTGCAAGAGCGTTGTCTGGTTTTTGTGTGTGATTCTATTAGCGTTTTGTTGCGATTTTGGATGGCTAAACCCCCATGGTTTCCTGTTTTAATGTCTGATTTGGTGTGTGTGCTTATTGGCATTTTGAGGCATTGATTTGTGTTGTTTTTCTGCTCTGTTCGTCTTCTGGAAATGCATTTTTCGCACTGTCCGAACTTCCGTCCGAGCTTTGAAGTTCGGACAGTGCGTTTCTGCCTTTCTGATTTGCGAGTTCGGGGTATGTCCGAACATCTGTCCGAACATGGATGTTCGGACACACCCTCAGGTTTTCCCTCTGGTTTAAGTTCGACCTGTGTCCGAACTTCGACGTCCGGACACAAGGTCGGACCTTCCGCGTGTTTTCCCGTAAAACCTGTCCGAACATCCGTCCGAACTTGGATGTTCGGACATGCTGAACTCCTCTATCTGATTTCAACTCGACTTGTGTCCGAACATTGATGTCCGGACACAAGTTCGGACATTTGGCTTTCTCTGGTTTCTGAGTCTCGACTTGTGTCCGAACTTCAATGTCCGGACACAAGTTCGGACACCCCTCTGTTTTCAACATAACTTCTTCGTTTGAACTCCGATTTGAGTTTGTGGCGTTGGTTTCCTTATGATCTGTGCTACTGATTTATGAGTGTTTTGGCATATTTAAATGCAACTTTGCTTCTGTTTAAGCAACCTTTCTGTTTTGGGACATTGCACTTTGTTTCTGAGCCGTGAATGGCTGGGTCGAGCTATTCCGTGGTATACCATGTAGACGTCGTTCTGAGTGTGGGTCATTCCCTTTCTGTTCTGTGGGGTTGACGAACCCTTTGGCTCTTTCGAGTCATTTCTGCGTTGCCGAGAGACCTGGTATGGTCTATGGGTCTTCGACCCTTCTGAGTGTGTGCATTGTGTTTTGTCCCCTTTCTGTTAAGTGCTCTGACTGTTTCTGAAATGGGAACCCTTGTGTTCCACTCTACTTCTGTTTCTGAAAGCTTCTGACTATCTGAGAATTGTGCATAAGATGTTTATCTTCTCTTCTTCTGATTTCAATTGTTTTGAGCGACCTTGCTGATGACGGTCGCTGCTTACTGGGCATAGTTGTGTGCTCATTCCCCTACTTCTAACATTTTTGCAGATTGATCAGCGAGGATCATCTTGAGTTCTGGAGCTGTAGTGTTTAGCTCATTTGACTGTTTAAACTTTTGTTATGACGTTGTAGCCTTCGGGCCTTCCTCTGCTTTGAGTTTCTGTTCGGATATGTATTTGAATCCGTTTACTTCCGCTGTATTTGATACTTTGGTTTACAATGTTAAGTGAACTCTGTTTTGGGCCTTTATTGTTTTTGATCGTTTAGAGCCTTGCGTTATTGGTAGTAATACGCGGCGTGTAATACCCTTAACTCTTAGGCCGGTTTTAGGGGTGTTACATTTAGTGGTATCAGAGCCAGGTTTGGCTTTCTTTGGTGTCTGTGGGTGTTTGCTTGTGTGAGAGTCAGTTGTGACAGTGGTTGACTGTATGAGTTAGTTCTGACAAGTTTTGGATTTGTATATCTCAGAATGGCTCCTCGTAGGACACCAGTGACCCCTCAGGGAGATGCTGCGGATGTAGTGCAGCAGTTTGTGACGCAGTTGATGCAGACGATGGCTGCAGCTGCTGGGGGAGCTGGTGGAGGAGCTGGTGGTGCTGGCCCAGCAGGGCGAATGCTGTGGGAGGCCGAGTCCGAGCTCTCCAGGAGTTCATGAAGCTTAAGCCTCCATCCTTTGATGGCTGTGGTGACCCTCAGGAGGCGAGCCACTGGATTACAGAGGTCGAGGACCTGCTGAGAGTGATGGGGTCGGAGGATGACCAGAAGGTGGACTTCGCTACGTTCCTCTTTAAGGGGGAGGCGAAGGAGTGGTGGCGCATGGTGATGGGTAGGCATCCCCAGCCTTGGACCTGGGATCAGTTCTGCTTGGAGTTCAACAAGCAGTTCTATCCGGATGTGTACAAAGACCAGAAGATCAATGAGTACAACCGGCTGCGCCAGGGGAGAGAGATGACTGTAGAGGAGTATGTGAGGAAGTTTGTGACGCTGTCGAAGTATGCTCCAGAGCCGGATGAGCACAGGAAGGCTCGTAAGTTTGAGAGCGGATTGAGGCCAGACATCAGGTCGGCGGTGACACCTCTTCGTCACCGGACTTCAGGATGTAGCGGATGTCGCCCTGCTGGTAGAGGCCGACATCAAGGGCAGACAGGCTGGCAAGGACCATAAAGGGAAGAGGCGTGCTGAGGAGCCTCAGAAGAAGGAGGCTGCTCCTCCTCAGAAGAAGCAGACCTATGGAGATCGCCGGGGAGCTTCTTCATCTTCGTCAGCTGGGACGAAGTGTGGGTCTTGTGGCCACTCCCATCCTGGTAGGGAGTGCTACAAGAAGACTGGTGCCTGCTTTAAGTGCGGGTCGATGGAGCACCGGATTGCTCAGTGCCCTCAGGCGTCCAGTAGAGGCTCAGGGGAGAGAGGCACCGGCTCAGATTCAGGGGCGAGGTCCGATCAGAAGAAGCCTCAGACTCAGGCCCGGGTTTATGCTATGGCTGGAGAGCGTGATCGAGCTGGTGATCGCGTCATCTCAGGTATTCTCCAGATCCATTCTCGAGATGTGTTTTGTCTGTTTGATTCTGGAGCTACGCACTCCTTTATCTGCTGTGATTTGTTGGGTGACCTTGGACTGACTGCTGTGCCTAGTGAGATAGACTTGTGTGTGAGTAGTCCATTAGGTGGGGTTGCCCCTTGTGTGCTGGATTCTGTGTGTAAGGCTTGTCCCATAGTAGTTAGGGACAAGACTTTCTTTGCTGACCTCATCCCGATGCGGATGACCTGTTTTGATGTGATTCTGGGCATGGATTGGCTAGCAGAGCACCATGCCCATATAGATTGTGCAGCGAGGAGAGTAGTATTTGATCTGCCAGGCGGGTCCCGTTTTGCTTTCTCTGGGAATGCAGTTCCATGTGCGCCGGTGATTGTGTCAGCGATGCAGGCAGCCAGTTTCTTGAGGAAGGGCTGTCAGGGCTTCTTATGTTATCTGCCAGAGGTGCGTGAGGGATCTAGCTTGGAGAGCATCCCGATTGTCAGAGAGTTCCTGAGGTCTTCCAGGACGACGTGCCCGGACTCCCACCAGTGCGAGAGGTGGAGTTCACCATCGATTTAGCGCCAGAGACTCAGCCCATCTCTAGGGCCCCTTACCGTATGAGTCCGGCGGAGTTGAAGGAGCTAAAGGTCCAGCTTCAGGAGCTGTTGGATAAGGGCTTCATACGCCCTAGTGTTTCGCCTTGGGGAGCGCCAGTGCTGTTTGTGAAGAAGAAGGATGGGACCTTCCGTTTGTGCATCGACTACAGGGAGCTGAACAAGGTGACCATCAAGAATCGCTATCCCCTTCCGCGCATCGACGATTTGTTTGACCAGTTGGCGGGTGCCACAGTGTTCTCGAAGATAGATCTTCGTTCAGGCTACCATCAGTTGAGGATTAAGGCCGAGGATGTGCCTAAGTCCGCTTTTAGGACTCGTTATGGTCATTACGAGTTCCTAGTCATGCCGTTTGGTTTGACTAATGCTCCGTCAGTATTCATGGACATGATGAACCGGGTTTTCAAACCCTATCTGGATCAGTTTGTAGTGGTCTTCATAGATGATATCTTGGTGTACTCCAGGAGCGCAGAGGAGCATGAGGAGCATCTGAGGATTGTTTTGCAGACGCTGAAGGATCGTGAGCTGTATGCTAAGTTGAAGAAGTGTGACTTCTGGCTTGATCGCGTAGTATTCCTGGGACATGTGGTCTCGAAGGACGGTATCTCAGTGGATCCTGAGAAGATTAGAGCTGTGATGGAGTGGGCGAGGCCCACGAATGTTGCTGAGATTCGCAGTTTCCTTGGGTTAGCTGGGTACTACAGGAAGTTCGTTGAGGGGTTCTCTAAGATTGTATCCCCGCTGACCCGTCTGTTGAGGAAGGAGATCAAGTATGAGTGGAGCGAGGCTTGCGAGCAGAGTTTCCAGGAGATTAAGAAGAGACTGACGACGGCACCGATTCTGACTTTGCCTTCTGGGACTGAGGGATTTGAGGTCTTCTGTGATGCGTCCCATAAGGGACTGGGATGTGTTTTGATGCAGCAGGGTAAGGTAGTGGCTTATGGCTCCCGACAGCTTAAGCCCTATGAGAAGAACTACCCTACCCACGATCTGGAGCTGGCAGCTGTAGTGTTCGCGCTGAAGATTTGGAGACATTATTTATATGGAGCGTCGTGTAAGGTTTACACTGACCACAAGAGCCTCAAGTATTTGTTCACTCAGAAGGAGCTGAACTTGAGACAGAGGAGGTGGTTGGAGCTACTTCATGACTACGATTTAGAGATCCTCTACCACCCGGGTAGAGCGAATGTTGTTGCAGATGCCTTGAGCCGGAGAGGTGCTTCGGGTGCTTGTGCCTTGTCAGGAGTTCAGAGGTCCGCCTTAGAGCTTCAGCGTATGGGAGTTTGGGTAGTCAGACCAGCCAGTGCCAGTGTGATAGCAGCGCTTCAGGTGCAGTCTTCGTTGGTCGACAGGATTCGGGTTGGTCAGGAGTCAGACTCAGCTTTATGTCGGATTAGAGAGGGGCTGTCTTCAGAGCAGAGTTCAGATTTCAGTGTCTCCAGCGATGGTTGTCTGCGTTTCAGAGGCCGTGTATGTGTGCCAGACGATGCAGTGCTGCGCAGAGAGATCCTTCAGGAGGCCATGGAGCGCCTTATTCAGTTCACCCAGGAGGGGTGAAGATGTATCGAGACCTCAGAGAGTCATTCTGGTGGTCTGGGATGAAGCGTGATATCTCAGAGTTTGTCTCGA
Source organism: Limonium bicolor (assembly GCA_023374045.1). Lineage (NCBI taxonomy): Eukaryota > Viridiplantae > Streptophyta > Magnoliopsida > Caryophyllales > Plumbaginaceae > Limonium > Limonium bicolor. The sequence goes on from CM041781.1 coordinate 172,182,489, forward strand.
AGTGCCAGACCTGTCAGCAGATTAAGGCTGAGCACCAGAGGCCAGCGGGTTTGCTTCAGCCCCTTCCCATTCCTGAGTGGAAGTGGGAGAGTGTGGGGATGGATTTCGTCATGGGTTTGCCCAGGACTCCTTCGGGTTGTGATGCTGTTTGGGTGATAGTTGATCGTCTGACGAAGTCTGCTCATTTTCTGCCGGTGAAGAAGACCTTCAGTTGGAGCGCCTAGCTCGTTTATATCTGGATGAGATAGTGAGGCTTCACGGTGTGCCTACTACTATTGTGTCTGATCGTGACCCTCGTTTTGTTTCGAGATTTTGGCGCAGTTTGCATAAGGCCTTGGGTACGAATTTAGCATTCAGTTCAGCTTACCATCCTCAGTCGGATGGCCAGACGGAGAGGACTAATCAGGTTTTGGAGGACATGCTTCGTGCATGTGTCCTGGACTTTGGTGGTAGCTGGGAGCAGCATGTGACTCTGATTGAGTTCGCCTACAACAACAGCTTTCAGGCGAGCATTGGTATGGCTCCGTTTGAAGCGTTGTACGGTAGGAGGTGCAGGTCCCCCATCTGTTGGGATGACCTGAAGGAGAGGGTCTTGGTTGGACCCGAGCTGGTACAGGGAGCGGTAGAGAAGATCAGGACGATTCGGGAGCGTTTGCTTGTTGCTCAGAGCAGACAGAAGTGCTATGCAGATCAGAGGCGCAGGCCGCTTGAGTTTGAGGTGGGAGATCATGTCTATCTGCGAGTGTCGCCGGTCAGAGGTGTGGTCCGGTTTGGGAAGCGTGGAAAGCTTAGCCCAAGGTTCGTTGGACCGTTTGAGATTCTGGAGAGGATTGGCCCTGTGGCTTACCGTTTGGCTTTGCCACCTGCTTTGTCTGCTGTCCACGGAGTTTTCCATGTGTCTATGTTGAGGAAGTATCTGCATGATCCGTCTCACGTGATCGACTACAGCCAGCTTCAGCTGAGAGAGGATTGCAGTTTCGAGGCGGTGCCTACTCGCATTCTAGCCAGGGATATCCGTCGGCTTCGTAGCAAGACCCTACCTATGGTGAAGGTCCAGTGGTCAGATCAGTTAGAGAGTGAAGCTACGTGGGAGCTCGAAGATGAGCTGCGTGCCAAGTTTCCCTCCCTGTTCGAGCAGTAAGGTGAGTTAATCTCGAGGACGAGATTCTTTTAAGGGGGAGGTGATGTTATAACCCGCATAATTCATACCTTATGTTATATCAGTTGCAATATTGTTCTAAGTTGGATTATCTATTCTTTGCTATCAGTTGGACTCCGGCGGTATTGTTTTAATTGTCAAGGGCGAGGAGGTCATTCGGTTAATTAATTAAGGTAATTAATTATCTGATTTATAAGGAGAAGGGTTCCTTATTTTCCCTTACATTTTCTAATTATTCTTACATCACGATCAGTTTCCTCCATCGAGCCGATCGTGCGTTCAGAGCATCGACAGTTTCTCTGCCCTCTCTCCTCCTCCCAACTTCTTCCTCTGTGGGTTTGCAAGATCCGCTGTTGCGATCAGATTGTGTCGCTACTGTGTTTCTCTGATCGGTTCAGGTTTGTGTTCAGAAATTCGGGTCTGCGTTGATGGTTTTCTTCTCTCTCTGTTTTCTGATTTTGAGCCGTTGTTCTTGATTAAATCAGAAGGCTTCGTCGCTGTTGAATTGTGATTGTGCGGGCTGTGGAACTGCTGCAGATTGTGGAGATCTTTCACTTTGAATCAGGTTGGTGTTGCAGATTTTGGGGTTTGGATAATCTAGGGTTCTTCTTTTCAGTTTCTGATTTTGTGTCAATTGGTTTGGTTAATCAGTGGCTGTTGATCTGTCCGGATTGTTGCTCTGCGTGGATTGTGCCTGCTGCCTCAGTTCGTTGTGGTTTCGCTATATTGAGGTAGGTGGTTACTCGATCGTTTGGAAGTTCAGCCATGGGGTGTTGCAAGAGCGTTGTCTGGTTTTTGTGTGTGACTATTAGCGTTTTGTTGCGATTTTGGATGGCTAAACCCCCATGGTTTCCTGTTTTAATGTCTGATTTGGTGTGTGTGCTTATTGGCATTTTGAGGCATTGATTTGTGTTGTTTTTTCTGCTCTGTTCGTCTTCTGGAAATTGCATTTTTCGCACTGTCCGAACTTCCGTCCGAGCTTTGAAGTTCGGACAGTGCGTTTCTGCCTTTCTGATTTGCGAGTTCGGGGTATGTCCGAACATCTGTCCGAACATGGATGTTCGGACACACCCTCAGGTTTTCCCTCTGGTTTAAGTTCGACCTGTGTCCGAACTTCGACGTCCGGACACAAGGTCGGACCTTCCGCGTGTTTTCCCGTAAAACCTGTCCGAACATCCGTCCGAACTTGGATGTTCGGACATGCTGAACTCCTCTATCTGATTTCAACTCGACTTGTGTCCGAACATTGATGTCCGGACACAAGTTCGGACATTTGGCTTTCTCTGGTTTCTGAGTCTCGACTTGTGTCCGAACTTCAATGTCCGGACACAAGTTCGGACACCCCTCTGTTTTCAACATAACTTCTTCGTTTGAACTCCGATTTGAGCGCCGTTTGTGGCGTTGGTTTCCTTATGATCTGTGCTACTGATTTATGAGTGTTTGGTATATTTAAATGCAACTTTGCTTCTGTTTAAGCAACCTTTCTGTTTTGGGACATTGCACTTTGTTTCTGAGCCGTGAATGGCTGGGTCGAGCTATTCCGTGGTATACCATGTAGACGTCGTTCTGAGTGTGGGTCATTCCCTTTCTGTTCTGTGGGGTTGACGAACCCTTTGGCTCTTTCGAGTCATTTCTGCGTTGCCGAGAGACCTGGTATGGTCTATGGGTCTTCGACCCTTCTGAGTGTGTGCATTGTGTTTTGTCCCCTTTCTGTTAAGTGCTCTGACTGTTTCTGAAATGGGAATCCCTTGTGTTCCACTCTACTTCTGTTTCTGAAAGCTTCTGACTATCTGAGAATTGTGCATAAGATGTTTATCTTCTCTTCTTCTGATTTCAATTGTTTTGAGCGACCTTGCTGATGACGGTCGCTGCTTACTGGGCATAGTTGTGTGCTCATTCCCCTACTTCTAACATTTTTGCAGATTGATCAGCGAGGATCATCTTGAGTTCTGGAGCTGTAGTGTTTAGCTCATTTGACTGTTTAAACTTTTGTTATGACGTTGTAGCCTTCGGGCCTTCCTCTGCTTTGAGTTTCTGTTTCGGATATGTATTTTGAATCCGTTTACTTCCGCTGTATTTGGATACTTTGGTTTACAATGTTAAGTGAACTCTGTTTTGGGCCTTTATTGTTTTTGATCGTTTAGAGCCTTGCGTTATTGGTAGTAATACGCGGCGTGTGATACCCTTAACTCTTAGGCCGGTTTTAGGGGTGTTACATAATGGGTATTTTCTTTCTTTCCTCTTGCACCAGGTCTGGGAATATAGTTTAGATCCCGTGACCATACTCTGTAGGTGCCAATATTTCCTTGGTTTCTTAAATGATTACTTGTGATTTCTCTTATCACCACAATTTGGAGAATGTCTGGTCCATAGCCAATCCTCCATTCCCAGATAGTTCTCTCTCTCTGTTGTTTCTAAATGTTATTAGCCACTACCTCAGATACCAATGGTCCGTCTCCCTATTCCTTTTCCATGTTACTAGCCTCTGCCCCGGATACAAAGGGTCCGTCTCCCTATGCCTTTTAATGTTCTGGTCTTTACCCCGGATACAATGGGTCCATCTCCCTATTTCTTTTAAAATTATTGGTCTTTACCCCGGATACAAAGGGTCCGTCTCCTATTCCTTCTAATGTTACGGGTCTCCACCCCGGATACAAAGGGTCCGTCTCCCTATTCCTTTTTACACTATTGGTCTCTACCCCGGATACAAAGGGTCCGTCTCCCTATTCCTTTTTATAATATTGGTCTCTACCGCGGATACAAAGGGTCTATCTCCCTATTCATTTTCAACGGGTATTGGCTTATCATCATCGTTGATAGTTCGACACCATAGTGGGTGTCTTTAGAGGTCCTCTATAGTTAAGAGGAGTTTTCCCTTTATGTAGCTCCTTTGCTTTGTTTACGAAGTTCGTTGTGTTTCATCTCAAGGTTTCATCAACGAGAAGGGACTACACTACTGTGTGCACACAAGCAATATGCACAATAATAGCAAGCGGGTAAGCAAGGAAATAAGCCATCCATTCACATGTTTTACACAAGATCACAACAGACTAATAAGCACGGTAAAACAAGCATCCGTTTTCATGCATTAGTCTTGTGGTCATAGACAAACAAGGCACATAGCACACAAGCCGTGTAACACGGCAACATACGAACCACACATGTCCACACCTTATTCGAAAGTACGAGTTGTCTCACACTCGGAGTCCCGGTCAGAGTTCGCTACGGCCCTAGCGTTAATTAAAACAATGTGTCAGTTTATCATTTCATGTGATGACACTTTATATCGGGTGTTATTCCCTAGGTGTGTTGTTAAATGCTTAGTTTATATTAACCCTTAGAACTTCCCATGTATTAATTCTAGGCTTATCCTACTCCTAGGACATTCACACCTCGTTTTATATGTTAACTAAGTCCTTTCTCCCTAGTTAATGTTTTAGAGCGTTATTTATGTAACAAGTTTATATAAGGTAGGTGTAACTTGTCTAATGTGTATTCCATTCTTAGATAAATAGGTGAGTAATGTTTTAACCCTTGTATAATGGTAATATAGACCATAGAATACCCCTAAAACCCTTTTATACAGAAGTCCCAAAGTTTATGAAACTGCCACATAGTTTCGGTATTGAATCACACTTAACCTCTCATTTAATGTATCCATGGTGGCTTACTTTATCCGAAAATGTTTCATCAACTAATTAGGTATATCAGCACTAGTTTGGGTTCGTTATAAGGCTAACATCACCTCTCCAGTACCTCTGGAATCTAGTTATACAGAAACTATAACATTAGTGAAATCTCAAACAACATTCTGCACTAACCCCTCCTTATTCCTTTCGTTTGTATTCAGTTACTGGATTCCTAAATTCTCATATGATTTTGCCCACTTAAATTACCTCTTTAACCACATTTCTAGTTCACACCTAAGACATCAGAACACTACTAATACTTCAGTAAATCTGTTACACAGAAAACAATTTTCAGAAACCAAAACACCAACCTGCAGTATCGATTTCTGTTATCATTCCTTTAGTTACCTCCTGTTACAGGTCAGGGTTTCCTTTCTTCTTTTCTCTTTGTTTTCCCTTTCACACGATAATCTAACTACCTAGTTGAATCTCTTAATATAGCTTTAATCCCCAAGCAGGTCCCAAATGACCGAAATTCTGAGACTAAACTCGACAAACTGAAACTGAAAGTAAGTTCTGCTGTGACTTCTCTTTGATTCTTTTCTGTAAATTTTACAATCCTGTCTTTCAAACTTCTCCCCTATGTATTTATTACCCAGTCAAATGTCTCATCTCTATTTTAAACCCACGGTTTCACCAATAAACACTCACTCAGTCTTCTGTACAGAACAGAAACTAATTCACCACCTGAAACTGAAACTTGACACCTCTGCTGTTTTTATCTTCTTGGTTTTACAGACTGACTTCCATTTCTCCCAAACTCCTTTTAGCCACTCAGTTAAACATCTCAGTATGTTTGTTTTTCTTTTAAACTTCATACAACTCAAGACAACAAGTAAAACTACTGAAAATGCTCCTCACCAGTAATGAAAAGAAATTGAAAACAGAAACCGAAAGAAAAGACAGAAACCACCAGATGTGAGCTATGGCATTTACTTACTGTTGTTTCTCTTCCCCGATTATTAACATGGCTTCCAATCTCTTCCTAAATTACTAGCTCTCATGGTTTGGTGTATGCTCAAGTTTTAGGTTCCTCACAACCCCAAGGTAACATAGACCACATCCCCGATAATAATCCCCTTTTTTTTGTCACAGAACAGAAACTGATATCTTCTGTTTCCTTCTGTTAATTTGCTTCGGTTACCTAGTCTATATCTTAGTTTTCCTTAACTGTTTTAGTTACCTAATTGAGTATTTTATTACAGTTCTAGTTCTAAGACAACCCAAGACACCAAGTCAAGGTTACAGAAAACCATCCATACTGAAGTAAGAGTTCAAAAAAACTAACCCATCTGAAACAGAAAACTGGTATTGGTCTTTCCTTCCTCTCTTTTTTTTTCATTGTTCTTTAACCAGGCTTTCACTTCTACCTAAACATTTCCCAGCCTACTAAAAGTTTCATCAGGAGTTTAGGTCCAAAGCTAACCCACAACAACAAAACTGTACCCATAGAAGTTAATATGCAGAAAGCACAGATTTTCAGAAACTGAAGTTAATGTATCTTTTCTGTTATCGATCTCTTCGGTTTCTTTTAATTTGATTTTTGGTTTGCTCACTTAGTTTCGGGTTCTATTAACATTTTAACCCCAACAATAGCAGTCACACCCCTGAGAAGCTCTTATACAGAAAACATATCTTTCTTTCAGAAACTGAAACTGATGTGTTTCTTCTATTACTGCTTCTTCTGCTCTTTTATTGTAATGTCTGTTTCTGTTTTCTTTTCATTTCTGTTTTCTTTTCTTCTTTCACATTCTCACGCATAAGTCCTCAGTCAGGAGCATTTATAAGTTTGCATTTGTACTAGCCATTCAAAACAGGCCAAACACGACCTGCCACAATACTGAAACTCTCCTTTACTGAAATGGGGAATTTCAGAAGCTAATCCTATTGATATACTCTCTTTGCTTGCTTACAGATTGGTTTCACTCATTTTCCTAATGTGGCTAGGACTTAACTAGGTGCATTAGTAATCTATCAGTTTCATCATTAAGTCAGTAGGATTCTGATAACAGTGTTGGAGCTTAATTACACAGAAACAAAGTCTTAGAGAGTTATATAACCGAAGCAACCGAACTCAATATGTTGTAGTTGTGTTTTTTCTTTTTACCGAAGCAATAGTTTAGTAGAGCTCACCAGTGACAGCTTAGTGGCTTTTCCCCTTGTTGGTCTAGGCACGCTACCAGGCTCCTTTCACTTGGGTTATTTAGCACGGCTGGGGAAAGATCTCCTAGATGTTAGGTGTGATTAATCAGAGAAGGCAATGACAGAAGCAAGGGGAAAACTTGTGCAGAAACTTCACCTTTTAGTTAAGTTTCAAGAATAAGTTTTCGCAGCTCCACTCAGGGGTCTTTTTAACACAGCTTATGAGGACTGCATGGGGGGAGTCGAGCATGAAAAAGAACAAAAGTGTTATTTGTAGATCTTCCAGACAACATCAACACTACAGGTTAATGGACTTGTAGAAAGCAGTTCTGAGATGCTACCTGAATTGGGTCTCGAATAGGGAATACAGCAGGTGACAGTAGTTGCTTGTCCTTGTTTTGCTCTCTGGTTACTCCTCTAACCAGGCATGAACAACCGAGAAAATGAAGAAGGTAGGCGGCAGTGGATCTCGGACATGGGGAAACAGGAGAGGAAATGAACTTCGGTTGCACTTACCTTGCGCATCAGGATCCAGAGAGAATGAAGGTTGTTCCTGCCCATGCAGAACAATGCAAGGCAGGAGAGTGAAAGAATGGTCTATGGGTTTTATGAAATAGATGGCACAAAGCACGAGGGACAATTGCAGGAGTTGTGAGAGTTTGAATCAAACAGTTGATGCGTGGGAGTTTGTAAGGTATGGCTTTGGTGCATAGGATTTTGAAACAGAAACAGGCTCTGTCTATTGACTGGGAACAAGATGGTGCTTGTGGTCTATTGTACAATCTTCCTTGTTCCAGATGCCACCGAGAAGATAGAGTATGGAGATAAATGCTAGATAGTGGAGTTTGGTCTCGGGTTACAAGGATCTGTCACTGAGGAAGTGCCTGTAGTCATTATTTTTTTTGTTCTTGATTCAAGCGCGTAACAGAGAGGCTGAGAGGGCATGATATTGAGCGATGGCTACTGTATGTCCGGAAGAGAATTTGGGAGTCACTAGGATGCGCAAGTTACAAGAGCAGTCATGGGCATTTGATTAAATAAGACACTTCTGTCGCCTGAAAGTTGGATTCTCTGGCTTCTGTTTTATTTGCTCGATCTGGTGCTTCATCAAGGAAGAAGAAGGAATTGGTGTTACAGGGAGTGCGTGTCTGATTCGATTTGTTTTTCATTTACCTTAGTCGATTCGATACTAGTTTTAATTTGTTGTTTCTAGTTACCGAATTCGAGCATAGCTCAACCGGTTAAAGCGTTCGGGGAAGGTACGGGAGGTCTCGGGTTCGAACCTCAACGGGAGCGTCTTTGCTCCTTTTTCTTCTTCTTTTTTGTATAAGTTATACATGCTTATTTATATACGTAAGACCATATAATATGTCGCGTTATATTTATTTATTTTTTTTACGAAGTTATGCGACGTTATTGTTACTTATTTACAACGTTACAATATCGTAACGTTACGTACATGTATTTTCGTACAAGTACGTGACTATTAATTTATATAACGTCGTCGCGCGTTTGGACGTGTATATATACTAAGTTTAATTGTTTGTTCATTATTTTATGTCCGAATTATAAAACGCGCTATGATTTTATGCGTTTAAATGTTCAGGGGTGTTTCAGAACAACATATCTACCAGAGGTATGAGTTGGTAGACACGAGTCTTGGGAGTGCTAGAGACTACGCGGGGGTTGTCACGCGAGCGCATGACGGTGTACGGTATGTTGGATTCTGTGGTCTGAACCCCTGAGGGAAGCCTCAGGTTCGGGTATTGTTTGGTTATGTGATAAGAGTGATATGTGTACTATGCATGTTGTGTGGATTAATTCTCTGATTTGTTAAGCGATTATTATTGTGCGCAACGTCTTCGGACAATATTACTATGATTTCTCAAGCGATTGGAATACTAATATTTGAGAACTTTACTCCTAATTAACCTAAGTAAAACACTTAGGAACGAGACTCGGGATCCCCAATCTCTTGAGCTTGATACTCAATCATGAATAAAACCTAGATCGTTTCTAGGGAAGTATATAAGACTACAAAGGTAATTGTAATGGTAATGACTTCTCCATGACCTAAGACTTTATTTAGAGTAGTTGATTAAGAATTAATCACATATTGGAGAGTGTTGGTTTATGGTATATAGTATGGAAATCTCAAGTAGTCTTCGACTAGTTGGTTGCGCATTGGTAATCACCGAAGTATAACGTCCGTATCGGACCAACTCCCTCTATATTCCGACGGGCCTAGATAGACTGTTGGACAAAGGGTGCCGCTTTTGGCACGCGGCTTTGGCCATTCATAGACGCCTTTATTAGGCAAGTGGAAGTCCCGGGATCGAATGATCCTTAGCAATGAGCACCTTGTGTGTACGGGAGGACTACTGTCCAGTAAGGTTATTTACGGGCTGTCCTAACATGACGCCCATCGGTAAGAGAGTAAAACTTAATGGCGACTAACGTAGTTTAAAGGAAATACTACAATTATCTGGGTGGAAATAATTACACGTTCGAATAATGTGTGTTGTATACTGTATACTTTGTATCGTATTGTGCTCGCTGAGTATTGTATGTGGTGTATGTACAGTTTCATTGATGGAATGCTAGATGCTTATTTATGTCATTTACCGTTGTCTATATAAACTGTAATATGAACCAGCATGCAATTAACCTCATGTTCAGACGGCTAGTTGACCTAAGTGACCTAAAGGGTCTAGGGTAACATAGTTTAACATACTCGGCCAAGTGCTGAGCCCTCCATGGGCACCGAAATTTTATGTTTCAGGTGATTGATTATTGGTGCCGGAGTGCGGGATCATGGGTAGATGACCTCGACTTTGATCATGCTTCTAGGATTGATTCATGTTAGTACGTTGTAATCCGAGAATTCTCTAAGTACTCACTTGTCATACTTATTAAGTTATGCTTAGGATGTTATAGTAAATATCTCGTTCATCACTGCGGTTAGTTGTTGAATTGTTGTATTTCTGTTATGCTTCTTTACTCGCATGGGCGAGTAATGGCATGTGACACCCAAATGAGAATTAGTGTAGTTTAACTTCCGCTGTGAGACGTCTCTAATTTTTCTACGAGAGTGATTATTACGAGTTTATCGAGTGGGGTGTTACAAAAGTGGTATCAGAGCGGAGTACCACTCTGATGACGAGATATTAGGATTAAGATAGTGAGCTTTGGACTTGGGAATACGGGAAATGTTTGTGAGGTACGAGACGCCTGGTCTTAGACGAACCGGTGTCTTAGCAACACTAAATGCGTAACAAATTAGCCTTAATGGTATATCTGTGTTATTGATTTCTATATGGTAAACTACCGAGTAATGATACGACATAGCGTATTACGGGTGTCGAGAAGAGGCATTTCGGGGGTGCTGGAGGTCCTACAACCCCGAATAGCGTTGAGACGGTAGTTGCCGCACTTGCTTGATGGAAGAACATCCCGGAGAACAGCAGTGGTACCCTTCCCGCCGCTGGCCACACCTCGAGTATCACCCATAGAGACAATGTAATGGATAGCGCCATGGAGACAGAAGAATTCCTCATATTCGGAAGACCGATGTGGTTGATGTAGTCCCTGTGACATCAAGACAAGCAAAGGAGCTTGTGATACGATGAATCATTAAGGACCGGGGGTCCCGATAGTTACGTACTATCTAGAAGCGTACTTACACGCAATAAAGATTATACATTAAACCTTACTTGGAAGAGGGATTGGAAATCCATAGGACAATCGGGTCGGCTTATAATTAGACACCGAGACCTTGTCCAGTTAACCCGAGGAAAGCACGCACAGGTGCACCCGAAGATCGAAAGATAGGAGAATGAGTTCTAGACGACTATCAAAATGCATAACATGCGGAACCAAGGACAGTATGGGAATCTCCCCCATAATGGGAATAACTCCAACCGAATACAACCTAGAAGGCTCAGTAAAACCTGACCCACAATCCCAATGACCATACGAGCTTACGAGGTAAACTACTAAATTACTATAACACAACATAAGAAAAGGAATGCCGTACCAAGGACGACTAGAGTGCTCCATCTGCTGGACCCGTAGCACCACAAGGTAGCCACGCGGAGCAGACCCCAGCCGATATGAGCTACTAGAAGGGGAAAGGAGTCACCAGGGGCTGAATACCCCGAATTTTATGGGAACCTTAGGCGCTGGTACTAGTACTCGGCGCGATCTAAGTAACCACACATCCTTAACTTAATGAATTAGCTACAGGAACATGCGTCAGAAACCTTCTCCTACCATGAAGGAGTTTAAAACAAAACTCAGAAAGAGCCTAACTTAGTAGACCTAGAAATAAAATTACCTTAGAAAACTTACCATACCTTAACGGACCGAAATAACTCCAATACTACCCTTTTCAAAACAAAACATCTAAACCATACTCAAACGACCGAAGTGTTAGTGAAACAAACAATACCGGGAACCGATGACTCAACCTGCCTGGCGTGCTTTCTACAACAAGCGCTATAGCCAATACTATACTCACAATTCCGTCTACCTCGCACACTTGCTACAGCAAGTGCTACAATGATGGGTACAATTATGATTACAACTATAACTATAACGACAAATACAATTTATGTACGAATCTCGTAACTACAGCCACTGCTACAACTATAACTGCAATTATAACTATAACTGCAACTATGATTGCAACTGTAACTGCAAGAATAATGATAGTTAGGATTGGATTCTACAAGACCGTGTAAGTCACGACTACCAGTAAACCCCAAATATTCATACAATTACAGTACAAATTTTATAACTACAACTGGTCACCATGGGGTCATAAAACCCTTAGAAGATAGAAACTGCAACCACAGGAGGACCCGACGAGTCCAAACACTACAATTAAAGGGCATACACCAACCCGTAACATATTACACTCATTAATCCAAGTGAATCAATAACGTTGGCTCATGAGCCAAACACCATAACATACTTATTAAACTATTTAATGGTTCGAAATCGACGTGGGAGGTGGAACGTGATCCGGTACAGGTCAAGGGAAGCTGAACACAAATTGGGGTGGAAGGATAGTTTGACACTGATACTGATCACATCAGGGTAGAATGATTCCTAAAACCTTCTACAAGTGGTCACAATTAATCCCATTAGGAATAGACGGGAATCGAAGTATACTAGCTACGAACAGCTAAAACGCCTACAATCTAACAAGTAAAGCATCAAATTTGAATACTCGTGAGTCGCAGTTCACTCCCGAATATATATATATATATAAATAATGGTGGTGGAACGTAATCACGTGACAATTAGGGCAATGCTACACCCATAATGGCATACGCCAATACATAACAAATATTGGAAGGAGAAAAGAACATACTAGTCCTTAGTAGGACCAACATTGCAAATGCTACATTACAACACAATTAATACTTAAACCGATTGCAACCTTAAACGCGAATCGGAGTTGAACACCTAAATAATTACCACCCAAGGCATTAACCATATCTAGGATTGCCATAACCAGCAAGAGACGAATAGATGTCATGTTACAATTATACACTGTTAATTCATTTGATCACACCGATCATTGAATGAGGGTTCCAAATAAAAAGGGGAATGGATACCGCCATAGGTGTCCTGCCAAACAATAGGTAACAAAGAGGGAATGCGTGTTTAAGACATGTCGTCTAATAATATAAAGACTGTCAGAAAAAGGACTATACAAGTTAAATAATGGCAAACAGCCTAAACGGCGATACAAGATAACAAGTCTAAATGTTATAAAACACAAGTTTAAAGTGGAAGTACTCAATGTACATGAGAAGAACACAAGTCTAGGAGGGCGAAAATACCGCCTCCGACTACCTTCCAATATGTACCAATTAAACAGTGACATTTAAAAATGACATGACAATTAATGGGAACGGGTTAAAACCATGCCATAATAGAGACTTTCATGAAAAGAAGAAAACACAAATCTTCACCATGAAGCTCAGGAATTACACCGAATGATGTACACCAAAGGATAGGGTAAAGTTCAAAGAACTATGATACGCACTGAGAATAACGTGCACAATCTACTAACTAATGAACAATGAACAAGCGCCAAACCACGCGCATGGTAATCAACTGATAGTAATTAGAATCAACACATAAGTAACTCCAACAAAGAACCTATTAAACAATAAAACAACAATAACTTATCAATACGAGGAGTCGTAAATTCCTTAAAACAACAGTGAACTCATGTCAATAACGATGCCAACGACAGAGAGAAAAGATCACCTCATACCACTCAGAAGCAAACCTTATCGTTAGGGCGAGATATCGCAAACACCTGGTGAATGAAAGATACATAATCACACCATTGGTCTGGGAACTTGGGGATCCAAAAGGAAATTCCCTTGGGACACCCCCAACGTGAATTAATGAGGGAGCTTATGGGCTTGACAAACTTAATTATAAGTTAGTCGAGTAAGTAACCATGTATCAGTAGGGTACCCCATACGTGTAGACAAGTAGTGTAAGGAACGCAAGGAGTAGTCAGCAGAGATATACATCCAGACCAGAACAAATAAGTATCTAAAGTAAACTAACGAGAAGAGTCTCAATTGAACCAACGAGATTAGAGGTACCAAAAACCATGAATAGAACACGACTAAGTCGTAACTCCGCAAAGAAATGGTTAACACACAATAACATCAAAGGAAACCCCTTGAAAGAGGAGAGAGTTGATAGTCAACCTAATGACAGCTATGAAAACCATTAAATGGGCGAATAAACATAACAAAAACCCTCATAAGGTTCAATAATTGCTCACACCAACATAATACTTAGCATCCAAAAGAACTTATGCAGCGATAATAATTGCCACCCATAAGAGGGGCATAAAGAGGATTACTCTTCAACATAGAACACAAACAACACCAAAAGAGGTAACAATCTTGTATGTCCGAATTTAGGGCAATGATACGTCTTCACCCACGAAGGGGCTGAACATGAGTGCACCAATACACAATAAAAGACAGGCAAGCTAGCACACTAGCAGAGGCCATAAGCTATAGAACAAGTGTCACAATAACCTAACCGCCAAATTGACTGAATTATGGTGCACACAGAAGCAACCACAATAAGCAGCTATTAGAATAGATACATTGACAAGACCAGATGAGCGAAACTCGTATAGGACTCAAAGGATGAGAAACAAATCGTAGGCAGGCTATACAAACAGCCTAGACCGTCAGAGGACACACTCCAATAAATACAACGTTCAACGTCATAAACCACACAGGAACTAGTAAGGGCACACTTATACTCCTGTTAAACAACATGGAATAATAGAAAAGATATAAAATATACCAAAAAAATGCCTTAATTGCCAAGGAACATACCCGTATGGGATGTCGAAGGAGGCAAGGCTCAGTATAAACACAACAGTGGATTCCCTAGCAAAGCGAGGAGGACCATACAAGTATTGACGTGAGAACAATATGCTGAAAATACAATATATAACATCACGAAGTACATAAAAAAAATATTACAACTAATGTATTTACTCCGGAACATAACCACCCGGAACCACGAAATGCCAAGATTTACCTTTGTGGATTTATAAGTTAATACATTCAAAACTTCAGAGACTAGTGCAAAGAGCACTAATGACAAATGATAGCCAATGTCATACTTCATCTCAACAAGAAACCAAAGAGTGGAGATAGTAACAATTCAAAAAAAAATCGCACTAGTCATCCAGAACATCTGGACACGACTTAGACCTAATCGTGTGCATCTACAATTAATGATACCACACCGACAAAGATACCTCCGTTTCCAAATTAAGAAAAGACCGTGAATGACACTGTCATAGTGGAACGAGGTCAGCAATAACTTGCTGCTAATAAACCACCTATGTACGTGGGTCTGCACCTCATTATGGAGCGAGTGGGCCCAATATAACGTATTTGGGAGAGCGCACAAGTACTCTACGCCTTGGCTGAAAAGTACGCGCCTCACCCTTCACATTTTTCTTTTAAGAGCCGAGTGACGAGAGATCGACCCGTCTCTTAGATATGAGAAGACTCCACTCCGAAGTTTCAATACGAGAACGAGGGAGACCACGAACAAACCATTAAAAGGGTCAAAGTCTGTTGGTCGAACCATGAGGTGAAAAGGCCACATGGGAGCTGGAGAACTCCGTGAGAGCCAAGTATCCAGTGCCCTTTTCATAGCAATTGTGTGATACTTTGGGGGTCACGGGACGTAACCCTTTTTAAGGGGGTAGAGCCCTTGGCATATTTAGCCATTTTATGTTGTTTTTGTGGTATGTATGTGCTTTAAGCACTTATGTTGTGGTTGTTGTGTATTTGTGTGTTAAACACTTGAGATGTATTTTGATTAGGGGGATGTGCTTTAAGCACTTGGGATAAGCCTTGTTGTGTGTATGTGCTTTAAGCACTTGGGATATGTTTTGTGATATGTATGTGCCTAAAGCATTCGAATTATTATGTACTGACGTCTTTCGGGACTTGCGATGTATATGTGTTGGTTTGGATTGGAAACTGTTCTGACGTCCATCGGGACTTGTGATATATACGTGGTTGGTTTGGATTGGAAGACTAGTGGTTGAATGGAACGGATTACACTGTAGGGAAGTGTTGAGACCTTAGAATTGATAGGCTAGATGGGTTGATACCTTGAGGTTTCATTGGGTAGTTATGTACATATTCGATTTAGACGACTACGGGACGAAGTCCTTTTAAGGGGGGTAAACTGAAATACTCCAAATAATTACTACCTTAATTAATAAGGATTAAATTAAATCATGAGCAATAATTACTATAAATATTGTTGTATAAATATATAGTCCCAAATGGACATTAAATTATACACTAAAATCTCTAATCGAAGAGAAAATATTATTAAGGAGAAATCAACTCCTAAATTTAATATCACATGTAACATATTAGTACATGTATTAAATACTACTAATATCACTCAATAAATTATATAAATATTTTTATATAGTCTAAATAAATCATAGATACAATATATATACTCAAGTATGCATTTAAAATCAAAAATACTATAAGTCAATGTAACACATAAATATAGTCATATATATATATATATATATATATATATATATACAATTGGTGCCACAATATTAGGAGATGAAAAAATTTAAACTCCCTCCAAAATATTTCCCTTGCTGGTTGCTTACATAGGAAAAAGAAAACACAGGCATCATTATACAAATAAATAACAAATAAAAGTACAACCAAGGACATCCTAGACTTACTTTTCCTTACACCTTTATCTCTTCCTCCATCCCTTCCATGTTGTATCACGACAGCCATCTCCTTACATCACCCCAACACTTTCCTTTTCTTTCCTCCTCACTCAGACAACAAACCATTCCCTAACCAAAAGAGAGAACAACAAGGTAACTGCATTCTCCTTCCCCTCCTTTCTTGCATTTCCCAGCACTTTTCTTTATCTGATTTTTTCCCTCCATTCTTGCCATAATATCACAGCTCATCCTCCCCTCCATAAGACAGCAACATCTCCATTTATATCCCCCTCATTTCCGATTTTGTAACAGCAAGAACAAGACAAGGAAACAAACGTAAACTTCATCCCTTCTCCTTCCTTGTATTCACGTTTGTTTTAGTCTCACTTCCACCAGTTTTTCCTCCACCTTCCCAAGGTATAGAACCCCATTTTGAAGTCTACAAATCAGCTGGAAGAACCAAGGAACAAGAGGAGCTTATTTAAACCCCTAAAGGTAAGAAAACATGCTCTAGAAATACATTACTTCCTCCTTCCTTCTTCAGTCCGAAAATGGACATGTGTTTACATTTTCTTCTGCTCCTTTTCACACACACATGGAGGTTGTTTCAGGCTCTTTTCATTGAGCCAAAATCACCCCCAAGAACATACAATTGGAGGGCTCCAAGTTGAGGTAAAAACCGATTACCTTCATGGATGTCCAAGCCTTGTGTTTTTTTATTTCCTTTTACTCAAACTGAAGTTGTTTTCCCCTTCCTTAGATAAACGAATCAGAACCTAAAATCTCTCCAAATAACAAGGTAAAAGGGCTACTCTTTTAATGTTCAAAAATGCATGTTTAAACTCCTTAAAATAAATACCTAGAGTAATTACTAACTAAGCCTTATTTCTTGTGTATATATTAACCGAATGGGTTTTATTAACCCAAAGAAACCATGACATAAGAGCCTATCTCAAGGGGGAGAAATCAAATATTTAATGGTAATTACTCCATTAAGTACTTAAATGCTATATTAGTGGTTTA
Organism: Limonium bicolor; assembly: GCA_023374045.1. Classification (NCBI taxonomy): domain Eukaryota; kingdom Viridiplantae; phylum Streptophyta; class Magnoliopsida; order Caryophyllales; family Plumbaginaceae; genus Limonium; species Limonium bicolor. The sequence continues at coordinate 172,199,791 of CM041781.1, forward strand.
ATGAAATACCCCAAAACCTTGATATATTGTTTAAATATTAAACTATGGTATATTAAGGCTAAAAAATGCCTTAGAAACATTAGTGAACTATTTAAACCATAGGAAACACAATTAATTACCATAAAGGCTATTAAGGAAAAAACATGCTCTAAGCTTGGGGTAACCTTGGTTAAGACCTAAAGAGCTTACCAAGACTTTATTAACATGCTAATGGACATATTAAACCAATTACTAAAGAAAACCAAGCTTGAAAACAAGTTAAAACACAAAATGTGCTTTAAGGAGTCTTAAAGCACATTTTTGGAAAATTGTCTTAGAAATGGGTTTTGAGTGGCTAAATGTCCATCATTACTCTTTAATCAACATGTATACTACTTAGTATCACATTAGGAAGTCTAAATCAATGGGAAATCAAAAATTTCACAATTATGTGCACTAGTTTATGAATAGTGCTTAAATAGTGCTAGTTTAAGACATAAGTCAATATAAGTTAATTAAATGGTCAACAAAGACCATGAAACCTCCTAAGTGGTAAGGGGGCCGGCTTTTAAGGGTGAGTCACCACACTTAGCTAGTTAAATATGGAAGAAAGGAAATAAAGTGTAAGTTCACTATTTACTTTATAAGTAAATATCTTGCAAAGTGAAACCTCTCACCTCATTCTCTCATTCCCTCCATTTCCCACCGTCTCCAACCTTCTTCTTTCTTCTCCATCGGTTATGCTACAGCACCTCTACCATTCCTCATCTTCTTTTGCTTATATCTCCTAGCTCCATGCTCCAAAATTAATTCCAAGACCACCATTCTCTTAGTTTGATCAAGCTCTTCAACCTTGTCTTTTCAAATCTTCAAAACCACCATTTCGGTGCCATGGGGATCCACCATTTAAGGAGCAAGAACTTATCTTTTTCCACCTTGTCATTCTCCTTTGCTTCAAGGTAAGGAAAACCAAAGAAAAATAACATTTCCCTTCATTTTTGTATATGACCGAGAATCACCATTTAATGATGTCTTCTCTTGATCTTTTATAGCTTCATTTCAAACTTCAAAGGACTAGGAGGAGTCCTCTCTTGCTACCTAATCCAATTCTCATTCAAATCCAAGGTAAACTCCCATTTTAATGTTTGAAAACACCTATGTAAAACTAGGGTTTATATATGAGTTTAAGTATGAATCTTAAAGCTCATTACCCTTATATGTGTGTGTGGATAGAAGGTTGACAAGTGATCAATTTCCTTGCTGATTTTCAATCCAAGAAAACAAGGAAAGAAACCTTGAAGAAAAGAGGTAAACGACCTAACTCAATGTGGTTAATGTGTCTTAGGAAAATTGAGCTTTAAAATGCTTAATAAACTACCTAAGGAGCCAATGGTGAATGAGCTAGAAAACTATCCTCAAGGATGTTATTAAAGACATGTGATGATGTATGTATTTGCAGGTTAAAGGCAATTATTATGTGGGAAATTCAGTGTTTAAGATTAATGCAATTTAAGGGCCTAAGAGCCATGTTATTTAAGGGCCTAAGTGCCAAGCAATTTAAATTATGCACTATATTGTGATGTAGTGTAGTTTAAGGTTTAGTTTTGTGTAAAGAACATTTCTTGTGTGGATGAATGTACTTTGATTGTTAAAGGTGAAAATCTATGTGTTTTAGTGTAATGATGTGCTAGAGAAACCATGCCAAAATTCGGTTAGTGTACAAGAAGTTTTAGGTGTTGAATTGTAGTTTGGTGATCTAGGAAGTGCTAGGAATGATCAAGTGTTGATTTGGTGAAAGAAAAGGAATTAAGGTGTTTATAGGTGCTAAAATGACTTAGGTTTTGTCTTGGAGGTTTAGAGATCAAATGGGTGATTTGAGATACACCAAAGTCATGGTGGGAGTGTGTTTAGGACTTATGCAAATTTTGGTAAACAAGAGGAAAATAATGTCTTGTAAAGGAGGAGGTAAGAACTTATGGAGAAATCTTAAGGAGATTGTGTAAAGGAATGTGTTGGTGAAAAATTATGCTTGGGAGTAGATGTAATGGTGGTGGGAAAGCATTTTGGTTGGTTGTTACAATAGGTATAAACCACCACTTGGAAACTTGAGGAAAAACATTACAAGTGTTAGATATTTTGTAAGAAAATTGAGTAAGTGTTGAGGAACTTGTAAATGGGTTAGAAAATGAGTTTGGTGGGTGTTTTATGAAGGTTTTAGTGTGCCAAATGATATTAGAACACATTAGGAGGCTTGAGGAAAAGTTTGGAGAAAGTTTGACAAGTTTTGGAGAAGTTCTACAGTCGACTGACCCAGGGGACCGACCCTGGCTGGGTCGGTCGGACGGTAATACACTGGGCGGAAATGTTTCTGGAATCGACCGACCCAGGGGGTTGGGTCGGTCGGTGGGTCGGTCGGCCTATACTTGTAAAAAAAACAAGAAGAAATGTGAGTTAAGTAGTAAACCCTAGGGGGTATAACAAGTATAATCAAGTGTAAATTAAGTAAGAAAACATGACATATAATCATGTAAAACACTTAGTTATTCGGAAGTTAAAATACGGTAATTAACCGACGTTATTAATTATGTATAGGAACTACATACGGCTTGCGGCAAGGACCAAGGTATGGTTTTCTTGCAGTTTGTTGCCTACCGGTTTACACTGGCTTGTGTGTTGTTTGTTTTATGGATGTTTATGACTTTGTAAGACTTAAATCATGAAATGAGTTTACAGTCATTGTTGTTATTGTAACGTGTGTGTACGGTACCATTAACCTCGAATATGTGCTAACCCGTTAGTTGACCAAACTAGGAAACGTAAGAGAGCGGTACCAGGTTTTAACGTTTCGACCTAAGGAACATTCTAACTACGACTATGTATGAGCTAGTTGTGGTTTGTGTTGTTAGAGTGTATCCCATCTCCCTTGTGTGCCTAACTGGGCCTAAACACTTACTTGTGATTTATTGTGTTAAGTTCCATCAATGGGACTTCTAACAAGTGATTAACCGGGGAGTGAGGAATCCGGTCGTTCCGGTCATGCGTGTATGTACGGGAGTAGATATCTGAATCAGATTCGGCTCTCTTTATGTTATGGTTGTTTTCCTTCTTGGATTACAATCACCCACAAGCTTAACCAAAGCTTACCTACCTGACTTTGGTCGGGCAAGGGGGAATTTATGTACGGTGTGCTTGGATCACTATATCCGACACATCTTTATGTTAAGTTATTCGTTCGACAAACAGAACGGTAACGAGTTATGTAACAAGCTTAACATGAGATTGAGTTCATTCTCTAGGCTTACCAAGTTTAACTAACTAATGTTTGGTTTGTTTCCGGAAGAGGAACGCCCCTGTTATGTTATGTGTTGTTGTTGCTATGCAATGTTTATCGCTATGCCATGTATGTTGTATGTTAAATCAATACCATGTTATCATGACAATTAGTTGCATGTATCCCGGTAGCCGGCGGGCTGCACGTTAATCATACCAGCCAAGGGTTGCTGAGCCCCTTTGGGGCACCATATTTATTTTTACAGGATGAGGATCGAAGAAGCGGAGTGGCTTTAGATCCTAGGCATATGAAATACTTTTGGTAGTTATGGATGTTGGACCCGGGATGCGCCTGTGCTCCCGTGGTGTTATATTTTGGTAGTACTTGTAACACCCCGATTAAACCGATCGAAAGTCCGAACGATGCGCCAACGATGACCTAGCAAGTCTAACAGCGGATTTACAACGTATGCTCGGGTGTCACAGACGTCAACCACCCACGTGGTTGACACATCAACAACAACATCAATACTAAGCTGCGGTCCGATTAACTGGAATTAAAACACAATCAAGTCCAAGCACCATAGAGATTACAGACCAAGTACCGAGAATTCTACAACATAAGTCTTAGTTCAACAACAAGATCAAAAGTACAACAAAGTCATAACCCATACATTAACCATACACTACTACAGTCCTGCCCATTTAGACTACCCCCATGGTAGTCACCCGTGCCTACTCTTCGCCCGCTTCTCGTTTAATACCTTTTTCGCTAGTTCGGGTTGTCTCACACTCGGAGTCCCGGTCGGAGCACGCTACGATCCAGTTGAGTGAGTTAGCAGATCTTCCTAGGCTAATCCTCAGTGCAGTATGGAACTTCAGTTCTGGAGCCTCCCAACAGCAGCAGTGATAGCTTAGGTGTTTCCTTTTTGTTTCCTCGTGGGCCCAAGCACCCTAACAAGCCCCTGACTCCCCGGGTTATTGATACAGCCTTTTCTGTAAGTCTCAGGGAGTGTTTTAGCAGCTCTTCTCAGAGATCTTTTGGACAAGGCCAATGGGGACTGAGCTGGGTTTCGAAGGAAAAATGTAGCAGATGACAGTGGCTACTTGCTACTTCAGGTTTTGCTCCCTAGTTACACTTCTAACCTTGCAAGAACAATCGAACAAGAAGATTAGGTAGCAGTGGGTTCTCGGTCGAGGGAAACAGAAAGGAAATGAACTTCAGTAGAGCTTACCTTGTGCACCAGAATTAGGGAGAATTGGAGATTGTTCCTGCCCATGCAGAACAATGCAAGGCAGGAGAAAGAAAGAGTGGGCTATGGAGTATATGAAACAGATAGCACGAGGCACAAGGGAAAGTGTGCAGGAGCTGTGGGAGTTGGAATCACACGGTTTATGCATGGGAGTTTGTAAAATCTGCCTCTGGTGCATGAATTGTTGAAAAAGAAGACAGGCTGTTGTATAGAGTTTTGAAACAGAAAACAGACGGTGGTATAGAATTTTGAGACAGGGCGGGTCTTGTCTTCTGACTAGAGAAAGAGTGATGCCCATGGTCAGTTGTAATAGCCTTCCCGATTCACAAAGCTACTGGGACTGTTGGGTATGGGGGTAGACATTATCTAATGGAGTTTTGGTCTCAGGTTGTGCAGGATTGTCACTGAGGGAATGTCTGTCGCCATTTTTTTTTCTTGGTTTAGGCGCACAACAGGGGGAGTGAGGGGGATGAAGTTCAGCAACTGCCACTGTGTGTGTTCGAAAGAGGATCCGGGGACAATGAATGCGCAAGTTACTAGGGGGGTATGGGCTCTTGAATTAACAATTTCTATTTTCTCTGGATTTGATTCCACCGGTTCCTCTATAATTTTTTTCTGGTTCGAATCGGTTATTCATCGATGTAGGAGGAGATCGTTGCAGTAGTTGTTGTTTCTTTTGCAGTACCCGTTTAAGCCTAATACTAGTTTTAACTTGTGTGAGTAAGTTGCTGAATTTGAGCACAGCTCACTCGGTTAAGCACTCGGAACACATACGGGAGGTCTCGGGTTCGAGCCTCCACGGGAGCATCTTTGCTCCCCTTTTTTATTTCTTTTTATTTGGATAGTTAAACATGTGTACTTATATATATATATGTGACTATATATTATTTTGTATTGTTATTTTTATTATTATTATTTCGTTACGAAGTTTCGTAACGCAACGTTACGCATGTGTTCTTTCGTGTTCGTACATATATATATTCGTACGTTATTTTATGTCCATATTATAAAACGTGTTATGGTTTTATACGTTTAATATTTAGGGGTATTTCAGCTTACCCCCCTTAAAAGAGACTTCGTCCCGAAGTCTTACTTCCTTAACTCATATTTTCTACTCCTAGTGATCTTAGGGATCCAGTCCCGCTTTCATTCACGGTACACATCAAATTTAGTTCATACTTAAAATCCTCAATGCTTCTAAGCACCATGCCACATCAGTGGCTTCACACGAGTACTCATGGTAACCCAAAATGTTAGCAATGTACATAATATGCTAAAGTGCAAACCATGGCACAACATTCATACAGAGTGTACATATACGTACATAACATTCTCACACACATAACATTAACATTCTCACACACAAATCTACCAACCATCAACATGTGGTTATAAGCACAACACATTCATTCATACCAGGCGTACATATACGTACATAACATTCTCACACACAAATCTACCAACCATCAACATGTGGTTGTAGAATTACAACCTAGCGACGCGCGCAAAAACATCTAAAACGAAACGCGCTTACCCCCCTTAAAAGAGGGGTACGCCCTCGTACCCTATACTAAACCGAAGTATCGGTGAAAAGATGGGGGTACATATCTCTCATCTTATTTTCAAGCTCCCATGTGGCTTCCTCTACATCTTGATTTGACCATAACACCTTCACTAGTCTAATTGACTTGTTCCGGGTCTCTCGGGTCTTAGTGTCTAGGATTCTCTGAGGGGTCTCCACTGATCTCAATGTGGGCTCTAGGACTAGCCTCTCGGGCTGTAGCACATGTGAGGGATCGGGCATGTATTTCTTTAGCTGAGAGACGTGGAATATATCATGAACTCGTCCCAACTCTGAGGGTAGATCAAGTCGATAGGCAACTGGGCCCACACGCTCCCTAATACTGTAGGGGCCTACGAATTTCGGGCTCAACTTCCCTTTTTGCCCAAATCTGAAGATTCCTTTCATCGGCGACACTTTCAAGAATACCCGGTCGCCAACGGCGAACTCCAGGTCTCGACGTCTATTATCTGCATATGCTTTCTGTCTATCCTGTGCGGCCTTTATGTTCTTCCTGATCTGCTGGACCTCTGCCTGAACCTGCTGCAAATAGTCTGGGCCTATGATAAAAGCTTCGCTGGACTCATCCCAGCACAACGGTGTACGGCAAGGTCTACCATATAACGCCTGAAAAGGTGGCATCTTGATCGAGGCGTGGTAACTATTATTATATGCAAACTCGATGAGGTGCAACTTATCCACCCAACTGCCCTGGAAGTCCAAGGCACATGCTCTAAGCATGTCCTCTAGGGTCTGGATAGTTCTCTCTGTCTGGCCATCGGTCTGCGGGTGGAAAGCAGTGCTAAGCTTCAGCTCGGTGCCTATCGCTTCTCGTGAAGCCCTCCAATATCTGGAAAGGAATCTCGTATCTCTATCCGACACTATTGTCTTTGGCACTCCATGGTGTCTTACAATTTCCTTATCAAAAAGCTCGGCTAATTTCGACACCTTCCACGTGTCCTTCATAGGAATGAATCGTGCTACCTTAGTGAGGCGGTCAACAATTACCCATATCATATTCAATCCTCCTCGGGTCGATGGCAGTCCAACTACAAAGTCCATCGATAGATCATAGAATTTCCACTCTGGAATAGGTATTGGCTGCCCGGTGCCTCCAGGTTTTCGGTGTTCAAATTTTATTTTCTGACAGGTAAGGCATCTGATAACGAAGTTCAAGACGTCGTTCTTCATGCCAACCCACCAAAAGTATCGCTTCATGTCCTTGTACATTTTTGAAGCTCCAGGGTGAATAGAAGTAGTAGAAGAATGAGACTCTCTCATGATACGCTCCTTGAGCTCTATGCTGTCGTGGGGAATACATAGTCTGCCATTCACACGAATCAGGCCATCCTCATGAAGCTGGTAGTCATATTTCTTCTTATCTAATGTGCCATCCATTAGCTTCCGTCTAATATCAGCCATCACTCTGTCATTCTGCTGAGCAATAAGTATTTCTTCAACTAGACTGGTGCCTGCTATAAGTGTATGCAAAGTGTGAGCTCGGCGGCTAAGTGCATCAGCAACTACATTGGCTTTGCCCTCCTTATACTGAAGATTGATGTCATAATCCTTGAGGAACTCCATCCATCTGCGCTGCCTCATATTCAGTTCTTTTTGGGTGAACACATACTTTAGGCTTTTATGGTCGGAGTAGATGGTGATCTGTGATCCGTAGAGATAATGGCGCCAGATTTTTAGTGCAAACACGACTGCTCCAAGCTCAAGATCATGTGTGGGGTAGTGCTCTTCGTGCTTCTTCAACTGACGGGAGGCGTAGGCGACAACTTTCCCGTGCTGCATGAGAACACATCCAATACCCATACCGGATGCATCACAGTAGACTTCATACCCATCAGTACCTTCCGGAATCGTGAGGATGGGGGCTGAGGTCAATGCGTTTTTCAACTTTTCAAATGCTGCCTCACAGTCTGCTGTCCATGTGAAAGGGGTATCTTTCTTGATGAGGTTTGTCATGGGTTTTGCAATGCGAGAGAAGTCCTGAACAAACCGTCTGTAGTAGCCTGCTAGACCAAGGAAACTTCGTATATCTGTCACGGACTTCGGTCTCGGCCATGTTCGAACTGCCTCCACTTTAGCTGGGTCAACTGCTATCCCGGCATCAGAAATGATATGTCCAAGGAATGCTACTTTCTCTAACCAGAATTCACACTTCGAGAATTTGGCGTACAACTGGTTGGCTCTGAGAGTCTCAAGTACCTGCCTGAGATGGTGCTGATGCTCTTCCTTGGTTCTCGAATATACCAGTATGTCATCAATGAATACCACGACTGTCTTGTCCAGCTGATCTCTGAATACTCGGTGCATCAAGTCCATAAACCTCGCCGGGGCATTAGTTAGTCCAAACGGCATAACGGTGAATTCATAATGGCCGTATCGGGTCCTGAATGCGGTCTTTTCGATGTCGCTCTCCTTCACTGGGATCTGATGGTATCCTGATCTGAGGTCGATCTTCGAAAATACTGTCGCTCCTCTGAGCTGGTCAAACAGATCGTCTATGCGTGGCAAAGGGTAGCGGTTCTTCACTGTCACTGCATTCAGCTCTCGATAATCAATGCATAGCCGAAGACTGCCGTCTTTCTTCTTGACAAATAATACGGGTGCGCCCCAAGGGGATACGCTCGGGCGTATGAATCCCTTATCCAATAACTCCTTCAATTGCTCCTTTAATTCGGCCATCTCTGCCGGGGCCATTCTGTACGGGGCTTTGGCAATGGGTCCTGTCCCGGGTACTAGGTCAATAGTGAACTCAACCTCTCGTGGTGGTGGCATACCGGGAAGCTCCTTAGGGAAGAGGTCTGGAAACTCCCCAACCACTGGTACATCTGGATTAAACTCCGGGTCCTGCTGAGTATCCTGTACATAGCAAAGGTATACCTCCTGCTGCTTCTGAATTTCTTTGGCCATGGTCATGGCTGAAATGATTTTCACAGATGGCTGGGGGTGCTGGGGTAGGATACAGTAACGCCGGACGGGCTCTTAAGCAATAATCTATGCTCGGCACATAATATACGACCTCGATGTTTCTCCAACCAATTCATACCCACGATGACGTCAAAACCCAGGCCTCTGAACTCTATCAGGTCCAAAGGGAAGTCCTCCTCTCGGATTCTGATGGTGGCTCCTCGATAATACCGGGTACAACGAACTCTTTCCTTGGAAGGTAACGTCACACTGAAGTCTTTTAACTCCGCGGGCTCGAGGTGCAACCGCTCGGCTAACGTCGGGGATACAAAAGTGTGTGAGGCTCCCGAGTCAAATAATACTGAGGCTGGGACTCCATTCACCGGGAAGGTACCGGTGATAATATGGCCGCTGTCGCTAGCCTGAGCCTGTGCGAGTATGCTCAGAGTACCCTCTCTCTCGGGTTCAACACCTATTCCCAAAATAATGTTACAAGTATTATTAGTGGTGGTACGAGAAGAGTCGTAGAAAATAAACCTTTCTTTATTCATCATTCCAATATTACATGTTCATTTCCATTACATAACTTAATGCAAAAGATACATGGCTCAATATTTCCTAAAGGTTAGGTTTAGTCGTCCAGGCTTCATATGAGTAGCGTTTATCACTGTTGAGGGTGCGGTGTTCGGCTTGATTCTCTTAATCCCGTGATATAGCATTCTGGAGGGTCCGCCCATGATCAACACGTCACCGGATTTTAGCCATATCTTCCTAGCTCGATCAATCCTCTTTTCTTCACCATAGAGGAACTCAGCATCATCTCCGATGGACACAGACACTATGGGTATTCCTAGGTCTAGGGACTCTTGTGTCTCGTCCTTGTCTTGGTGTAATCCAAGTCGGCCTTCTCTCTCGTAGAAGTTGATGATGCAGATGTCGGCTTGTAGGTTGGGTACTGGTTGTACTTCGCGTTGCTGTGCAACGCGTAGGGTCGTCGTAATTAGGGATAGAAAGTCTTCGGGAATTGGTGGTGCATGTGCTTCGTTGGTGGGATAGCTCTTCATATATGGGTTCCAAATCTTACCTAGGCACATCATTCTGAGTTTCATCATCTTTCCTCCGGGGTATGTCGGTGTGTAGAACCCGCCTGGTCCCACTCCAAACTTACGACATCTTCGAATAATGGCTACTTGGGCTTCAGGTGTCAGGTATCCTGGTAGTAGAATCATCCCGGGCTGGATAACTTGGCAATTTTCACTTGGGTAGTAGGGATTCTCAAGGCTGTACCCGTCGGGTTCGAGGTTTGGATTTATCGGGAAGCATATGTCAAAGGTTTCTACTACATTTAAGGGTATTCTAGTTCTTTTAGCGGTACTAGTAATTTAACAAATTTCATGCATGGTCATACAGCTTGGCACACAAGAATTTAGACATGCTTTTCAAACAATTAGGGTTTCGAGGTTTACCTGCCGCTGTGGGCGTGTCTGGTCCCTCGGTGCGGTCCATGATGTGCAACACTGCCTTTCCGGGCCTCGAGGTAGATGCCTTCTGGGAGTCTCGGGATCCCGCTCCGTGCGTAGGCTGGGTGTGCTGGGCTCCATGCTGGCCTCCGGGTCCCGATCTCTGGCCACCTCTCACTCCATAGCCGGGCTTGTAATTCTTGCTCTGGGGATTCGTGAAGCACTCGAAAGCCCTGTGCCCGCTCTTCTTGCAGTAAAAACAATTTACTTGGTTGCCCTGACAGTCAACACCGGGGTGGTTCTTCGAGCATCGTCCACAGATATATCGGCGCTCGGTCCACTTGCTTGGACCGGCTCCAGTCCCTAAACAGGTTACTTGGTTAGTCAACAATCAATAATACTAACTGTAAAGATATTTAAGTGTTAGAGTTTGTTTCATTTTACCCTTGGGTGGGTAAGAGCGGAGCGGCTTAGCCGCGGTGGCCGGGTGACTCAGCTGGAGTCTCTCTGTAGGCTGGTTCCCATGGTATCTTGCCCGCTTCCTATTTGGGTAACGCTTACTCCTGTCAGCTCCCCTCTGCCTACGGTCCTCTGAGTCACCGTCCTTCACCTTCCTTTTTCTAGCGAATTCTTCATCCCGCATCCGGACGGTGATCTCGACCTGGGATGCTGCATGATAGCAATCCTGTACAAAATAGGGTTTAGTAAACTTTTCACAAAATAATACTCAGTGCAGATTTATAGTTCAAGTGCAACCTGGATCGTGGCATAACGGCTGGGTCCCATGCCGTATCTGATGCGGTAGTTCAGCCCGCCGTAGAAACGCTCCACTAGGATCTCATCTGAGTATCCCAAGCCAGGAAGTACGCGGAGTAGAGCAGTGAAAGCCGAGTAGTAATTATCTACTGTCATCCCCTCCGTCTGTCTCAGACTGTCTAGCTCAAGCCGCTTCTTCATCCGGAGGTGGGCGGGGTAGTACTTAGCCCTCAGTAATGCCGTGTAAGCATCCCATCCAAAAGTGGGGTCGGCTAGGTGAGCATCCTTCACAAGCTTCCACCAGTCACTCGCTGACTCTCGTAGGTAGTAGGCGGCGAGTCTGACCTTAACCTCAGCCGGAACATTCAAGGTGTCGAAAGCAGTCTCCAGGACGCCGATGTAGTTTTCTAAGTAAGTGGGGTCCGTCTCTCCTCGGAACTCCGCCAGTCGAAGGTCTGCTAAGCTCTTCACCCAGTTCGTCTCTCTAGGTGGGTGAGGTGGTGGTGGCGGTGGTGCCTGCTGGGTCCCTGGCTGGAAACCCATGTGACCTAGGGCCGCTGCTACTATCTCAGCGATGGTCTGTCCTGCAGCTACTCTATCTTGCTCCATCTGACCACGGCCTCGTCCTCGACCTCGTCGTCCAGACATCTGAAAAAGTCATCATTAGCTCAAAACATTCACAAGAACTTACTGCAAGTTATTATCGCCCTTGCTGGCGGTTTAATTCGGTAAAGTCGTGCCTCACATTGCTAACCCTTAACCCCGTTTCCCAAATTTAGGTTTCCTATTCTCGGTACTCCTTTATTCCAGTCATCAGAGCGCAAGTACGCTCTGATACCACTTTCTGTAACACCCCGATTAAACCGATCGAAAGTCCGAACGATGCGCCAACGATGACCTAGCAAGTCTAACAGCGGATTTACAACGTATGCTCGGGTGTCACAGACGTCAACCACCCACGTGGTTGACACATCAACAACAACATCAATACTAAGCTGCGGTCCGATTAACTGGAATTAAAACACAATCAAGTCCAAGCACCATAGAGATTACAGACCAAGTACCGAGAATTCTACAACATAAGTCTTAGTTCAACAACAAGATCAAAAGTACAACAAAGTCATAACCCATACATTAACCATACACTACTACAGTCCTGCCCATTTAGACTACCCCCATGGTAGTCACCCGTGCCTACTCTTCGCCCGCTTCTCGTTTCATACCTTTTTCGCTAGTTCGGGTTGTCTCACACTCGGAGTCCCGGTCGGAGCACGCTACGATCCAGTTGAGTGAGTTAGCAGATCTTCCTAGGCCAATCCTCAGTGCAGTATGGAACTTCAGTTCTAGAGCCTCCCAACAGCAGCAGTGATAGCTTAGGTGTTTCCTTTTTGTTTCCTCGTGGGCCCAAGCACCCTAACAAGCCCCTGACTCCCCGGGTTATTGATACAGCCTTTTCTGTAAGTCTCAGGGAGTGTTTTAGCAGCTCTTCTCAGAGATCTTTTGGACAAGGCCAATGGGGACTGAGCTGGGTTTCGAAGGAAAAATGTAGCAGATGACAGTGGCTACTTGCTACTTCAGGTTTTGCTCCCTAGTTACACTTCTAACCTTGCAAGAACAATCGAACAAGAAGATTAGGTAGCAGTGGGTTCTCGGTCGAGGGAAACAGAAAGGAAATGAACTTCAGTAGAGCTTACCTTGTGCACCAGAATTAGGGAGAATTGGAGATTGTTCCTGCCCATGCAGAACAATGCAAGGCAGGAGAAAGAAAGAGTGGGCTATGGAGTATATGAAACAGATAGCACGAGGCACAAGGGAAAGTGTGCAGGAGCTGTGGGAGTTGGAATCACACGGTTTATGCATGGGAGTTTGTAAAATCTGCCTCTGGTGCATGAATTGTTGAAAAAGAAGACAGGCTGTTGTATAGAGTTTTGAAACAGAAAATAGACGGTGGTATAGAATTTTGAGACAGGGCGGGTCTTGTCTTCTGACTAGAGAAAGAGTGATGCCCATGGTCAGTTGTAATAGCCTTCCCGATTCACAAAGCTACTGGGACTGTTGGGTATGGGGGTAGACATTATCTAATGGAGTTTTGGTCTCAGGTTGTGCAGGATTGTCACTGAGGGAATGTCTGTCGCCATTTTTTTTCTTGGTTTAGGCGCACAACAGGGGGAGTGAGGGGGATGAAGTTCAGCAACTGCCACTGTGTGTGTTCGAAAGAGGATCCGGGGACAATGAATGCGCAAGTTACTAGGGGGGGTATGGGCTCTTGAATTAACAATTTCTATTTTCTCTGGATTTGATTCCACCGGTTCCTCTATAATTTTTTTCTGGTTCGAATCGGTTATTCATCGATGTAGGAGGAGATCGTTGCAGTAGTTGTTGTTTCTTTTGCAGTACCCGTTTAAGCCTAATACTAGTTTTAACTTGTGTGAGTAAGTTGCTGAATTTGAGCACAGCTCACTCGGTTAAGCACTCGGAACACATACGGGAGGTCTCGGGTTCGAGCCTCCACGGGAGCATCTTTGCTCCCCTTTTTTATTTCTTTTTATTTGGATAGTTAAACATGTGTACTTATATATATATGTGACTATATATTATTTTGTATTGTTATTTTTATTATTATTATTTCGTTACGAAGTTTCGTAACGCAACGTTACGCATGTGTTCTTTCGTGTTCGTACATATATATATTCGTACGTTATTTTATGTCCATATTATAAAACGTGTTATGGTTTTATACGTTTAATATTTAGGGGTATTTCAGTACTGGATTACGGTGATGGTAGTAAATATTTATTCTCGGTAAAGTTGTTGTATTTATGGTTGATAGTTTTATGCTCGGGAGTCTGTTCATCAGACCGATACAGATGTATGTATTCTGCCTTGTTAGCCACATGGGTGGCTAACGGCGTGTAACACCAACTCGTTTAGTTATCGTTTAAGTTATATATTTCCACTACAGTTTTGGTTTATCGTTAAGTTTATAGTAAGGGTGATACATTTAAGGAGTTTATGAACAAAAATAATAACTCATGATACATATGTATAAGTATAGTTACAACTGTGAAGGATATAGTGTGGCTGAGGGGTCTTGGTGATTTAATTAAGGTAAGAGTGTTTAAAACACTTCCTTTAATGCTTTAAAATTCACTAAATTGCAAACTAATGTAAGGCTGTAAATATATGTTTGTGTATGTGCAATTAAATCCTAAATACATGGAGGAAATTAAGGGGTAAGTACTTGATTAGTGAGATTAATTGTTAGTTGCTATTACGTATAATTTACAAGTTATTAATGGAAGAAAATGATTTAGAAAAGTTAATTATAAATCCTGTAGCAAGCCCAGAGTATGTGTATGTATGTAGGCTGGTTAGATCCTAAATATGTGTAGAAAATTAAGGGTTAATATTTGATTAGTGAGATTAAGTACTAATGGCTTATTAAAGTTTATTTTATATGTAAATAATGAAGGAAAATAATTTAATAAGGTTAGATGTAAAAACTGCTGCAAACCATGACTATATATAATTTTGAGGACATTTTAGTGTCATTTAAAATTATTAGTATGATACTTTCAAGGCCACGTAATTGAGCTATATTACTATGGGTATTTTGAGCTTTAAATACTATTAATAAATTCTTGGATTGATTTAAAAGGTTAAATAAGTTTCTGGTGTAAAATAATGATTCTAGTAAATATAGTTACTTAGGCATACCCTAGAAAATTATTGGTATATTTATAAGCTAATGACATGGTTTAAATAATTTTAAAACCTTATAAAATGTCTAAGTAAATAAATAAATTATATATGGGGTCAAAACATAATTAAAAAGAAATATAGAGCATTTAATATAAATAAAAACCGAGAGGGATGATCTTAGGAAGTTTATAAATATAAAATATGAATTTTATGAGATTAGGGGATAAATATAAAAATAGAGTATTAATTGGGGTATTTTCGTAAATAAAAACAAATCTGGTCAAATGAATAATTTAAGTGGTCAACCTTAACCACAAGTGAGGTTTGACCAAATCAAAATGATAAGAATAATTATTTTGAGTATTTAAAGAAATATTGAGTCAAAAATATCATTTATAAAAAGAAAAGGGGTGTTTAAGTAATTACCAAAACATATAGGTGTAGGAAAATAAATATTAAGACCCTAGGGGTCTGTTTGGGAACTTAAAGAATTTTTGGGATTGGTTTAAGGAATTAATTAATTAAGGGTTATAATATATGGTTAAGTGCTAATGTGTAACAATTTAAAAATCCATGGGTCAATAATGTAGTTTTTGAAAGATTAGGGGCTAGAAAGGAATTTAAATAAAACTTATGAGTTTGTATGTAAATTTGGGTAAATTATGAGTTGGTTTGGTAATTTATTTAATTAAGGAGTATAACATATAGTTTAATTATTAAAGTGTAACATTTTATAAAACTTATGGGCTACTTGGTAAATAACCGAAAATTTGGGTGGAAATGGGAATTAGAACAACCTTTGGGGTTGTTCGGGAATCCGGAGGAAATACTGGTTGGTTTTTGGAATTAAATAAATCAATGTGTATGATATGAGGTTTTGATATTAAATTGTAAGTTTATAAAATAAAGGTGGGCCAAAGTGTTAATAATGAAAGTTAAGGGTTAAGGTGCAATAAAACCGAACAGTAGGGGCTATTGAGAATTAAGAAAAATATTGGGTTAGTTTTGGTATCTAAAATAATTAAAGTGTATATTATAAAGTTTTAAGTATTAGAATTAAAGGTTATAAACAAAAGGGGTTATAATGTAATTTAAAGAAATATATGAGTGGACAAATAAAATTGGGGTAAGATGGTGGTACTGTCCGATAGTATATATTTATATATGCACAAGTGTATTATAAGGTTTAAATACCTAAGGTTATAAGTTAATAAGGTTAATAATGTAACGAGTATAATATATGGGATAGTTTTTGTAAATGATCAAAACATATCGGAATGATATAGGGATTTCTGAAAACAGTAGGTGCTGTTCGGAATTATATACATAACACATGTATATGATAATGTTTGAAAACCTTAGATGAAAAAATTAATAAGGTTATAAATATAGTGGTTATAATATATGGGCTGATTTGGAAATGGTTAATATGTGGACAAAATATATATAATAAGGTTGGGATAGTATAATTTGACTAATGTGAAGTATAAGAGGATATACATTATAAGGAAGTTATTAAGGATAAAATATGCATTATAAACATTACATAACATGATGGGGTAAGTTAGAAAATTTGTGGAAGTATATTGTAAGGTTGGAAACTTTGTCATAAGAGGAACTCTATAATTCATATGATAGGAGTTTACAATGCGTTTAACAAATCACATAAAGGGGGTTATACCATTACATGTAGAACGTTAATATAACGACAACTTTGTTATACACACAAACAAGTATATAGCATTTTTATATACGCGTGAAAAGTGCGTAAGCAATAAAGTATAACAGCAATTATTGAAATACCCCTAACTAATTAAACATTGATTAAATGTTTAATCAATTAAATTAAGGCCTAAACATGCCTTAAAATCAATTTAAAAACAACAGTGGTCAACATAAAGCAAATATTGCACTCTTTGACCATTTAGGGTAAATATATACCCAAATGAACTCTGAAGGACCTAAAATTTTGTCCTAAGCATAGTAACACATTAATGAATGTAATGAAGTTGTTGTACAGCACTCCAACATAAATAACCAGTATTAACATGCTCAAAAGTCACTTAGAGCAAAATGTGCTCTAAACAAGCTTTAAAGGTAATGTGACCTCCGTTTGACTCTAATTAAAATTTCTAAGTTTATAAATAATGTAATTGATGAAATTAATCAATTACCAAAGAAAACCAAGCCCAAAAACAAGTTTTAACACAAAATGTGCACTAAGCTTCCTTAAAGCACATTTTTGTGAGATTATCTTCAAAATGAGTTTTGTTTTATTTTAGCGCCTTGAATACCCTTAAATATACTAATGTGACATAATGTACCACATTAGAATGTATAATTCAAAGTTTTTCAAAAAAATCAAAAATATGTGCCTTGATTGTGAATAGTACCCAAAATAGCACTTATTTTCCTAATCTAGTCAATGGTCAAACTTTCTTCTTTGACCTTGACCATCAACTGCCGTTTAATAAGGGTTGTTCCCTTAACATGCGCCCAGCTTCAAACAAATAATTATGACTCACCAAATCAGCTTTATAAAAGTAAAGATAATTACCCCTTTTTATGACATTAATTAAATGAACATGTTCTTCTCACCTTGCCATTATATCCGTCAGCCTAGGAGACTTTCTTCAGTATGAGGAAACCTCCAGAAATATCTTTGATGACTCATCTCATCCTATTTGATAAAGTAAAACATTTTATTACTTGTAAATTAAACTAACTACACCTTTGCCTACCTCTTATTCCAGCCGTAAACAACAATATTAAGACCTTCTTTATTTCCCCTTATCAGCTGAGTTCAAACGTGCTCAGCAAATTATAATGACCCATCTTTTCCATGCCTTAAAGTAGCCTTATTTACTTTAAAAGCCAAGTTTGACTTCCTCTCTTCATTCTCCTTCCACCCAGCCGAGAGTATGTACTCAAACCCTCTCTTTTCCAGCCTCCATTGAAGCTTGAAGTAGCCATCTTCCAAGAGCAACTCCAAGAGAACTAGGTAAGCTCTTAAGCTACAAAAATGTCCATTCTCTTCATCTCTTCTCCCTCTTCCTAGTGGTCTAACCCTCAACCATTTTCATCCACATATTTAGTGGGAGTTCCTCTCCAAAAATGGACTACAACTCTCGGCTGAGACACTAAAGGAAGGGGAAGACAAGTTTAAAGTATTTTAATGGTAAAAGTAGGTATTAAGCTAGCTAATCCTTTCTCTTTATTACCGGTTTCCTCCTTTGAATTCTCCTACTCATTTTTTCTCCTCTTTATCTAATCTTTTGGTAGAAATAGGGATCCCCACATGTGCTGTTTCAGATGGAGTTAAGGAGCTTATTAAAAGACATTTTGAAAGGTAAATAGTTAACCATTTCTAACCTTGTGTTACTGGTTTTGTATTGCTGGTTTCAATGGTGCTTAACACAATTTTTTTTACGTACAAAATCAGACGTGAAGCAGCTTATTTAAGCTCTCTAATTACAAGGTAAATTCATGCCAAAGTGTGCTTGATTAAGCCCTTAATTAACCATTATTGATAAGATGACTAATGTACATCTTTTCCTTGCAAAATGGTGGTGCATGGTTATTTAAACCATGGGAATGAAATACCCCTAACCTTTATATAATTAAATAATGATGAATATATATCATTCAGGGGATTATTAAACCCTAAGAAAGTATATAAACACTCAGGCGTTAAAAACGCACCCAAACTCCTTAAGGTAAAAACGTGCGTTAAAGCCCGACCTTAAGATAAACAAGATATATAAGCTATAAACTTCACATGAAGTTAACCAAGGATCATTATATGATCTTCAGAACACAGGACTTCATCTAAAACTGAGTGAAAATACAATATACTCGGGAATTCCCTTAAAGGCCCTTAAGGCCCGAAAGTCCCGGAAATACATTATAGGATGAAGTAAAGCAATACACTTCATTCCAAATGCACCATAACACCTTAATAAACATTTGAGATGAATTACTCACACTAAATTCTCAGTTAAACGTAAGGTGCTAGGAGATGCCTTATGAGGGTCCCATAAACCCTCGGGAATGCCCAGGAGGAGTGCCAAGGTGGCACGAACTCCTATAAAATTAATTCTTAGAGTTCCTAACATCATTATTCAACATTCTAAAGAGAATGCACGATCTACTTCCTCAAAAATAAACAAAGTGCCCGGACGAATTTCTTAACGCTCCTTTTTGCCCAGTTAGCCCGGGAGTTGTGTTTAGAGTTGATATAACCCCATATAACTCAATGTAAAACCTTAACATATTATTATTGACTATAAACAATGTCAATAAACACTTGGAACTCATAGAGACTAATTATTTTTCAGAAAATCCTTAAAGCACAAAAATGCACCTTCGGGTGTCACAAAAATGTGTTCTACGCAATTGTCTTGAAGTTTTTGAGGAGCCACGAGTTGATAATCTTAAAATAGGATAAAAGAACATCTAAATAAATTAATTCCAGTACTAAATTCATAGTACAAGTAGGGGCGATTTTACCATAAAAAAGGTACCTAAAATCAGCATTTTTACCTTAAAACTTTCATCTTTTTCCATCATATAAATGTACCAATTAAATGCTGGAACCTATTACACATATTAGTATGGTCTTAAATCTTAATACAATATAGTGTACCAAAAATCAAGTTAAAAATCAACTCCATCTAATCTCCAATGCATGCGACAATAAGAGTCAATTGTGACTAGTTTTTAGTTTAAAAATTGTCTTATGGATGGTGAGTCATCTTAGCATGTATTATATGATGTTATAGCAATCAAATACTGTCAATGAAGCCTCCTCCACCGTGTGCCTACACAAAGAAACAAGAAGAAGAATTAATTAGTCTAAGCAAAGTAATGAAATAAAATACAAAAAGAAGATCTAGCTTTTACAAGAATATAAACTAATGGAGCAACCCATGTGCTGTCTATTAACTACCGATTCCTTGCAATTAAATGGGGGATTGATTGCTGTCTATCTAGCTAAATCATACACCACCTAACTAGCATGATCTATTGTCTAACATTAATCAAAAATCCATTGTCTTATACTAACTAGAGTGTCCAATTTTTAGCAAAGAAAAAGGGGTGTAGTTGCTGTACCATAATTAAACTAAGACATCTACTAAATTAGCCATGTTCTCTAGGCTTAAATGACAAAGAAATCAGGTGCCCAATGGTATCCATGTTACCGTAAAATAACAAGAAGAAAACAAGGACCATTCAACTTATAAAATTCAAAGGAGACATATACCTACCTTGCTCCTTGTCTTATAGTTACAACTAGCAATCAAAGACTCCATAATTCTTCCACCCAGCCGTATGACTATGCTAAATGGAGTGACTTTAGTAGTCAATAATGAGATCAAATAATCAAAACAAATCATAGAATAATGACAATAATTTCCAAGATGATTCCCTTCATTCTTTCCTTATGTCCATACGTGAGCTCTCACTTCTTCCTTGCCTTCACTTCAGCCAAATGGTAAGCACCCTCTTCTCCTCTCTTTTCTTCTTCCATTGTTAGCTAATTCCTTAGAGCTCTAAGCTCCATTAATGGTGAATTAAATCCTAACACCATTTCTATGTAAATTCCTAGTTAAATCTCCTAAGTCTTGGAGCAAGAAATCATCCTAAGAATCTTACAAGATTTCGCCAAGCTTATGTGTTTCAAGGGGGTTCCTAGATTCAACAACAACACAAGGAACAACAAGATCAAGTTAAGGTATACTTTCATGTTGAAAAATCCCAAGTAATTATCTAAATCATTTTCGAAAATTTAAGAGCTTCTAAATCTATATTCTCTTCATTATTTCATGAAGGAAACTTGAATCTACAATCATCACAAGGTGTATCAAAAATACCTTGATAAATTCCTAAGGTAAAACTCTTGTAAAAATTACTCCAAATCTTATTTATAATTTTGTTAGAAGTCTAACAAATGGATCTCCTAAATATATATAAGGTGGCCGGATTCTCTTCATCAAAATAGCATTTGGAGAGCTTGGAATCCAAGGAGAAAATCAAGTACAAGAATTGTCTTGATTTAAGGAGTAAGTATATATAATTAAGGTTTATTAAGTTTAAGCTTAATTTAAGCTTTAAACTTTGGTATAAAAATTATGTATAACCTTTAAAAATATTATGGCCGAAAGTCATAGGCTATATTGTCAAGAAAATAAATTATAACATATAAGGTAAGATTATTACCTTAAGGTATTAAATTGTTTCACAAAAATTAAATAGGACACACATATTATCAAACAGAATTGTCTAAGAATTATTTGTTCTATTTTTAGTTTATAATCATTCTAAGTCATTAGCATAATTTTTAGAAGTGTTATATGGCTTATATACATTTATATGTATTTATTATAAGGTTTAAATCAAGTTTTAAAACTATATAGTAAAGGAATATTAAGACCGAGAGCAAAGTATTCCATTTGATGATTTTTGAGATATATATAAGTGTATTAGCTTATATTATAAATTTTGGGGTTATTAAAAATAGTTACAAGTATTTAAATGACTAGTTTAATAAGTTATGTGGTTAAGATGTAAATTTTGAAAAGTTTGGTGTATTAAATGGGATTGCCGAGAGTTAAGGAGTATATTGGCATAATTATGGTATAATATAAGGTAGGAATTAATATTATGAATTTTAGGGAATTTAAGTAGGTGGCTAAGTGTTAAAATAACATTTTATTAAGTTTTGGGACTATTTTGTGAATATTAGGAACTATGGTGTTTAACCGAGAGTTACTTATGATTTTATGGGTATATTAAAATATTAATCATGAAATTAAGTCTTGGTCAAAGTGTTGACCAAAAACTTTGGGTTAAAATGATTTATGACATAAAATATTAAGTTTATAAAAGTTTAAGGGTGAATATGTAATTTATGAAAGGTATATGCGAAATTAAATTAAAAAGGGGGCGAATTGGTGATTTATGAAAATATAAGTGTCCACTTGGTTATTTAAGGGAATTTAATATTAAAACTATAATTTATAGGTTAATATGTAACTTATATAAAGTTTTGGGGTTAAAATGAGAATAAAGGAAAATATAAGTGGAAACTGAAAGTTAAAGGGTGTATTAGTAATTTATAAAAATTGGTATAATGAGATTGTCATTTACGAAAATTAAGGGGGACATTAGGTAAATTAAAAAGGTAATGTGGTTAATTAATAATTACAATGGTTATGTGGGTAATTATTGAATTATAAAAGCTATAAGGTTATTTGGCAATTTATAGAAGTTAATATAATTGTTTTACAATTTCGAAAATTAATATGAGTATTTGATAAATTATAAAAGTATATGGCTATTTGGAAAATTGTAAAAGTAATGGGTTCAAATTATGATTGCCGGAAGTTATATGTGGTTATTTAAATAATTTATTAAGTTGTTGGGTATAAAATATGAATACCGAAATAATAAGGCTGGTATTGTAATTTAATAAGGAAAGGAAGTAAAACTAGGTAATATAATGTATTATGGTATATTATGGAGTATAATATAAAGTTTATAAAATAATTGTGGTTATAATAAAAATGACCAGGGGATATAATATAAAGAATAAGTAAAAATAATTATGGAAGTATGATTAATGAAATAAAGATATACAGTACAGTGGGAATTCATTATCACATGTGAATATCACATAAAATAACGAACTGTTGAACTACCTGGAGTCACTGTAAAATAACAGGGGGAAATAAAAGAACATACGAAGTTATTATACAACGAGTATAAACATTACAGTGACAGTACTATAATATTTAATGAATAGTTATATTAATATTACCCGGTATTGCATGTTTAAATAACAGTGTACGGGGAGGGACTACTGAACAGGAGTTTGTCAAGCTAGCAGTGTAACACCCCAACTCCAAATACAATGATCATTGCCCTAAGTCCATCTCGTACATTAACAACGCAGCGGAAAAGTTCTACTAAATTGGTGTTACCGCCGTTAGTCACCCACGTGACTAACTAGGCCTATTCTCTTAACAAGTCACGGTCTGACTAACCGGATAATTACTCGAGCATCTAAAACATTACAATTCACAAACCACAACTTATACCGAGTATCTCACATCCTAATACATCATACTAACATCTCATCAATATACTGAACGAGTGTACATGCACAACTCGTGTAACAAATGTAAAAGCAACCCAAAGTACTCTACCCGCTCCCACTCTCAGGTTGAGTCTTCGTCCGGTACCTACATGCAAAGTTTAAATCACAGGCCCCAAGGGGCTCAGCATATTGATGGTATAGAAAACGTGCAGCCCACAAGCTAGCCGGGTTACACACGACTACTTTGTCGAATACATGCAATTGTTTATTCATACAAATAATAATAAGAAGCACGATAACAAACAACACATTTATGTGAAACATTCACAGCTCAAATAAATTGAACGTCGTAATGGACGTCCATTAATGAGTAAGTTAGATTCCTAAATCCTGAGGCCTGAGAATTGTTTAGTTCTCGTGTTTGACCATTCCTTATAAGGGTCAACCATTCTCCTATTAGAATTGGTTGTTCTCTAACTGAATTGTTTAATTTGTCGGGTCAAAGTAACCCTAGCCAATGAGTTATTAGCTCCATCGGTTTAACAAACAATAATTCTTAAGTTATGAGGGATGTAGGCTTGACCCTCCTGCGTCTCCTGAAGTTGCCTCCCATCTTGAACTGTTCACTCAAGATGGCCGGGTCAGTTTGTCGACCCTAGGCGGAAGACAGATCTGATGCAGATGCCTACTTCCTAAACCAGAACATGCATGACCGGAGTCAGTCCCGGATTCCTCTCCTCACAAGTTCCAGTTAGCTGAAGTCTCTTTGACAATTGGTTAGTTAAACCTCTCTCGGTATTAACCAACTAACAATAGGGGTACTTATAACTTTATACAATTGTTTATTAAACAAAGATAATGAACAAGCTCTGAATCAAGTAATGTTAGTGTACAATGGACACATTAACAATACAGTAAATCGGTTTCATGCTTAATCTTGTTTGGTCGTATCACAATAACACATAGCACACAAACCGAGGTTGAAATACCCCAAACCTTAATATGTTAAGTAATTATGTAATTATGATTTTCTAAGGATAATTAAGTCCTTAAGATTATTGGTGAGGAGATAAAAACCAAAAAGTAAAAGAAAATGCGTAAAAGTCACAAACCGTGAAAACGCGTATTTAATTATTTAAGGAGGTATATAACCTTTACTAGGGTTATAAATATATTTTTATACCCTAGTTACACACTAAGAACATGTGGGAAAAAGTCCGGGAGAAAACGGATCCAAACAACGCGTTAAAACACTAACGGAGTCCTAAAACGCGTTTTTCGAGAAAACCCGAAAACGTGATTTTAAACAGATAAATGACCCCGTAAAGATTATAGTTGATTCTATAACTATAATTAAACATTAATGGGAGTTTAATAACCATTAAAATTAAAGAAACGAGAAAATTCCGGAAAACAGGCCCGGTTAGTGAATAGTGCTAAACCGGGTAAATTAACGAGCGTTTTCTGTAAAAAGATGAAAAACACTCCAGTGTGTATATATTAGTGGGCCGGTTTTATTAATATAGATAACCCCTCACACATGACTAGTTAACTAATTAAATAAGTCAAAAAGTGAAAAAGTGAAAAAGTAAACATATACCCTCACCCACACTCTCTCTCCTCTCATTTTTCTTTCTTCCTCTCGTACTGCCCTTTCTTCTTCCTCAGCCGATTTCTTTTCCTCCCTCTCTGCTGAAGC
Source organism: Limonium bicolor (assembly GCA_023374045.1). Taxonomy (NCBI): domain Eukaryota; kingdom Viridiplantae; phylum Streptophyta; class Magnoliopsida; order Caryophyllales; family Plumbaginaceae; genus Limonium; species Limonium bicolor. The sequence goes on from CM041781.1 coordinate 172,224,491, forward strand.
GATTTTGAACTCCTCCATGGCAGTCCATCTTCCCAAGCTTGCCCAAGCTACACCGAAGCTCCAAATCAAAAACAAATTGCATATTCTTGCTCCCCTCATCAAGAGCTTCATTCCTATCTTTTCAAAATCTCCATTGTTGAAAGTTCATCTCCATGGGTTTTTCCCAATCGAAGAGAAAATGGCATTTTTGTGGAGCTTGGAGTTCCCTCTTTCTTCTAAGGTAAAAATTTCCAAAGAAAAATTCATTTTACCTCACCTTCCTCTCTTGGCCGATTTTTGCCCTTCGTAACACCTTGTGTTCTTCTTGGTTTTGAGCTTCAATTCAACTCTTCAATGGTGGTGGAGTTTCCCCCTTTGATTCAAGGGTGAAAGCCCCTCTTAAAAAGCTACAAAGGTAAACCCTAACTTGGTGTTTTAAGCCCTTGAGTTGATTTAGAGTTTCCTAAGGGTTTAGAGAATTAATTGAATACATTTTTGTGTTCCTTGGATGTTGGGATGGAGTTTGGCAACTCCATTCCCACTTGACCGAAATTAGAGGAGAGGAGGAGCAAGAGGAGAACTAAAAGAGAACTTGTGAAATTAAGGTAAGAAATCTACCTTAAGGCTTGTTTTATATTGCTTTAGGTTTTGGGATGGGTAATAAAATTAATGAACCCAAATTATGAGTTGGAATCGATGTGGGGGAGTGTGTAAAGTTGATTTAAGAGAAAATTGTGAACTTGTGTTGATTTAAGGGCCTAAGTGCCATGCATTTGACTTTGGAGCTATATTGTTGTTTAATGAAGTTTTGAGGATACATTATGCTCTGATAGAACCCTTGTGGGTTTGGCTAGATTAGGTTTGAAAAATAATGACAAGAGTGTTAGGCTTGAGAAACAAAGGATGAACTTGGGTTTTGGAAGTGTATTGGTCTAAGAACGTGTTGGTGTGGTGAGTAAGAGATTTAGTAAGGTTGGTGGAAGTTTATGATACAACAAAATAAGTTTCATGTGCACTGTTGTGCTTAAGTGTAACAGGGAGAATGGAAAACTTGTAGAAACGGACAAGAATCTAATGGTGAGTTTGACCAATGATTTGAGGAGGTTTAGTGAGTGTTTTAGTGTGTTTAAACATGTAAAAGTTTAGGAAATGATTAGAGGTGAATTAGGGGTTGAAAACTGATCAAAAACTGTAAATTTTGACAGTTCCAGAGGTGGTCCGGGTTTGCAAATCGGACACAAACCCGGACCACATGAAAAATTGTCCAGAAAGTGAAATCCGCGGTTGGTCCGGGTTTGTAACCCCGGACACAAACCCGGACCATGCTAAAAACTTACCAGAATGTGTTTTAAAGTGTTGTTATGATGGGGAAGTGAATGGTAATGGTTTTAGATGTTGACTAGGCCTTGTTTGGTGAGTTTTAAAGGCCTTAGAAGGTGTAAACAAGTGTTAGGTTGGATGTGAGAAAGTTGTGAGTTTAAGTACACAAAGTTAAACCGAAACAACTGGATAACGGGTTAAGTACGGGAGTAATAGAAATTTACATACCGTAAGATTTTGATGTTAATGAAAAACATTTGAAATAATACCAGTTGTTGGAAAACTACCCGGGGAGCGTGAGGTGACGCGTTGGAGTAAATCCTCGGGAACACGGTAGAGTAACCCATGGTGTAAGGTATGGTTTTCTTGCAACCTGTGTCCTACCGGGTTACACTGGCTTGTATGCCAACTTGTTTTTCTGTGTGTTTGCCACCTTGCAAGATAAAGCATGAAATGAGTTTATAGTAATTCATTATTGTGGCGTAATTAATTCCGATACCGTTTAACCTTAGTTATGTGTTAAATAATAGTTAACCGACCTTAGGTTCATATAAAAGATCGGTATTCAGAATAAACGTCCCAACCCACGGGAACGTTCTAACTTCGGCTATCCGTGCGTTAGTGTATGTGGTCACTTTGTGTGATGTATGTGACTTGTTCAGTATGTTGTTGTTATTGGATACTGGTATCCGTGTTGTGGAAATGGGGTGTGATTTTCCCTGATGTGTCTAACCGAGTGAGTAACACGATGTGATGTGTGTATGTGATAAGTTCCATAAAGGGACCTCTAACTAATAAGTATATGCTATGTATGGTGAGGAATCCAGTCGTTCCGGTCGCGCGTGTTGTTTGGGAGTTGATGTATATATGTGAGTTAACTCCCATTCCGTTATGTTAGGGTTGTATATCCTTCTTGGATGTTCGACCTCCCACTGCTTAGCCAAAGCTTAACTACCCAACCTCCACATCGGGCTAGGAGGGAAATTATGTGTAATGCTGGTAGGGTGTTGATGCCTAAGTTCGCTTCGACTCCCTCTTTGTTATGTTACGGTTGTTTCTCCTCCTTGAATTACAACCACCCACAAGCTTAACCAAGGCTTACCTAACTCATCATTATTGGAGTTAGGGGAAAATTGTGTATGTTGTGATCGGTCCTATATGAGGCCGCCATACCTAAGTGAAGAAAATGTATGTATGGGGTGCTTGGACTTATATTACCTCCGGCACAACCTAAGTAAAGCGTATGTGCCCTAAGAAGAATGGAATTAAGTTGCGTGTACATTATTAAGTGGAGTGTGATGTCATGTTGTGTGTGCTAATCTTGTGATTGTATCCCAATAATGGATGTTTGCTTTATAAGCATGATACGTGTGTGCAGTTTGTGTATGTCTTAAATAAAACCAACCGCATGCTAAGACGACAATTAGTTGTGCGTGGCCCGGTAGCATGCGGGCTGCGGGATTACCATACCAGCAAAGGTGTTGAGCCCCCTGGGGGGCCACCCTTTCTTCTTCTTCCTGTTTCAGGTACAGGGAACTGGAAGCCGTTCGAGAGTAGGACGGGGTAGTCATTTGCATGAGGGTAGTCATGTAAGATGTGTATGTATGATAGGTGTAGTAAGACCGAAAATGTATCGGCGTTAGTTGGTAAATACTCGGTACAGTTGTAATGTATGTGTATAATGATTGTTGGACATGGAACGGGATTAATGTATAGTTGCTCAGGAGTTTAGCCCATCAGACCGGTACGATGTATGTATGTTAGCCTTGTTAGCCACGTGGGTGGCTAACGGCGTATAACACCAACGGGTTAAGTGATGTTATGAGTTGAGATTCCGCTGCAATGTGTTGTTTAGTGTGTTGTTGTGGTTGGGGTGTTACAAAAAGTGGTATCAGAGCGAAGTATCGCTCTGATGACTGAATTACCGAGCTTAGGAAGTACCGAGTCAAGAGTTTAGTATTTTGGGTTAAGGGTTGACTGATAGCGTGAGAAATACGCTAGTTAGGAGTACTAGTGAATACTGGAAACCTACAATATCCATCCCGCCCTCCACAAACCCTATTTTATAACTCGGGAATACCCGATCTGGCTATTATTAAATGTCCTTATAAGTACGGAGAACCTGTCACACGGTAGATCCCGAAAGGTGTGAATCCCGAAGACGGTCTCCATTGTAACAATGTCTGCCGCATGAGGTAGCGAAAGGTGAAGAATCTTGTGCATAAGAGAATAGAATTTCCGGCAACTTTGGTCGACATGCTGAGCAGTCGAGGACAACTAACTTACAACGCACCAATCGTGCAACAGTCGAGAAGCGAAGTAATGAAACCCGGGACGAGTGTCTACAGGACTACAATATTAACTAGCACACCAACGGTATACCAACCGATTAAGGAACTACAACGTAGTACGAAGAGGATACAACGCTATGTAAAAGGGGGTCTCCCAGTATGGGAATTGCCCTAGTTAATGATTAACATGTGTAAACAGTGAGAAGTACCCAGAAGATTTATAGTCAACACTGTAAGATGAAAGTAAGGACCGACAAGGCCACTAATGTCAGAGGGAGCGGAAGCAATACCGCAACCGATGTGTGTTGAACCGATAACCAGATTGCATGGCGCACTTGCCATGGCAAGTGCTGCTATAACAAGGCTGTACAGAAAATTTTAAACAACTACCGGTACTTAGTAAAGTACCATGAAGTTAAGTGAGATCATCATAACTGTGGAAGGGCTTAGCAGCCTAACCTCTGCAATTGGAAATACACCAGTCAGCAGGAAGCTAGACTTGGTTAAGGCAAGAAAACGTTGTGAAACCAAGAGAATTTTTCTTTCAACTTAAATTCATTTTCAAAACGTTTTTCAAAACCAAATTTTCTTTCAAACCCACTTTATTTCAATTCTTCTTTTAAACCAAACCAAAGGACCTACACTGGCCTCAGTGCCACATGGTAGGTAAGTTTTACCCAGTTACTTTTAAATAACCGGATGGAAACCGGTAAACCCAAGGGTAGCAACCCAAGGAATTGATTGAGTTCATAAGAATACAACAGTGGATAAACTTTCCCTTGATTTAGTTCGGGAAGCACGGAATGCATATTATCACAGGATAATATAAGGGAGTTGACAGCAAAATGCTTCACCTAGGCGTGTGACGGACACTACGAGTGTACCAACTGTAGTATGGGACGACCGCACTCCGATAGGAGCTTGTGGGCCTGACCGACCTACTTATGGGTTAGTCGGGTAAGTAGCAATGTATCAGTAGGGTACCCCACGTATGTACACGAGAGGAGTCTGGAACACGGGAAGTAGTTGACTCCATACTACGGTCCGAAGTAAAAGTCAGACAAGAGTAATAAACCACTACCGAATGGTTGAAGTAAAGGAACCCAGTAAAGTCAACGAGACTAAAAGAATCAGTAAATTCATTTTAAGGGAATGTTTAAAGGTGAACAAGTGCGAAGTGCACTGGTTAGTAAGTAAAGGCGTGAAGTATGTCTTAAGAATCCGGATGGATGAATGAAATAGCTGGAATAAGTACCCAGCCTAAATATGGCGAGACAGATGCCTACTATGAACACGTCAATGTGCAACGATCGGGACGAGACTCCCGGAATGATCACTTAAACTAACAGGAGATATCGAACTCACTGAAGAGGATATCTAACCCGGCCAAGAACGCAAGGCGAGGTAGTTAATCAAACGTACTCATAAGTACCAGCCAGATGTAATGGCATAACCTAGTAACACCCAGGAACTATCCTTAAAAAGGGTGTTTGGATCAACAGTGGTTGAATGAGATAACATGATAGAAACCCAAGGGTTGAAACTAACACCCAGTTCAAGCGTAAGACGTCAGGAGGAAGTCTGACATCCTTGGAGGGGCATCCCATGAAAGGAATAACGACCTTGTCATGGAGCTCAATACAACCTATAAACCATGTAATGTTGTACAGAGAAATAAGTGAGTGTGAACAACCTATAATGAGCAGAGCTCGAGGCAATAGGGCTTATAAGCCACAGGTAAAATGTGTTAAGTAAATTCTATTGATTACGGAAGTTTATGATATATGAGTAAATAAAGCGGATAACGAACCACTGCTTTAAGAGTGGGGATACCTCTTGACATTGTGAGACCGCAATAGCGGTAGTTATGTGAATTAAGTTCAGGGAATGTGTTAAGAGTTGACCATGTTGTTACTATGAAAAGAGTGAACGAGTGATAAGCCTAATGGCAACCACCATAGGTGGGTGATGCTAAATGTGTAATGAACAACGCCCAAGGAGCATAAAGACTCGAAGAATAGAGTATTCAGCAGTCAGCCAAATAAGCGGCAAAACACAGTGTAATGGCGGAAGCTAATATAATAGTGGCTGTGGTGTAAGTCAATGTTATACAATGAGTGAAAGCACGGACCGCAGTAAGCGACCGTTGCATAAGTATTGTTAGATAATAATATGACAGATAAGACCAGTTATGAGTGAAACTCAATGGATATACAAGTAAGTGATGATAAACAGACTGGGCAGTAAGCCAGTGGTCGGTACTATGTAATAAGGAACACGGTATGAATTCCTATTGCAATCGCATAAGAGACTTACTGTCAAGAGTTTACGCCTCTGCACTCTGTATGACTGAGTGTTTTGGTATTGCACTTCCGCGGTAATGATCGAGTGAGATAGCTAGGAAGTTTGGGAAATGTTAAATGTGATAGAAGAACAAGACTTATGGTGTGATGAGACCGATGCATAAGAGAAGCACGGTCCTACCAATCAAAGGATACTTGATTGGCATAAGTGACTACAGTAACACAATTATTAAATATCGGTATGGAATATACCTCAAGTGTTGGAAATAACCGAGAGAGTACTACACACTAGGTAGTTACTCAAACTCAACCGACTGTAATTCGGAAGAAGTCAAGTAAATCATTGTGGAATACAGCAAATTATCATGGAAGTGGATAGTAAGTTTTGAAACTCACCGAATTCACTCACGGTAAGAAATACCACGCGTCGGTTGAGAACCCGTTATTACCAAGATGAAGGTGATAATCGGAAATGTACAGTACAGTAAAAATAACGTATGGGGCAACTAAGCTCTAATGTTGACAAGAGTCGCGCAGTAGAAACTAGTGAGCCAGCGATTCAAGTGTTACATGTGCGTCGTAAGTGTGAGTGAATGGCTAATTATTAATGCCTAGAAGTTTCACAGGCCAGAATCGAAACTGGTTATGAATTAAATAAGCTCTAAGGAGAATTCTGGGTTAGGGACTAAACCGCCGATATGGCTACGATCCTCAAACCAGAACACATTGTATAATAAACCGCGTGGAGATAAAACACTCCACGACGGTAGAACGTTTAAACCAGTGATTAAGTGATTGATTACGTGGGCGTAATCCCTTTTAAGGGGGGTAGAGCGCAAAACCGTTTAGTGTATTTTACCATACAAGTGTACGTGAACTATGGCGTGCATAGCACAAAATGATTTGTTTTGATGATTGGTGCGTGTCTTACATAAACATACGCATTCATTCATGGTTTAATTGTGGTAATTGCGCACAGAGGATGCGAATACTATTGTAATAAGTGTGTTATTTTGTTAATAGATGTGTGTGAAAGTACAGGTATAAGGGAGTAAAGAGACTCCCGGGGAAATAAAACCCCGACTATGTATGTTCATATAATACTAAATGTAAAATCGTGTATTGTATTTTGATAAAGTATATATATACAAGTATTGTGATTTATGAAGAGGTATGAAACCGATATAGAACCTAGTAGGAATTAAATTCCCTAGGTAACTTGGACTAAGTTGAAATTGGGTGATGATTGATAGACAGAGTTCTATCCCTTGGGGATGTAATGATTATGACTAGATGGATTAAAAGATAGAAAATGGTATATGTTTGAATTAGCCGTTGTTTGAAATTGAAGTGGGAGGTGAAACTTGATTATCATGAGATCAAGGGAAGCCGAACACAAATTGGGGTGGAAAGATAGTTCAACACTGATGCTGATCACATCAGGGTCGGATGATTCTTGAAACTCCCTATAAGTGGTCATAAATAATCACATCAAGAATAAGATGCAGTTAGCAATAATTGGACTTGGAGTGTATTGAGTTTTCAAAAGAATTTTAAATTGGGTTTCAAATTTCCAATTGGTATTTTCAAGACTTCAATAAATATCTTTAGGATTCTTAAATGGTATTTTCAAAAGAAGGACTACTTTTAATTGACCTTGTAAAGGATTTTCAATTAGTGCTTTCCAATAAAGGATTTCATCCTACTTAACCTCATATAGAGTATTTTCCTATTACTTGCTCACGAGCTGAGGACGTACGAGCCTTTGTCTTCGGACCGGTGACATGAGAAGTATATTTTAAAGATGTATGCAATTGTTTTGATCTCCCAAAGGAACGGGGACCAGAAGGTGTCCATCGCGACCGGGTTCTGCAGGATCACAGTGTATATGTACTCAACATGGGTCTCGAACCCATGAAGAGATGGAAAAGGAATTTCTGGTTGATATACATGCTATGACATGTTGTGTGGTATGTGTAATAATTATTATTTTGACCTTGAGTCCTAATGTGATTGAATTCCGAAAGTGTTGTGTTACCTAGACCATGTGTCTAAAGGTTGTTATGTTATCAAGACCTAAGTGTCTAAATGTTGTTATGCTACCCAGACCTAAGAGCCTAAGGGTTGTTATGTAAGTACAATGTTGATAAGGTACCCGGACCATTGAGTTCGAGGTTACTCTGTAAGTATGTTATATATGTATGGATGTGAATGTGTTACCCGGACCGTTAAGTCCGAGGTTGTGATGTAAGGTATGTTGGTTATGGAAGTTTATGTTGCAAGTAATCCCTGTGTTCTAATTCAAATAACGCTAGAGAAGTGTGAACTTCGAGGACGAAGTTCTTTTAAGGGGGGTAGATTGAAATACCCCAAACCTTAATATGTTAAGTAATTATGTAATTATGATTTTCTAAGGCTAATTAAGTCCTTAAGATTATTGGTGAGGAGATAAAAACCAAAAAGTAAAAGAAAATGCATAAAAGTCACAAACCGTGAAAACGCGTATTTAATTATTTAAGGAGGTATATAACCTTTACTAGGGTTATAAATATATTTTTATACCCTAGTTACACACTAAGAACATGTGGGAAAAAGTCCGGGAGAAAACGGATCCAAATAACGCGTTAAAACGCTAACGGAGTCCTAAAACGCGTTTTTCGAGAAAACCCAAAAACGTGATTTTAAACAGATAAATGACCCCGTAAAAATTATAGTTGATTCTATAACTATAATTAAACATTAATGGGAGTTTAATAACCATTAAAATTAAAGAAACGAGAAAATTCCGGAAAACGGGCCCGGTTAGAGAATAGTGCTAAACCGGGTAAATTAACGAGCGTTTTCTGTAAAAAGACGAAAAACGCTCCAGTGTGTATATATTAGTGGGCCGTTTTATTAATATAGATAACCCCTCACACATGACTAGTTAACTAATTAAATAAGTCAAAAAGTGAAAAAGTGAAAAAGTAAACATATACCCCCACCCACACTCTCTCTCCTCTCATTTTTCTTTCTTCCTCTCGTACTGCCCTTTCTTCTTCCTCAGCCGATTTCTTTTCCTCCCTCTCTGCTGAAGCGATTTTGAACTCCTCCATGGCAGTCCATCTTCCCAAGCTTGCCCAAGCTACACCGAAGCTCCAAATCAAAAACAAATTGCATATTCTTGCTCCCCTCATCAAGAGCTTCATTCCTATCTTTTCAAAATCTCCATTGGTGAAAGTTCATCTCCATGGGTTTTTCCCAATCGAAGAGAAAATGGCATTGTTGTGGAGCTTGGAGTTCCCTCTTTCTTCTAAGGTAAAAATTTCCAAAGAAAAATTCATTTTACCTCACCTTCCTCTCTTGGCCGATTTTTGCCCTTCGTAACACCTTGTGTTCTTCTTGGTTTTGAGCTTCAATTCAACTCTTCAATGGTGGTGGAGTTTCCCCCTTTGATTCAAGGGTGAAAGCCCCTCTTAAAAAGCTACAAAGGTAAACCCTAACTTGGTGTTTTAAGCCCTTGAGTTGATTTAGAGTTTCCTAAGGGTTTAGAGAATTAATTGAATACATTTTTGTGTTCCTTGGATGTTGGGATGGAGTTTAGCAACTCCATTCCCACTTGACCGAAATTGGAGGAGAGGAGGAGCAAGAGGAGAACTAAAAGAGAACTTGTGAAATTAAGGTAAGAAATCTACCTTAAGGCTTGTTTTATATTGCTTTAGGTTTTGGGATGGGTAATTAAATTAATGAACCCAAATTATGAGTTGGAATCGATGTGGGGGAGTGTGTAAAGTTGATTTATGTAACACCCCATAGAAATCCATTCGTGGTTATCGCAAAACTGAACACTTAAACGAATATATCGCAGCGGAAATAATACACACCTGGACCTTGCCACGGTCTGATCGTTAGAATATACCGGCCTTAACATTTACAATACTTATCCAAAATACTTGTCCAACTCAAAACGTCACCAACCACAATACCACAACCAACCGAGTACAAGTATCTTAAACATATTCTCAATCTTACATCGGTTTAAATATAAACAGTCGGGTGCACAGGCGCAACCCGAACTCAAAATAAACATCCCACCCTAAGTCTAACCGCTCCTACTCTCGTAGTGCGTCCTCATGGGTCTCTTACCTGCAAGTGTAAAAATAGCCCCCGAGGGGGTCAGCACGAATGCTGGTACACCCTCTCATGGCCCCCAAGCTAACGGGGCTACGACGACTAATTGTCGATAGCATGGAAATTGATTACATACACAAGCATAATATGAAGTGCAATAACAATAACCACAGATGAACATATATAGTTCTCAAACAATGAACGACTCAAGCGTTCCCTTATCAAGTGGGTTAGTAACCCCCTCCTTAGTCCTCATTTCCTTAATCTCAGTTCCTTACCTTACCTTAATCTTAATCTTAATCTCAGTATACAAACCTTTCCTGGAAGGGATTGGTTGTAGCTTAATTCGAACCTGGGATTTAGGTGATCCCACCGCACCATCTTAATGCCACCTACTCTGGACAAGAGTCCAGCGTAGCTGAGCCGGCAACCGGCCCTAGGCTACAAGTCCGAAGACAAGTCCTTAAGCGGAGGGCGGATCTGATTCAGATACCGTCCCCCTTTTTCCTTAGCATGCATGACCGGAGATCGGTCCCGGGTTTCCTCACTCAAGTTCCAGTTAGTAGAAATCTTAATCTTCATGTGCTAGCTAAGCCTTAACGGGCATTAACCAACAACCACCAAACTTAGCTCTTATTCTTAACTCAGTAAGTACTAAAATTGGTTAGTAACAATCTCAAGTCTCGCGGGTTAGTGTAAAGATAACACAAACACAACGAGAACAAATATAACCGGTTGCATGCTTTATCTTGTTTTAGTCAAAGCACTTAAACAGATAGCACACAAGCCGAGGGACACCTCGTTAGCAAGCAGGTCACAAGAAAGATTGTACCGTTCACCATCGACGATCGTTTGGTTTATCTCCTTCCAAGTCCCAATTCACAAAGCCTAGAACATTGATTCAGTTTTAGGTTATTATTCAATCCAACTCAATAGAATTACTTAACCTTCCTAGACATCAACTTTTACCCCTTTGTTTTTCAATAAGCCTTATGGTTTTTAACTTGACTCCTAAGTGCATCATTTCCTCATTATTTATTACACTTACTCTCCCACTTAATGACCATTACACCCACCAAACATGTCCTTAATAATCTTATAACATCCGTACTTAATTATCCCCATCATTTCCTAACCTTAAACAAGGTTTTTGGTCCATACAGTGGCCTGTCCGAACTTGTGTCCGGACTTCCCAAGTTCGGACACAAGTCGAGACTCAAAACTGAAAACAGACGCATGTCCGAACATGTGTCCGGACTTCGGAAGTTCGGACATGGGTCGAGGAAAACTCAAAGTAGAAACAGGTACGTCCTAACTTGTGTCCGGACTTCCCAAGGTCGGACACAAGTCGAGACTCTAAAAATTTTCACGCAACAGGGCCTGTCCGAACGTCCATGTCCGGACGGATGTTCGGACAAGGCAAAACACTCATTTTCTAAGCCTTCAAACACTTAACCAATTTTCACCAAACTTCTCCTAAACCTCCAAAATGTCTTCTAACTTCATTTGGCACATTTACACCCTCATACAACATCCCACAAAACTCATTTTCTATCTCCTTAAACACTTACTCACTTCATAACGAAATTCCTACACTTATGATATTTCCTCCTTGGTTTTTCTAAGTGGTGTTTCATACCTATGACAGCCACTATGCCAATAATGTTCCCTCACTACTACAACATCATCTCCCAAGCATCTTTTCTTGCACTTTCCAAGGTTTCCCTTAAATTCTAAACCCTAGTTTCTCCCTAAACCACCTAAAAGTTTTATGCTCTTTTACTTCAAACTTACTAAAGTTTTCTAGCTTCTTTCATCAACATTTACCTAAGTCCTAAATACCCAAGTACATACTTTTTGATTCCTAAATCCTTCATGGTGATACCTAGGTCATTATAAGTCATTAAAACACCTTAATCTCACCCTTTTTCATCAAGACAACCTCTAGAACTTCCTAGTGCTTCCTTAGTCATTAAATTCCCTTGGAACATCTCAAACACTTAAGTTCTCATTTAAATTTTGCCATGGGTTCTCTAGTATATAATACATCCTAACACTTGGTTTTCCTCCATCAAACAGCCAATACCACACAAATTCCCATCACAACACCTTAACACACAATTTACACTAAAACTTCACCACATCATCATATAGTGCTTAAACTTAAAATGCTTGGCACTTAGGCCCTTAAATGACAATAATCTTAACCACTGAATTTCCACATATATTGCCTTCAACCTGCGAATACACACAACAAGGCTCCCATTGAAATAAAATGCTTCTTGTAATTCACCTTGATGTTCTTAAACTATCTCTTTTTCCTCATTTGCTCCTTAGTCACAAGTTCACAAATATGCTCATTGTTTCTCCTAGGTTTTATATAACCCTTTTTCTAATGTAAACTCTACACTAAACTCATCACATATCTAAATCCCATTCCCTTAAACAATAAAACACCTTAAGGTAAGTAATTTACCTTGTTTTTTTACAAGCTTAAAAAGCTTTCTTCCTTAGGTTTTTCTTTGTTCAATCTCGGTCACCAATGTGTATCTCCTTGCCAATGTTCTAACCAATATCCAATGACTCCAATGAGTACTAGATAACACATTAACCCTAAGGAACAAACCCTAGGTTAAAAATATGCTTTAAGGTATTAAGGTGATTGTTTTACCTTGGTTTCTCAAGACAAGCTTGGATATGAAGCAAGAAGGACCTCCTCAATCCTTTGAAGAGTAGAAAACAAGCTAGAACAAGGCATAAACATGGAGTCCCATGAGTGTAAATTTTCGGACAAGGAAGAAAATGGTGGGAACCTAGATTTTCTTACACTTTCTTTACCTTAAGAGAATGGAGAAGCCAATGGAGTCTCCAAACTTGAATTTCCTCCTCTAATGGTGGTTTGACTTGGCACCAAAATGAAGCTCTTGAAGTTTTGAAAAGATAGAAAGAGAGAGCTTGAGCTAACTAAGAAGAATATGTAATTTGTTTTGGTTTTGGAGCTAAAATGAGTGAGATGTGGGCAAAGCTAGATGGAGCTAGCATGGATTTGTTCTTCACGTTAATGGAGAAGGGAGAGAGAGAGCAAGAAATCATGGGAAGATAAGAGAGAATGAATAGGTGAGGAGAGAGGTGAGTTAAATGAGATATTTAAGTTAAAAGGGTGAATAGTACTTTTGCTTTATAACTCTTATTTGCTTTCTTATTTGTTTAATGACTCATGAAGGTGGTGACTCACCTCATAAGAAACCGGCCCCCTTTTAATAATGAGGGTACTTAAGTCTTTGTTGACCAAATGTCTCACTTATATAGACTTATGTTATAAACTAGCTTAATTAATTCACTATTCACAAAACAAGGCACATTGTTGTGAAATTTTTGATTTCCCATTGATATAGACTTCCAAATGTGATACTATATAGTACACATGTTAATTAAAGAGTAATGATGGGCATTTAGCCATTCAAAACTCATTTACAAGACAATTTTTCAAAAACGTGCTTTAAGACTCCTTAAAGCACATTTTGTGTTTTAACTTGTTTTCAAGCTTGGTTTTCTTTGGTAATTGATTTAAAATGACCATTAGGATATTACTAAGGTCCTAGAACAATATTTGGGTACTCACCCAAGTCTCTCCAAGCTTAGAGCACGTTTTTGCTAAAACTGCTCTTTTGGTGTTTCCTTATATTTTCTTTGATTAGAAATGTTTCTAAGGCATTATTTAGCCTCCTTATATCTTAGTTTATCATTTAAACACCATATCTAAGTTTGGGGTATTTCAATCTACCCCCCTTAAAAGAACTTTGTCCTCAAAGTTCACATATATGCTTAATCATTCCCGGTACTCAATTCCCTTAATCTTAACACCACATCTTATATTCACATTCACACATCTCAAGACTCAAAGGTCAATCTCAAATACAATACATAAGTATTATACATAACTCAAACTTACACCGAAGTGTAGCAACTTACACAAATTCACATCTTAAACAACCAAACAAACGACAAACATGATCGTTTCCTAACTCAAAAGCGAGGAAGCTCTACCCCCCTTAAAAAGGGGTACGCCCCGTACCCTATACAGACGATCTAGTCAGTAAACAAAGAAGGGTACTTCGCCCTCATCTTATCCTCTAACTCCCACGTGGCCTCTTCGACATCCTGGTTAGAACAGAGAACCTTCACCAGTCGCACTGACTTGTGGCGAGTGTCCCTAGTCTTACTGTCCAAGATTCTCTGAGGAGTCTCCACGGATCTCATATTCGGTTCTAAAGTCAACCTCTCAGGTTCTAACACATGGGAGGGGTGGTGCATGTATTTCTTTAGCTGTGAAACATGAAAAACATCATGCACTTTACCCAGCTCAGCAGGTAAATTCAACCTGTAAGCAACTGGGCCCACCCGCTCCGTAATCTCATAAGGACCAACAAATTTCGGGCTTAATTTGCCCTTCTGCCCAAACCTGAATACACCCTTCATCGGTGAAACTCGTAGAAATACCTGGTCGCCCACTGTGAACTCCAGGTCCCGTCGTCGAACATCAACATATGACTTCTGCCTATCTTGAGCAGCTTTCATGTTCTCCCTGATTTGCTGAACTTCAGCCTTAACTTGTTCTAAGTACTCTGGTCCTATAATGACCGTCTCACTCGACTCATCCTAGCAGAGCGGTGTACGACATGGTCTACTGTACAACGCTTGAAAAGGTGCCATCTTGATCGAAGCGTGATAGCTGTTGTTGTATGAAAACTCGATTAGATGTAGTCTATCAATCCAACTGCCCTGGAAGTCTAAGGCACATGCTCTCAGCATGTCCTCGAGTGTCTGAATAGTACGCTCAGTCTGACCATCTGTCTGAGGATGGAACGCGGTACTCAGCTTGAGTTCTGTACCCAACGCTTCTCTAGTAGCTCTCTAGTACCTCGAAAGGAATCTGGTATCTCTATCTGACACTATGGTCTTTGGTATGCCGTGATGTCTCATGATTTCTTTCTCAAATAACTCAGCTAATTTGGTCACCTTCCAAGTATCCTTCATCGGTATGAATCGGGCTACTTTGGTAAGGCGATCCACCACCACCCATATCATGTTGAGACCTCCCCTAGCAGGTGGAAGTCCAACTACGAAGTCCATGGAGATATCATGGAACTTCCACTCCGGAATTGGCATCGACTGTACCATTCCGCCCGGTCGTCGGTGCTCGAATTTCACCTTCTGGCATGTGAGACACCTCAAGACAAACTCGGTAACATCTGTCTTCATCCCCGACCACCAGAAGTATCTCTTCATGTCTTTATACATTTTAGAGGCTACCGGATGGATGGAAACTGAAGAACAGTGTGATTCTCAAAGTATACGGTCTTTCAGATCCGTGTTGCCTCGTGGTATGCATAACCGGCCCTTAAGTCTGATCAGATCATCATCATGAAGTCTGAAGTCGTATTTCTGACTCTCAAAGGTACCATCTGTCAGCTTCTGTCTGACCTCTCTCATGTACTCATCTGTCCTCTGAGCCTCTCGCACCTCATCAACTAAGCTGGAGAAAGAAACAAGCGAATGGAGTGAGTGTGCTCGACGGCTCAGGGCATCTGCTACAACATTGGCCTTCCTCTCTTTGTATTGGAGGTCAATGTCATAGTCTTTCAGAAACTCTAACCATCTCCTCTACCGGAGATTTAACTCCTTCTGAGTGAATATGTATCTCAAACTCTTGTGATCGGTGTAGATCGTGACACTAACCCCATATAAGTAGTGGCGTCATATCTTCAAAGCGAAGACTACAAATCATGTGTGGGGTAGTTCTCCTCATGTTTCTTCAACTGGCGTGAGGCATATGCCACCACCTTGCCATGTTGCATGAGCACGCAACCCAGCCCTCTGCCGAATGCATCACAATAAACCTCAAAGCCCTCTGTACCGTCTGGAATGGTCAGAACCGGTGCAGTGGTCAGTGAGTCCTTCAAGCGCTGAAATGATCTCTCACAGTCAACTGTCCACAAGAATGGTGCATCCTTCTTCATCAGACTGGTCATCGGTTTCGCGACCTTGCTGAAATCTCTAACAAACCTCCTGTAGTAACCTGCCAGACCGAGAAAGCTCCGGATGTCGGTAACAGTCTTCGGCCTTGGCCAAGTACGTACGGCATCAATCTTTGCTGGATCCACTGCGATCCCAACATCTGAGATGACATGACCTAGGAAAGAGACCTGGTCAAGCCAAAACTCACACTTGGAGAACTTAGCATATAGCTGGTTCTCCCTCAATATTTCCAATACCCTCCTCAGATGTTCCTCATGCTCAACCTTAGACTTTGAATATATCAAAATGTCATCAATAAACACCACAACCGACTTGTCCAGCTGCTCCCGGAACAAGCGGTTCATCAGATCCATAAACTTCGCCGGTGCGTTCGACAAACCGAACGGCATCACTGTAAACTCATAGTGGCCGTATCGTGTCCGGAATGCCGTCTTCTCAATGTCTCCCTCCTTAATGGCTATCTGATGATACCCCGATCTGAGATCAATCTTGGAGAACACAGATGCTCCCTTCAACTGATCGAACAAATCGTCAATGCGGGGTAGTGGGTACTTATTCTTCACTGTCACTGCATTCAGCTCTCTATAGTCGATGCAGAGGCGGAGACTACCATCCTTCTTCTTCACGAAGAGGACTGGCGGTCCCCATGGTGACACACTTGGTCTAATGAATCCCTTATCCAACAAATCTTTCAATTGTTCGTTTAACTCAGTCATTTCTGCCGGAGCCATACGGTATGGTGCCTTGGCTATCGGTCCGGTACCAGGTAGAAGCTCGATGGTGAACTCTACCTCCCGAGTGGGTGGCATGCCGGGCAGTTCCCATGGAAATAAGTCGGGGAACTCCGACACTACCGGTAAGTCGGGGTCGAACTCAGGGTCTCTCTCTATGTCCTGTACATAGCAGAGGTATACTTCTTCCTTTCTCCTCAATTCTTTATACATTGCCATGGCGGTGATGATCTTAGTCGAAGGCTCTCTGGGCCTCTGGCGGTATGATATTGTTACCCCAGATGGACTCCTGAGCAGCAATCTATGCTCGGCGCAGAGGATACGTCCTTTGTGCCGCTCCAACCAGTTCATCCCGAAGATAACATCAAATCCTAGCTTACTGAACTCAATGAAACTGACTGGAAAGTCTTCTCCCTTAATTCTGACAGTGGCTCCTCGGTAGTAACGAGTGCAACGAACCTTCTCCTTAGACGGGAGCGTAACCGTGAAGTCGGGTAGCTCATCAGCGTCTAGCCCCAACCTGCTCGCGAATGATGCCGAGACAAAGGTATGCGAGGCCCCTGAGTCGAAGAGAACTGATGCCTCAATCCCATTAATCGGAAAGGTGCCGGTGAGGATAGTACCACTAGCGTCGGCCCGTGCCTCTGTAAGTATGCTTAACGCACCTTCCGTACCGAGTCCATAACCTAATTGTGTTCACAAGCTTCATGAGTATTGATGGTATAACAAGAGTCGTAACAATTTATATGAACAACATTGTTATTTTATTTATAACCATCCTTTTACAACATGAGTTTTAATCTTACATCTCATTCCTCATCTCATTCTAACATTACATGGCTAATATTGTCTAAAGGTTAGGTTTAATCTTCCTGGTCTCATATGTGTCGCATTGATTACTGCTGATGGTGCTGTATTCAGCTTGATTCTCTTAATCCCATGGTATAACATCCTTGATTCTCCACCCAAAACTAATACATCACCTGACTTAAGTACTAACTTATCTGCACGGTCCGCACGCTTCTGCTCGCCGTATAAAAACTCCGCATCATCCCCAATGGACCAAGACACTACGGGTATCCCTCTTTCGAGAGACTCCGTTGTCTTGTCCTTATCCTGGTGTAGTCCCAGTCTCCCATCTTTTTCATAGAAGTTTACAATGCAAATGTCAGCCTGGATGTCTGGAATCGGTTCAGCTTCCAACTGCTGAGCGATTTCCACGACTTGTGTAATAACTGGATGGAACTCTTCGGGTATTCCCGGTGGTGAGACTCCATCTTGCTCCCTCATGGTTTGGTAATTCTTGGCATAAGGATTCCAATCCTTGCCCAAGCTCATCATTTTTAATCTCATCCTTGCTCCCCCTGGGTACTCCGGTGTGTAAAAACCTCCTGGTCCCATTCCTAGTTGATTGCATCTTCTAATGATGGCTATTTGTGCTTCGGGTGTCAGGTATCCCCTTAATAAAATCATACCTGGGCGGATAACCTGACATTGTTCGGTTAGAAAGTCTATGGTTTCGATGTCGGTGCACTCCGGGTTAGGTGTAGATGGTATTGGGTAGCAGATGTTGAATCTCCCTAAAGTGGTAGTAGGTTACATCTTACTTAAGTTATAATCTCATCTTATTCTTACTTAGCTCATTTATTCACCAAACATGCATGATAATGCGGTAAGCAGGTAGTTTTATCACTAAATGGTTATAGTGGTACCAGGCCTCGATGAGGGTTCAGGCTCATCGTCCCGGTCCACCATGTGTAAAGTGGGTCCCGACTTCTGGGTCACCCATGGGTTCTTGTCCGCCGGCTGCTGCACCTTCCTCTGACCGTCAGATCCAGCTCCCTGATCGGTCTTGCCCTTGCCCCTGGTATCGGGCCTATAGGCTCTGCTAGCAGGGTTCCGGTAACACTCATATGCCCGATGTCCATAAACTCCACAAAAGTTGCACTCCACCTTATTCCCTTTACAATCGAGCCCGGGGTGGTCCTTGTGACACCACCTACAAATGAAGCGTCGCTGGTAGCCACCACCGGCTCCCTTCTCAGTCTCAGATCCTGATGATTCATAATGTCAATTCTCATATCTCAAATGGTTACTAATTTGTTTCTTAACTCATTTAATATCAATTCCTTACCCTTTGGCGCCCTAGAGCGCAGGGGTGTAGCTGCATAAGCATACGTCAACTTCAATGGCTCTTCCGGAGCCTTCTCCTTTTCCTCCTTCCCCTTTGGGCTCTGATTTTTCTGGGCCTGAGGCTGGTACTTCTGTTTCTTGTACCCTCCTTCCCCTTGACCTTCTGAGCTCTTACAAGCACTCTTCCTCTTAGCATTCTCCTCGTCCCTCAGCTGGACGGTTATCTCAACCTTAGCAGCGGCATGATAGCACTCCTGCTTTTCCATAGTATTAGTCACTCTTATTTCTCATAATCTAAATCTTACTCATTACTTACTCAAATCTCAATTATTCTTATTACCTGCAAGGTAGTATAACTCGTCAGCCCCATGCCGTAGCGGAGTCGATGGCTAAGCCCGTCATAGAAGCGGTCCACCAGGATCTGGTCAGAATATCCAAGACCTGGCAGAAGACGGAGCAAGGCAGTGAACTCTGAGTAATACTCGTCCACTGTCTACTTGTCTGTCTGCTTAAGCGCATCCAACTGCAAGCGCTTCTTCGTCTGGACATGGGCGGGGTAGTACTTTGCTCGTAGCAAGGCGGTGTACTGCTCCCAGCCAAACTCTGGATTGGCCACATGCTCGGCCCTCACCAGCTTCCACCAATCGCCTGCCGCCCCCTTCAGATAGAAAGCAGCTAAGCGCACCTTGATCCCAGAAGGGACATCAAGGGTCTCGAAGGCGGTCTCCAGCTCGAAGATGTACGCCTCAAGCTTGGCGGGATCGGTCTCCCCCTTAAAGTGCGCGGGTCGAAGATCTGCAAGACTCTTCATCCAGTTTGGTTCCCTTGGTTGTGGCGGTGGAGGTGGTGCACCCACACCAGGCTGATAGCCCATATGCCCTAATGCGGCAGCTACGATCTCTGCGATCGTCTGCCCTCCCGGTATACCGGAAGCATCATCACCCTGGCCGCGACCTCGGCTTCCCCTAGGACGTCCTGCCATCTGAACAAGCATAACTCACATTAGATTCGTATTCACCACTATTTCGGTTAGTGAATTATAACGTCTATAGATGGTAAAGACGATCCACACTTATTAGTGGTCATCTGACTCTACTCACTCTAACTTCTCACACCCTTAACCCAACACTTATTCCTTAACTTATATCCTAACTCGGTGGTTACTCATGTCCGGTATTTCTTGATCAGAGCGTAACTACGCTCTGATACCACTTTTTTGTAACACCCCATCCAAAGCCATTCGTGGTTATCGCAAAACTGAACACTTAAACGAATATATCACAGCGGAAATAATACACACCTGGACCTTGCCACGGTCTGATCGTTAGAATATACCGGCCTTAACATTTACAATACTTATCCAAAATACTTGTCCAACTCAAAACGTCACCAACCACAATACCACAACCAACCGAGTACAAGTATCTTAAACATATTCTCAATCTTACATCGGTTTAAATATAAACAGTCAGGTGCACAGGCGCAACCCGAACTCAAAATAAACATCCCACCCTAAGTCTAACCGCTCCTACTCTCGTAGTGCGTCCTCATGGGTCTCTTACCTGCAAGTGTAAAAATAGCCCCCGAGGGGGTCAGCACGAATGCTGGTAACCCTCTCATGGTTTATAACCAAGACTTTGTTATTATTTTATTTCGTCACAATTTAAACTTAAGTTGGTTCAATCTTAATTCAGGACAGGAGGTCTTTGGATTAAAGTCAAGGGCGAGTGGGTGGTCCTTTTCGTTTTAGATTTTTGGTAAGGGATTATTATTGATATTTGGGTGAAATAAAATATCAATTAATTTTCTAATTAGCCTTTCACCCACTACCTAATCACGGTTCATTACGATCAGTCGCTCAGCCCTAGAGACGTTCTTCTCTATTCTCTCTTAGATTATTCTCGTTGATCTTCCTGCTGTGCTGCTGGTTGGAGATTCGAGTGCTGCAGGATCTTCGGTCGTTCCGCTGTCACCTTCGCATACAGGTTTGTACATCTTTTGGTAGCGTTGTTTTCCGTTTGGAGAACTCCTAAAATCCCTAATTCCCTTTTCTTCAAATCTGATTGTGAACCAGTAATCCTCCGACGTCTTCGTCGTTCTCTCATCTGCTGATGGATGCTGCTGTGTCACGTCTATCGTATTCAGGTGAGGGGTTCAATTCTGTCTGTTTCAGTTTGTGTGGTGTGGTCAGTTCTGATTGAGAGTGTATCTGCGTTGGGTTCAGAATTCAGTGGTTTTGGTTTGCGTGTACGGCTGCGTGTGAGGTCTACATTGGCTGGATTCTGCTGTTCGA
Source organism: Limonium bicolor (assembly GCA_023374045.1). Taxonomy (NCBI): domain Eukaryota; kingdom Viridiplantae; phylum Streptophyta; class Magnoliopsida; order Caryophyllales; family Plumbaginaceae; genus Limonium; species Limonium bicolor. The sequence continues at coordinate 172,245,690 of CM041781.1, forward strand.
ATTGAGGGTTTGGTCTCTGCTGTTAATTTGAGGTAGGTGGCTTATGGATTCGATTAGTGTGTTCGGCCTTGGGGAGTTTCGTTCCGGTTCTGAATTCTGATTGCCTGCTGACTCTGAATTTTGGTTGTGAATTGTCCTTTTGATGATGTTTTCATGCTTACAAACCCCCAAGGTTGTTTTCTGAAAACCTATATTGTTTTGACATTGTTTTGATGCCTCTGGTTGTGTAAAAATCGCCTCTGTTCTCTGCATTTTCGGCGTGTCCGAACTTCCGTCCGAGCTTTGAAGTTCGGACATGCCCTTCTGCGCTTAAACTTTCTGAAGTTTTCGCTGTGTCCGAACTTCTGTCCGAGCTTTGAAGTTCGGACACAGCCTTCTGCATTCTCTGATTTTGGCTTCGACTTGTGTCCGAACATTGGATGTCCGGACACAAGTTCGGACTCTCCACGTCCTGTTTTCCGAAGAACGTCCGAACTCCGAACTTGGATGTTCGGACACCTCTGACTCTCCATCTTTTTTAAGATTCGACTTGTGTCCGAACATTGAAGTCCGGACACAAGTTCGGACATCTGTCTGGTTTTGCCTTCTGAGTCTCGACTTGTGTCCGAACATTGATGTCCGGACACAAGTTCGGACAGGCTACTGTTTTGGCCATAACTTGCTCGTTTGAGCTCCGTTTTGACTTCTGTTTGCGGGGTTGGATTCCCCTTCTGATTTCCAAGCTATCTATGAGCTTTCTGGTGCCTTTGGTGCACATATGCTTATCTGTATTTAAGCTTCTGTTTTGGGACCTAGTTATCTCTGTGTCTGAGCCTTTGGATGGCTGGTTTCGCTGTCTCGTAGCGCGCTATGTAGGATCCTTCTGTTCACGGGTGATGTTCCCCGTTGTGTTCACGGGTGTTTACACCTGTTCTGTTTACGAGTGAGGTTTCCTCGTTCGTTCACGAGCTGGTTGCTCGTTCTGTCTGTATGCTGTGATTACTAGTGTCCCACTCTTTTTCTGCTTCTGTCAGCTTCTGCTCTGTTTCGTCCTTAATGATTGGACTTCTGTTTCTGATTTCTGATATATTTGTGGGCTCTTTGACTCCTTCTGGTTTGATAACATTCTGTAAATGTTTTGAGCATGCTGGTTGATGAAGTTGGTCATCTACTGGGCATAGTTGTGTGCTCATTCCCTACTTCTAACGCTTTGCAGATTGATTAGCGAGGATCGTCTCCCCTCAGCTTCTGGAGTTTTGTTGCTTTGTTTTGAGTTTCTCTGAGACTTTGTATTTGGACTTGAGCCTTTGGGCCTCTTTGTTAGTTTTCCCTTCGCTGATATTAGTTTGGTGGGTTCTGTAATGACTTTTGGGATGTTTTAACATCTCTTGTTTTATACTTTATTTAAGTATTCCGTTTGGGCCTTATTTGACTATCTGTTTAAGTTCGTTTATTAGAGCCTTGCGTTATTATGTAATAATACGCGGCGTGTAATACCCCTAACTCCTAGGCCAGTGTTTGGGGGTGTTACACATGGCCCCCAAGCTAACGGGGCTACGACGACTAATTGTCGATAGCATGGAAATTGATTACATACACAAGCATAATATGAAGTGCAATAACAATAACCACAGATGACTATATAGTTCTCAACAATGAACGACTCAAGCGTTCCCTTATCAAGTGGGTTAGTAACCCCCTCCTTAGTCCTCATTCCTTAATCTCAGTTCCTTACCTTACCTTAATCTTAATCTTAATCTCAGTATACAAACCTTTCCTGGAAGGGATTGGTTGTAGCTTAATTCGAACCTGGGATTTAGGTGATCCCACCGCACCATCTTAATGCCACCTACTCTGGATGGGAGTCCAGCGTAGCTGAGCCGGCAACCGGCCCTAGGCTACAAGTCCGAAGACAAGTCCTTACGGAGGGCGGATCTGATTCAGATACCGTCCCCCTTTTTCCTTAGCATGCATGACCGGAGATCGGTCCCGGGTTTCCTCACTCAAGTTCCAGTTAGTAGAAATCTTAATCTTCATGTGCTAGCTAAGCCTTAACGGGCATTAACCAACAACCACCAAACTTAGCTCTTATTCTTAACTCAGTAAGTACTAAACTTGGTTAGTAACAATCTCAAGTCTCGCGGGTAAGTGTAAAGATAACACAAACACAACGAGAACAAATATAACCGGTTGCATGCTTTATCTTGTTTTAGTCATAGCAATTAAACGGATAGCACACAAGCCGAGGGACACCTCGTTAGCAAGCAGGTCACAAGAAAGATTGTACCGTTCACCGTCGACGATCGTTTGGTTTATCTCCTTCCAAGTCCCAATTCACAAAGCCTAGAACATTGATTCAGTTTTAGGTTATTATTCAATCCAACTCAATAGAATTACTTAACCTTCCTAGACATCAACTTTTACCCCTTTGTTTTTCAATAAGCCTTATGGTTTTTAACTTGACTCCTAAGTGCATCATTTCCTCATTTATTATTACACTTACTCTCCCACTTAATGACCATTACACCCACCAAACATGTCCTTAATAATCTTATAACATCCGTACTTAATTATCCCCATCATTTCCTAACCTTAACAAGGTTTTTGGTCCATACAATGGCCTGTCCGAACTTGTGTCCGGACTTCCCAAGTTCGGACACAAGTCGAGACTCAAAACTGAAAACAGACGCATGTCTGAACATGTGTCCGGACTTCGGAAGTTCGGACATGGGTCGAGGAAAACTCAAAGTAGAAACAGGTACGTCCGAACTTGTGTCCGGACTTCCCAAGGTCGGACACAAGTCGAGACTCTGAAAATTTTCACGCAACAGGGCCTGTCCGAACGTCCATGTCCGGACGGATGTTCAGACAAGGCAAAACACTCATTTTCTAAGCCTTCAAACACTTAACCAATTTTCACCAAACTTCTCCTAAACCTCCATAATGTCTTCTAACTTCATTTGGCACATTTACACCCTCATACAACATCCCACAAAACTCATTTTTTATCTCCTTAAACACTTACTCACTTCATAACGAAATTCCTACACTTATGATATTTCCTCCTTGTTTTTTCTAAGTGGTGTTTCATACCTATGACAGCCACTATGCCAATAATGTTCCCTCACTACTACAACATCATCTCCCAAGCATCTTTTCTTGCACTTTCCAAGGTTTTCCTTAAATTCTAAACCTAGTTTCTCCCTAAACCACCTAAAAGTTTTATGCTCTTTTACTTCAAACTTACTAAAGTTTTCTAGCTTCTTTTATCAACATTTACCTAAGTCCTAAATACCCAAGTACATACTTTTTGATTCCTAAATCCTTCATGGTGATACCTAGGTCATTATAAGTCATTAAAACACCATAATCTCACCCTTTTTCATCAAGACAACCTCTAGAACTTCCTAGTGCTTCCTTAGTCATTAAATTCCCTTGGAACATCTCAAACACTTAAGTTCTCATTTAAATTTTGCCATGGGTTCTCTAGTATATAATACATTCTAACACTTGGTTTTCCTCCATCAAACAGCCAATACCACACAAATTCCCATCACAACACCTTAACACACAATTTACACTAAAACTTCACCACATCATCATATAGTGCTTAAACTTAAAATGCTTGGCACTTAGGCCCTTAAATGACAATAATCTTAACCACTGAATTTCCACATATATTGCCTTCAACCTGCGAATACACACAACAAGGCTCCCATTGAAATAAAATGCTTCTTGTAATTCACCTTGATGTTCTTAAACTATCTCTTTTTCCTCATTTGCTCCTTAGTCACAAGTTCACAAATATGCTCATTGTTTCTCCTAGGTTTTATATAACCCTTTTTCTAATGTAAACTCTACACTAAACTCATCACATATCTAAATCCCATTCCCTTAAACAATAAAACACCTTAAGGTAAGTAATTTACCTTGTTCTTTTACAAGCTTAAAAAGCTTTCTTCCTTAGGTTTTTCTTTGTTCAATCTCGGTCACCAATGTGTATCTCCTTGCCAATGTTCTAACCAATATCCAATGACTCCAATGAGTACTAGATAACACATTAACCCTAAGGAACAAACCCTAGGTTAAAAATATGCTTTAAGGTATTAAGGTGATTGTTTTACCTTGGTTTCTCAAGACAAGCTTGGATATGAAGCAAGAAGGACCTCCTCAATCCTTTGAAGAGTAGAAAACAAGCTAGAACAAGGCATAAACATGGAGTCCCATGAGTGTAAATTTTCGGACAAGGAAGAAAATGGTGGGAACCTAGATTTTCTTACACTTTCTTTACCTTAAGAGAATGGAGAAGCCAATGGAGTCTCCAAACTTGAATTTCCTCCTCTAATGGTGGTTTGACTTGGCACCAAAATGAAGCTCTTGAAGTTTTGAAAAGATAGAAAGAGAGAGCTTGAGCTAACTAAGAAGAATATGTAATTTGTTTTGGTTTTGGAGCTAAAATGAGTGAGATGTGGGCAAAGCTAGATGGAGCTAGCATGGAGTTGTTCTTCACGTTAATGGAGAAGGGAGAGAGAGCAAGAAATTGTGGGAAGATAAGAGAGAATGAAGAGGTGAGGAGAGAGGTGAGTTAAATGAGATATTTAAGTTAAAAGGGTGAATAGTACTTTTGCTTTATAACTCTTATTTGCTTTCTTATTTGTTTAATGACTCATGAAGGTGGTGACTCACCTCATAAGAAACCGGCCCCCTTTTAATAATGAGGGTACTTAAGTCTTTGTTGACCAAATGTCTCACTTATATAGACTTATGTTATAAACTAGCTTAATTAATTCACTATTCACAAAACAAGGCACATTGTTGTGTAATTTTTGATTTCCCATTGATATAGACTTCCAAATGTGATACTATATAGTACACATGTTAATTAAAGAGTAATGATGGGCATTTAGCCATTCAAAACTCATTTACAAGACAATTTTTCAAAAACGTGCTTTAAGACTCCTTAAAGCACATTTTGTGTTTTAACTTGTTTTCAAGCTTGGTTTTCTTTGGTAATTGATTTAAAATGACCATTAGGATATTACTAAGGTCCTAGAACAATATTTGGGTACTCACCCAAGTCTCTCCAAGCTTAGAGCACGTTTTTGCTAAAACTGCTCTTTTGGTGTTTCCTTATATTTTCTTTGATTAGAAATGTTTCTTAATGTTTCTAAGGAATTATTTAGCCTCCTTATATCTTAGTTTATCATTTAAACACCATATCTAAGTTTGGGGTATTTCAATTTAAGAGAAAATTGTGAACTTGTGTTGATTTAAGGGCCTAAGTGCCAATGCATTTGACTTTGGAGCTTTATTGTTGTTTAATGAAGTTTTGAGGATACATTATGCTCTGATAGAACCCTTGTGGGTTTGGCTAGATTAGGTTTGAAAAATAATGACAAGAGTGTTAGGCTTAAGAAACAAAGGATGAACTTGGGTTTTGGAAGTGTATTGGTCTAAGAACGTGTTGGTGTGGTGAGTAAGAGATTTAGTAAGGTTGGTGGAAGTTTATGAAACAACAAAATAAGTTTCATGTGCACTGTTGTGCTTAAGTGTAACAGGGAGAATGGAAAACTTGTAGAAACGGACAAGAATCTAATGGTGAGTTTGACCAATGATTTGAGGAGGTTTAGTGAGTGTTTTAGTGTGTTTAAACATGTAGGAAACATGTGGAAAGTTTAGGAAATGATTAGAGGTGAATTAGGGGTTGAAAACTGATCAAAACTGTAAATTTTGACAGTTCCAGAGGTGGTCCGGGTTTGCAAATCGGTACGCAAACCCGAACCATAGCAAAAACATGGCAGAAGACCATCCCAGGGGTGGTCCGGGTTTGTAAACCCGGACACAAACCCGGACCACATGAAAAATTGTCCAGAAAGTGAAATCCGTGGTTGGTCCGGGTTTGTAACCCCGAACACAAACCCGGACCATGCTAAAAACTTACCAGAATGTGTTTTAAAGTGTTGTTATGATGGGGAAGTGAATGGTAATGGTTTTAGATGTTGACTAGGCCTTGTTTGGTGAGTTTTAAAGGCCTTAGAAGGTGTAAACAAGTGTTAGGTTGGATGTGAGAAAGTTGTGAGTTTAAGTACACAAAGTTAAACCGAAACAACGGGATAACGGGTTAAGTACGGGAGTAATAGAAATTTACATACCGTAAGATTTTAATGTTAATGAAAATTTGAAATAATACCAGTTGTTGGAAAACTACCCGGGGAGCGTGAGCTGACGCGTTGGAGTAAATCCTCGGGAACACGGTAGAGTAACCCATGGTGTAAGGTATGGTTTTCTTGCAACCTGTGTCCTACCGGGTTACACCGGCTTGTATGCCAACTTGTTTTTCTGTGTGTTTGCCACCTTGCAAGATAAAGCATGAAATGAGTTTATAGTAATTCGTTATTGTGGCGTAATTAATTCCGATACCGTTTAACCTTAGTTATGTGTTAAATAATAGTTAACCGACCTTAGGTTCACATAAAAGATCAGTATTCGGAATAAACGTCCCAACCCACGGGAACGTTCTAACTATGGCTATCCGTGCGTTAGTGTATGTGGTGACTTTGTATGATGTATGTGACTTGTTCAGTATGTTATTGTTATTGGATACTGTTATCCGTGTTGTGGAAATGGGGTGTGATTTTCCCTGATGTGTCTAACCGAGTGAGTAACACGATGTGATGTGTGTATGTGATAAGTTCCATAAAGGGACCTCTAATTAATAAGTATATGTTATGTATGGTGAGGAATCCGGTCGTTCCGGTCGCGCGTGTTGTTTGGGAGTTGATGTATATATGTGAGTTAACTCCCATTCCGTTATGTTAGGGTTGTATATCCTTCTTGGATGTTCGACCTCCCACTAGCTTAGCCAAAGCTTACCTACCCGACCTCCACATCGGGCTAGGAGGGAAATTATGTGTAATGTTGGTAGGGTGTTGATGCCTAAGTTCGCTTCGACTCCCTCTTTGTTATGTTACGGTTGTTTCTCCTCCTTGAATTACAACCACCCACAAGCTTAACCAAGGCTTACCTAACTCATCATTATTGGAGTTAGGGGAAAATTGTGTATGTTGTGATCGGTCCTATATGAGGCCGCCATACCTAAGTGAAGAAAATGTATGTATGGGGTGCTTGGACTTATATTACCTCTGGCACAGCCTAAGTAAAGCGTATGTGCCCTAAGAAGAATGGAATTAAGTTGCGTGTACGTTATTAAGTGGAGTGTGATGTCATGTTGTGTGTGCTAATCTTGTGATTGTATCCCAATAATGGATGTTTGCTTTATAAGCATGATATGTGTGTGCAGTTTGTGTATGTCTTAAATAAAACCAACTGCATGCTAAGACGACAATTAGTTGTGCGTGGCCCGGTAGCATGCGGGCTGCGGGATTACCATACCAGCAAAGGTGCTGAGCCCCCTGGGGGGCCACCCTTTCTTCTTCTTCCTGTTTCAGGTACAGGGAACTGGAAGCCGTTCGAGAGTAGGACGGGGTAGTCGTTTGCATGAGGGTAGTCATGTAAGATGTGTATGTATGATAGGTGTAGTAAGACCGAAAATGTATCGGCGTTAGTTGGTAAATACTCGGTACAGTTGTAATGTATGTGTATAATGATTGTTGGACATGGAACGGGATTAATGTATAGTTGCTCGGGAGTTTAGCCCATCAGACCGGTACGATGTATGTATGTTAGCCTTGTTAGCCACGTGGGTGGCTAACAGCGTGTAACACCAACGGGTTAAGTGATGTTATGAGTTGAGATTCCGCTGCAATGTGTTGTTTAGTGTGTTGTTGTGGTTGGGGTGTTACAGAGGTAGACCTCGTTAGCAAACAAGCTACAAGAATCCCATACCGTACACCGAAGATTGGCTAGCTCTTAATCCCTCGTTCGCCTAATCCGCCGAACGCCTCTGACATATCTAGATCTGTAACTAGAACTAGTATTAGTATCTTGTGTCTTAGAACTAATTTGGTTCTCTTTTCAACTTAAACCTCTTCCTAGGTTAACCCGGGTATGTTAGTATACCGTTAAACGGGTTCGTTCATTTAGGAGCGTTTTCAAGCTGAATTCTAATTCATTAACATACTAACGTCGTTAGCAGTTATTTAGTTGCACAGTTAGCAACTTTAGACTCATACGGACCTTGTATTAGGTTTTCGTATTTTTCACTATTCATCCATATTTCACTATTCATTTATATGGTCTCGTATTCTACTATTCATTTATATGGCCTTGTATTTTACTATTCACTATTTCACTATTTCACTATTCACGTATACGTATTTTACTATTCACGTATATGTCTCGTATTTACCTATTCATATATGTAGTTACTATTCATGTATACGTATTCACTATTCATGTATATGTATTTACTATTCATGTATACGTATTTACTATTCATGTATACGTATTTACTATTCATGTATACGTATTTACTATTCATGTATACGTTACTATTCACGTACACTAAAAATTTCGTATACGCCCGTATGATACATACGTATTTATTTCTTTTTCCAATATAACTTGTATTTTCATTAAAATACTTTAAGTATTGATTTTCTCCTATACTTATTAAATTACGGGTATACCCCTCGTATACCTTAATTTATATACGGGTCTCATTTAAACCCGTCTTAACTCTGTTTCTTTTACAACTTGTTTCTAAATTCTTTATTTAATTTCCTTAACCTTCTTAAACACATAAAAATTGTTATTTACATTACTTACCCATAGTTTTCTCTTAATCTCTATTTTACCATAATAAGTTCTAAACTTGTTATTTTTATTTCTAATTTCTTCCAAAGTCTTTCTTAATTAATTTCTTTTATACTTTTGGTCAATTACCAAAATATACCCAGTTGACCAGTCTTTATGGTCAAACCCCCTAACTTTCCATTATTTACAATAACACCCCTAAAGTTAATTTAACTTAACTTTTTATTCCTTTATCCTTTTAATATCTAATCTTTTGCTACAATTTTTATCTAGCTCCTCTAAACATTTTACAAACTGTCATTGACCAAGTTTGACCACGTTTGACCAGGGAAATTACCATTTTACCCTTGTGGTCTTTTCTTTTATCCTAACTCATTTATTAACCAATTTAACTCTAATTAATTTCTAATTTTCGTAACTAATTTTCCTACAGATTTTTGAACATCAAAAATCATTTTAAACATCTCTAAACCACCAGATTTAATTATCTAAGTTGTAGTATACATATACTATCTTTTATTAACCTTAAATATACCAAAAACCTTATAAATTCCTTATACTTATAAACTCTTTATAAATTGTAAACTTAATTCTACAATTATTTTCTCATCACTAAACTCTCAAAATACATATTAACTCATATATATTTTCGGCCTTAATATTATGTACCAAAACTCCTCAAATTTTACATATTACTCTTAATTACTCTAATTCCTTTAATTTAACTAAGTTAGATAATTTTTCTAACTCAATTAAACCCCTTAATTTTCGACCATATAAATTATAGTATATGAATTTTCTTGTATATTATGATAGCTTATATTGTAGCTTATATCATAAGGAGTATAAATCTAATTTTAGATTTACAAATTTAACATTTAATGTGTAAAAATTGAATCTAACACATCAATAATTTCGGCAATTAAACAAAATAATAACATGTTAGATCATATATAGATCAATAATTAGAACCTTGAAATAGGTAGTGTAGGATTTACCTTGTATATTAACCATTAGCTTAATATTTAAGCTTGATTTCCTTAGAAATTTTGATAGCAATTTGCTAGAGAAATTGGCTCCAAAATCATATAATAAGATGAAGAATAAGAAGGGTTAGTAACCTGGCACTCGGCCTTGATGAAAATCAAGAAGGAAGAGTTTCAAGAAGGCAATGTTTTACCTCGAGAATCAAAGGCACTTCTTCGTGGTTTTTCCTGCGATATTGGGGCTCATGAGCTATGGTTGTAAAGCTCTTGAAGAGAGGATTCCAACGAGCTATCAAGCTTGTGATTTGGAGCTAGGACGAGAAAGTTATGATTCTACAAGGAAGGTGTTCTTTAAGGTTCAAAATCGTGAAGTTTGCTTTGTTTGTGTTCTTCTTCAAAGAGAGGATGAGTTCCGAATTTGAGCTCTCATTTGATAGGTAAGAGTCTGGTAATCATTCACTAAGGGGACAAGATAATATGCAATGCAAGGAAGTCTTGATTAGGTGTAATAGTATAAAGTAAAGCAAATAATGCCTTGGTGAGTCACCCCCAAATGGCAGCCCCTAGTCCCATTTGATCTCATTTTTTTTGTTTTATTCTTATATTATGTAACATTTGATGATTAAATTCGTTCACAATGACTTATACCATGTTAGGTATGTTACAAGGCCAAAAATGCCTTAAAACACATTTTATGTGCTTCCGGTTCACATTGATTTGCAATTTGTTTTGGCTAGTTTAAATGTGTTCAATACATTTACAACCTTTAGAAACTTTGTTCATGAAATAGCATGTTGCTAATTCCAATTTAAACCAAGTCGTTTGGTGGTTTCTCTCTTGACTTTCGTCAGTTTAGTACCGGTTTTTGTGTGGACTTGTATACTTAATTTGTGTGTATACGCTATGGCTCCTATGACCATTTTATTGTTGTTCCCTTATTCCTTATTGGTATTTAGGCTCACTAGCCTTTTAATTCCATGTATAATGCTTAAGGCACATTTCCTTTAAAGCACATTTTTGTGCTCTAAGGTGCGTTTTGGTTTAAACGCTAATTCCGCTTAATGTTTATTACTAATCTTAGAGGTATTTCACATTTGAAATCTCTTGGGAACTTATTGGTAGTTCCCTAATTTATTTGCTCTTTAAAACACCTTTTGCTCTAATTGTTCCTAAAGCATGTTTTGGTGTAAATTGTTGTTTAACACTTCTTCTAATGTTTCTAAGGCACGTTCTAGCCTTAGTATATCCTAATTAGATAGTTCATTAATATATTAAGGTTTGGGGTATTTCAATCTACCCCCCTTAAAAGAACTTTGTCCCCAAAGTTCCTATGTATCTATATCTCTTAGAACACACAGGTAACTTCACACTAAAAGATCATATAGATCACTCAATATCTGTATAGGCATTCTGACTCATAAGGTCTACCATATATATATTACCACACTTTCACACAACATGTCTTTTGCATGTTTTAGTAATCAAAATACTCTTTGTATATTCTCTTGTTGTATACTCCTCATAACCGGTCCGGAGACAAAGGTTTTCATGTCCTCGAGTTCATGAGCGAGTAGATAAAATACATGTCAACTCCAATTCCACTTTATGCTACTGCATCTACTCTTAACGTGGTTAATTGTGACCACTTGTAGGGAGTTTCAGGAATCATCCGACCCTGATGTGATCAGCATCAGTGTTGAACTATCCTTTCACCCCAATTTGTGTTCAGTTTTCCTTGATCTGGCCAAGATCAAGTTCTACCTCCCACGTCACGTCAACTTCAAACAATCAAATAATTATTCATGTAGCATTTTATATCTTTTAGTCCTTCTAGTCATAATCATAAATCAATACATCTCCAAATTATGGAACTCAGTCCATCAGTCATTCTTAATCCACCTCTCAGCAATTACTAGAGAATTTAATTCCTACAGGTTCTATATCGGTCTCATACCGATTCATACCTCATAACATTACCATATTTGGTCTCATATCAATACATATCATAGGGATTTTAATTCCCCTGGAGTTTCTACTCCTCTTTTCCTGAATTCTCGCACCGAAGTTAACGAGGTCGTCCTCTAATACATCTGGTATTCGCATTTAATTGTGCGTAATAACCACAACCACATAAGAATGAACACATGTTTTATATAACATACGTATCAAACATCACAACTAATTGTATTGTGCTATGCACACTATAGATTACGTACCGAATACGTGAAATATAGGTTAAGCGATTGTACGCTCTACCCCCTTAAAATGGATTACGCCCACGTAATCAACATTATATCATCCTTGAACATAGGTTCAAGATGTTTAGGTTTCATGGAGCATTCTGGCTCCCATGTAGTCTATCTCACATTATGATTGGGTCAGAGGGTCTTCACAATGGTAATGGCTTAGTCTCTGCATAAAGGATTCTTATTGGTCTTTATACCAATCTTACAACTGGTTCAAGTGTAGTATCTAAGGCTCCAAAGTATTTGATAGGTAAGTCATATATTTCATTCGACTGGAAGGTGTGAGACACATCCTTCCTTCTTCTCTTTTGTTAGGTATATCAAACCTTTATGATACGGTCCACTAGCTTCTGCTGCGCGACTCTGATAATCTTGGGGCTTAGTTTGCCCTTCCTATCTTCTTTAATAGGTTTTACAACTCCTTTGTACCCTTATAACTTAGGAATAAAGTTCTCTTAATGGACGTGTGGTATCTTTATCTATACACGGTCTCTATGAGTTATAGCTTATCTATCCAGTTCTCTAGAGGTCTGATGTTCATACTCTTATTACGCCTTCCAGCGTCTGATTTGTTTCCTACTAACTGACCCTCAGTCTGAGATTTCTGTATTATCTGGTCTTACTGTTCAGTGCTTATTGCTCTTCACAGTTTCCTTGAAAATCTTGAGACATATAAAGTGTTCATACTTACTAATTAGTGCTTCTCGCACTTCATAATTCTTAATCGTTTCCTCCTGGAATGAGTCCTTTGACTCTTTTAATCTCATTGGTTTAATTGAGTTCTTTCTCCTCCATTGTTCATGGTAACTTGTTGTTCTGGTGTGAGTTTGCATCGTTGACTATCGTACGGAGTCGACTACTTCTCGTGTTCCTTACACTACTCGTTTACATATATGAGGTACCTTACTGATACATTACCACTTACTCGACTAACTTATAAATAAGTCCATCAGACCCACAAGCTCCTTTGGAGTGCGGTCATCCCACATCTCGTTTAAGTATACTCGTAGTGTTCGTCACACGCTTAGTTACAGCTAATTTGTGAAGTATTCTATTGTCGATCTCCTTTTTCATCATTCCATGATAACGCACCTGTCGTTCTTCTTGAACTTAATCAAGGAATATCCATCTACCGGGCTCATAACTACATTATACCTTCTGTATTTAGTACACACTCGATCCCTTAGTAATTTGAGGTCTCTTTCCTTAGAGCCTCTTATCTTATTTCCATGTCGATCCACTAGGAATGCACTTCCAGCTCCTACGGAATGGACAGTGTGCTTCCTGTGAACCTTTCATCACATGGTCCAGGCTACTGGCGTTACTGCACAGTCTATCTCCCATTTCATTACCTTTCTTACATCGGTTTTTAATTCCTAACTAATTGTTTTCGTGTCAATATTTGATGGCTTATATATAGTGGTTGCTTTGCAGCGCACCGTAACTTAACCTACCTGACAGGTATTATTCTCATGGCCTCCACTACCGAAGTAGCTTTAGCTTTCTCATATTGCCCATTGATGGCACAATTCTTCAATTTTTGACTTCAACGACTTGTCTTATTTTCAATCCCTTTCATGGTGTAACCACACTGGGAGTTCTCTAATTTCGATGTTTGGCGGTTGCCGTATCATGTTGTAAAATGGTTATCTCTTAATATGAAGGTGTTCTGCTTCAATCTCAGGTTCGTAAGTAGGCTAATTTCTCACATTCTTTCATCCTTTATGATGTTATTTACCATGTAATTTAACCGGTTACTGAAGAAGTCATCCGTTGAATCACAAGATCTTTTGAGCGTTGGTCACTTGATGTACCATACTGCGCACTCACAATGTTTATCTCTGACGATTGCTGATTCTTAAATCCTGGGTGTTGGATATGAGGTCTGTCTCTGCAGCCTTCCATATTATTTATGTGTAACTGGAATGTTCTAAGGTAATTTCAAGGTCTACGGTTCCCATTCTCCAATAGAGAGTATTCAATCTCTAAGAAGTGAAAGCCCTTTTTGAGGGGTTTATTCCCACTCATGGCCTCACAACAAGGAGAGGTATCCCCACCCTAAAAGGAATGGTTCGTTCTCCACCCCTGTCAATAGCACTATCTCAACATTCTCATTGGTGCCCTTTTGGCAATTCTTCCTCAATTTAGTATAGGTTTTCATAACCACTCGTATGTACGAGTTGTAGTTCATTCATGGCCTAGATAAGCCTTTATGCTTTCCTGTGCCTCGAGCTCTGATGTATTTAACATCCTTGGCTCGTAGGCCCTTAATGCTTGATTAGTCTCAAGTGATAGCCGGTGTTCGGTTCACTGTTGTATTCTTAATCATCTGTAGGTTATCCACGTAATTCTCTTTCTCTGAACTCTGTCAATGTTGGGTCACATCATTGGATGTACATTGGGTTTAAATAAGTTGTTGTATCTCTGCTTCCTGTGTGGAAGTTCGCTTAGGTAATCCGATGTTAATCAGTGTCTGTGACAATACCTTCGCTCTCATAGACTTGCGTCTTTTAGCAATTAAGGATTAGTTTTCATTAGGCCTCTGCCTTGGTGTCTAAGTCGGATATTTACCCTGGCTATCATGTGCTGCCATGTCAATACTTTGTTCAACTTTCGTTGACTACGCCACCCGTTAATGACTAATCACTTGGGTGTTAATGAGTTAGGCAAGCAATACTAACCATCGTTTATGGGTCTTTTTCTGCTCAACTATACCAACTCTATGGTGTAGTCCTTTTGAGGTTCTCTCTTTGTGATTGCACGTCTTTGATCCTAGATAGGTCATTGCTTAAATTTGTTTCCTCTGATTCTGTTTCTGGGGTTATCAACATCTTCAATGAAGAGTGCTGTTAATGGTATTATTCTGGAAGTTCATCCCGTTTTTATTGAAAGTTGTTATGTCCTCCATCTTCATTGTATGTCGTAATACCTTCCTTGTAGGTTATTACTTACATCTGGTCTTCTCACATTGTTGAGTAATCTCTTTGGTTCTTCCATTCAAGGTTAGGCTTGGTTTTGGGTTGATGTTCTTACCTGTAGTGTCGGTTGTCTGTTGTTGATGCTCACGTCGTTTAGTTTCCTGACCAAGTCCAGCTCCCTGCTGACTGGTGTATTGATTTAGTTGTCATGGTCAGGCCGTCAGGCCCTCCCAATGTTTCGCTCTTCAGTCTTAAGGATTTGTAATCCGGTGTTAATATGTATTATACCTGTGGTTTTTACCATTTGGTCTTCACGGCTTCCCGTATAGCTTCATTGCGGCAGCACTTGCCAAGGCAAGTGCGCCATGCAAGATGGGCTATCGGTACTGTGTACGTCGGTAATGGTACATTCTCCTAAACTCCATGTAGGTGGTAGTCCATGGGACTCCTTCTTTGCCCTTTTTGGCTTTGGTTAATTGATTATCTGGGCAGCTTCTGACTGCTTTTATTGTATAATTACTTATCAGGGTATTCCTCTTTCTGAGGGACCCTTTTTCTTTTGCTTTCGCCTGGTTCTCACTCTCATTTCCACACCTTCGTCGGTTATCGAGTATTGACTCTTAGGCACTACGTCGTAGTCCTATCTTGGAGTATGACTTGCATATGCATTCGTAGTCGTCTGGCTATTGCAGTTAGGTCTTTGCAACCCCTTTTTTGTAGGTTCGGAGTTACCCGCATAATTGACTTTTAGGTAGTCCCTATGCTCTTGCGCGGTATTATCCCACTGTTATTGCTCCCTTGGACTGTTGTCCGGTGTTTCTGTCACTTCTCTTGTCCTCATTGCACTCGTAGTGCTTTCCTTCTTACTGGTATGGCGGGGTTATATCGACTGCGTAGCATGTCGACCCAAGTTGCCGGTAATTATTATTCTCTCATTGGTAGGATTCCGTGGTAGCGCCTGTTCAACGTTGCGCTCCAATTGGACCTTCAAGTCTTGAAAGACTATTGCATAACGAGGTGCTTCTCGTATTGCATAATGCTAAGTATTTGCCAGATCGGGTTTTCCCGAGTAAGAGAAAGCTTGTCATCTCTCTGGCGTTCATTTGAGGTATCTTAGAACCAGGGCTCGGAGGGCGGGTCAGGTATTATAGCTATCCGATACACATCGGGAATCCTAACTAACGCAGTACCTCTCGCACTAATACTCAACCCTTATCCCAAAGTCTAAAGTTCCTAACTCGGTAATTCCTAAGCTCGGTAATTTCCAGTCATCAGAGCGTAACTACGCTCTGATACCACTTTTTGTAACACCCCAACTCCAAATACAATGATCATCGCCCTAAGTCCATCTCGTACATTAAAAACGCAGCGGAAAAGTTCTACTAAATTGGTGTTACCGCCGTTAGTCATCCACGTGACTAACTAGGCCTATTCTCTTACAAGTCACGGTCTGACTAACCGGATAATTACTCGAGCATCTAAAACATTACCATTCATAAACCACAACTTATACCGAGTTTCTCATATCCTAATACATCATACTAACATCTCATCAATATACTAACGAGTGTACATGCACAACTCGTGTAACAAATGTAAAAGCAACCCGAAGTACTCTACCCGCTCCCACTCTCAGGTTGAGTCTTCGTCCGGTACCTACCTGCAAAGTTTAAATCACAGGCCCCAAGGGGCTCAGCATATTGCTGGTATAGAAAACGTGCAGCCCACAAGCTAGCCGGTTACACACGACTACTATGTCGAACATGCAATTGTTTATTCATACAAAAATAATAAGAAGTACGATAACAAACAACACATTTATGTGAAACATTCACAGCTCAAATAAATCGAACGTCGTAATGGACGTCCATTAATGAGTAAGTTAGATTCCTAAATCCTGAGGCCTGAGAATTGTTTAGTTCTCGTGTTTGACCATACCTTATAAGTGTCAACCATTCTCCTATTAGAATGGTTGTTCTCTAACTGAATTGTTTATTTTGTCGGGTCAAAGTAACCCTAGCCAATGAGTTATTAGCTCCATTGGTTTAATAAACATAATTCTTAAGTTATGAGGGTGTAGGCTTGACCCTCCTGCGCCTCCTGAATTGCCTCCCATCTCGAACTGTTCACTCGAGATGGCGGGTCAGTTTGTCGACCCTAGGCGGAAGACAGATCTGATACAGATGCCGACCTCCTAACCTGAACATGCATGACCGGAGTCAGTCCCGGATTCCTCTCCTCACAAGTTCCAGTTAGCTGAAGTCTCTTTGACAATTGGTTAGTTAAACCTCTCTCGGTATTAACCAACTAACAATAGGGTACTTATAACTTATACAATTGTTATTAAACAAGTTAATGAACAAGCTCTGAATCAAGTAATGTTAGTGTACAATGGACACATAACAATACAGTAAATCGGTTTCATGCTTAATCTTGTTTGGTCGTATCACAATAACACATAGCACACAAACCGAGGTAGACCTCGTTAGCAAACAAGCTACAAGAATCCCATACCGTACACCGGAGATTGGCTAGCTCTTAATCCCTCGTTCGCCTAATCCGCCGAACGCCTCTGACTTATCTAGATCTGTAGCCAGAACTAGTATTAGTATCCTGTGTCTTAGAACTAATTTGGTTCTCTTTTCAACTTAAACCTCTTCCTAGGTTAACCCGGTATAATAGTATACCGTTAAACGGGTTCGTTCATTTAGGAGCGTTTTCAAGCTGAATTCTAATTCAGTAACATACTAACGTCGTTAGCAGTTATTTAGTTGCACAGTTAGCAACTTTAGACTCATACAGACCTTGTATTAGGTTTTCGTATTTTTCACTATTCATCCATATTTCACTATTCATTTATACGGTCTCGTATTCTACTATTCATTTATACGGCCTCGTATTTTACTATTCACCGTATTTCACTATTCACATATACGTATTTTACTATTCACGTATATGTCTCGTATTTACCTATTCATATATACGTAGTTACTATTCTTGTATATGTATTCACTATTCATGTATACGTATTTTCTATTCATGTATACGTATTTACTATTCATGTATACGTATTTACTATTCATGTATACGTATTTACTATTCATGTATACGTATACTATTCACGTATACGAGTACTATTCATGTACACTAAAAAATTTCGTATACGCCCGTATGATACGTTAAAAATACTTTAAGTATTGATTTTCTCCTATACTTATTAAATTACGGGTATACCCCTCGTATACCTTAATTTATATACGGGTCTTATTTAAACCCGTCTTAACTCTGTTTCTTTTACAACTTGTTTCTAAATTCTTTATTTAATTTCCCCAACCTTCTTAAACACATAAAAAATGTGTTATTTACATTACTTGCCCATAGTTTTCTCTTAATCTCTATTTTACCATAATAAGTTCTAAACTTGTTATTTTTATTTCTAATTTCTTCCAAAATCTTTCTTAATTAATTTCTTTTATACTTTTGGTCAATTACCAAAATATACCCCAGCTTGACCAGTCTTCTATGGTCAAACCCCCTAACTTTCCATTATTTACAATAAGTATAAAACGTGAATATATATTCGTATACTCGTAAGTATAAGGAATAAATCCTAATATTCGAATACGCTATAACTAAAGCGTCTTTTTAACTGACTCATTTAAATAAATCCGGATGTTGGTAATTAATACGTACTATGAGTAACGAGTCTCATATAACAGTACATTAATAAATAACAGTTGAAATCCGGGGATGTAATGTCGGGATTACTTGTGTTGTTCGGATTTACCGAGCTTAAATAGGTCATGAGGATTGACTTATGTTATGTTTGATATTTAGACCGTATCACCGACGAAGGCGCTTGACGAGCTAGTGGTCTACTGCGCAACCTAGGTCTTGGTGAACGGTATATAAAGGGGTCTGATATGAGATGTCCTGGGAATTCCTCGGGCTCAGATATGTGTGTTGGATAACGAGTGTGATGCATGTATGTGTGTGTATGTATTTGTGTTATGTATGTGATGTGTATCTGTTTTAATTTCCGCATCATTAATTGTGCGCAAATGTCCTTCGGGACTAATACTACGTCGACTATAGATCGACTTATTAAAACACATATATGTTTAATGTGATGTGATTGTGGTTACTTAACATAACAGATTTGATGTTATAATAAGTATGCATTAACCTAAGTAAATTACTTAGGAACGAGACACGACATTGTCAGTCTCTAGAGCTTTGACTCGAACATGAATACTACCTAGAATAATTCTAGGCATGCGTAAGACCCACAGGGTAGCCAACAGATAAGTGACGTTCTCCATATTTAAAACTGTAACTGATTAACTGACTAACCAAGTTAACATTGGAGTGTGAATAAATGTGATGATGTACCTTAATCCAGTTAGTCACTGGCTACTGGTCACGCGTAGAGATCTCTTGGGTTATCCCGTATCGGGTTTACCCTAGTTAATCCTGATCGAGCCTAGATAGATCGTCAGGCGGAGTGTGCTACCGTTGGCACCAGGCCCTTGGCCACCTAAATGGACGCCTTTACAAAGGCAAAGTGAATAAGTCCCGGAGTCTTCGGATCATCAGGGCAGTGAGCACCTCATGTGTACGTGGGACTACTGTCCAAGTGAGACCAGGGAGACACGATCGAAGTCCATCCGTATGGTCAAGGTCTTATGGTCTAATCATGGAACCGAAGAGGCTACATGGGAGGTAGAGGAGGAAATGAGAAAGAAATATCCACTGCTCTTCGATCAGGTAACCGCTCGAGTCAGTAATTCGTTATCAGATTTTCGCCTTATGGATGAGTTTTAGCTTCGAGGGCGAAGCTTTCTTTTAAGGGGGATGAGATGAAATACCCAGGAAATTCCAAGCTAGGAATAATATAGTATATGGTATGAGTGACATGTCTGAGGTTAGGTGGCCCAGGGAATTAATCTTTCTTCTTAAAGTATTTCTGAATATTAGTAACGTTGCTTTGATGGATTTAATTACTTTTGAACGCTATTAGATATAACATTATTTTCCCTCTCTTAATTTCCTAAGTTATTTAAACTCCGAAGTACTATTCCAGAATATTCTCTCCAACTTATTTTAAGTATTCAGAGTTCGAATTCTATTTGACTACTCAAATATTATTTTGTTAACTCTCCTTATTCTTCTCTCAGTAATTATATTACTGGTATTATCTTTTATTCTTCTTACGAGTTGTTCTTTCCCTTGTTAAACCTTTAAATTATTTACAACATATCTTTTCTTTTCTAAATTATCTCCTTTCAAATAAATATTTATTAATTGATTCTTGATGTTGTTTTCTCATCCTGGTTTATTCCTTCTCGAATTTCTCCATCAGTTTTCTTTTACTGATCTCTCTAATTTATCGAGTTTTATCCTTTAGAGATATTTTAAAATTCCAAGAGTTAGAACTCCTTCTTAAATGTTTTATTTGTATTTCCTTTTAGCATAAATCTTTAATTAGGTTATTTTCTTTTCATTATACAAACAATTCTATTTAAGGGTTGATATCTCTTCACTATTTCCCCATCCTCAATACGCCGTTCTTGCGTCTACACTCTGTCTTGTTTCCACGTTCTTCTTCTTCTTCAAACCCTTGGTGTTTTCTCGCTGATTCCGTCGAGGTTGATTATTCCCTGGTGTCCAGTTGGTAGATTGTCGGGTAATGTATTCTACTTAGTTGTTTAGTTATTTATTCGTTGTTCGGTGAATTCTGATTGCTAATTTTGATTACCTAGACGCCGATTACATCGACGAGTGCTATCAATAGTCCGGAGCGGTTAGGCTCTTGAGGGATTTGGTTGTTCCAGGTAAATTTTATGCTCAATGGATTTGATTGTGGTTTTGCGAAATATTGGAAAAGGGTTCGTTGTGTTTTATCTCGGTTGTGGTTTGAGGATTTGGAATTGGGAAATTGAATTGAGATTGTGGTATTTCGATAATGGTTTTGGGGAGTCTTTCACAGGATGTTATCATTGTTTGGGAGCTCATAGGTGCTCCCCATTATTATTTATTGCGCTGCACACATTGTTGCAGTTAAGCTCTATGATCTACTCTATGTTACTGCTGTTTCATAGGGGGTGTGCACACTTAAGGACTTAGGGTGAGGTGGTTGTTTGACGGTCCCATAGGTGACTGTCCTGGAATTGTGGTTTGGGGTCCCATAGGTGACCCCGTGTTCGGAATTGTGGTTATTACTTCCTGTTGAAAGCTCCCTACTGCGGTTTCTGTATTGATAAGTTTTTCTGTAAATTCCTCAACTGTTTAGTAAATCTCTTCATCTGATTGTTAAAGGCAAATGTGTTCTGAAATGTATTTTACAGGTTGAGGTGGAATTTACTCAGTTTTTCTGATTTGTGCGATCCCTTTCTGTGTTTTGTCTATGTTTTATGATCGCAGGTATGGATGACTAATTGTGGGGATCGGGACGGCAAATCACATAGATTAGGGACCACATATTAATAAGGCGACGTTTTGAATTTCAGTGTCTAAGAGATGTTGTTAAGTTCTCAACTTTTATACATTAAATGCTTATTTTGCTTCCGCGTAACTTGAAAGTTAACTTGTGTTTTTAGTGTTATTTAGTTCATTAGCCTGAGCACCCATGGGAATTGGGTGTGGCGGTAATGCCCTGGACGTTTTGAGATCCACTGCTATGTTAAGGTTATGTTCATTTGAGTTTTGGTTAACTGCGTTTATTGGTTTCTATGAATCGGTTTTATCAAGTTTGAGCTTCGTATTAAATATTTGGCAATGATCTTATCTGTTCAAAAGTTCATCATGTTGTTATTGTGGTTTATGTGAGAATTTTTAATGGTTTTTGGTTCCTGTTTACGTTTTCTGAACTGCACTGAAGGACCTGTCCGAACGTCCGTCCGGACATCGATGTTCGGACAGGCCCCGAATGTTTTAGAAGCTCTATGTTTAGGCGTGTCCGAACTTTGGTCCGAACTTTGATGTTCGGACACGCCACGTTAAATTTCTCGGACTTTTCAAACTTACTTGTGTCCAAACTTCAAAGTCCGGACACAAGTTCGAACGTCTTTGGTTTTCAGACCTTTTAACTCTCGACTTGTGTCCGAACATCAATGTCCGGACACAAGTTCGGACGTTTGGTTTTTTGCAGTCTATTTGAAATACCCCGAACTTAAATATAGGGATTAAAATTAATCTCATATGTATTTAAGGGCCTAATGGTACCCAATTAATACTAGTAAGGAAAAATAAATCCAAAAGAAATAAAGAAACGCTTTAAAAGCGGAAAAACGCTAAATAAGCGTTAAATAACCATAGGAGGTATGAGACCTCGGTTAGAGTATTATATGGATTTTGAAGGTTTAATAAGACCTAAATAATATATGGGAACAAATCCCAAAGAAAACGGATCCTTAAAACGGATTAAAATCACTAACGAACCTTAAAGCGCGTTTTTCGAGGTAACCGAGAAAACGTGACTTTAAGCGGGTCAAATAGACTCGTAACAATTTTGGTCAACTAAATAATCATTAATAAATATTAGTGAGACTTTAGAACCAATAAAAATCAATAAAACGAGAGATTAGTAAAACTGTCAAAAACGGGAAGTTGTGGGGTAGAAATATAAATAACACAAACTTATGTGTCCAACTTTGTAAATAAAATTTTAAAAACCCATAAGGGCTGTGTGTGGTCCGATTTTATTCCCCTCACACACCCACTCTCTCAATCCTCTCTATGTACAAAAGACAAAAGTAATAAAACTACCCCACTCTCACATACTCTCTCTCCTACCCCTATATTCTCTCCTCTCTCTCACGTGAACACCCCCTCCCTCACTCTCTTTTCTTTCTTCTTCTTCCCCCATGCGATTTCTATGGAGGTTTGAAGAACCACTCACAAAACTCTACTTCTCTCATCTTGAAACTCCCTCAAATCTCTTCCAAAAATTATAAAAATACCACCATTGGAATCCTCTCATCAAGAGCTACACTTCCATCTTTCCAAAAGTCGAAAAGGAGCATTTTCGTTTTTATGGGTATGTCCCATTGGGAGCTTCAAGACCACCATTAGAACCACCTCATTCTCCTTGTTCTTTTAAGGTAAAAATATTCTCAAAACTCCATTGTTTTTCTAGCCTTAAGGGCAAAACGAATTTTAGACTAAACCCTTGTTTGGTCCCTTGTGTTCTAGCCGATTTTGGCTTTGTTGGAGGAGAGGAAACATTGTTCTTGAGCTAACCCAAACAGCTCCTACACCCTTGGAAGGTAAAGTAAATTCTAAACCCTAAAACCTACTTAAAGCTTTATAATAGCTAGGGTTAGTTTTTAGTGTATTGAAATGTGTATGTAAATGGGTTGTAGAGTAGAGAATTTGTGTTGGCTAAACCGGTGGTGAAAGAGAGGAAGGAAGAAGAAAGAAGGAGAAAGAAAATCTAGAGGAGAAACAAGGTAAGAATGCTCTTTTGTGTAGCTTGGTAATGAGTAATGTAACAGATTTTTAGAAATGAAAATGTGTATTGTAAAATGGCAATGTATTAGTAGTGTAATGTGTAGGAGAATATAAGTATCTTGAAGCCTTAAAAGACATTTAAAAACTGTCACAAATGGATTGAGAATGGGATGTTGAGTGCAGGAATTTTTAAGAGTGTTTAAGTATTGGAATCGTGTATGGGAGCTTGTATATTGTTTTGTGTGAAACAGGTGAAATAAGTATTGAATTGTGAACTAGAATATGTGGTGAGAGTGTACAAATATAGGGGAGGTTATGGCAAATTTTTGGTAGGAAATGTACACTTATGGATGACTTGGTGGATAGGAGAACCAAGGTGTGTATTGGAGTTGGTAGACATGTTTGGTAGTGACGAAGAGGTAGTTGTAGTATGAGAAACAAGAGGTGTGAAAATCTGTAGCAAAAGGGTATAAGGATGTATGGGGAAGTTAGGAAAAATTAGTGTGTGAGAATTGGTAAAAAGAGTGTTGGACTTGGGTATAGATATTGTAGTTGTTGGAGATGTGTTTGGGGTGCTAGGAGTGACATTGGTAGAGGAAGTATTGAATGGTAGAAGTGAGTTAGGAATCTGTAGCATAGGTAAAACAAAAACTGTTACATTGGTTGGGAAAGAAGTGAGGAATTTGTGTAGGATTGATTGATGGATTTAGTAAAGAATTTGGTGGATGAACTAAGGCAATTCGGAGGGCCTAGGTAGTGTTTAAACATGTGGGATTACATGTAAGAAGATTGGAGAAACAATGGGTAAAGTATAGAACTGAAAACAGAAATAAAAATGCAAATACTAGGCCGGACCGACCTTGGGACCGAACTTGCAAGGTCGGTCGAGCCCAGATTTACAAAGACGGGAAAGCTTCTGGAATGGACCGAACTTGCGACCGGACTTGCAAGTTCAGTCGGACCAGAGAAATTCTCCCGTCTGTAACCTACTGGAATGGACCGACCTTGCGACCGGACTTGCAAGGTCGGTCGACGCAAAATTTTTACGTCTTGTAACTTACTGGAATGGACCGACCTTGCGACCGGTCTTGCAAGGTCGGTCGAGCTAAAATTTTCCGTCTTGTAAGTTACTGGAATGGACCGACCTTGCGACCGGACTTGCAAGGTCGGTCGAGCTAAAATTTTCCGTCTTGTAAGCTACTGGAATGGACCGACATTGCGACCGGACTTGCAAGGTCGGTCGGGCTAAAATTTTCCGTTAAGTAACTCACTGGAATGGACCGACCTTGGGACCGAACTTGCAAGGTCGGTCGGCCCTGGAATTTTCACCCGTTGTAACCTACTGACTCGGACCGAACTTGCAAGGTCGGTCGCAAGTTCGGTCGGGTCAAAAAAAAAACTATAAGACTATGGTTAGTATATGTATGTATGTATATGTATACCCACCTATACATACGTGCATATATGAGTAAGTAAACCATTGTTAAGTAATTAAAAGTAAGTAAATAAAATGTAAGTATAAGAATGTGAAGACCTAGTAAGTATGAGTTAGGAAGCGTAAGGGTAACCGAATTAAATTAATGATAGTTAGATTAATTATTCAGTTGTATGTATATCATAGGATTTGAATTGTGAATACCGGATGAACGTTGGGATACAAGTACAACGGTGAAAGGTATGATTTCTTCATGCCCTGTATCCTAATCTGGTTACCCCGATTTGTGCGCTTATTTGATCACCTAATAAGATAAATGCATGAATCGGACTATATTGCACCTACTTGTGCTTGTTTACATTGTTCTTGATATTTGTCTTGAACAATAGTTTGTATAATTCATGAAACATATGAATGATGATGAAGTGTATCATACTTGCAGTGTACTTGTATATTGTAATGTATTTGTATGTAAGTGTATATGGGTATTGTATTATTGTGGCTTGGATGTTGACTTGTACTAATTCCTAACTATCTAACTCCTAACTTAAGTGAGTAAATTGGAATGAGTACAAGTCCGATATAGCTTCGGCCACACGTGAGGATGCGGAGTCACAAGAGGTTGGCTGCAATTCCTGACTCTTAAACTGGTCCGCGGCCCAAATCCCTTAAGTGGGTAGCATCCCGGATTAGTGAGTCAAGTAAATCCCGGAGGTGGGACGATGTTGTCCCCAGGGCCGGAGGTCCCGACGACTTAACTTGAGTAAGAGTAAGAGTAAGTAAGTATGGATCCGTAAGTAAGTATGCGTATGAGTATGTATGTGTATGAGGTAACGAGTAAAAGAGTAATCTCCACCCGATTAACCCGGGTGGACCAATGAAGCTAACAAGAATTGTATATTGTGTATGTAATGAGTGTGTGTAATTCGGAAGAGGTGAGTATGTATTGGTTGGTTTATATTGTATCCCTTGTATGAACTGAATTGTATGTATGTATGTTGTGTAAGTATTATGGTATTGTGTGTAAGAGCATGTATGCTTGTATGAAATGAACCGCATGTATTCGACCAAGTGGTCGGCGTACCCTCACTAGTACGCGGGGTATGCGGTTATCATGCTCGGCGAAAGCTGACCCCTTCGGGGGACATTTTTTAGTGTGCAGGTACCCGAAACGAATATGGTCAAGGAAGAGACCGGAGGCACACCCTGGTATTTGGAAGTAAGTAGCGTGTGAGGAACGGGTAGTAAGTAGTCTCTTAGTGAGTATGTATGAACTTTGAAGAGATAGTACATTGTATAAGGATCTTAGTAAACTCGGTATGTAGATTATATTGTATTGTACTTGGAGTATTGTATTGAATGGAGATTGTAGTAGCATTTGGTAAATGGAGAATGCATTGTAGATTTGCAGTACTCAGGATTCCGGTCCATCAGACCGATGCTGTATGTAGAAGTAGTAGCCTTGTTAGTCACGTGGGTGGCTAACGGCATTGTATCACCCAATGTACGTAAGTAGGTATCCGCTGCGTGTATCTGATGAGTAAGGAGATTGGACGTTAATGACTGTATTAATAGTAGGGGTGTTACAAAAAGTGGTATCAGAGCGAAGTATCGCTCTGATGACTGGAAATACCGAGCTTAGGAATACCGAGTTAGGAATTAGAAGCTTAGGGCTAAGGGCTGAGCGATAGCATTAGAAATATGCTAGTTAGGAACTACCGGTGAGTACCGGATACCTACAATACCAGTCCCGCCCGCCGCAAACCCCACTGTGTAACTGGGGAAAGGACGCCAGAGAGAAGAAAAGTCTTCTCATACTCGGGGAAACCCGATCTGGCTGTGGTGAATTAATCACACAGTAAACAAGAACCGACATGTAGAAGATTCCAAGAACTGGAAGTCCCGGAGATAGTTCCCGGTTGAACCACAACCCCGCACGTAATAGCGGTAGAAAGAGCACTCCAACCACGAGGAGGCCATAACTTGCAACAGCATGGGGCGACCTGCTTAGCAGTCGCGAAACCTAGCTAGTCAACCAACAGCAGGACAGAAGCACTAACCGTGCAACGGAATGAAAAAGGGAGCAGTAACGGAACCCGAGACACAAGTCTACGGGATAGTAATACTTGAATAACACCACCAACGGTATGCTAGCCGACTAAGGACATAGTCGGAAGCGGTTAACTCCAAAACTACGATGCCATCAAGGTTGCAACACCTGGCCAATATAGCTCAGACAACTACAAGGACAACCATGAGATATAAACCAATAGGACTACAAGCGTAGTGCCTAAACAAGGAAGGCTCAGTAACCACCACAAATGTGTGGGAACGAGCCACAAGGAGCGACACTAAACCAAATAGAACGGGAACCTCCAAGGAGTGGAGGAGTACCCAGATCTACGACAGCCATGTCTAGACCACCAAGAAGCTACCTAAAGGAGCGAGTATATCGATTGTAGATCAATAAGATCGAGAGAATCACCAACCAGACTAATAAACCCAAATGGAAACCCTACCAAGATTGGTATAAGATTACCCAAAAACCACCAGTACCACGCACTTGCCACGGCAAGTGCAGTAAAGACAGAGATATGTAAAGGGACACTAACACGTCACAAGTACATAGTAATGTACGGTGACTGTAACGAAACAACCACAGGATCACACATCCTAACAACCAGACGTATGGAACCTTGGAAAGGCCTAACGGCCCGACCGCTGTACTTAGTACATACCAGTCAGCGAGAAGCTAGACTTGGTCAAGACCTCAAACATGGCTATGCCATGGGAGATTCCTTTTAACACCAAACCATTGTTTTAAAACCCAAAATTTTCTTTTCAAAACCACAACCCTCTTTTAAAAACCTTGAATTTTAAAACCAGATCAACAGCATTATGGTGAGTATCATAGGATGATACAAGAGGAGTTGGCAACAGAATACTTCACCTAGGCATGTGACGAACACTACGAGTATACCCGTTACGGGATGTGGGACAACTGCACTCCGAAGGAGCTTGTGGGCCCGACATATAGTTGGGTAAGTGGTAACGTATCAACATGGTACCCCACGTATGTATACATGTAGTGTACGACACACGGGAAGTAGTCAACTCCGTTCTACGGACCATGAGTAAATTCCAACCCGAACAACTGGACACCTCAGGCGATCCAGGAGAAGGAAATTCAGCTAAGGAATAAGTATAAAGTACTCAAGAATCCACCTGAAGATGAGGAATGAGGATTAGGAAGTGCAAAGCGCACAGATTCGCAAGCCTAGACATTGGATATGTCTCAAATAATTCAAACAACTACCTGACAGCTGGAAAGGATACCCAGCTTGAACACAGTAAGGCAAAGGCCTAATGTGAGCACCACAATGCTCAACAGATGGGACGGAGTTCCCAAGAGCAACCCCAAGATTACCACAAGTATACTTCATCATTGAAGGGAATACCAAACCTAGTCTTAAACACTAGGAACAAGCAGAAACAGTCTACCCAAGGACGGGAGACCTCATACCCAAAAAGGGACAACTCAAGTACAACACCACAAGAAGGTACAGTGGACAACATGTCATCAACATTAGCCGGATGTAACGGCATGCTTCAACAGCACTCAGGAGCAATCCTTGAAGGGTGTCTGCATTACAACAGTCGAACAAGCGTAATGATATGGGCACGGGAGCTAAAATGAACACTCGGTTAGGACACCGAAGGGATTTCACTTAACAGGAAATGCCCTAAAATACTGAGAGGCACCTATTAACACCAGATTGCCTAAAGGGTCTCCTATGAACGGAAGCGTGATGTCACGACTTACCATGGAGCCCAATAATACCTCCAACCTATGACGGTATACGTGGAGTGGAAACATGTATAAGCAGCTTGCAAAGAGCATAGCTTGCAGCAATACGGCTCAGAAGTCGTAAACCAAATACGTTATATAAACTTAAACGGTTGCAAAACCGGCACCAATTGTTAACGAGACCTACAAGAGATATTGCCTCATACGACAAGAAATCAACAACTGGACCATAAATTCAAACCCAACACTCTGAGTGGCTTGGAGTAATGGCCAACTCAATGTCACTGTCACTAGAGCATCAACCTAGTATACAGTCGACGGAGTTCTTAATTACCGCCATGCCTTCTGTAGCAATGGTAGCATAGAGGCATGAGAATCATGGTAATGCCAACATTGGCCTAGTCCACACTTGGACACTACGAGAAACCCAAGGGAAGGTACCCCTCATTAACCAAAGACCACCAATGCAGTGATGATGTGAACCCTTAGAAAAAGGCTTCCATTTACTATAACAACAAACCACGCAATAGATATTGCCAAGGGGTGAAGGAATAAGGAAATGAGATTTCCAAACCATTACGACTTAAAGGAGTAAGTATACTCCATATGCACCCAAGCAAGTGGTAAACCATTGTGTAAACACCAACATAGCCAACCTTGTCATTAGACCTATGAGTGGAGACAAACCCCTCAACAAGAACTTTCATTATCAATGACAGAGTAAACTACACAGCTAGAGCCTATCATTAGTGCTCAGCACTGGAAAGACAGTAATTGTCAAAACAATCAATGTGAATACACATTGAAAACCATGAATGACCAACACTCAAGAGAGCTAGTAACCCGATAAATTACTTCATCCATTGTCAACCAAGACACTTGGTAAATTGTATCACAAATGATGATAGAATGTGAGGTAAGCTAACCTACACATGAAACCTAATTGGGAACAGAACATCTCCACAATGGGAAGATGATAACGTACAGTATTCTACGACAACCGTCATACACACGAACACTAGGAACCTCCTAGTGTATTTACACCATAAGGAAATGGTGCCAACGACAATGGCAATAAGTAAAAAGGAACTACCACAGTAACAGAAACAGTAAAAGCAATGTTGTACAATGAGTAAGAATACGATGCGCAACAGGCGACCGCTATGAGGGAGTAGTTAAGCAATAACACGGAGTATAAGTATGAGATGACACACAGAAATATTATTTCCTATCACATAAGTGACTACTGTCAAGTGTTTACGCCTCTGCACTCTGTATGACTGAGTGTTTTGGTATTGCACTTGTGCAGCTAATGATCTAATGGGATGGCTAGGGATATGGAGAATATAAACCGTAGTAAATCTTTCCTTTCACCACAAACATGGCGTAAGCCAGTCAAGCAAGCTTAGCAACATACAGTGCGGCCTAAGGCCAAAGAAGCACGAAGAGTGTACAACACACTAGTAATCACAAGATGTGAATTCCATTGGAATATAAGGTGAAAGGAGATACAGGAAAGTCACTAGGACCGAAGCATAGAAATGCAAGGTCATACAAGTAAAGAACACTTGTACTGAACCAGAAGAACTGGTATGATTTAAAAGCTAGTGACAACAGAGGAAGCACTACAGCTAAGTAGTGACTTAACCTCGCCCGACAATAAGTCGGAGGAGCTTAATGAATAATCAAGGAAGCATGAATAGCATGTGCAGTAGATTACCAGAGAGCTGGTTATAAACCTACAACTCCTTGAGTTCAAACACGGTAAAAGAATACCGCAGTTGTTTAGTAAACCTTATTCCCATAATAGACGGACGAGAAGGTAATGTATATCACATTAAGGATAACAAGAAAGGTGAATAGCCCAAGTTATCAGGGTCGCGCAGCAGAAGCTAGTGGGCCCTAGCTAGGAGATTAATGTACCTAGTGAGCATAATACAATGGCTATTAATGTCTTGAAGCCGATTAGGCTAGAATCGAATTAAATATGAGTTAAATAAACTCATATAGGAACTCTTGGTGCAAAGACTAAACCATTGGTATGGTTAAGACCCTTTGACCAGAGCATAGTATATAGTATACAGTAGTGAAGCTAAACGCTTCAGTTTGCCCAAACTGATTAAACCAATGTTTAACAATAATACATGGTAGATTACGTGGGCGTAATCCCTTTTAAGGGGGGTAGAGCGAAAACCGCTTAATGTAAGTTTTTATGAATAAAACACTTAAACCGTAATGTGCATAGAACAAATGAGAATCAAATTGATGATTGGTACTATGTTAAACAAACATAAGTACTCATTCATATTGTAATTATGGTAACTAGGCATTAAACATGCAAATACCATAGGAGGAATGTACCTATCTTGTAACACCAGTGTAAGAGTATTAGTAAAAGAAAAGTAATGAGTAGTGGACGGAGCTCCACAAGTATTGTAACCTTTGAAGAAGTAGTACGAAATGAATGAGGATAGTAGATGAATGAAGCTTATGAGTAGTGGGATCGTAAGTAAAATATGTGAAACAATTGAAGCCAACTAAATCTTATAAGTGTAGTATTCCGTAGTTAGAATATAGGAGATGATGGTGAGTAATGGATGGAAGTAGTGAGGGTTGATGAAATGAGCATTAGGACCGAACCATGGAGTAAAGCATTTGGGAAGTAGAGTGAGGACGATTGATGGATTGAATCCATCCTTTGGAGATGTATGAATGACTGGGAAGAGTAAAAAGATAAAACATGAAAATAATTGAATTAATTGCTTGTTTGAAACTGATGTGGGAAGTCGAACTTGATCCTGATCAGATCAAGGGAAACCGAACACAAATTGGGGTGGAAAGATAGTTCAACACTGATGCTGATCACATCAGGGTCGAATGATTCTTGAAGCTCCCCCCCCAAGTGGTCACAAGAATCACACATAGGATAGAAGTAATGAATACAAATTGGAATTTGGAGTCGTATGCTTTAGAAAGATTTCTAATTAGTAGTTGTAAAAGAATTTTCTTAGACTGGAGAGTAAGTATTTGTTGGAAGCTGGTACGGGAGAAGATAGTAGTATATTACGTTGCATTATTCCAAGGGCAGCGGGACATAGAGGAGTCCCGTGTCTAGAGGACCTGAGCGCCTGTGGGATTGGAATGTGTATTGCATCGCTTTGGGGATAGCCTTGCATTGTATGTATGTATAAATTTGGTAATGAGGAACCGGATGGTCGGTAGTAGTACGGATCAGAGTAATTATCGTACATTGGTATGGTATGGAAAGGAGAAACCTTGAGTAACTGATTTGGGATTAGTAAGGAGGAAGAACGTATGGCTTTGGTATTGGACACGTAAGAATGAGTAAACATTATAAACCCATAACCTCGAACAACTTTGAGGACAAAGTTCCTAAGGGGGGTATATTGAAATACCCCGAACTTAAATATAGGGATTAAAATTAATCTCATATGTATTTAAGGGCCTAATGGTACCCAATTAATACTAGTAAGGAAAAATAAATCCAAAAGAAATAAAGAAACGCTTTAAAAGCGGAAAAACGCTAAATAAGCGTTAAATAACCATAGGAGGTATGAGACCTCGGTTAGAGTATTATATGGATTTTGAAGGTTTAATAAGACCTAAATAATATATGGGAACAAATCCCGAAGAAAACGGATCCTTAAAACGGATTAAAATCACTAACGAACCTTAAAGCGCGTTTTTCGAGGTAACCGAGAAAACGTGACTTTAAGCGGGTCAAATAGACTCGTAACAATTTTGGTCAACTAAATAATCATTAATAAATATTAGTGAGACTTTAGAACCAATAAAAATCAATAAAACGAGAGATTAGTAAAAACTGTCAAAAACGGGAAGTTGTGGGGTAGAAATATAAATAACACAAACTTATGTGTCCAACTTTGTAAATAAAATTTTAAAAACCCATAAGGGCTGTGTGTGGTCCGATTTTATTCCCCTCACACACCCACTCTCTCAATCCTCTCTATGTACAAAAGACAAAAGTAATAAAACTACCCCTCTCACATACTCTCTCTCCTACCCCTATTCTCTCCTCTCTCTCACGTGAACACCCCCTCCCTCACTCTCTTTTCTTTCTTCTTCTTCCCCATGCGATTTCTATGGAGGTTTGAAGAACCACTCACAAAACTCTACTTCTCTCATCTTGAAACTCCCTCAAATCTCTTCCAAAAATTATAAAAATACCACCATTGGAATCCTCTCATCAAGAGCTACACTTCCATCTTCCAAAAGTCGAAAAGGAGCATTTTCGTTTTTATGGGTATGTCCCATTGGGAGCTTCAAGACCACCATTAGAACCACCTCATTCTCCTTGTTCTTTTAAGGTAAAAATATTCTCAAAACTCCATTGTTTTTCTAGCCTTAAGGGCAAAACGAATTTTAGACTAAACCCTTGTTTGGTCCCTTGTGTTCTAGCCGATTTTGGCTTTGTTGGAGGAGAGGAAACATTGTTCTTGAGCTAACCCAAACAGCTCCTACACCCTTGGAAGGTAAAGTAAATTCTAAACCCTAAAACCTACTTAAAGCTTTATAATAGCTAGGGTTAGTTTTTAGTGTATTGAAATGTGTATGTAAATGGGTTGTAGAGTAGAGAATTTGTGTTGGCTAAACCGGTGGTGAAAGAGAGGAAGGAAGAAGAAAGAAGGAGAAAGAAAATCTAGAGGAGAAACAAGGTAAGAATGCTCTTTTGTGTAGCTTGGTAATGAGTAATGTAACAGATTTTTAGAAATGAAAATGTGTATTGTAAAATGGCAATGTATTAGTAGTGTAATGTGTAGGAGAATATAAGTATCTTGAAGCCTTAAAAGACATTTAAAAACTGTCACAAATGGATTGAGAATGGGATGTTGAGTGCAGGAATTTTTAAGAGTGTTTAAGTATTGGAATCGTGTATGGGAGCTTGTATATTGTTTTGTGTGAAACAGGTGAAATAAGTATTGAATTGTGAACTAGAATATGTGGTGAGAGTGTACAAATATAGGGGAGGTTATGGCAAATTTTTGGTAGGAAATGTACACTTATGGATGACTTGGTGGATAGGAGAACCAAGGTGTGTATTGGAGTTGGTAGACATGTTTGGTAGTGACGAAGAGGTAGTTGTAGTATGAGAAACAAGAGGTGTGAAAATCTGTAGCAAAAGGGTATAAGGATGTATGGGGAAGTTAGGAAAAATTAGTGTGTGAGAATTGGTAAAAAGAGTGTTGGACTTGGGTATAGATATTGTAGTTGTTGGAGATGTGTTTGGGGTGCTAGGAGTGACATTGGTAGAGGAAGTATTGAATGGTAGAAGTGAGTTAGGAATCTGTAGCATAGGTAAAACAAAAACTGTTACATTGGTTGGGAAAGAAGTGAGGAATTTGTGTAGGATTGATTGATGGATTTAGTAAAGAATTTGGTGGATGAACTAAGGCAATTCGGAGGGCCTAGGTAGTGTTTAAACATGTGGGATTACATGTAAGAAGATTGGAGAAACAATGGGTAAAGTATAGAACTGAAAACAGAAATAAAAATGCAAATACTAGGCCGGACCGACCTTGGGACCGAACTTGCAAGGTCGGTCGAGCCCAGATTTACAAAGACGGGAAAGCTTCTGGAATGGACCGAACTTGCGACCGGACTTGCAAGTTCAGTCGGACCAGAGAAATTCTCCCGTCTGTAACCTACTGGAATGGACCGACCTTGCGACCGGACTTGCAAGGTCGGTCGACGCAAAATTTTTACGTCTTGTAACTTACTGGAATGGACCGACCTTGCGACCGGTCTTGCAAGGTCGGTCGAGCTAAAATTTTCCGTCTTGTAAGTTACTGGAATGGACCGACCTTGCGACCGGACTTGCAAGGTCGGTCGAGCTAAAATTTTCCGTCTTGTAAGCTACTGGAATGGACCGACATTGCGACCGGACTTGCAAGGTCGGTCGGGCTAAAATTTTCCGTTAAGTAACTCACTGGAATGGACCGACCTTGGGACCGAACTTGCAAGGTCGGTCGGCCCTGGAATTTTCACCCGTTGTAACCTACTGACTCGGACCGAACTTGCAAGGTCGGTCGCAAGTTCGGTCGGGTCAAAAAAAAAACTATAAGACTATGGTTAGTATATGTATGTATGTATATGTATACCCACCTATACATACGTGCATATATGAGTAAGTAAACCATTGTTAAGTAATTAAAAGTAAGTAAATAAAATGTAAGTATAAGAATGTGAAGACCTAGTAAGTATGAGTTAGGAAGCGTAAGGGTAACCGAATTAAATTAATGATAGTTAGATTAATTATTCGGTTGTATGTATATCATAGGATTTGAATTGTGAATACCGGAGGAACGTTGGGATACAAGTACAACGGTGAAAGGTATGATTTCTTCATGCCCTGTATCCTAATCTGGTTACCCCGATTTGTGCGCTTATTTGATCACCTAATAAGATAAATGCATGAATCGGACTATATTGCACCTACTTGTGCTTGTTTACATTGTTCTTGATATTTGTCTTGAACAATAGTTTGTATAATTCATGAAACATATGAATGATGATGAAGTGTATCATACTTGCAGTGTACTTGTATATTGTAATGTATTTGTATGTAAGTGTATATGGGTATTGTATTATTGTGGCTTGGATGTTGACTTGTACTAATTCCTAACTATCTAACTCCTAACTTAAGTGAGTAAATTGGAATGAGTACAAGTCCGATATAGCTTCGGCCACACGTGAGGATGCGGAGTCACAAGAGGTTGGCTGCAATTCCTGACTCTTAAACTGGTCCGCGGCCCAAATCCCTTAAGTGGGTAGCATCTCGGATTAGTGAGTCAAGTAAATCCCGGAGGTGGGACGATGTTGTCCCCAGGGCCGGAGGTCCCGATGACTTAACTTGAGTAAGAGTAAGAGTAAGTAAGTATGGATCCGTAAGTAAGTATGCGTATGAGTATGTATGTGTATGAGGTAACGAGTAAAAGAGTAATCTCCACCCGATTAACCCGGGTGGACCAATGAAGCTAACAAGAATTGTATATTGTGTATGTAATGAGTATGTGTAATTCGGAAGAGGTGAGTATGTATTGGTTGGTTTATATTGTATCCCTTGTATGAACTGAATTGTATGTATGTATGTTGTGTAAGTATTATGGTATT
Organism: Limonium bicolor; assembly: GCA_023374045.1. NCBI lineage: Eukaryota > Viridiplantae > Streptophyta > Magnoliopsida > Caryophyllales > Plumbaginaceae > Limonium > Limonium bicolor. The sequence continues at coordinate 172,281,380 of CM041781.1, forward strand.
GTGTGTAAGAGCATGTATGCTTGTATGAAATGAACCGCATTATTCGTCGACCACCAGTGGTCGGCGTATACTCACTAGTACGCGGGGTATGCGGTTATCATGCTCGGCGAAAGCTGACCCCTTCGGGGGACATTTTTTAGTGTGCAGGTACCCGAAACGAATATGGTCAAGGAAGAGACCGGAGGCACACCCTGGTATTTGGAAGTAAGTAGCGTGTGAGGAACGGGTAGTAAGTAGTCTCTTAGTGAGTATGTATGAACTTTGAAGAGATAGTACATTGTATAAGGATCTTAGTAAACTCGGTATGTAGATTATATTGTATTGTACTTGGAGTATTGTATTGAATGGAGATTGTAGTAGCATTTGGTAAATGGAGAATGCATTGTAGATTTGCAGTACTCGGGATTCCGGTCCATCAGACCGATGCTGTATGTAGAAGTAGTAGCCTTGTTAGTCACGTGGGTGGCTAACGGCATTGTATCACCCAATGTACGTAAGTAGGTATCCGCTGCGTGTATCTGATGAGTAAGGAGATTGGACGTTAATGACTGTATTAATAGTAGGGGTGTTACACTATTTCTCTTCGGCTTGTCCGAACTTATCATGTCCGGACACAAGTTCGGACCGACTCTGTTTTGCTCTTTTAGGACTCGTTTGAAGTCCGTTTTTGATGCCGTTTGTGCCATTAGATTTGTATTTTCATAAGCTATGTTTTGAGGTAAAAATCCAGGGTGTTACAAGGTGGTATCAGAGCTTTGTTTTTGAAATAAGATAAAACTTGAGTAAACCGGATTAATAATTTAGGGATAAGCCGTTTGGGGAAGTCATGATGGATTATGTGTTATTTTGTGAGCTGTTGAGTTATATTGGACATATGGTTGTGATGTATGAAGATTATGCAGGGACTGTTGTTTATTATCCAATTGTGGAATTGTATTATACTTGTTATGCAATATTGTTCTATCTGAATTATCTAACCGTGGATTGGGGTAGTGAGATTGTAGCATAATTAGAAGGGGATTGTTATGGGGAATTTAAGATCCTTTGAAATTCTTGACTCATAATCAGGAGTCCACCTTGAGTAGGGTAGACTGGCAGACCGACTGAATTTCCCCTACAACACCAGAAGTAGAAGCGGGAGGACTACCATGGCAGCCAACGACCCAATGATACAGCTTCAGGAGCTCGCTTTGAATCTAGGCCAGATTGTGCAACGCCAAGCCCAACGAGACCATGTGCCAGAAGACTACACGAAGAGAATTGCCCACTTGAAGCCAACTGCATTCAAGGGGGAGGAGGACCCAGTACTGCTAGAGGATTGGCTGCGTGAGTTTGACAAGATCTTTGAGGCGGTCAACTGCCCTGCTGACAGGAGAGTCAACGCCGCTGTGTACTACTTCAAGAGCGAGGCTGACATCTGGTGGTCTGCCAATAAGGATGCTCTTTTGGCGGGACCTGACTTTGGATGGGAGGCACTGAAGGAGGCCATGCGAAGGCGATTCTACCCTGAGCATGTTCGGATGCAGAAATACCTGGAGTTCTCTGAGCTCAAACAGCAGGCCCGGAGTGTGAAGGAGTATCACTCCAAGTTCTTAGAGCTGGCGAGGTTCGCACCGACGATGGTCCTTGATGAGGCGTCAAAGGTGCAGAGATTTGTGGGGGGACTCAACTGGAGTCTCCAGGAGGCTTTGAGCGTGCTGACAATACCCACCCTCCAGGATGCATATGGAAAGGCTGCTAACCTGTATAGGGTGCAGCAGAAGAGGAGGGAGGTACAGGCGGGCCAGAAGAGGAAGATGGAGGACAGGGAAGAGTCCCGGAGTCGAGACGACCGACATTAGAGGCCCCATCAGGACAAGAGGTGGAGGCCTAACTCAGGTGATGGAAGGAGGTTCGATGTTAACCAGAGGCAGAATGATAGGCCCCAGGGGCAGGCTCAGAGGGCAGAGTTCGGGCATAGCAGGCACTTCCACTGCAGGAGATGCCAAAAGGATCACCCGGGGAAGGACTGTGAAGGGAACCTGGTGGTGTGCTTCCGGTGTGGCAGGAAGGGCCACAGAGCTTTTGAGTGCTTCCAGGATCCTCAGGGAGGCATTCAGCAGAGAGGAAATGGCGGGGACCGGACCTACAGACCAGCAGACCCCCAGTCTCGAGGTAGAGACCAGCATCAGGCCCAGAATCAGCGAGGGGATGCTCCCCAGCGTGACAATGGCGGGGGTGGAAACGGAGGTAACCGAGGTCCAGGGGAGAACCGAGACAGCAATAGAGCTCCTGGGAGGATCAATGTTATGAGCCGGGCCGAGGCAGAGGCTGAAGCAGAGGTGTTAGCAGGTACCTTTTCTGTTCATGGTACTTCAGCTCATGTTTTGTTCGATACTGGAGCTTCATATTCTTTCATTTCTGAAGAGTTTCCTAAGAAGTTGGGTCTAGAAACTAGTAAGACTTCTACCATAGCAGTATCTATACCCTCGGGGCGGGTTATTTCTTGTAATGATGTATTGAAGGATGTGGGGGTAGACATAAAGGGAGAAATATTTGTAATTGACCTGATCCAGTTCGTCCTCCCCGACTTCGATATTATTTTGGGGATGGACTGGCTAAGCAAGTATAAGGGGAAGATCGATTGTGGAGAGCAAAAGATCGTCCTGAGAGGGCCAACGGGCCGAAGAGTCTCCTACAGTAGCATGGAGAAGAAACCGGGAGTAAAGATAGTTTCAGCTATGTCAATTCTCTCCCAAGTGAAGAAAGGACAGCAGGCATACCTCTGCCATGTCCAGGATTTGAGCCAAGCGCCGAGCTCGTTAGAAGAGATTCGGGTGGTGAATGAGTTCCCTGATATCTTTCCAGATGAGATTCCTGGTATGCCGCCAGACAGGGAGGTAGAGTTCAGCGTCGACCTTGTGCCAGGAGCAGCGCCTATCTCCAAGGCCCCATACCGTATGGCGCCATCAGAATTGAAGGAATTGAAAGTCCAATTGGAGGAGTTATTGGAGAAGGGATACATTCGCCCGAGTGTATCGCCATGGGGAGCTCCTGTCCTGTTCGTAAAGAAGAAGGATGGGAACATGAGGCTGTGTATAGACTACCGGGAGCTGAACCAGATTACAGTGAAGAACCGGTATCCCTTGCCCAGAATCGACGATATTTTCGACCAGCTTCAGGGTGCAGGAGTCTTCTCCAAGATAGACCTGAGGTCGGGGTACCACCAGTTACGTGTTGCAGAGAAGGATATCCCGAAGACGGCCTTCAGGACCAGATATGGGCATTTTGAGTTCCTGGTGATGCCTTTTGGATTGACGAATGCGCCGGCAGTTTTCATGGACCTCATGAACCGGATCTTTAATCCCTTTCTAGACCGGTTTGTGGTGGTTTTTATAGACGACATCCTCATCTACTCCAGGGATGAGGAAGAGCACGAGGAGCACCTGAGATCAGTCTTGCAGATTCTGAGAGAGCAGCAGCTTTACGCCAAACTAACCAAGTGTGATTTTTGGTTGGATCGAGTGGCATTCCTAGGCCACATCGTCACCAAAGAAGGAATCTCAGTGGATCCGGCCAAGATCCAAGCAGTGAAAGAGTGGCCAACACCGAGCAATCTGACGGAGGTTCGTAGCTTCCTGGGTCTAGCAGGATACTATAGAAGATTTGTGAAGGATTTCTCAAAGATAGCTAGACCTCTCACGAACCTCATGAAGAAAGTAACCAAGTTTCAGTGGGATGATGACTGTGAGAAGGCGTTTCAGACATTGAAGGAAAGGTTGACCACAGCCCCAGTGTTGACCTTGCCTTCGGGGACAGACGGATTTGAGGTTTTCAGCGATGCTTTCAAGTATGGCTTGGGATGCGTCTTGATGCAGCATGGGAAAGTCATAGCCTATGCATCGAGACAACTGAAGGAGTACGAGACCAGATGCCCGACGCACGACCTAGAGCTCGCAGCAGTGGTCTTTGCCCTGAAGATTTGGAGGCACTACCTCTACGGTGTATCTTGCAAGATCTATACCGACCATAAAAGTCTCAAGTACATCTTCACTCAGAAGGAACTAAATATGAGGCAGATGAGATGGTTGGAGCTGATTAAGGATTATGATCTGGAGATTTTATACCATGAAGGGAAGTCCAACCTAGTGGCCGATGCTCTGAGTAGGAAGAAAAGTCATTCAGTGAATTCGATGTGGGTTCTTCCAGACGAGTTAGTTCATGATTTTGAGAAGCTGAACTTGGAGGTGATGGAGGCGGGAGGAGTAGAGCGTGAGGTGAGGTTGTACCATATGAGTGTCTCGTCCGACATCTATGGGGAGATACTCAAAGGACAGCCTGGTGATGCGAAGTTGGAGCGCATCAAGGAGAAGATGAAGGAAGGGAAAGCCGAGGGGTTTGAGACCCACAGTGACGGCAGTCTGAGGTTTAGAGGCCGATGGTGTGTACCTCAGGGGTGCGTGGAGGTAAAGGAGAGGCTGATGAGGGAGGCTCATAATACTCCCTATTCAGTTCATCCTGGCGGTGATAAGTTGTATAAGGACCTAAAGAAGATGTTTTGGTGGCCGAATATGAAGAGAGATGAAATACCCCAAACTTAAATATAGGGATTAAAAATTAATTCAATACGTATTTAAGGGCCTAATGACGCCTAAGTAATATTGGCAAGGAAAATAAATCCAAAAGAAATACAGAAACGCTTAAAAAGCGAAAAACGCTAAATAAGCGTTAAATAACCATAGGAGGTATGAGACCTCGGTTAGCGTATTATATGGATTCTTAAGGCTTAACAATGCCTAAATAATATAAGGGAACAACTCCTGAAGAAAACGGACCCTTAAAATGGATTAAAAGCATAAACGAACCTTAAAGCGCGTTATTCGAGGAAACCGGGAAAACGTGACTTTAGGCGGGTCAAACGGACTCGTAACAATTTTGGTCAACTAAATAGTCACTAATAAATATTAGTGGGGCTTTAGAACCAATAAAAATAAAGAAACGAGAAAATTCCGGAAAACGGGCCCGGTTAGTGAATAGTATCAAAACCGGGTAAAATAACGAGCGTTTTCTGTAAAAGACGAAAAACACTCCAACTAGTAATACTGAGTGGGACCGATTTTTAATAAGTTAGATAACCCCCTCACACACACATGTAACTAGCTAATTAAGTAAGAGAGCAAAAAGCAAATAAAGTGAAAAAGGTAAAAGTACCTTACATACTCTCTCACCTCTCACTTTTCTTCTCTCTCTCCCATTTCCTTCTTCCCCACCGTACTCCCTCTCTTTCTCCTTTCTCTGGCTGCGATTTGAGCTCCCCCTCTACAACCATGGAAGCTTCATCTTCTTCTCCTTGCTCCATCTCCATTTGAGCTTCAATCACAAAAATAAGTACATATTTGTAATCCCCTCATCCTCCTCTACATTTCCCTCTTTTCAAAATTCGAAAAGGATGAGTTTCATCTCCATGGGTTTTCCCCATTTGAAGAGAAAAGCACACCATTGTGGAGCTTGGAGTCTCCTCTTTCCAACAAGGTAAAAATCTACATGAAAAACTCATGTTTCCACCATCTCCTCTCATAACCGATTTTTACCCATATGTAATACCTTGTTTTTCTCTCTCTCTTTTGAGCATAATATCAACCTTGCAATGGTGGTGGATTCACCTTCTTGAACCAAGGGCTAAAACCCCTTCTAAAACACTCCAAAGGTAAACCCTAGAAATCTTGCTTTAAACATTTCATTGAACTAGCATTAATTTAAGGGTTAGTATATTAATTGTAGTTGTTTTGTGTTCATTGGGTGATGGGAATGGAGTTTGGCAACTCCATTCCCCACATGGCCGATTTGGGAAAGAAAGAAAGAAGATGAGAATTGGAAGAGGAATGAAGGAATTATAAGCTCGAGGTAAGAGCTCTTTACTAATGTTAGTTCTAATGCATTAGACTAATGGGAATGGGCAAACTAACTAAAGAACCCAAAATCTTGTATTGGAATTGTAGTATTGGAAGTTTGAGTATTTGTGCGGAAGTTTGAGTATTTGTGAATTGGTATGTGAATCGTAGGCTTTGGAGCCAAATGATTGTGTATGAGTATTAGTATTATTTGAGAGAAGTATTAATGAATTGGTATTGTCTTGAATGCTGGTAGGACCCTTGTATGTGTGGCTAGTTAGGAATGGATTTGATGAGAATGTGTATGAGTGGCTAAGTAAAAAGTAGATGGACTATGAAAGTGGCAAAATTTTGGTAGGAATGTGTGCATTTAGGGAGGACTTGGTGTGTGGGAGAACCAGGGGTATGTATGGGGATAGTAGAGATGTTTAGTAGTGATGAAGAGGTAGTAGTAGTATGAGAAGTAAGAAGTGCAAAATCTGTAGCAAAGTGTATTAACATGCATTGGAGAAGCTAGAAAAGATTAGAGTGTAAGACTTGGTAAAATGAATGTTGGACTTGGGTATAGATGGTACAATTGCTTGGAAATGAATTGGCATGGTAAGAGGAGGTATTTGGGATGCTAGGAGTGACATTGGTAGAGGAAGTATTGGATGGTAGAAGTTGGTTTAAAAATCTGTAGCAATGAAGAAAGAAATTGGTATAAGTGCTGGAATGAAGTGAGGAAAATTGTGTAAGTGGATTGATGGATTTAGCAATGAATTGGAGGGATGAACTAAGGTGAATTAGAGGATTTAATTAGTGTTTAAACATGTAGGAAACATGTGGAAATGAGTAGGAAAAGATTGGGTGTGAATTGAGTAGAGTTTGAAGTTCAAAATGAGCAATTAAAATAAGTACTGGGCTGGACCGACCCTAGGACCGACCCTAGCAGGGTCGGTCGACTCGAAAAATTGCAATCTCGGAAGCTTCTGCATCCGACCGACCCAGGGACCGACCCTGACTGGGTCGGTCGAGTAGGAATTTTTGACGGGAATTGCTTCTGTAACGGACCGACCCAAGGCCAACCCTGGCTGGGTCGGTCGGGTTGGAATTTTCTGTAATTGGAGTCTCTGCAGCCGACCGACCCATGGGTCTGACCCAGGGTGGGTCGGTCGGGTCAAAACTTATATAAAAAAAAAACTAAAAGATTATGATTAGTATATATATATATGTATATGTATATACCCACCCACCTATACATATGAGCATATATATGTAAGAATGCCATTGTTAAACAATGAAAAGTAAGTAAATAAAATGTGAGTATAGGAATGTAAAGACTTAGTAAGTATGAGTTAGGAAACGTAAGGATAATCGAATTAAATTAATGATAGTTAGATTAATTATTCGATTGTATGTAAATCATAGGATTTGATTTGTGAACACCGGAGGAACGTTGGGATACAAGTACAACGGTGAAAGGTATGATTTCTTCATGCTCTGTATCCTAACCTGGTTACCTTACCCGATTGTGTGCTTATGTGATCACCAATAAGATAAATGCACGAATCGGAATTATAATGCACTTAATTGTGTTTGAACTATTTTGTTCTTGATTGTATCTTCTTGAACATTTAGTTTGTATATTCATGAAATGTATGAAAAGAATGAAGGGTATGTGTATGTAATGTGTACTTGTGTATTGTATGGATGTATGGAAATGAAGTACCGACTTCTGCTAATTCCTAACAATCTAACTCCTAACATGAGTAATGAGTAAATGGAATGAGTAAAGTCCGATATAGTTTCGGCCACGCGTGAGGATAAGGAACCACAAGAGGTTGGAACCGAATCCTGGCTATGATCTTTTCCTTGGACCAATTCCCTTTGTATGGGTAGCATCTGGATTGTTAGTGGCCACTCTAAAGCCCGGTGGTGGGATGTAGTAATCCCTGCCCGGAGGTCATACCGACTTAACTGGAAGTAAAGTATGTAAGAAGTAAGTATTGTATGTGTATTGGTCTTGACTATTGTAAGTCATTGACCGGAAGTAAAGTAGTATCGAACACCCGATTAACCCGGGTGTGTAATGAAGCTAACTGGACCTTTGTATGTAATGGAGAATTGTATCTCCGTATTGTGTATTGGGTATGTAATGAGTATGTATTGTGTATGTGATCCTGAAAGATGGTAAGTGAGAATTGGTTGACTTGTATTGTCTTCCAAGCATGTATTGTACTGTGCGTATGTATGTATCCTTGTGTAGTATCGTAGTATCGTGAATGAAAGCATGCATGTATGTATGTATGAAGTATGTATTGCAAAATGAATTGCATGTATTCGACCAAATGGTCGGCGTACCCTCGCTAGTACGCGGGGTATGCGGTTATCATATTCAGCGTAAGCTGACCCCTCGGGGGACCATTTTTAGTGTGCAGGTACCCGGAGCGAATACGGTCAAGGTAAGAGACCGGTGGCGCGTCTCTTGTAATTAGAAGTAGTAGTTTGTGAGGGAAGGGGTAGCAGATTGACTTCTAGTGAGTGTGTATGAATTCGGGGAGAAGTACTGTATTGATTTTGGAACCTAGTAAACTCGGTATGCGTAGTGTATTATCTTGTACGGAATTGTGGAGTATTGTATTGAATGGAGTAATGTATCGAACGGAGTATTGTAGTATCCAGTATGTAATGAGAGTATGTATTGTATTAAGTAGCACTCGGATATTCCGGTCCATCAGACCGATGCTGTATGTAGCAGTAGTAGCCTTGTTAGTCACGTGGGTGACTAACGGCATTGTATCACCCGATGTATGTAAGTGTGTATCCGCTGCGTGGCTCGGGAAGCACGAGGAGATTGGACGGTAATGATTGAATTAATAGTAGGGGTGTTACAAAAAGTGGTATCAGAGCGAAGTATCGCTCTGATGACTGGAAATACCGAGCTTAAGAAATACCGAGTTAGGAATTAGAAGCTTAGGGCTATGGGCTGAGTGATAGCATTAGAGAGATGCTAGTTAGGAACTCCCGGTGAGTACCGGATACCTACAACACCAGTCCCGCCCACCGCAAACCCCATTGTTCAACTTGGGAAAGGACGCCAGAGAGAAGAAAGCTTTCTCATACTCGGGGAAAACCCGATCTGGCAGTTGTGAAGCAGTCACACAGTAAACAAGAACCGACGTATGGTAGATTCCAAGAAATGGAAGACCCGGAAGTGGATCCCGGTTGAACAACAATAACCGCACTTAATAGCGGTAGTATAAACACTCCAACCACAAGAAGGCTATAACTTGCAACAGCATGGGGCGACATGCTTAGCAGTCGCAGAACCTAGCTAAACAACCAGCAACAGGAAAAGAAGCATTAACCGTGCAGCGAAATGGAAACAGGAGCAGTAATGAAACCCGAGACACAAGTCTGCGGGACAACAGTGATAGCCAAGCAACACCACCAACGGTGAGCTAGCTGGCTAAGGACATAGTCGAGAGTGACTGACTCCAAAACTACAACGCCAAAAAGGTTACAAACCTGGCCAACATAGCTCAGACAGCTACAGGAATATTCACAAGATATAATCTGATGTAACTACAACCGTAGTGCCTAAACCAAATCAGGCTCAGTAACCACAACAAACGTGTGGGAACAAGCAACAAGGAACAACACAACCAAGTCAAAGGGGAAGCTCCAAGGATTGGAGAAGTACCCTGATCAATGACAGCCATGTCAAACTCACCGAGAAGTTACTCAGAAGAGTAATTAACCTAAGTAAATGATCAACAAGACCAAAGGAAGAGTAAGCAAGACAGAGATATGTAAAGGAACACTAACACGTCACAAGTACATAGTAATGTACGGTGACCGTAGCGAAACAACCACAGGAATAAACATCCTAAAACTGAAGGAATGGAACCTTGGAAAGGCCTGACGGCCCGACCACTGTAATTAGTACATACCAGTCAGCGAGAAGCTAGACCTGGTCAAGACCTCAAGCATGGCTATGCCATGAGAGATTTCTTTTAAACACCAAACCATTGTTTTCAAAACCCAAAAAATTTCTTTCAAAACCACAACCTTCCTTTTGAACCTTGGATTTTAAAACCGAACCAACATGATTATGGTGAGTATCATAGAATGATACAAGAGGAGTTGGCAACAGAATACTTCACCTAGGCGTGTGACGAACACTACGAGTGTACCCGTTACGGGATGTGGGACAACCGCACTCCGAAGGAGCTTGCGGGCCCGACATATAGTTGGGTAAGTGGTAACGTATCAACATGGTACCCCACGTATGTATACCTGTAGTGTACGACACACGGGAAGTAGTCAACTCCGTTCTACGGACCATCAGTAAGTTCAACCCAGGGCAGCTGGAACTCAGAGAATCCATCTGAAGATGAGGAACAAGAATTAGGAAGTGCGGAGAGCACATGCTAGTAAGTATAGACATTGGATATGTCTCAGGACATCAAGAACATACATGACAGCTGGGAAGTATACCCGGCCTAAACACAGCAAGGCAATCGCCTATAACTTGAACATCACAATGCTCAACAAACGGGACAGAACTCCCAAGGGCAATCACAAGATTACTACGAAGCATAATCCATCACTGGAGAGGAATATAAACCTAGTCAAAAATACTAGAAGCAAGTGTAAACAGTCCACCCAAGAACGGGAAACGTTACAACCCAAAAAGGGACAACATATCATAACCATTAGCCGGAAGTAACGGCATAATTTAACAACACCCAGGAGCAATCCTTGAGGGTGACTAGATGGACAACAGTCAAGCAAAGCGTCGAGATGAGAATACAGGAACTGGAACGAACAGTCGGTTAGGACACCAAAGGGATTTCACTTAACAGGAAATGCCCTAAATTACGGAGAGACACCTATTAACACCAGATTGCCTGAAGGGTCTCCTATAAACGGAAGCGTGATGTCACGACTTGCCATGGAGCCAGTAATACCTCCAACCCCATAGTGGTATACAAGGAGTGAAGAGATGTATAAGCAGCTTGCAAAGAGCATAGCTTGCAGCAATAAGGCTTGAAAGCCATCAACCAACTATGTTAGGTAAACCTCAACGGTTGCATAACCCACACCATTTGGTGGCAAGACATGCAAGAAATAATACCTCATACGACAAGAAATCAACAACTGGACCATCAGTTCAAACCCAACATCCTGAGTGGCTTGGAGTAATGGCCATCTCAAAGTCACTGTCACTAGAGCACCAGTCTAGTATACAGTTGACAAGCTTTTAATTACCCTCCATGCCTACTGTAGCTAATAACACAGAGGCATAAGAATCAGGATAATGCCAACATTGGCCTAGTCCACATTTGAACACTACGAGAAACCCAAGGGGAAGTACCCCTCGTTAACCGAAGACCACCAATGCGGTGATGATGTGAACCCTTAGAAAAGGCTTCCATCTGCTATAACAATAAAGCCACGCAATAGAGATTGCCAAGGGGGCGATGGAATAAAGAAATGAGATTTCCAAACTATTACGACGTAAAGGAGTAAGCATACTCCATATGCACCTGAGCATGTGCGAACCATTGTATAAACACCAACATAATGAACCTCGTCATGAGATCTATGAGTGGAAACAAGCCTCCCAACAAGAACTTCGTCTATCAATGATAGAACGGGACCAGAAAACCCTTAAAGTTTCATGGGATGTCCCGGCAATGTACGTACAAGTAGGCTACACAGCTAGAGCCTATAACCAATGCTCAGCACTGGAAGACAATAATTGTCACAAACAATCAATGAGTGTGCACATTGCACACCATGGATGACCGGCGCTCAAGAGAGCTTGTAACCCGATAAACCACTTCATCTTTGGTCAACCAAGTTATTAGCAAACGATATCATGAATGAGGAAGTAATGTGAGGTGAGCTAACCTACACATGAAACCTAAATTGGAATAAAACATCCCCACAATGGGAAGATAATAGTATCGCGGTATACTACGACGACCGTCATACATATGACTAGGAACCTCCTAGTGTTTGTACACCATAAGGAAATGATGCCAACGACAATGGCAAGGAGTAAAGGTAAGCTACCACAATAACGGAGACCGTAAAAACGACGTTGTATAGTGAGTAAGAATACGGTGCGCAACAAGCGACCGCTATGAGGAAGTAGTTGGACAATGACACGAAGTATAAGTATGAGATGACAAGCAGAAATATTCATCCCTATCACATAAGTGATTTACTGCCAAGCGTTTACGCCTCTGCACTCTGTATGACTGAGTGTTTTGGTATTGCACTCGCGCAGTAATGATCTAATGCGATAGCTAGGAATATGGGAAATGTAAACCGTAGTAAACCCTTCTTTCACCAAAAACATGGCATAAGCCAGTCAAGCAAGCTTAGTAACAAACCGTGCGGCCTAAGGCCAAAGAAGCACGAAGAGTGTAAGCACACTAACAATCACAAGATGTGAATTCCATTGGAATAAAAAGTGAAAAAGACTGAAGAAAGTCACTTGGACCGACGCATTGAGAATGCAAGGTCATACAAGCAAAGAACACTTGTACTGAACCAGAAGAACTGGTATTATTCAGAAGCTAGTGACAACAGAGGAAGCACTGCAACTAGGTAGTGACTTAACCTCGCCCGACAACAAGTCGGAGGAACTTAGGGAATAATCGTGGGAGTACGAATAGTACGTGTAATAGATTACCAGAGAGCTGGTTACAATCTAAAACTCATTGAGTTCAAACAACGGTAAAAGAATACCACACTGTTAGTAAACCTTATTTCCATAATAGAGGGATAAAAAGGTAATGTATAGCACATTAAGGATAACATGAAGGGTGAGTAACCCAAGTTATCAGGGTCACGCAGCAGAAGCTAGTGGGCCCTAGCTAGGAAATGTAATACACCTAGTAAGTATGAAAGAATGGCTATTAATGCCTTGAAGCCTAATAGGCTAGAACTGAATTAATTATGAGTTAAATAAACTCATATAGGAATCCTCGGTGCAAGACTAAACCATTGGTATGGTTAAGACCCTTTGACCAGAGCATATTGTATAGTATATCGTAGTGAAGCTAAACGCTTCAGATTTCCAAATCGAGTAAACCAATGTTTAATAGTAACATATGGTAGATTACGTGGACGTAATCCCTTTTAAGGGGGGGTAGAGCGGAAACCGCTTAATGTAAGTTTCATGAACAAAACACAGAAACTATAATGTGCATAGCACAAATGAGAATTGAATTGATGATTGGTACTTATGTTAAATAAACATACGTATTCATTCATATTGTAACTGTGGTAATCGGGCACAAGAGATGCGAATACCATAGGATGAATATACCCATCTTGCAACCCCAGTGTAAAAATATTAGTAAAGAGGAGTATAGTAACTCTTGGGGAAACGATAATCCCTGTAGCGTGCGCCTATTTGAAGTTAGACATGGCATTACGATGCTTGAGTCGGTATAAAACCGATGTATAACCTAGAGGAAATTGAGTTCCCTAGGTGATTGTCTTGAGACAATTGAGAATGAGTAGTGGACGGAGCTCCACAAGTATTGTATTCTTAAAGAAGTAGTACGGATCGTCTATGAGTAGTAGAGGAATGTAGCCCACGAGTGGTGTATTCGTAAGTATGTTATTGGAAGTAAATTAAGGACAGCTGAATTTCTTAAATATTGTATTCCCTAGTCAGAATAGTAGAGAAGATTGATGAAATGAGCATTTAGGCATCAAATTCCGAGGAAAGTATTTGGGAAGTAGATCGAGAATGGCTGATGGACTGAATTCCATCCTTTGGAGTTGTATGAAATTGTAATTACGACTAGGAAGAGTAAAAAGGTAGAAAATGAAAATGATTGAATTATCTGTTGTTTGAAACGGATGTGGGAAGTCGAACTTGATCCTGATCAGATCAAGGGAAGCCGAACACAAATTGGGGTGGAAAGATAGTTCAACACTGATGCTGATCACATCAGGGTCGAATGATTCTTGAAGCTCCCCTCAAGTGGTCACAAGGATCACGTATAGGGTAGAAGCAATAAATACAAACTGGAATTTGGAGTTGTATGCTTTGGAAAATTTCTAAGTAGTAGTTGCGAAAGAATTTTTCTTAGCCTGAAGATGAAGGATTTGCTAAGCGTATGCCTGAGAAGGTAGTAGAGTATCGTATTGTATTATTCCAAGGGCAGCGGGACATAGAAGAGTCCTGTGTCTAGATGACCTGAGTGCCTGCGGGATTGTAACGTGTATTGCATTGCTTTGGGGATAGCTTTGCACTGTATGTATGTATGAACCTTGTAATGTGGAACCAGATGGTTGGTAGTAATGTGGATTGGAGTAATTATAGTGCATTTGTATGGTATGGAATGTAGAGACCGTGAGTAGTGGATTTTGGAATTGTAAGGAGAAAGAATGTGTGACTTTTGGTATTAGATATGTAAGAAGGAGTAAGCATTGTAAACCTATAACCTCGAACAACTTTGAGGACAAAGTTCTTAAGGGGGTAGATTGAAATACCCCAAACTTAAATATAGGGATTAAAAATTAATTCAATACGTATTTAAGGGCCTAATGACGCCTAAGTAATATTGGCAAGGAAAAATAAATCCAAAAGAATTACAGAAACGCTTAAAAAGCGAAAAACGCTAAATAAGCGTTAAATAACCACAGGAGGTATGAGACCTCGGTTAGCGTATTATATGGATTCTTAAGGCTTAACAATGCCTAAATAATAAGGGAACAACTCCTGAAGAAAACGGACCCTTAAAATGGATTAAAAGCATAAACGAACCTTAAAGCGCGTTATTCGAGGAAACCGGGAAAACGTGACTTTAGGCGGGTCAAACGGACTCGTAACAATTTTGGTCAACTAAATAGTCACTAATAAATATTAGTGGGGCTTTAGAACCAATAAAAATAAAGAAACGAGAAAATTCCGGAAAACGGGCCCGGTTAGTGAATAGTATCAAAACCGGGTAAAATAACGAGCGTTTTCTGTAAAAGACGAAAAACGCTCCAACTAGTAATACTGAGTGGGACCGATTTTTAATAAGTTAGATAACCCCCTCACACACACATGTAACTAGCTAATTAAGTAAGAGAGCAAAAAGCAAATAAAGTGAAAAAGGTAAAAGTACCTTACATACTCTCTCACCTCTCACTTTTCTTCTCTCTCTCCCATTTCCTTCTTCCCCACCGTACTCCCTCTCTTTCTCCTTTCTCTGGCTGCGATTTGAGCTCCCCCTCTACAACCATGGAAGCTTCATCTTCTTCTCCTTGCTCCATCTCCATTTGAGCTTCAATCACAAAAATAAGTACATATTTGTAATCCCCTCATCCTCCTCCACATTTCCCTCTTTTCAAAATTCGAAAAGGATGAGTTTCATCTCCATGGGTTTTCCCCATTTGAAGAGAAAAGCACACCATTGTGGAGCTTGGAGTCTCCTCTTTCCAACAAGGTAAAAATCTACATGAAAAACTCATGTTTCCACCATCTCCTCTCATAACCGATTTTTACCCATATGTAATACCTTGTTTTTCTCTCTCTCTTTTGAGCATAATATCAACCTTGCAATGGTGGTGGATTCACCTTCTTGAACCAAGGGCTAAAACCCCTTCTAAAACACTCCAAAGGTAAACCCTAGAAATCTTGCTTTAAACATTTCATTGAACTAGCATTAATTTAAGGGTTAGTATATTAATTGTAGTTGTTTTGTGTTCATTGGGTGATGGGAATGGAGTTTGGCAACTCCATTCCCCACATGGCCGATTTGGGCAAGAAAGAAAGAAGATGAGAATTGGAAGAGGAATGAAGGAATTATAAGCTCGAGGTAAGAGCTCTTTACTAATGTTAGTTCTAATGCATTAGACTAATGGGAATGGGCAAACTAACTAAAGAACCCAAAATCTTGTATTGGAATTGTAGTATTGGAAGTTTGAGTATTTGTGCGGAAGTTTGAGTATTTGTGAATTGGTATGTGAATCGTAGGCTTTGGAGCCAAATGATTGTGTATGAGTATTAGTATTGGTATTTGAGGAAGTATTAATGAATTGGTATTGTCTTGAATGCTGGTAGGACCCTTGTATGGGTGTGGCTAGTTAGGAATGGATTTGATGAGAATGTGTATGAGTGGCTAAGAGAAAAGTAGATGGACTATGGCAAAATTTTGGTAGGAATGTGTGCATTTAGGGAGGACTTGGTGTGTGGGAGAACCAGGGTATGTATTGGGGATAGTAGATATGTTTAGTAGTGATGAAGAGGTAGTAGTAGTATGAGAAGTAAGAAGTGCAAAATCTGTAGCAAAGTGTATTAACATGCATTGGAGAAGCTAGAAAAGATTAGAGTGTAAGACTTGGTAAAATGAATGTTGGACTTGGGTATAGATGGTACAATTGCTTGGAAATGAATTGGCATGGTAAGAGGAGGTATTTGGGATGCTAGGAGTGACATTGGTAGAGGAAGTATTGGATGGTAGAAGTTGGTTTAAAAATCTGTAGCAATGAAGAAAGAAAATTGGTATAAGTGCTGGAATGAAGTGAGGAAAATTGTGTAAGTGGATTGATGGATTTAGCAATGAATTGGAGGGATGAACTAAGGTGAATTAGAGGATTTAATTAGTGTTTAAACATGTAGGAAACATGTGGAAATGAGTAGGAAAAGATTGGGTGTGAATTGAGTAGAGTTTGAAGTTCAAAATGAGCAATTAAAATAAGTACTGGGCTGGACCGACCCTAGGACCGACCCTAGCAGGGTCGGTCGACCCGAAAAATTGCAATCTCGGAAGCTTCTGCATCCGACCGACCCAGGGGACCGACCCTGACTAGGTCGGTCGAGTAGGAATTTTTGACGGGAATTGCTTCTGTAACGGACCGACCCAAGGACCGACCCTGGCTGGGTCGGTCGGGTTGGAATTTTCTGTAATTGGAGTCTCTGCAGCCGACCGACCCATGGGTCCGACCCAGGGTGGGTCGGTCGGGTCAAAACTTATAAAAAAAAAAACTAAAAGATTATGATTAGTATATATATATATATGTATATGTATACCCACCTATACATATGAGCATATATATGTAAGAATGCCATTGTTAAACAATGAAAAGTAAGTAAATAAAATGTGAGTATAGGAATGTAAAGACTTAGTAAGTATGAGTTAGGAAACGTAAGGATAATCGAATTAAATTAATGATAGTTAGATTAATTATTCGATTGTATGTAAATCATAGGATTTGATTTGTGAACACCGGAGGAACGTTGGGATACAAGTACAACGGTGAAAGGTATGATTTCTTCATGCTCTGTATCCTAACCTGGTTACCCCGATTTGTGTGCTTATGTGATCACCAATAAGATAAATGCACGAATCGGAATTATAATGCACTTAATTGTGTTTGAACTATTTTGTTCTTGATTGTATCTTCTTGAACATTTAGTTTGTATAATTCATGAAATGTATGAAAGAGAATGAAGGGTATGTGTATGTAATGTGTACTTGTGTATTGTATGGATGTATGGAATGAAATGAAGTACCGACTTCTGCTAATTCCTAACAATCTAACTCCTAACATGAGTAATGAGTAAATGGAATGAGTAGAAGTCCGATATAGTTTCGGCCACGCGTGAGGATAAGGAACCACAAGAGGTTGGAACCGAATCCTGGCTATGATCTTTTCCTTGGACCAATTCCCTTTGTATGGGTAGCATCCTGGATTAGTGGGCCACTCTAAAGCCCGGTGGTGGGATGTAGTAATCCCTGCCCGGAGGTCATACCGACTTAACTGGAAGTAAAGTATGTAAGAAGTAAGTATTGTATGTGTATTGGTCTTGACTATTGTAAGTCATTGACCGGAAGTAAAGTAGTATCGAACACCCGATTAACCCGGGTGTGTAATGAAGCTAACTGGACCTTTGTATGTAATGGAGAATTGTATCTCCGTATTGTGTATTGGGTATGTAATGAGTATGTATTGTGTATGTGTATCCTGAAAGATGGTAAGTGAGAATTGGTTGACTTGTATTGTCTTCCAAGCATGTATTGTACTGTGCGTACGTATGTATCCTTGTGTAGTATCGTAGTATCGTGAATGAAAGCATGCATGTATGTATGTATGAATGTATGTATTGCAAAATGAATTGCATGTATTCGACCAAATGGTCGGCGTACCCTCGCTAGTACGCGGGGTATGCGGTTATCATATTCAGCGTAAGCTGACCCCCTCGGGGGACCATTTTTAGTGTGCAGGTACCCGGAGCGAATACGGTCAAGGTAAGAGACCGGTGGCGCGTCTTGTAATTAGAAGTATTTAGTTTGTGAGGAAGGGGTAGCAGATTGACTTCTAGTGAGTGTGTATGAATTCGGGGAGAAGTACTGTATTGATTTTGGAACCTAGTAAACTCGGTATGCGTAGTGTATTATCTTGTACGGAATTGTGGAGTATTGTATTGAATGGAGTAATGTATCGAACGGAGTATTGTAGTATCCAGTATGTAATGAGAGTATGTATTGTATTAAGTAGCACTCGGATATTCCGGTCCATCAGACCGATGCTGTATGTAGCAGTAGTAGCCTTGTTAGTCACGTGGGTGACTAACGGCATTGTATCACC